>JARCFY010000016.1:35981518-36581518 GCA_029233225.1 Lepidodactylus listeri
GGTGCTATTCCTCATTTATGTGCATGGGAAACAAAAGGCAAAAAAAAAAAAATCCCACTCTCCGGAATGTGCCGTCTGATCAGGCAGTGATGGGCTGAGCCCACAGCTATAAAAGATGTGTGATCTTGCAACGCCATTTCAATTTCTGCCGGGGAAAATAGGCTCACTTCCCCACCGCACCAAATGGTCAGTGGGAATCAGATCACCTCACACCTGCTGTTCAGACAAAGAATATGCCAGAGACCGTTCTGACTACTGCTAGGAGTAACATGGGGAGTACAGCAGCTGGGTAGCACAGAACATCTGCAAGTAGCATCAAGTCTTGCCCTAAAAATAGCCCCCTTTAAAAGGTATTTTGTCCTGCTGATTCTTTGAGCTACTGTCACCACAGCCATGAGGAAGCTCTCTAAATCCAACATGCACTAAACAGACAAGTGTGATATGGGACACTTAGTAATGTTTAAATTCACAGTTGACACTGCGACAAGAACACTTCAAGGAGATGCTATTATTATTTCCACCTTCTCAGACAGAGGGATGGAGTGGATGCTAGTGCTATACTCATAACTGAGGGTTACCAATCTGTGAATTCTCAACTGATAAGCAGTGGGACAAAAATGTGCAATTCTGCAGAAGTACTAATGATTGTTTTTTCCCCACACAATCATTAGATAAGCCAATTTTTTTCATATATCAGTCCTTAAGCTTACCTAAAACTTAACTCTGAAATATTATTTCAAACAAACTGAGGTCAGCTTCATTCAAAACATCCTGTGTTCACAGTGTGTGTGTGTGTGTGTGTGTAAAGTACCATCAAGTTACTTCTGACTTATGGTGACCCTATGACCCTTGCTCAGGTCTTGCAAACTAAGGGCCCTGGCTTCCTTTATTGACACAGAGTAGAGCAAACATAAATATCTATATCTCTGTATCTATAATGACTATTATTAGTAGCAACAGTACTACTAGTAGTAGTAGCAGCAGTTCTAAAAGTACTAGTAGCAGAAAAATGAAAAAATTTTCTCATTCACATCAAGGCCTATTTCCAAAAGTAATTTAGGACTAATTCATACAGCTACACGACTATTTATCGATCTGTTCTTAGTCAGGTCAGGTAGAATATATTTCTGGTACTCCAGTCCAATGCATAGTCTGCCATCTATCCAAATCATGTGCAGATTTGTTTTCAGAAGCCAGTGGATTAAGATATAGCTTGAATATTGATTGAAAATAAGTTAAACGGAGTTGGAGAAAAATTGGGCTCCAAGAACCAATATCAGTAATTCTGGATGTAAATAAAAGTCCCTTGATTCAGAACTGTAGTGACATACAAGATTCTTCCCTGTGGCTTCTTCTAATGCCATCACATGATTTTTTTAGAAGATGGAGGCCAGTCAGAAGGTCCTTTGTACCTGACCTATGTGGAAGAGCAGTCATAGGTTTTGGATTCCAAAATTCATCTCCATGTGGTAGGATATTGCAGTATTGTTCTGCTATAGCTATCATTTGCAAGTGGACTGGTATGTCCACCCAGGAAAATCCAGCTGAAAATTATTACTATAGGCAACAGTGAAGCAACTCCCATGCCAAGGCACCTGGGCTGATCTACCTTGCAGTGTTGTTTGTAAAGATAAAATGAGAGAAACAGGTTTGCTGCCTCAACTCCTTGGAGGAAGGGTAGGATAAACAGATGACTGACAGATAGATGGAGGGCCAGGAACTTTTCACTGATGGATTATACGGTAGTGGCGGTAGTGAAGTTCCACTAAATTCTGTAAGACTACTCTAGTGTAACACTCAACCAGGGTTTAATTGACTGCGACTTTTAAAGCAACTGATAATAAACCTTTCAAGATTTTAAACATTTTTAGCCCACTGCTCCTGGATTATTTTTTAGAATGTTATCTAAGTCTTATCTTTAACCTTTATGCTGTAACAGTCACTGCTGTTTGGGTAACATAACTTATTCTGGACTGATTCGTTTGCCTTCAACAGTTTCCCACACTAAGATAAATCAAGCATTATCTCCTAGTGTTTATACAAGGAGGTGATAACATATATAGAACCAGGGACAGGGCTAGGTACTTTATTTGGAAGATAGATAGACTACAGAGACTAGCTGAGTTGTTTACCTGTCCAATAGATGGACATACCACAACTCTGATAATCTTGCCATGGAAAATATCACAATACACTCAAGCTCTTTTTTTTGTAAAATCTCTTCCAACACTCACAGCAAAAATTACATCTTTTTTATATATATACTGTGATTGATTCTTCTTCAGTGTGTATTGCTTTACATATCCAGGGAAATCTCACTCATTTCAGACTGCTCATTTGAAATGCTTCCCTCTCCATTATGTTACTCTGAACACAGTTCAAACAACAGAAAGAAAAGCCTAGTTTGTTAACATATAATCCCCTCCATGGGTTTTGAAGCATTTCTACTTGTTATTTTGCCGAAGGTGTACACACAAGCATCATAATTTGTCTAATTTTGGGACACACTGTCACAGCATTTTGAACCAGATTAACATACCACACAACAACAAACCTGTTTCTAATTCCCAGTCACTGCTGCAACAGTATGCCATAAAATGCCATGACTACGGTATATGATATATACCCAACTAAAAGGAATTATTATTGCTTTCCACTAGTAGGTGAATATAATGATTTCTGCTAGACCCCAGGATGTTTTATTTACATCGTTCAGCATCACTGTGCAATATATTTAAATCGAAAAATCGAAGGCCTGAATAGTTCAGATCACTGAAAAGAGTTCATAGTCCACGTTCCCACCTCAGATCACTCAGATATCAATAGTGTCCCCCTCCCCTTAAATTTCAGTGCATAAATATGTTTAGGGTTGCCGCTTTCAATGGACTGGATCCAGTGGAAGAGTCCACAGAAGGAGTTGGCGAAGTAGATGGTTCCTCACCTCTCCCTTCTCCCAGCAATCTGCCATTTGCCCTGAACCTCCTCGCAGAGGATTGTGAGTGGCTTGCCAGCAGAATGCACCACAGGACAGGGGCCAAAAGAACAATGAGGGATGGGGTAAGAATCACCACTTTCCACCTCACTCAGAGAGGAATTTTTGGGAAAACAGCAGGCTGCTTGGGGAAGAGGAAGGCAGGAAAAGATCCACTCCAGCAAAAAGCTTCAATGAATTCTTCCACAAAATCCAGCCTGGTATATTTCAGTTTGAACTTCCTGAGAAGCTTTTACATAAGTATTCATGTGGGAAAGAGCAAATTAGAGCATGAAATGCTTAATATTCATCTGGCTTTCATACTACTCTGGTTAGTGCCTTTGAAGTTTGAGACGTTCCAAAGCAAGGGCAAAGACCACTCTTCTGCCATTCAGGAATCCCATCTCAACAAGAATACACTCAGGCTCAAACTGAACCTGTGATTCAGAAAGCAAGGGGCTTCCACATGGGAAGGGACTTGTATGGTTTCTCTGTTGCTGGTGTGGCGACAGATAAAGAGCAGCAGCAATGGGGCTTTCACATAGCAAGTTTCCCTGCCATTTCCATTCCCCTGAACCCAGTAGCAGCCACCACTCACCATGGTCCACTGGAGCTTTTTGTAATAAAAAAAATGGAGCTAGAATATGTTATACTGTTACAACGCAGGTGAAACAGGTTCTGTGACTTTCCAGCTTTTGTTTTTTTTTTAAGTAAGTCTCTCACCCCCTTTGTTGCGGAAATATTACTTTCCCTTTATATCTCCATAAGGAAAAGCACCAATCGTCAAGAGCCTGGGTATGATCCTGGATGTCTCTTTAACAATGGAGGTCCAGGACACTGCTATTGCCAGACTGGCATTTTTCCAACTGTGCCAGGTCAGGCAACTGGCCTCCTACCTGTCTCGCCCTGATCTAGCCACAGTAATCCATGCAATGGTCGCCTCCAAACTAGATTACTGTAACTCGCTCTATGTGGGCCTACCCTTGAGGCTGACCTGGAAATTCCAACTGATACAGAATGTGGGACTCCGTGTACAGCACATATCCATCCTGTGCTGTGCAAGCTGCACTGTCTTCTAGTGGAGTACTGGATCAAGTTCAAGGTTTTGATGCTGACCTTTAAGGCCCTTAATGGTCTGGGACCCACGTATCTTTGGGATTACCTCTCCTGGAAGTATTGAGTATTGTGCTCATTAGATCAAAATCTGCTGATGGTCCCCAGCCCAAGAGATATCTGGCCATCCTCAACCAGAGCCAGGGTATTTTCCAACCTTGCTGCAACCTGGTGGAACTCAAAATAACATCCATGCCCTGTGGGACCTGTTACAGTTCCAAAGGGCCTGCAAGGCAGAGATGTTCCACCAGGCATTTGGTTGAGGACAGTGACAGTTTCCATCTGTTTGGCTCTCCCATCCCCTGCCTCTTTGTGAGGCCAGTGGCACTTACTAGGAAACTTTAACACCTTCTTAGGATACTGCTGTGTTTCTGTTTTAATTTGTTTTAAAGCTGTTGTATTTGTTATCCTGTTTATACACCACCCTGAGCCCAGTTTTTTCAGGGGATGGTGGTTTAAAATTGAAATAACAACCACCACCACCTGAAAATCTTGCTAGTCTCTAACGTGCTCCTGGACTTGAATCTAGCTGTTAAAATGGAGACCAACATGAAGCACTGTAAAAGTGCCTTGCCTAGTTTTTTGGAGATGAAATTGACCAAGGGTTTTGGTAGCTAAGAGAGCCTTGGTCCATTTCACCTTGGGAACAGAGGGTGAGTTCTTTCAGTGAATTAGTTTAGAAAAATGCATTTCTGAATTCAGGAACTTGATATGCAATTGACCAAGGCTTTTTAAACTACAAAAGTACAAACCTTTGGACTATACAGAATGAAAGAACAAAATGGAAAGTGCTCTGCCTATGAAGAGCAATGGAAAAGGAGGAGAGTAAGGAATTAAATCAATCATGCAGGTCTAAAACTAGCATATAAGTACCATGAAGCATAGCTGCTTTTTAGAAGGGTCTTCCCCATGTTGACCTACAAGACACTGATTCAGCATCAATGATCAGTAGTTACCCAGCTGTCATAATGAATGCCACTACTGTATCAATACAAAGAGGCTTGTAACACTGCTGGTGACCAAATCTTTGAGGCAATCAAAAGAGAGATTCAGCTCAACCAAAAAACATGCATTTTGATCCAGGTAAGTCTGAGCATTGATTGTAATTTTTACAATCTTCTGAGCATCTCTGGTGGTATTTGCTGTTGGGAGGAGACTACGCATCAGATGGGAAGTCTGACAACTGGCTACTTTTGCCAAAGGTAGAAACTGCTTCCTTTACCACACAAGTCTGTATCCAAGAAGGGGGGTGGAGAAGAGAAGTAAAAGTTCCTTTGCAAGTGGTGTCGAAAGGTTTGGTGATGAGCACTTCAAGACCTGTCAAGCTACATACCACGCAGGGCCACTGGGAAACTAGAAGGAAGCCCCCTCCAATATCCTCTGCAACACTCTTTTCTGATAACATGGAGGTTCCATTTGCCTGGGATTGGGAATCAGGCTCCTGGTCTTTGGTGGGGCACCACTGATGCCAGTGCCAGGGATAAGGAGTCTAGGGTGATGCTGGATTCTGCGCTTACTATGGAGGTTCAGGTCCCTTCAGTCACCAGATCGGCCTTTTATCACCTTCAGCTAATCAGGCAGCTGGTTCCCTATCTTGCCCCCTGGGACTTTGCTACAGTGATCCATGCAATGGTCACTTCCAGGCTAGATTACTGTAACTCGCTGCACACAAGGCTACCCTTGAGTTTGATCTGGAAAAATTGCAACTAGTGCAGAAGCAGCAGCACAGCTGCTGACAGCAACACCTCAGCGGGTGCACATTCAGCCAGTGTTGCACCAGTCGAATACTGGATCCAGTTCAAGGTCATGGTTTTGACAATTAAAGGCTATGTGGCCTGGGACCCTCATACCTGTGGGACCGCCTCTCCCCATTTGAGCCCCACAGAGCTTCTGATCAAAGTCTCCTAGTGGTCCCTGGCCTGAGGGACAGCCACTTAGCCTCAACCAGGGCAAAGGCTTTCTTGGCCCTTGCCCTGGCCTGGTAGAACATGCTTCCATTTGAGATCAGGGATGTGCAGGACCTCCTGTTGTTCTGCAGATCTTGTAAAATGGAGCTGTTCCACCAGGCCTTTGGCTGAAGCGGTGGGCATTCAACAGTTCTGGTCCCCTTGTCCATGGCCCTGCCCATGACCCTTTCTCAGTGCCTTTGCTGTTTTGTACAACATATTTTATTGAATTTTTAGAAAAAATTACAATTGTTGAGAGCAAACAACTAGAATCAAAACAGTTGTAAAGTTGCATAGATCAAGTAACAGTGTACAATGCGTTTTGAAGTAGAAGGAATACAAATGCAAGAATATATCAAAGTAGACAGTCGAGTGAAAAGACATTAATCTATAAAACAGCAACAATTAACAAACTTGGAGTTAATGCACAGATTAGAAGTAAATAAGCATCTCTACCACAGCCACAAGTCATCCATTATGGAGGGGATGTCTTGTTGTTTGGTTAAATATTCTAAGATGGGAAACCATGTAGAGGTAAAATTAGTGAGAGTAGTACATTTATCAAATCGCGTAAGATTGTCCGAGAGTTTTGCCATAATATGTAAATCCCACAGCTTTTTATGCCATTAAGAAAGAGTGGGTGTCATTATCATTTTGCAGTTTTTGGCAATGACTGTTTTAGCTGCAAAAAGCAGTATTGCGACCAGTGTTCCCTCTAAGCTGAGTTAGTGTGAGCTAGCTCACAGTTTTCTAGCCTCCGGCTCACAGCTTTTTGCCTTAGCTCAGAAAGGATGGCTCCAGAGCAAAGTAATCGATGCAGTAGCCAAATCGCTCACTCACAACTTTAATGCCAGTAGCTCACAAAGTAGGATTTTTGCTCACAAGACTCCACAGCTTAGAGGGAGCATTGCGACTCTTTCTTTGACGGAGAAACTATCACAGTCCTTTGCTGTTTTGGATAGTACTTCAGCACTGGAGTTTCTTGGGGTAAATATTCTGCGAGGCATGGGTTTGGTTTTAAGTGCTGTTGCCATTTATTGTTTTATTGTTTTTATTGTTTGTTGGTTCTATGTTGTGAGCTGCCCTGAGCCCATTCTTGGGATAGGGTGGGGTATAAATTAAATAAATAAATAAAATAATCATTGATGAATTTGTCTAATTTCCATGAATTTGCCTAATCTCCATGAATTTGTCTAATCTCCTTTTATAGTGAACTAAACTAATGGCCCTCACTACATTCTATGACAGTGAAGGCTTGTTTCTGCCACTATATTCCAAGTAGTTTATAATTCAAAATGATACCTGCAATACGCACAACACAAAAGGAAAAGGGGACTGAATTGGAAAAGGCAAACAAACATATTCAGGCACTAACTCTCAGATAAGATAACTCTGCAGATTCTCAAGCAATCAGAAGGTGGCATGGTATCTGCAGACAGTAGTATTTGCTAAGTTCCCCCCTCAATTTTCCATTCCGATCCAAAGGTATCTGCCACCCTGTAATCTTCACATCAGCCACGACTACCAATTTGCTATAATTCTGCTGCAATGAAAAAAAAAACTTTGAACAAACAAAACAGGGTTGCTGTGCATTTTCAATTTTGAAACACAAAAGGAAATGGATATTCATGGGCAAATTTAATATTCAAAGCTGAATAACCGTGTAATGGATTTAATCCCTCAGCATTAAGGCAGCAAGCTAATGAGCGCATTAAACCACTAATGGTCATGCTAATGCATTATGAAGATTCTGAATGGAAGGGATTCAGAAGCACAGGATGGCTGATGGAAGGTCAGGTAAACCTTAGATGACATAGCCAAGACACTTACTAGTACAGATTGCTTGTTACTCAAAAAAGATCAACTATTGTTATAATATGCAAATGGTGGTACCTATCAAGGGAGGATGCAGACAGCCACAAACATACTAGCAAGTGCTAGTTGGTGTCAGAAGTTGGTGCTGTTCGTGAGGATTCACATGTGGCTATTTCACATATTCTATAGTCACACAAGATATTTTCCTTATCATGTAGATGTAAAGGCAGAAAGAAATGTGACCAAGGCCAGATCAAATATATCTCTCTTCAAAATAATATATACAGAGTTCTAAAGTGTTTGTTCAGATTTATTGCCAAATGGAAGGGCTATTCACGAGTTATTCTGAAAGTAAAACTGAAAAGCAAGCTGCAATCAAATTTGAATTTCGTTAAAAGACAGAGAAGACATGGATGATACGAAATGCACTGGACTGAGACTAAGCTTTCACACTGTTGTAATTGAATGAGCCTGGATCAGTTCTTCCGTGCAGTCAACTACATTTCAGCATCTTCCAGTCTAACTGATTACTTCAATAACTTCAAAGAATAAATATTAAAAGTAATGGAAACCAAGGTTTTATGCATATAATTAAAGCAGATGAAAGATCTCGGCTCTCACTCTGACTCCTTTCCTTTTATAAAATCTTCCTTTAAGTGATGGAGATCAGAATAAATCACATTATACACACTACCTGTTCTCAAAGGGCAGAACTTTGCAGCTGCTCAGCAATTTGAATTGTTTTGCCTGGTCCGCCTGAGGCCTTGGTGTGGAACTATGTATTATCCTGGCAAACAAGTGTTCTGGAAGACAAATTTATCTAGATGTCACTGGGCTGAGCCGGTGGTTCAACCTGGGTTCGAATCCCAACTCTTCCATGAAGCTCACTGGCTGACAAGTCAGTTTTTAATCTTGGTCTAACCTAACTTTCAAGGCTATTTTGAGGAAAAAATGTGGGTGGGAAAACCATATATCTTGTTTTGAGGTCCTTGGAGGGCTAGAAATGTACCACATGGATGGATGGAATTATGGGTGAACATTTTTAGGGGCAAGTAGAAGAAGAGAAGAAGAGATTGGATTTATACCCCGCCCTTCACTCACTTGGAGTCTCAGAGTGGCTACAAACTCCTTTCCCTTCCCCTCCCCACAACAGACACCCTGTGAGGTAGGTGGGGCTGAGAGAGCTCTTTCCCAAGCTGTCCTTGAGGGAACAGCTGGTACAGAGCTATGGCTTGCCCAAGGTCATCCAGCCAGGTACAAGTGGAGGAGTGGGGAATCAAACCCGGATCTCCCAGATTAGAGTCCGCGCACTTAACCACTACACCAAACTGGCCAAGTAGGCAGGCAAGTGAGGACATGAGACATCATTTCTGCTAAAGCTGCCTTTCCTTCCACTTTCAGAGTACATGGGGAGGTTACAATCATTTGATGGGTAGGAATAGTGTTAAAGATTCCCTGCTCACTTGTGGTTGTTCCTGCCATTAGTGCTGCAAGGAAAGCAAGCGATTATGGTTGACCCCTGTAGATTACTTTATACGTTTAAAAACTCCTTAGATCCCACTGATTCACATATGCAGCTTTTTTCTACCACCTTACACAGTCATGCTGACATCTGAGGTATTCTCAGGCAACACATAGCAAAATCTTGAGAATTCACAAAACTGAAGGTGTTCAGTGTTACCCACATCAAAACTGTTTGTCTCCAACTTGACTTGAGTGGTCAGGGACCAACGTATCTGTGGGACTATCTCCTCCAGTATGTCCTCAGGAGAGCTTTACGCTCCTTGTATAGAAATCTGCTGGGGATCCCTGGCCCCAAAGATATCTGGCTGTCCTTGACCAGGGCCTTTTTGGTCCTGGCCACAACCTGGTGGAACTCTCTGCTGAACACCATCAGAGCTCTGTGGGATATTATGAAATTCTGCAGGGCCTACAAGGCAGAGGTGTTCCACCAGGCTTTTGGTTGAGGACAGCAATGGTTCCCATACTGGCTGGCACCCTCTCCTCCTCTCCAGACTGCTCTGTTCCTCTTCCCCCACCCATGAGGTAGCTGCAGTCCAGAATGAGAAGCAATAGTGAAACTTCACCATCTGATTCTTTTAGATCTGTTGTATTAGTACTGTTTCTGTATTTTATTCTACAGTTTTGATGTTTTTATCAAATGTTGTACATCGCCCAGAACCCTGCAGTAGCAAAGACTGGGCAATCCACAAATTTAAATAATAACAACACTCCAGTCCAATATTGCACTTTCTAGTGCATGGGCAGAGCCCAGCGGCTCAGCTGCAGGGTCTGGCAGACAGTGGCAAGAACAGTACCATCAAGAGTCAAACATGCCACAAGCTGAAAGCTGGAAGTAGACGGCCATGTAAGCAGATGACTTGTGATGACCCATGCAGGTGAGCTGAGGCACAGATTACATGGCAAGTTAAAAATACATGCAGCACACATATCTGAACTACATGATATTTTTATCATATACAAGACATCAGCTCCATTATAGAACCAAGGAGAACTGGGCCACCCCAACAAATAATCTGCCCAAGATCAATCACTGAATCCATAAGCACTGAATTTAGAAAACAGAAATGAGTTGTTACAATAAAGGGTATCTCTGAGGGTAGCAGACTGCTTTTTAAACTAACACTGGGCAACTGCGTCCTCCGCTTCTCTCCGCCATATTTTGAATTACCTTGAGGGACCACCTCCCATATTGTCCAGCCTGCCAGTTAAAATCTGCTTCGCAAGGCCTGCTTTCTGTGCACTTCAGAAATGAGGCAGGTGGCAAGCAGTGTCAGAGCTTTCTCAGTAGTAGTACCTCACTGGAATGCCCTTCCTCTTGAGGCTTGCCAGGCAGGTACTTTGCCTTCTATTAGGTGCTGCCACCAAGCCAAAACATTTCTGTTCACCCAGGTTTGGGGTTCATTTCTAACACTATTTTAGCCTAGAAACTGTTGTTTAAAGCTGTCTGAGGTTGTGGTCAGACACGCGAGATAAAGTGGGGGTGGGAAGCGAGGCTAATTCCTCTGGCGTAAGTTGATCTGCAGTTGCATGATCACACAAACTTTGGTAGTTGCAGGTGCAGCCCGCCACTGCGTGATCAGATGCAGCTGTGGGTGAGTTGGGTTTTTTTAACCGTTTGTTCCCGATGCGCTTACACAAGGAATCGATGAATCGCACCTCCACACTGAGGTTTCCCTATGGAGTGTGCGGGGGTGTGCACTGATGTGCATACTGCGATGAGGGGGGAAAACAGCAGCACTGTCTGGACCAAGGACAGTCCCTCTCCCATTCTCAGGTGCTGAACTCACAGCCACCTGTGGGGCCTCAGGGCTCTCACTGGGGCCTGGTCCTTTGTTGGGGCTTTTTTGCTTCTGGATTCCCTTTCAGGATGTAAGCAGAGGCTCAACAACACAGCAGATTAAAAACCGCTTCTGCCTTTATTCAGTCATGCAAGCAATAAAGAGTGTTTGCTATGCAGGAATCACTCTTGAATCACGACAATGGCCAAAAAAAAAAAAAAAAAAACCTCCAACTACTTGTGCTGGACAGAGGCTGAATCTCTGAGACATTAATACCTGCAGGCTTCCCTTTGCCGAGTAAACATACCCCCAGTCACCAAGGCCTCAATGTGTGTACATACTCTCTGGTATCCCTATCCCCTACAAGCTAGCTGACAACCAGATAAAAGTGTCTTAAGCCCTGGTCAAGGCCACCAGGTGCTTTTAATTAATGCTCAGCCCAAACAGGCTGCAACCAACCTGTAAAAACTTAATGGAAGCCTCGAGATCTGTAAGTTCTGATCCTTAAAGGCACGGGATAGCCTGATCAGA
The DNA here is from genome assembly GCA_029233225.1 of Lepidodactylus listeri. Classification (NCBI taxonomy): domain Eukaryota; kingdom Metazoa; phylum Chordata; class Lepidosauria; order Squamata; family Gekkonidae; genus Lepidodactylus; species Lepidodactylus listeri. Next base: position 35,993,197 of record JARCFY010000016.1, read on the forward strand.
CTATCCCAATGTCATGGGAGCACACTGGGGTGATCAGACACAAGAAAGTCCGTCTGTGGCCCGTAGCAACCCATTTGCTACAGGACTTTACGGGGTGTTTTTTTACTCCACTTGTGCGGTGGAGCAAAACGGGTTGCTGACAGCTGCGGGGCACTTCCCAGATGTTGTCGTCTGATCGCGCTTCTTTAATCTGCCTGGCATTCACATCTATGTCGGGGCGAATTGTGCATGTAAGCGCAGCCTGAGGTCTGCTTTTATGAGCTGTGTTTTTATGCTGGGCTGGGGCTTTCGTAATGCTGGATTTTAAATTTAATCTATTTTAATGTTTGGTTTTTAAATTATTTTTATTTTGTAAGCCACCTAAGCCAGGTTCCTGGAGGGGTGGCTTAAAAATGTTCTAAATAAATAAATTAACAACCCATGGATTAAAGCCCTCTTTTCAACAATCCAGGTTGGACAACATTAAGGTTGAACTATAAGGCTCTGTAGAAGGAGTATAATTCCTGCTGTACAGTCAACAGTTACCTCATGCTTAAAATTCAATGACTACTTGTCTTCAGAAGCAACTATAAACTCTCCATATGAGTTATCGGTTGGACATATGAATTTGCCCCATATAGAATCAGGCCATTGCTCCATCTACTCTGACTGGCAGCAGCTCCCCAGGATTTTAGGTGAGCTATTTATTGATTTAGACATTTATATTATGTTTTTCTTCCCAAAGGGGATCCAAAGCAACTTACAACAGTGTTCTCCCCGCCTCCATTTTATCTAGGCTTGCCAAGTCCCTCCTGGCCACCGGCAGGGGTTGGGAGAGTAGGGTTATCAGATTCAGGCTGGGAAACTCCTGGAGATTTTGGGATGGTGTTTGGTGAGGACAGCGACCTCAGTAGGTTACAATGCCATTGAGTCCACCCTCCAAAGCATCAATTATCTCCAGGGGAACTAATCTCTGTAACCTGTAGATGAGCTGTAATTCCAGGGGATCCCCACCTGGAGGCCGGCATCCCTAATTCCTTTATATATTTATTTATACATTCGATTTATTGATCGCTGCTTCCCACATGCAGGCGGGCTCGCAGCGATTTACAATTTGTTGAAGACAAGGGACTAACAATTCAATTCAGTGGGGGAAGGGAAGACAACACATATAACTGAGTCTTTTCTGTTGGCTTTTTTTTGACGAGTCATGTTCCGGGCTCAATGTTTGTTCCGTTCCTTCTCAGCTCCACACCGCCACCATCTGGCAGGCTGCTTCATTGCAGGAGATCGGGATGAATTCCTGTGCGAGATCTTCCGACTTAATTAGCCAGCGCTGACAGATGAAACTCAGATACTAACACCTAATTATCCGAGGATTAGGTGTGCCCAGTTTCTTAACAGTGGTTCCCAATTTTATCTACTTGCCGAAGCTTTCGAATCGCTGGGTGGACGATGAGCTGGGGACGAAGCTGGCTGCTCAAACCAGCGCGGGGCTTGAACCGGCAGAGGTCTGCTTAGTTCAGCTGATAAGCAGCGGATTAACCTGCTGCGCCACCGCTCCTTGCAACAACCCTGTGAGATAGGTTAAACTAAGAGGAAGTGATTGGCTCAAAGTCATCCAGTGAGCTTCAGCAGCAGAGTGGGGATTCAAATCTGGTTCTCCCAGATCCTGGTCTGACGTACTAGCCATGTCACCATGCTGGCTTTAACTTGAGATGGCAGGGACTGAATGAAGGACCACGTGAATGTCAAGCATGTGCTGTATCCATGAGCCATAGTCCCTTCACTGGTTAAGATTAGGTAGGCCTATTTATTAGGGTTTTTGTTTTACAAGATCACTGTGCCCTTTGCTGAGTCTCCTTTATAAGATATAAAACAGAACAGCTCATGTCTCCTGTTTGCAGAGATGCCTAGATATTGATTTGGAAAATTATTTAATATATGGCAATTAAATTATGTTTTGCTCATTAATGCAAGTCTATACAATCAAAACAATGCTTAATTTCTTTGAAGGGCAGAGAAGGACTGACCAGAAAGAGTGAAAGAGGGAAAACACTGTTGTTCTTGAGGAGGCTTGGCTCAGGACTTGAGTTACAGGCATTACTCTTTCAAACCGCCCACACAGTATAAGTCACTGTCATGTCCTTATCACATCCACAAATGAGTAATAGCCTGTCTTGGCTGCAACGTGATGCTGTTTTGACTGTGCAAAGGTACTACCATAATGCTGATCGCCTCAATACAAGCAGAAAAGAACTCCCCCCCCCATTGTTGTGGCTAGCAGAAGAGATCGTGAGCCATTCTGCTGCACGAACCATTTCATTGGATGATAACCAAAATGTTGTTCTTAAGGATTTCTACTTGTCATGAACAGAGGTCCTAACAAAAGCACAGGATCAAGCTACACATGATAAGCAAACACATGAGAGCCTGACCTTTCTGTGTTGGAAGAGACTGCTTTGGGGAGGGCTCACTGGGCATGCACGCAAGGGGGGAAGAAGGTCCTTAATCCTCTCCCCACCTGTTGTTTTCTTCCTGCTCAAAATCACCCTAGTGATGTACCCCATGAAAGTACCATAGACCATTTGCCTTCATAAACATATATTTGGCAGCAGCATGGGGGGGGGAGTGATTTGCAGTGCGATTCTACATAGACTTACATCCTTCTAATTCCACTGATGTCAATGGGTAAGAAGTGGGTAACTCTGCTTAAGATGACACTTCTAAAAAAAGTGAAGCCGTCTGTACCCTCTGCTTTTATCTCTTCCCAATGGTTTCCATTATCACATGAACACATAAAGCTGCCTTATATTGAATCAGATTGTTGGTATTATCTATGCAGGATTTCAGAGGCTCCCCAAGGACTCAAGCAGAGGTCATTCGTATAACTTATCACCTAATCTTTTTTTTAACTGGAGATGCCAGGGATTGAACCTGGGATCTTCTGCATGCAAAGCAGAGGCTCATCTGCTGAACTACAGCCCCTCCACTGACTTTGCCTGTATGTCGCTTGCATCCTGTTATAAACCAGTGCCTTCCTTTCTTTAGTGCAGGTCTGTAGTGGGTGGTGGGCACTTGCATGAACCACTCCCCCCACTCACCTGGAGTAGCGGCCGCATTTGGGCAGGCAGCCTCAGGGGGAGTGCATGGCAGCAGGCATCCGTTGGGGGTCAAGCTCATGATGGTACCCACCCTTTCCACCCCCAAGGCTTTGGCAGTGGCTGGATATCTGTGGCTGGCTGTGCCCCGCCCCCTGCGCGTTTTTAGGCTAGGAAGCCCAGTTATCAATGTGGGTTCAGGCCAGACCAGGGATCTGCAAATTTTTTTTTACGGCCGAGTTGTCAGGCCTGGGACATTGGGGGTGTAGGGACTCACAGACAAGGCCTCTGGTCATGGATAGGTGGTCCTGGTTTACCCCGTTCCCCTCGGCTACACTGCTCAGGGGCGTTACGTGCTGGCCCTGCAGCTGGAGACCTCTGAGAGTGGCAGACGGGGTCAGGGGCATCTGGGTTTTTTTAAAAGGCCAAGGGTCTAATTCAGTAGAAGGCAGCATCGTGTGCTCCTCTCCACCAGTGGTTTAAGGGACCAAGGGTTTGATTCAGTAGAAGGCAGAATCACATACTCCTCTCCAACAGTGGCTTGGAGGAGCAAAGGGGCTGACTCAGTATAAGGCAGTATTGTGTGTTCCTCTCCACCAGCTTGCTGAGGACGTGGGGGGAAGATTGGAAGCACTCCAGGATTAATAGGGAGGGTACTTGGCTGTAACAATCTCTTCTCTTTTTTCTATTCTCCTTTTCTCATGGGTGCAGTATGCCAGTTAGGAAGGCAACCCAGAAAGACGGCCAGGCTGCTAAGGCTCCCAAATGGGTGCTGCCGGCCATCTCATCCTCTGAGGAGGAGGGTGGGCCCTCTTTGAAGGATTTGGCTGCCAAAATTGAGGCTCTGGAGAGGGCCAAGGCAGAGAAGTGGAAACCTGACGGCACAGGCACATCTGGGGTGGCTGCCCCACCTATGTGCATCAGGTCCACAGCTTGCAAACAGGAAATGTGAGCTCTGTATGCCAAGTTGGCCAAACTGCAGTAGTCAGAAGATGGGGAGGTTACCCAGGCATTGAGCAGCAGAGCAGGAGTGGTGCCAGACAACCAGGCAAGGATTGGTGAGTCCTCCAGTTCTGTGGAGGCAGGTCCTACCATCAGGGCACCAGTGGTTACGACTACAACGGTGCCCCCTGTGGGGGTCTTGGGGGTGGGCTGGGTTCAAGGTTCACCAGGCGGGGAGCTGGCAATAAGCAGGGGGATCAACCCTGTCTCATCTGCTGGGGTTTTAACACCTTGGGGAAATGCTCGAGGAAGCCATGCAAGTTCAAACATGCTGGCAGCATGTGTGGGGACATGCAACCCCCCCTTTCTCCTGTGACAAGGGTGGCCCTGAGAAGGAGCCTGGGGGTCAGGACCATTAAATGGTATTTGATGGCAACAGCATTTCAGCTGAGAACTGTTGGAGAAATGAGCATGTAATGCAAGGCCTGAGAAATTCAGTCATTATAGGGTTAACTATGCAACTTGTTTGTTTACCTATGTTAGCCTGGAAGCGATACCTGGCAGCTGGCCAATTGACTGTAGACCCGGGAAAACTAAAGGTGTACTGTCTTGCTAATTGGTCAATGGTATCAGGTGTTTCCTTTCAGGGGTCAAGAAGAAGGAGAGATCCTCCATTACAATCTCTCACTCTCTATCAGCATGTCTTAGTGTGAAGATGGAGCACAATGCAGCTCCTTAGAAAGCATGTTTTGTTTATTTGTAGCTAATCCCGTTTACCTTTTCCCTTTAGTAATAAACTTCTTTTAAACCAAAAGAAGCAATCTCTTCTTTCCAGAAAAGCAAGATTCATTACTCTGATTTTTCTGATTATTGGACAAAAGTCCTAACAAATGGTAGCAGAGAGGATGGTTCTTAAAAGATGGTTCTTCTCTTAAAAAAAAGCTTTCTGGATTGATTGAGAAAGAGAAATAGGGAATAAGAGCTAGAGGCTTGGATTTTTAAAACGACCACTTTTTTTCCTTCCTGCTCTCAGAGCAATCTTGCAGCCAGAAAGGCCCAACCCTGTTTCCTTGCTGATCAGGGGAAAACCTATGCTGGATTGTAGTTTGCCAGGAGCAAAGGATCTTTTTTGACTGGATTAATTTTTGCCTGCTGTAAGTGGAGCTGAGCCTTGGAGCACTGAAGAGACCTGCTGCAGGGAGAACAAAGGAAGGCGAGGCAAAGGAGCTTTTGAACTTCGCGCTGCTGCAGAGAGGGGAAAGATTAACCCTGCCAGCTCCTGGAGAAGTAGATGACTGAGCCAGAACCTGTGCTTCTACCTCAAATCCAAAGGGACGTGAGTAAAAAAAAGAAAATGGCTTTTAATGCCCCATCCCAAGAAATGCCAAACCTCAGACTTACAAAGGCTAACTATCAGTGGTGGGAGGAGTATTTGAAGAGTCGCCTGCAGACTCACAATGCCCTTCAAGTATTAACAACTGAAAATCCTCCAGAAACTGACCCTGATAAGACACAATTCCTTATGATGGATGGTTTTGCTAAAGCCCTGATTTTAGGGAGTATTCCCTACACAGAGGTACCAGGATTAAGAGGGCTAGCCACGTCCAGATTGATGATTAAACACTTAAAAGACAAATTTGATAAACACAGCAAGAGTAAAATCTATTCCCTCAAGGGAAAGATTTTTGATTTCAGGATGAAGGAGGGAGACTGCCTTCCCAAAGAGATGGACAAATTAATGGGCATTTACACACAGCTTAAAGACCTGAATGAAGCACCCTCTGATACAGATATGATTTCTTCAATTCTCAAGGGTCTGCCTGGTTCCTATAAGTCTGTAACCAGTATGATTAGACTGAAAGATGATCTGACTTTAGAAGGTCTTTTGTCTGCACTAACTGAGGAATATGATTCTAGAAATTTGAAAGAAAGTTTGTCTGATGAGATGTCTGTTTTGAGTCTAAAGCATGGACAGAGATTTAAAAGGAAAATAGAGTGTTTTATATGTGGGAAAAATCATCTTGCAAAGTACTGCTCTTCTAAGTATGCACCTAATAATGAGCCCCAAGAACAAAGAGCCACAGGAGCACATGGTTCCAGTAACAAAGAACCAGCCAGTGGAAGGGGAAGCCATTATGGGAGGAGCAGAGGTCACGTTTCACACACACAGCACAGAGGAAAGAAGTTTGCAGCACAGACACAGAGCAAAGGCAATGCTTTTAGGATCACTGATGATTTTAACACAGATGATAAGAAAATATTTTTAATCGATTCTGGTGCTTGTACACATGTGTGTAGAGAAAAAGCCTGGTTTAGTAACATAGATGTTGAGAACAAACCAAGAATTTACCAAGCTAACAGGGAATTATTGAATGTACAAGGCGTTGGGACTGTAAAATTACAATTGTATACTACAGATTATCAATTAATTGAAGTTGAATTGCAAAATACAGCTTATGTGCCTGAAGCTGTTGAGAACTTAATTTCAACAAAAAGCCTTATGAATACTGGCCATATTATAGTGCTCAAACCAGAGCAAGGAAGCAAGGTCTCTACCAAGGATGGAGAGCTTGAATTTAAAGTGGAAGAGAAAAATGGCTTTCATTACTTTGTAGCTTGCGATGATGAGGAGACAGAAACTTTTGATGTTGATCCTGATGAGGAAATAGAGACTGTTGATGATAAGGAACAGATTTGCCAGACTAAGGATGCTTGTGATGATGCTTGTAAACATGAAAAATGTTTATTTTCGTGGCATATTAAAATGGGACATAGAAATTTGAAATCTGTTGAGCAGTTGTTAAAGCAATGTGGAATACCTGTTGTGCATTGTGAAAAGAGTGAAACTAGATGTGAGACATGCCTCAGAGCAAAGGGAGATGCCCCAAGTTATTCTGGGAAAACTCCAGCGCAAAATCAAGAATTTTTGGAAACTGTATACAGTGATCTTGTTGGGCCTTTACCTGCATCCCTAGGTGGGAACAAATATTTTGTGACTTTCACAGAGAATAAAACAAAATACACTTATGTGTATATGCTGAGAAGTAAGGATGAAACACTGCGTAGATTTAAAAATTATGTGGCTATTGTTAAAAATAAATTTGGCAAAGCACCTCAAAGCTTACTCACAGATGGAGGTGGTGAATATTGTAATGCTGAATTCAAACAATTTCTACAAGAGCAAGGAATTCAACATAAAGTATCCATTGCCTATTCACCCCAGCAAAATGGAGCTTCTGAGAGATTAAACAGAACACTGCAAGGGATGTGCAGAGCTATGCTAATGCATTCTGGACTGCCAAACGGTTTATGGGCAGAAGCCCTGAACACAGCAGTGTACTTACACAACAGATTACCCTCAAAGATTATTGGAACCTCCCCTTTTCAGGCTTGGTTTGGAAAACAGCCTGGTCTAAGGCATATCAAAGCTTTTGGCGCAAAAGGGTATGCACACATACCAAAGGAAAAGAGGGGAAAGCTTGATTCCAGATCTGAAACTGGACTTATTGTAGGCTATCCTGTTGGTGGGAAAGGGTACAGGATATACAATCCCCAAACCCACACAGTAGAAGAACGCAATGTTGTTTTTATTGATGAGACTGTATTGCCTAGTGTTTCCACTGCAGCTGATCCAAAGATGCCTGGGACTGCACCTGATGAGTTCGTTGCTTGGCTACCTGTAGTGACTGCTGGTGAACTGGCCGGGGAACTGGCAAGTGAAGCAGCAGGTCCACCTTCTGAGGAAACTACTGAAACAGAAGGGGAAGCAGGGGCCACACCAGAGGAAGCGGCTCAACCCACGGCAGAACCCACAGCAGAACCCACACCCGGTGTGAGGCGATCAGAAAGGAGCACTAAGGGACAACCTCCAATGAAGTATGGATTTTGTGAACTTGTGCAACCTGCAAAGGAACCCAAGAACTGGAAGGAAGTTTGCAACTTACCTGCGAGTGAAAGAGGCAGATGGCTTGAAGCAATGGAACAAGAGCTGCTATCCATTAGCGAAAAAGAGGCCTGGACTCTCACTCAACTACCTCAAGGCAGAAACCCTGTTGGATGTAAATGGGTCTTCAAAATTAAGCACAAGGAAGATGGAACTGTGGAGCTATACAAAGCACGCCTAGTAGCTAAAGGCTACTCGCAGCAATATGGGACTGACTATTTTGAAACTTTTGCTCCAGTTACTGACCAAGCAACATTCAGAACACTTCTAAGTGTTGCAGCATCTAGGAACATGATAGTAGAGCATCTTGATGTAAAGACTGCTTTTCTCAATGGAGAACTATCTGAGGAGATCTACATGGAACAACCTGAAGGTTTCAAGGTCAAAGGTCAAGAAAACTACGTCTACAAACTTAATAAAGGACTCTATGTCCTAAAGCAAGGAGCAAAGGCCTGGTATGACAAACTTACTGAACTTTTAAAGAAGCAAGGCTTCAAGCAAGGGAAAGCTGAACCTTGTCTGTACACTAGAATCAGAAATGGACAATACCAGTATGTTCTTGTTTACGTTGACGACTTGATCGTGGCTTGTCAAAACAGAGGAGACATCAAAGCAATAGCTGATGGACTGAATAAGGAAGTGGAAGTCAAACAGCTAGGAGATGTTCAACAATACCTCGGAATGCAAATTGAGAGACTCGAGGATGGAACTTTTCTTTTATGCCAGAAAAGAAAGATTATGGACTTTATAGAATCTGTTGGCATGAAGAACTGCAAAGCTTCAACAATCCCACTTGAACCTGGATATCTGAAGGAGAAGGACGGCACACCACTAAAGGACATAGGAGGATACAGAGAGGCTGTTGGAAAGCTCTTGTACCTGAGCAAATCAACGCGTCCAGATATTACAGCGGCAGTTGGATTTCTAAGCAGAAAAGTAAGTTCGCCAAATCATCATGATTGGAGCGCAATAAAGAAGATGGCACGTTACCTAAGAGGAACAATGGACTTAAAACTGAAAATTGCACCAACTGAACAACCAAGACTAGTTGGCTACATGGATGCCAGTTGGGGAGAAGAGATGAACAACTACAAGTCTACCAGTGGATACCTATTCTTTTATGGAGATGGACTGATAGACTGGACTAGTAGAAAGCAGACTGTTGTAGCGCAATCCACAGCAGAAGCTGAGTGCATTTCAGCAGCAAGTGCCTGCAGCAGACTTGAATGGATCTTTGAGATGTTGAAAGATTTTGGAATAATTGAACCTGTACCTATACTTATGTTAGAGGATAATCAAGCTTGTATAACTATATGTAAGGAAGAGAGCACGACTGCTAGAAGTAGATCTATTGGTATTAAATGTGCATTAGTTAAAGATTTGTACCAGAAAAGGTTGATAGAGATTAAGCATTGTCGTACAGAAGAGATGGTGGCTGATATTCTGACTAAGCCACTGACCAAAGACAAGTTTGAAAGACTTCGTGAAATGTTGAATATGCTTGACGCTAATGTTGAATAATGTTTTGTGTATGCATGTATAATGACTTGCATTTCAGGTCTTGAGAAGGGGTGTTGGAGAAATGAGCATGTAATGCAAGGCCTGAGAAATTCAGTCATTATAGGGTTAACTATGCAACTTGTTTGTTTACCTATGTTAGCCTGGAAGCGATACCTGGCAGCTGGCCAATTGACTGTAGACCCGGGAAAACTAAAGGTGTACTGTCTTGCTAATTGGTCAATGGTATCAGGTGTTTCCTTTCAGGGGTCAAGAAGAAGGAGAGATCCTCCATTACAATCTCTCACTCTCTATCAGCATGTCTTAGTGTGAAGATGGAGCACAATGCAGCTCCTTAGAAAGCATGTTTTGTTTATTTGTAGCTAATCCCGTTTACCTTTTCCCTTTAGTAATAAACTTCTTTTAAACCAAAAGAAGCAATCTCTTCTTTCCAGAAAAGCAAGATTCATTACTCTGATTTTTCTGATTATTGGACAAAAGTCCTAACAAGAACAAGGGTGGTGGACAGACAAGGGGCTTCAGGTCAGGGCACAGGCTGGAGGGCTGGGTTGGGGGTGCATCACTGGTGCCTGGCATCAGGCCCTTCAACTGGGGTTCATCAGGGTGTTAGCTAGATTGAGGGAACATCTATTTGTTACAAGGGGAGGCCAAATTGGTCACGGTGGCCACGCAGGTGGCCTGGATGGCCAGTGGGGGGTAACTTTGGTACCCACTCCTTGGTATTGTAGTGGCTTTGACCACCACGGGGTGGGGGTCTAGTCCCTATGTTTGGCCATGGGCAGCCCTGGGCATATGATGCTGGATGGCAGTGGTGTATTTCTTTACAGGGTGCAGCACAATGATGGAGGTCACCAAGAGAAGAAGAAGAAGAAGAAGAAGAGATTGGATTTATACCCCGCCCTCCACTCCCCAAGGGAGTCTCAGAGCTCCTTTTCCCTTCCCCTCCCCACAACAGACACCCTGTGAGGTAGGTGGGGCTGAGAGAGCTCTTTCCCAAGCTGTCCTTGAGGGAACAGCTGGTACAGAGCTATGGCTTGCCCAAGGTCATCCAGCCAGGTGCAAGTGGAGGAGTGGGGAATCAAACCCGGTTCTCCCAGATTAGAGTCCGCGCACTTAACCACTACACCAAACTGGTGTATACACCAAACTGGTGTATATATACACCAATATAATAGCTGGCGGCTCCAGCTTAGGCACCCAGCTAGGCATCAGAGACTGGGCTTGTGTTGAATGGCTGGAGGAGGGTGGAGTGTGTTGGAGCCACCTGTTACTCCTCCTTTATGATAACTGTTTAGCAGGAGCACTTCCCCAGCCCATGGTTGAGCGTTTCGACACCAATGATCTGGGCACTAGGTTGACAGTGTCCACCCCGGGATCAAGTCCTGGGCACCGCATCTTTTCGGGCACAATGGTGTTACCAGGTTGGTCATTTGCTGCAGGGCGGTTGGCATGATCAGTTGGTACATGGTTAGCAGGAGGGGAGTTAAGCCGAGGCTAACCCCTTCTGTGGCAGGAAAAGCATGGGTTGAGGGGATTTTGAGTTGGCTAGCACCCTGAGATATCAGCAATTGGGGGGGGGGGTCCTCAAACAGTGGTATCTATGGGCTTTGCGGTCAGGGTGACTCAGCTGGGGGCCTCTTCAGGGTTGGGGGAGCAAATGACTAGCCTTAATTAGATTTGTATCCTACCAGGCAGGCGCTTAAGGCTTTGCGTTCATGGGCTGGAATGTGCCCTCCCTCCTTTCCATGACGAGTAAGGTCTGGAAGGATCCCAGACCTGCCTCTGAGCCAGAGTGGGTTTGCCCTGTTAGGAGGCTTGCTTTGCAAGCACAATGCAACCCATGCTTTAATTTGCTGGTGCAGGTCAGTTTATGTAGAAATAAAACTTCCAGTTTAACTCATAACGTGTTTCATTCCATGGGTCGGTGGGCAATCAAATATTTCTGTTATAAGTCCTCAGTTCCAGAACATCTCCTGTCTTTGCTGGTAACATTTGCAGGCATGCAAACCATAGATTTAATTGGAAGTAAAATGGCAGTAAGTTTGACTGGAGCATTTCCAGCACCTCCTTGCCTCATAGTCCTTAGATCAAAGAGGCTCCATGTAGCATTTCTGAACATTTAAAGTTCATGAAGACAGTGCTCTTTGAACTCATTACACTCGGGATAATTCAATAACCACTTACATGAGGATCGTTCTGTATACTTCAAAGAAACTACAGCAGAATCTCATCCCTTTAATAGCTATATCACATTAAAGAGAACTAAATAATTTGTAGTCCATTGATACAAGCTGGAGAGAGGGAATAGAAACTGCGATATTTGATCAGATTTTTTCCACTTTTGTATTTTTTGTTCAGAGAAACAGCAGTGTTGCATAAATTTAATCAGACAGACAGAGAGAGAGAGAGAGAGAGAGAGAGAGAGAGAGAGCACATGGCTTCACTTCAGCCTGCCACATGGAAAGAGGACAGAGTGTGAGACCAGAGGGCTCGTGCTACCCTTCGACCACATCAGCTGCTTTTAAAATTCTTCCTCTCGGTACACAGACCCTAAGTCGGCAGTATAGCACAGTATTCCCTCCAGTGCCAAACTGTCTGTTGCGGTGTGGTTCCCCCCCCCCCCCCCCAGCTCTCATGGCAAGGGCTTGCCATCTGCTACACACCATGGGTAATTCATTAAATCTCACAGAGTGTTGTACAGTTATGAATATTTCTCAGTAAAATAGCCTAACTTAAAAGGCCACCCCCTACCAATAACAGGTTGGAAAGGGGGTGATACAGCCCCTCCGGGTGTCAGACAGTAGGACAAAAGGCAGTGTGACAACAGCCCTGCTCTACCTCCATCAACAGGCTACAGTTTCCCCAAAGAGTTTGCTTTTCTAGACAGCAGCCCGCGTGTGAGTGTTGTTCTTCCACTGGAGATTTGTTAATCTTTTCTTTTTACTGTTGACTTTTCAAGAAAAGAGAAATACTGGAGGAAATGCTGACAGACTGGCAGGCATTTTATAAACTGTATGTTGAGTTCATGGGCTTGTCTATTTGGTACAGGTCCCCCAGACGAAGGACCCTCGGTGTGAAATGTGTTGGACTTTAACCACTTTGAGTACACCTCTCTCTCTGAATCTCAAATAAATGCAACCTTGCGCTCTTCAGCAGAATGTTCTTATGTGCTGTGATCCATCTGGGAGACTGCAGACAAGCACTAACTTACTGACCGTTGCCAATGCTTCAGAGGAGATCTGCAAAATAATTTATTACACTCTTATTTCGTTAAAGCTGAAGTGAAAGAATTCTCATTATGCAAGTCATAAGGGGAAGAAGTCGTCTTTGAACAGGAATCTTTTACAAAGATCAGTTGTCATTTGCAAGCAGTTCCAACAGGGATTGATGGGCTGCTGTTTCATTTGGTTGCTTTTTCCCCCTCCCTTTCTTAACACAATAATCTTGTATATATTTGTAAGAAAAGCATTCAATCTGAACCCTCTTATTAAGGACTTTATATGCCTTTGCTGAAAGGAGTTGCACTAAGGGAGAGATCTGATACTTTATGAAAGCCCTCAGAATATTCATTCAATAGTTCAGTAAGGGTTTTTATTATTATTTATAGGAGAAATGCATTTGCTGAGACTCTATAAAGAAACAAAGGCAAATGAACATGTGAGAAGGGCAAAAGTGTTCATTTTTTACTTAGATTACGGTTTTATATAGTAAAGGAAATCTTGCAATCTGCTCCGGCCATTTGGTTTCTTTTCATCTCTCCGAAGGACAGAGGCAAGTGAATTGCTGTACTTGTAACAGAAACGGCAATTACACCGAGGCCCATTACACAGGCACATCTTACTGCAGATTTTCAGAGCAGTAAACCTTTAATCTTGACATTGGATTCTGTGCCCACCTTATGCACCATTCTTTTTCCTCTGGTGTATTCATTCTGCTACAATTAAAAAATGCACTTTTCTAAATCAGGGTGGAACGTCACTTGTGATGTGGGGGGGGGGGCATCCAAAGTTTGTTTGTTTTTTTTAATTTACACCATTACTCTATTGCAGCTGTGCAGTAGCATCCAGCAAGTACCTTCCATTTAAATCCTTGTGATTCAGGTTTTGCACGTGCATTTTAGCATTAGTTGGTTGAATGAAAGGGAACAGAACAGAACACCAGCAAAGGGGGGAAACTGACTGTTGAAATTGACCAGACTTTTTCTGAAACTGACAAACAGCTGCAAAGCCCTGTTTTCTATATTACTGAGCACGAGGGGATTTTCCGCTACATTATCAGCCGCTGTGAAAAATGGGAAAGAGTCACACAGTCTCATAATACGGGGGAAACATGTTGAGTGTACAAAACACGTGGTAGAACCCAATGAAACTGGCATTGCAAACTGTGGTCGTTGGCAACATGTGTGAGCATGTGCGTCTCTGTGCTTGTGCAAAGTCAGCTGCAACTCCACCACACTTTGCACAGGGCTGCAATTTGTATGGGGGAGGAGTCCTCTGTCAGATGTTCTGGAGAGCTTTTTCAGTCTTGTGCCACTAAATTGAAAGGGGGGGGAGTATTTTTGCTGATGCCCCAGCACAGCTGCATATTAATGCTAATTTCCTGCCCTTCCTTGCTAATTTGTGTGGTTTTTTCTCTTTGTGGTTCTCTAATTTGATCCTGCACACTGGTCATGATCTTGCCAGTTTTTTAAAACCTGTCCCGTGTGGATTGCACTCTTCCTCCAAATGGATCAATCCCAAGCAATTCTTAAGTTTGGCGGTTTGCAGAAGATCCATGGGACTCAGCCACTATTTTAATATTAGGTTCCCAGGGACTGCCAAAAGGCCCCCCCCCCAACTTTGTTCACTAAAGCATGGAAAGAAAAAATGTTTTCAGAGCTTTAGGCTTCCCATCCCAGTGTCTGTCTCTCTCAGGCCCATAGCCACAGGGGGCATTTGAGGGTGGTATTTCCACCAAATTAGCTCTGCCCCTGGCTGCACAGGCACAGTGAGGGGCTGGGTAAGGCATTTTCTCCTGGGTGAGCAAGCACAGTGTGGGGCTGGGGTGGGCCATTTTAAGGAATATTTTAAACTTTGGATTGACTTCCCTTGCCATTGTGTCAAGTGTTAGCTGATAGTGTTTAAGTCTATGCACAGCCTCAAATGACTTCAATTTTTGACAAGAGTGGTCATTAAATAATAGTAATTGATTTTGCCTCTTTCCCCATACTAAATTGTTGTGATTTCACAGCTACTAAAACATACCCCATTACCATCACATTTTATCCCAGGAGCTAAGGGGGTTTATATAACACTTCTCCCCTTCATGAATTCAGCAGCACTGTAATATGACAGGGCTAATGACTCTTTTCCCCCACCTGGCACACATCAGAAGAACACACAAGTGCCTCTTCCTACATACACCAAATGCCAGCAGAGCCCCAGATGAAAATAAGACTCCCATCCACAGAACTATTGGTGTCATGCAAAGTGAAGAAGTATAATATATCCCCTTGAGTCTAGGACAGTTTCAGTGCTGAGACCAAATGGCTGCACAAAATCTCAGGTGAACAGATTTTGCTGGTAAGATGAACATTAAAGGCATACAACACAGAAGTGAGTGTGCGTGAGGAGCAGAAGGTAGCTGAGTCCTAAAGGGAAAACAGTTTTATTGCTTTAGACTGTAATACTGATCCCTCCAGGTAGGCAGAAAGTGCACTGACAAGTCCCTCGACATCTTTTGACATGAGTTTAGGGAACACATAATAAATCTCTGACATATACACACGCACATATTATGTTGTAGAGTGGCCCATTCTGGACTGAATGTAAATATGCTCACTGTGAAAGGGTTACATTTATAAACAAGCTTGTGTTAAGCTTATGGGATATCTGTGAAGTAAGTTGGTCTAGATTAAATCAATTTGAAATAAAAATGTGCTTCATATTTTCTCATTACCTGGCAACTAGCAAATCTAAAGAAAAGCTGATCTAAGGAAAAGCGATCTAATAATTTAAGGGAAACATAAAACTCATGAGTGGATATAGCAGGAGATATATTGGCAGACATGCCAGCCATCCTTTAGCACTCAAGCTGATTAATTGACAATAAACTATGTCATAAAACCATGTTATGTTCAGAATTTGTCTTAAGAATGGTAAGGCAGAAAGTTATCTGAAAAGAAGGTACCTGAAGCAAAAACAAAAATGTGTTTTAAAACACTGAAAAGCTGCCACTCCATTGGCAGATTTAATAACAGACTAAACTATTTCAGCATTGTGTTTGATCCATTATACACCGTGAGCTGATAGACTTGGCTAGAGGCATTAACACAAACAGTTCTTTCATAAATTGCAAACCTACAGATACCATAGTTCCTCTCTAGCTGAATTTACTAGCTGTAGCCCCTCCCTCCCCAAGATTCCCATTCATAAAATACATTTACTGATCCTTTTACAGACAAATAGCACAAACAAAAGTTATCCGTATATGGCTTAATTTAGCCTTATCACACAGATTCAAACTGGTAACATAACAAACTTACCATATGACTTTACAGTATTTTATTAGAGGTTTTATTCATTGATAGAGTGCAATCATTCAGCGATATTTTTCATTCTTAATAGCACTTTGTGAAAAAGCCATAATTGCCATTCGTTCTTTAAATAATGCTTCAGAAGCACAGTTCTGTTAAGTGGAAAGCCAAAGAAGGGAATCTTTTAAATACTTAGTTCCAATCATTTATCATACAGAAATGATGAAGACATCATTAGTGCAGGAATAATGCACACTTTGAAACTAGCATCAACCTGAAATACTTTCAGATCAGAATTATTTTCTGACTGCCTAAATGTTAGCAGTTTCTGAAATGGACAGGAAAAAGTCCATCCAGTTTTTGAGTGGCTATGTTGGAGTCTAAGACACTTTCCACACAGCGATGAGTCTCCATGCAGCTCTCACAGCAAAGCAAACACAGTGGAGCATCCACACACATATCCCCCTGGCATATTTCTTGCCTCCCCACCCCACCGCTGCCATTCCCCTCCTCCACCATAGGGCTTTTTCAATCTAAAAAAACAAGCGAGTGCTAGATTGCCTTTCCTCCCTGGATCGGCTTACCAAAATGGTACAATGATCTATTGCAGGAGTCCCCAACCTTTTTGAGCCTGTGGGCATGCTGGGAATTCTGAAATGGCATGGTGGACACAGCAACAAAATGGCTGCTGCAGGAGGCAGAGCCAGCCACAAAATTATTGCCACAGCTTAACTTCAGTAACACAGAACAGGTGCTTGTGCTGTGGTGGCAGTTGCTGCCAAAGCAACATTTAAAAAAAATCTGCTCAGCCAATTAAATCTCCAATAGTTAATCAGAAGCCTTGATGGACAAAAGCCCTACCATGCCCCACCCACTTCCTTAAAACACTTGGCGGTGCCATTGTCAGGACAATGCCATTGCACCCATTGGCACCATGTTGGGGACCCCTGATCTATTGCTACAATCCAGGGCTATTTTTGGGCAGGAACGCACAGGAATGGGGTTCTGGCTGGCTTCCAAATTGGCCATGCCTACAGCCCCCCCCCCCCGGGTTCCCCAGAAGCCTCGCAAGCCATGGAGCACCTGGGAAAGCCAAGCCAATCCAGGGAGGAAAGGCAGTTTAAACTGCCTCCCACCCTTGGGTTCCCCAGGCGCCCCGCAGCTGTGGGGTGCCTGGGGAAGCCAATCCAGAAACTGCCTTCCTTTCCTCAGGTTCCCCATGCACTCCGCAAGCCGCCTGGGAGGGAGCTGCGCTGTCAGGGTATGTGGCCTAATATGCTAATGAGTTTCTGCTATTGGATGTGGCCTATTATGCTAATGAGTTCCTGCTGGGCTTTTTCTACAAAAAAAGCCCTGCTACAATCTACTGGCACTTCTAAATTCCCAGCCCTTTTTAAGGTGACATCCAACTCTGTATTGCCCTAGTCTGATTTCAGTAACATCATCAATTCCCAAACCTTATTGCTGGGGGGGGGGGGGTTTAACTGTTCTAGTAGTGTCAACACATTCAAAGTAGCGCCATCCCACTCAGGATACCCCACTTCAAAGTACATATTTCAGGTGAATGAATGGGTGTGGGAGGAAGAGCAGGATTGTAGCCGCAGGTCTAACTCCCAATCCAGCCACATTCAGGCTACCTGATCATGATGGAAGAGTTCTACACTCATCTTAACGTAGGTCCCGTGCAGACTGGTGGAGATGCAGCCATTCCATGTATGGAATGTGAAGTTTTCTTGTGACCCCCAGGAAGCTCATTCCCAGGATAGTAGAAAGAGCTGGATTTATGCAAAAACTAAGTAAACTGTAGTTTAGGATTTCAGATTAGAAGGGGCCTCTAAAAACAAAATAATTTCTAAAAATTACTACTAAATTACCAATTCTTTTGAGAAATGCTGTGGGGCCCTCGTAAACTTTAAGGGCTTCAGCGTGTCTTAATACAGTCCTAGTTGTAGGACCCCCAGAAAGGAATTGTCATGTGGGTGGAGGAGACTAGGAGTGAGTGGGGGTGAAATCACTCCTTCTTCCTCTTCAAGTGTAGTTCCGTTGAAGAAAGGGATCATCCTGTTCCTCTTCACCCCAGCCCATCCACCCACATGGCTTTTCCTCCACATGGATTCCAGCACCTCAGAAATGATCTTTCCAGGAGTTAAAAAGGGCTACAGGAACAGAGAAGATTGTGGGGTAAATCTGTGTTCTTTCCAGGCATGTGTGGTTGGATCCATTACATTTATTTGAGTGTTCTTTCTCTTCTCCCAAGAACATTTCCTCATTGTTGATAAATCACTTGAACAAGGCTTGTGTGATACAGACTGGACAGAAACCCTCATGAATATGCTTATTATATTTTATGAATGGGCTCATGCTATACGTGATCTTGCTACATTTTAGACTCTCAATAAAAGTACCTCTTAACTTCCACAAATAAGAACTATGTTAATTGCTAAATATCAGTCAATCAATGCCAAAGATTATGCTTACTCTGCCACAAGTAGAATTGTATTGGATATTCACTTTGAAGCTTTGTTTCTCCTGAAGTCCACTAATTCAAGTTTTTGTCTAAGATGATGACCCACATATTGATGGACAGACTCTATTAACTGGAAGTCAAGTAATGAAGGATTTGATTTTGCTAAAGGCACAATAATTGTTACTGAACTGATGGATGAAGCATACAAGCAAAGATATTTTTAATTATTTATGGATATAATGAATCTTGGTTCGCCAAGTCACGTTAGCCGCTCTGAGCCTGCTGTGCGGGGAGAGCAGCCTAGAAATCGATTTAAATAAATAAATAAATACATAAATATTTTTATTAATAATATGAAAAGACCTATGCAACAAAACCATATGCAAGATCCCAGGCCAAGACAAGGGATTAATGGAAACATTTATTCCAAGTATTCACAATTTTTTCTCCTGAGTTCAAGCCCAATCCAGTGCATGTTTACTCCACTGCCTCTTGAACATGGCTTTTTAGGTGGCTGCCCCTACTCCATGAAACAGACTCCTAAATGCTGACAGACTTCATCTTTACTATATTTTCATAAGGGTTCTAAATCAGGATTTTAAGGAGGGCCTTTTTGCTATAGCTTCACAATTTCGGGCACACAGGTTTTCTAAATGATTGTTATTTAACAAGACTTCTGGCTGTTTTTAACTCGTCTGATGTTACTTTTATTTTCTATTTTACCTTTTTTTTTTTTTTTTACTTTTGGTTGGTTGGTTGCCCTTTGTGGACGTCAGTTTGTTTGGCTGAAAGGTGGACCTATAAATATTTTAAATTAATAATAAAATAAAATCTAGCAAGCGGAACAATCAAGATTTGAGTACCATTTTGCTCCTTTCGCCTTCTGGCAATTTTCAGAGCTAAGACAAATTGCATAGAATGCACTTGTCTTCCTAGGCTTGGAAAGTGGGACCACTAGGGTAATATTGACAGCCAGCCTGTAGCTAGCACAATTGCCACAAGTGGCCCAGAGTTAAGGTTTGCAATCTTAACCTTCCCCCAAGGGACCCCAAAGGCCTCAACCAAGAGAAGGGAAGGGTTAAGTACATCTCTCTCTTCTTCCTCTCTGCCAAATGCTCCCTCCTGGCTCTGAGCCACTGGAAAGAACTCAAGCTCCTCCCTAGATGCCATCTAAGGCTAGTCTCTAGGGGTATGCCCACCCACTCCCACCCCTCCATGGAAGTAAAAGTTCCCATGGGGAGTAGCTTTTTGTGGGCCCGCTCATACTCACAGCGATCTTGTCAGGCAATCTGTAAGACAACTCTCTCTCAGAATGTTCCCACTGTAACTTATGGTGTGGGTGCAAAGCAGTGTGCGAAATGTGTAGGGATCTTCCATAGGGGTGTCTTTGTAAACATATAATTTATTTTCCCACTACACCATCAATTTTAAAAATACAGGCCTCTTCCCCTTGAAAAGAAAAAAAATACATGCAAACTTATTCCACACGTAAATCTACACACTTCATCTCACAACATCAATATCCTTCTTTAAAACTGTAACTTAGAAAGTTCTAGAACACTAGAGTCTAGGATGGATGGAAGGTGGCATGGTATAGCCCAGTCTCATAATTTCTCAGAAGCTAAGCAAGGTTGGTTTGGGATGGGAGACCACCGAAGAAGACTCTGCAGAGGAAGGCAATGGCAAACCCCCTTTGCTTTTCAATTGCCTTGAAAGCCCCTCGCTGAGGTCACCATAAGTTGGTTGTGACTTGATGGCACTTATGTACATATAAGAGACTTGCAGCCTGAATAGCTCTGACTAGCCCAGTCTCATCAGAGTTTGGAAGCTAAGCAACATCGGCCATAGCTAGTACTGGGATGGGAGACCTACAAGAAAGATTGGGGTTGCTATGCAGAGGAAGGCAATGGTAAACCATCTCTGCTTATCTCTTGCCTTGATAACCTCATGGGGTCACCATGAGTCCATTGCAGCTTGATGGTATACAATTATTATTATAAGACTACAAAGACTAGAAGGTGCCGTCTAAACCCATGTGGTTCAAATCAGTGTCTAAAGATTAAACTAGAAACATTATTTCAAAAGATAACACTAGAAAAGAACTTCCTGGTTTTCATCTTTTACTCTTAATTGGCCCTTCATCTCCTCTTAATGCCTTGGAGCATTAACTATATCAGATATTTGACCTCGACCCCATGATCTTAAGTCATTTCCATGCATTTTATTTTATTTTAGTTTAGTTCAGTTATTTTATTTTATTTTAGTTAGTCCAGCATTTTAGTTTAGTTTAGTTTTGGGTGGCTATGAACTCCTGAGTGAGATTAAAATGAAGCCTTGCTTAAAATGGTTTTCTACATGGCATTCACACTTACTTTTCAAGAGCATATTTTGTGATTGATGCTGGCCATTTAGTTTTATGGACTTCTTAGGGTAAAATCTGACTGAAAATATATGCATGTAGGGAGTAACGCAGAAACAAATAAATGTACCTCAAAGCATACTGAAGTGTATGTATTCTAGTTTTTATTGCGTATATGTCCACATTTTATTTTACCTTCTGGTTTTCAGATTGTGCCAAAACAGGTACATAGCATGTGGGAAATTTTACAAAGGAAGTTGTCACCAGCTGCATTCAGATGACCTCTTCAAGTTGATTAGGTCCTATTGACCCTAATAAAAGATATTATACTGCTGTGGTTTTGGGGTACTCAAGGTGAGTGATCATGCCTGTTGAAGGTCTGCATGAAGGCCACACTTCTACAGTTGCATTAAAAGCATAGATTTCTCTCACTGTAACTGGGAAGTCTTTTTTTGCAGGGTTCCCAGTTGTGCAGAGGAAGCCTTACTGCATGTGCAATTGTATGCACCTAGACTCCATGCAGATGTGCAACTAAACTTCCATTTTTCTCTCCCTTTCATTCACACGCAGATACACATGCACACAGAGAGAGAGAGAGAGATGTTCACTCATGGTGGGGCTGGACTATAGCTGAGAGACGGAGCATCTGCTTCACATGCAGAGGCCCCAGCTTCAAGTCCCAACCTCACCAGCTAAAATGATCAGGCAATAGATTATGTGAACCAGTGGGGTCATGGGGAACCACTGCCAATCAGGGTAGGCAGTACCCACCTTATAATGTCTGAGTATAAGTTAGCTTCATGTGACCTTTAGTCAAACATCCTGGCTTTGTTATTTAGTTTGCCCTAGCACATCTACTCTTACAGTGCAATCCTAAACAGAGTTACACCCCCTTCTGAGCCCGCTGAAGGGTGTAGCTCTGCTCTGGATTGCCCTGGATTGTTTATATCAAAACAGAAGAACACTGGGGAATTTCAGACAGCCAATATGTTCCGTTTCAGGAACTGTTCAGAAACCACTGGCAGATTCCCTGAAGAGGTAGCACAGAAAGTTTCTAAATAATTTTAGTTTAAAAAAAAAAAAAGTATGGCACACATTTTGTCTTTAGATTTTTCTTTGTGTGGACTGAGACAGCTCTTCTTACTTCTGGAGGCGGCTGAAGCAGCAAGAGAGTGCATATGGGTCTCCCACTACTCCATCATCAGCTTCCCCATGATCTCTAAGGGGGTATCTCTCTGATCCTAGCTGGCAGGTGCCCCTTTCTGGGACAGCTTGCATTTTTGTCCTTCCAGAGACATGGGGTGCCCAGCCATGAAGGAAGTCGTGGCTAGTTTAGCCACTTTGGAAGTTGCATTACGGCATTAAAACCAGGGCTCCGTTGGGGCCGGGGTGCGCCGGAGCGCCGCTCCGGGAGAGAAGGGGCTGGGGGGCGGGCACATAACAAAGTCCCGCCCCCCGGCAGAAAGCCTCCCCCTGTTCACCCCCTCCCTCCCCCAGTCACCATTCCCGGGGCCGCGGCTTTATTTATTTTCTGAGTTATGCCAGCCACAAACAGAGACCCTTAGCTTTCATTGCAAATAGCACAAGGTGGCGGTGGTTTCTCTCACCTGGGCCAGAATTTTCCTCTGCCTTTCAATTTTGGCACAGGAACTCCCAGAATCATCCTGAACCTGGTGGCCAATTTTGAGCTTTATTCTCTGATGAGTTATGCCTGCCAGTGTGGCATTGTGGTTAAAGTGTTGGACCTGGATCTGGGAAACCCAGGTGCAAATCCCCACTCTGCAGTGGAAACTTGCTGGGTGACCTTGGGCCAGTCACACACTCTCAGTCTAACAAGCCTCACAGGATTGTTGTGAAGATAAAATGGAGGAGAGGAGAACAAAATAAGCCATTACAAATTTAAACTGAGTTGATATAAGTTAAATTGGTATTGCTTCCCCACAAAAAATCCCAAGAATTGTAGTTTTGTGAGGGCACTGAGAATTCAGTCATAGGCATCTGTTCCCTTCCCCCAAACTACTGATCTGACGGATGACTGAGGAGAAAGAGAGATTAGGAGCTGGTAACAGCACGATCATGAACAGAATTATCCCCTTCTAAATCCATTGAAGCCAACAGGATTAGGTTAGTGTTTTTCAGTTTTGGAATACGGTGAAAATTGCTGCAAAGCAAATTCAAGTCAGTATTTTTAGCATACAAGTACCTTTTCAGTCCCATTTTTAGAAAAAAGAGTAAGCACTTTATTATGGCAATTTTATTATCAGCCTCTTTGGGTTCGCTAATTAACTACATACATAATTATGCCATAATCAAGGAATAAAAGAAATTGTGTGCTGCAGCACATTTTCATTTTTTCTTCTTTTTTACCCAAATAGGATGACAAAAATTAATTTCCTGCAGTCACTGCTTCAAAATAAGCATCACGGCCCATATATCTTTGAAGATCATTAGGACCCTTTACCAAATAGGGAAAGAAACAATATTTGTTTAATCTTTTATTTTAAATGTTGTGACCTTTTAAATGTTTTTTAGAAGGAAAAGACCTGGTGGTATCAAGTGCTTATTGCCATCTAATAATTTCATACCCTGGCTTTGATGGTTGCTATTGACCTTCAAACATCTTTTATTACATTATATCCATAAGTTTGTTTTAGTATCTCCGCTTGGTCTAATTACCTGGATTATTCTATACAGTTCCCTACAGGGAAATATACTGCTGAAGTCTGGGTTTTAAAACACTAATTAAAAATCATTATCCTGTGAATTAATTTCCAGTCTTTGTATTTTCCTGTCCCTCCTGATAGCCATCTGATTTGATAAGCAATCTAGTTGTTGCTATGCAAAGATCCTGAACTACCTTTTAATTATGGTTGTGTCATTCCCATACCAACATGGGGTACCATGGCTGAAATAATCCCTTAGCTAAGGGCATAAAGTTCCCTTTCATGGCCACATCTGCTAAAAATAAAAAATAAAAAATCTTGTCCTTGGAATCAAAAGAAGCCACCCTGCAAGTCGATGCACTTCTTGTGCCCCTCCCCCCTCCCATTTTGCATCTCCTGGCTTCCGAACAACAGGCCTTGTTCAGGTCTTCCCTGGCCACCAGCAGGTGGGGGGGGGGGGGTTGGACTTGCCAGCTGTAGGTTGGGAAACTCCAGGAGATTTGGGGGTGGGGCCTGGGGTGGCCAAGGACTTCAGCGGGGTACAATGTCATAGAGTCCATGCTCCCAAGCATCCATTTTCTCCAGGAAAACTTATCTCTGTAGTCTGGAGATGAGCTGTAATTCCAAGGGATCCCCAGGTCCTACTTGGAAGCTGACATCCCTAAGCTGCACCCAGGTCTTGAAGACATTCCACCAGTGATGGGTGTCTCCTACCTCATGGGCACCCAAGAGTCTCTGGCTTGCCCTGCAATGTAAACTGTTCCCTTTTCAGAAGGGATCCCCAGGTCCTACTTGGAAGCTGACATCCCTAAGCTGCACCCAGGTCTTGAAGACATTCCACCAGTGATGGGTGTCTCCTACCTCATGGGCACCCAAGAGTCTCTGGCTTGCCCTGCAATGTAAACTGTTCCCTTTTCAGAACTATCTGGAGCTGTCCCACCTTAAATGGATAGGTCTGAGGAAGAGGAGGAGGTGAGAAAACCCATTATGTAAAGGAACAGGTAGCTGTTGATGAGTCTACTGTTTTTTCAACAGATTTAAACATTCAGCCTATATGAATATGGTCATTTTCATATGGTAAGACTCTGGTTTCCCGAGTGTGATCCTCCCCCCACCCCACCCCGCCTTTGTTTGAAATGTCCACAGATCTGCATATCTACATCATGGCGATCTATCTGGGACAGAATGTGTGTGATGAATTGGTCCCATGTGGGTTTAAAAAAAAATAAAATTGCGGACTGGCTAAGCCAGCTTTCTCACTCAGGGCCCTCTCCCAGAGGGAGCAAAACACATGTGCAAAGGGGGGGGGGCAAAACAAAAGGGGAAAAACAAGTGACAAAAATGACAATGTGGAAGAGCCCACTGTCTCACTTAATTCTCCTTCTTCCTACAGCCTCCATCACACATGAATTTGATTCAGGTCCCCTGATCTCCAGCATAGCCTTTTTTCCCTCCCCCCTCACTTTTGTGATCAAGGGAATGCCCTCCTGTCTTTTGATTTCATGTCTGAAAATAATTGGAAATCTGTTTGTGAGGTAAGGTGAGCCACCCAGGCTGCTAAAATAATTACTTACCTTAACACCTGAAATAGTTTTCTTTTTCACTCCATCGTAATCCTTGTCGCAATTCCCCGTGGCATGTTATCATTCTACAGGTCTACAAGCCAACTCAGTACCTTCAGCAGTCCAGCAATCAGGACTTCTTTGTGGGTATGTAATGAGCTGTTAAGTCACAGCCAACTTATGGCAACCCCAGCAAGGGACTTTCAAGGAAAATGAGAAGCAGAGATGGTTGGCTATTGCCTTCCTCTGCAGAGTCTTCCTGCTTGGTGTCTGAGATCTGACAAGATTGGGCTATACCATGCTGCCTACCCTCCCCTGAGTATTTCTTCAGCACCCCAAAATGAGCAGTTCTTCACACTTCACAACTGGATGTGCTGGCAAGAGGTTTCTCACAGGCTCAAACCCAGCAGTTCCTCTCTTCTCCCGGATATATAAGGCCATATTGTGCCACAGGCAGTCCATGTGATGTAGGCTGATCTCACAGACATCAGTTCTTCCAACTTCCCCTTTTTGAGTTGAAAGAATCTTATGAAACAGATGCCTGGGAGGTTACATCACATGTGGCATTCCATGTGTGGGTAGGTGATGAAGGAGAGCACCCACTCCTCTGACATATGAAGATGCTTGCCAGTCTGGAAAATGTCTGATATTCTGGTATTCTGATACAAGTTCATCAGCTTCCTGTCAGGAGATGCTGAATGATAAAAACAGAGCCTTAGCTTCTTTATAATACAGACAGACTTCTTTCACTCTTGTGTGGTCTGCTTAAAAAACAACTAGGATTCCTGTTTTCCACTGCTGTGTGGAAGGGGAGGGGTTGTGGCTCTGTGGAGGAGCCTCTGCTTTGCATGCAGAAGGTCCCAAGTTCAGTCCCTGGCATCCCCACTTAAAAGGATCAGATGTAGGTGATATGAAAGTCCTCAGTCTGAGACTCCAGAGAGCCACTGCCAGTCTGTGAGGACAGTCTGTGAGGAGATGGTCTCATTCAATGTAAGGCAGATTCATGTGTGGTTATAAATGTTTAAAATTTATGACGTGTGAATGCTTATTTATTTATTTGCTTGCTTGCTTGTTTTCTATCCCACCCTCCCCACAAGCAGGCCTAGGGTGGGTTACATCAATCTCAGTACGATAAATACAATTCAATTAAAAACAACTTTAAAATAACAATGTAAAACAGTATAGAATAATAAAATACTGTATAAATAGATTAGATCAGATGCCAGTCATGATGTCAAATCAATTAAGATACAACGGTGGGTAAATAGGTGTCTATTTGGATCCAGGCTACTGATGGGGGATTAGACAGGTAACAGGGGACATCCACCGCCTCAGCCAAAAGCCCAGTGGAAGAGCTCCATCTTGCAGTCCCTGCGGAACTGTAATAGATCCTGCAGGGCCCCGATCTCATGTGGGAACTCATTCCTCCAGGTGGGGGGGGGGGCAGGCTTAAAAAAGCCCTGGCCCTGGTTGAGGCTAGTCTGCACTAGCTGCAACTTCTGGAGCAGAGTCAAGGGCAGCCCCACATAGAGAGAGTTACAATAATCCAGTCTGGAAGTGACCATTGCATGGGTCACTGTAGCCAGGTCCTGGGGGGTGAGATGTGGGACCAACTGCCTGATCTTCCTCAGATGGAAAAAGGCAGACCTGGCAGTGACAGTGACCTGGGCCTCCATAGAAAGGGAGGCTTCCAGGCACATCCCCAGACTCTTCATGCTTGACATTGTCACCAATAGTGACCCATCGAAGGCTGGGAGCCTGATTCCCTGACTCAGTCCTCCGCGACTGAGGTGCAGGACCTCTGTCTTGGATGAATATAACTTCAGGTGGCTCTGTTGCAACCATCCAGCCACAGTTTGTAATGCCTTGTCCAGATCTCCTGGGATTATGTCCAGGTGGCTGTCCATCAGTAGATAGAGCTGGGTCATCTGCATACTGGCGACAACCCAGCCCATACCTCCGGATATATAGATATTAAACAACATGGGGGAGAGAATTGCTTCCTGCAGCACACCACATTCCAGTGGGTGTTGCTGGGATAACTCCCCCCCCCCAAGTGCCACCATCTGTCCCTGACCCTGGAGGAAGGAGGTCAGCCACTGCAAGGCAAGCCCCCATATCCTGGCATCGGTGAGGCAGTGGGTTAACACATCATGGTCAACCATGTTGATGTAAGGTTGCAGCACCCATAATCACAGTGTTGGTGAATGGATTTTGGGATGCATAGGGCTGGAAAAGCCGTGACAGGGTGCAGCGTTCAGTAAGTTCTGCATGTATGCATTTTGCAAAGTCATCTGGTGTCTCTTTTGCACATCTGAGCAAGTGATCATTGTGTGTGCCCTGTGAGAGAACAGGGCTCAAGGGGAGTGGGGAGACAAGGTCAGAGGTAGTCGTAGAGGTCAGGACAGAAGTGACATGAAAGTAGAAGAGGAATGTGGCCATATGAGTATTTGTGCTAAAAACAGTGGGAGTTAAGAACATAAGAACATATGATAAGCCAATGTTGGATCAGGCCAGTGGCCCATCCAGTCCAACACTCTGTCACACAGTGGCCAAAAACACCAGGTGCCATCAGAAGGTCCAGCAGTGGGGGCAGGAGTTACAACAACAGAACCTTTTTATTGGCATAGATCAGAATCATAAACAGTCACCATTCAATTCATGGGATTAACATACATCTTCCTCATTATGAGGCAATTACAAAACTTAGCAACCGCTTCAATAACCGCTATGTTTTGTGAAGCCAGTAAACAATACATCATTCTGTCATCGGATTGCACAAGGAGTTGTTAATTGGCACCCGACAGAAGGCGTAGTGACAGTGTGATGTTGGTGTTTACCCCCTTATTCGGAATGAAGAGACAGACACATTGATCGGATGAACTTTAACTTATAACCAATAAATCAATGAGAAGGGCCAACTGTGACTTGCAGCACGATCCAGGTGAAGGGTCATCCTGACCCTTCCCCAGACATATAACGGGGAGCCAACCAGCCCCTAGCTTGAGCCAGTATCTATGGCTCTCAGTGGTCAGGCACATGAACAAGCAATGCTTTGGAGATCCAACCGCCAAGCCATAGAACTTGAGCAGCTGATCAATCCATGCACTCCCAAAGGCAGTCTGCTACCTTTTCCCTGGGTCATGCCACCCAAAGGCTAATCCAGCCAGACTCCTATCCCCCAAACTGGGGTTGTTAATCAGTCCTCCCCCAGCCACATATCACTCACCAGCCCGATCCTGCCAAGTAAAGTGACCAACCTAATATAGTAGCACCACCCTGTGCCAATCCCACAACCCTCTGAGTGACTGTATGAGGTAAGTGAAAAAACATCCTTGAGCACAGCCAATCAGTCAGGGATCAAAAATTCCTAACTGGCCCCCCATAACAGGCAACCAGCCAAAGCCCATTCAGTGATCAGAATGGGAGAGTGGGCCAAGCTCTTGCAGCAACTGAAGAGGAGCAGGAGCAGAGCCAACCGTTACTAGCCAGCTCCGCCCCCTGAGCAAGGCTGTGTGCTGTGTACATGCATTCCTTGCACTTCATTTTCCCAGCCTGTCCTCGGCCTTAGAGTAACAGCATGGCTCAGTAGTAGAGTACGTGTTTTGCATACAAAAGGTCCCAGGTTCAATATCTGGCATCTCCAGTTAGAAGGATCCATTAATAGGCATGAAAGGCCCCTGCTTGAGACCCTGGAGAGCCACTGCCAGTCAGAGTAGATAATACTGACCTTGAGAGACCAAGGGAAGAAGGCCCTTAAAGGCAGCTTCATGTGTTTATATGTGTTCATGCAACTGCATTTTCTCTGCTCCTCAGTAGCTTCTTGTCCAGGAGCATACATGTAGAAACAAAACCTAGTTTAAGACATTATTGTCATCAACTTAAACTTGCATGAATAACTGCTCATGTAAATTGTCAACACAAGCAAATGGTATAATGTTAAAGGAACCTGTTGTGGAAGTTTCATGGAAAGAGATCTTCAAATTAAGGTGTACCCTCTTAATAAATGCTTATCTGTTTTTGCAATTAGAAAATTTCCATTAGCAAGTAGATTGCTTGTGAAAATGGTTTAGGGAGCTGGAATAATTTCAAATGCTCAGGAACAAACAAAATTCAGAACACAACTTTAAAAGAAAACTGAAATGGCTCAAATTACATCAGATTTACGATTTCTGAAAAGCAGATGTCCATCAAAATGCTTCTCACCCCACATTCTCATACTAAGAAGTTCTGGCCTTTCATGCCTTGATAAATGGACTATGCTCCCTCTAGCAAAATTAGAGCAAAAGGTTCAGTTCCTCTTAGAGCCAGTTTGGTGTAGTGGTTAAGTGCGCGGACTCTAATCTGGGAGAACCGGGTTTGATTCCCCACTCCTCCACTTGCACCTGGCTGGATGACCTTGGGCAAGCCATAGCTCTGTACCAGCTGTTCCCTCAAGGACAGCTTGGGAAAGAGCTCTCTCAGCCCCACCTACCTCACAGGGTGTCTGTTGTGGGGAGGGGAAGGGAAAAGGAGTTTGTAAGCCGCTCTGAGACTCCCTTGGGGAGTGGAGGGCGGGGTATAAATCCAGTCTCTTCTTCTTCTTCTTCTTCGAGGATTCTGATTCCCAACGTAGTTATTTTGTTGCTTGATTTCTAGAGGCTGCTGAGAAATGTTGAGGGGAGGTATTTTTAGACATGAGTTTCATTTACGTTTTTTTTTTAATTTTATTGTTCAAGACCTTGGTCTAAGAACAGGGGATGAAAGAAAGATAGAACTGGCCTTTGACACATTTTAATAGATTCAGTAGTTTGTTGACTGTCTTTTTTGAGCCCCTTTGATGAGGTAAAGTCATAATTTTGCTTCCCACACACAGCTGTTATCACAATGTTAGGAAGCCTCTACGTGAATGCTAAAGTACAAAGGAGAATACTCTGGGCCCTGTCCCCCCAAACAGCTCAAGATTTATAAAATTGCTTGTAGTAAAATCAAACAGGGATTCAATTTATATCAGAACACTGCACTGTAGAAGTATGGTTCCCTACTTTATTCAAGAGTACTGTCAAATTGTTTGAGGTTATTTTGGCGGGATATGAAGTTTCAGATTATAATCATATGTACTTATGTAGAAGTAAACCCTACTGATCTACATGAGGCTTACTTCCAAGTAAACATGTATAAACTTGGTCTCTCTCTCAAAGAGATTGAAGGTTGCAAATTGGAAAAAAGATGTTAACAGATAGAATCATGTAAAATAAAACACGGCCATTTTCACAACGGAAGCCTGTTACACTAACAGAGACCTAATTGCAGTATGGTTTCATTTCTTCCCCCCTCTGGTCCATCACCTTATACATCACGTGCTTAGCAACACAGAGAGAGTTACATCATCTCTTGGATTTCTGATTGGCCGAACAGGCCTGAGGTCAATTAGAGACGCTCTCCATAAATCTAGTTAGCTTTTACTATATGGCTGACATTGTAATCTCTTGGCACTGAAGCATGTCAATGGCTACACAGCTCCACTTGTCCTATTAGCATCCATCTTGACTGCTTGCTCAGAAGGGTTATGCGGGTATCTGTGGACTGCTGGAACTAACTGTCTGTGATGAACCAACATTGGATAACTTGGAACCTCTGTTCTACGTATTAGTTATGCTGGATATGCTTAGACTTATTTGTTTTATTCCTTCACAGTCTTGTCTCTTTTAATATATTTTCTGCACCTTAAATAAATTTTATCTTGTCATGGATTTTGCCTTCATTTATCTCCAGTCCTTCTTCCAGAGCCTTGGCCTTTGACCACCTACCAGCTAACTGTTTTGTGTCTGGAAACTCAATCTGCAGTCCCACTCTGCAGGGCTGACTTTTCTTGTTAATTCCTTGAGAAGCCGGGAGACTTGTCCTTTCACTCCTGGGCTGTTGGGATAGACTGAAAGGACTGGTGGCACCTACCAAGACTAGTGTGAGATTTAGTCTCTCTCTGGTATTTTGTAACTTTGATTTGCAGCATCCCTTTGAACCAAAAGTTCTTAGCCTGGGTTGGGGCAAGGACTTTTGACAGGGTTCCTCATCCATAAAATGGTTAAAAAAATTGGCACAACACTCTGTGATTTCCTTGAAACTCTATGGCAAAATCACAGAGTTTTAGGTGAATACTGGAGTACTGCACCGGTGCAATGGTGTCCATTCCTGGTTCATGGTTGAAGTGATTTTGCAGGGTCCACATGCCTTGCCTATTTACATGTCTCCGTATCTCTAAAGCTCCCATTGGTTGCCAGCACTGGGCTGGTTACCCTAGGTAGGTTGAAGGTATGTAACTGGCCCAAGATCACCCATCAAGCTTCCATGTCAGTCTGGGGGTTCCAACCTGGGTTTTCCCTATCCTAGTCCATCACTCTAACCTCTGCACCACACTGTTTTTGTGTAAGAAGCTGAAGCCTTCCTCCTATGCTTTGAAAAAAGAAAGAAAGAAAGATGGGTTATGCACTCTTGCTCACTGTTTTCTGCTTGGAAGATAATCTAAAGGTCATGTGCATCTTTGAGGAGGAGATGATTACAGCTGACACAAGTCAATACAGCTCGCACAAAGGAAGGATCAGAATGCATGCCCTGTTTAAGACAAATAATAATCCAACAGTAAAACTCAATGAATGAGAAATTGATTGTTTTTTGTCTCTTTGTACTAGATGTAGCTTTAGAAAAAATGGGACATCGAAGGGATCGTCTTAGCACTAAATAACTGTGTGGTCCAGGACAAATCAATTAAGCCTGACTTTTTCCAACTGCTATGCTAAATGAATGGTTTGAGGACTGATGCTTTGGGTGTGTTGGCATTGACAGGGAAAGGGTGCAGCAAGGATTCACTGGTGTCTCTGTGCTTTGGGCTCCTCATCCATAAAACGGTAAAACATTGGCTTTCTCTCACACACTATTCTGATATTACGACTTTCATAGCAAAGACATCTATTCCAGTTTGAACACCATAATAAATCAATATAGAATTAAGAAAACATCCATCAAAAATCTGGAATATAAAGAAATAATTAAGAAGTCAAGTCCATGACATCTAAAGCAGCCCATTCTCTGACTACTATATTGTTTACTGTCGGATGGTTCTTGAAAATATCAACTAGCCTCTTCATTTTAAGAATGTGGTCAAAAATGTAGGGTTTCCCCAAAACTTGGGTACAGGGATGTATCAGGAATATACCACCTTAAACCCCTAAAATCAAGGATTTTTTAAAGGAAGCCTCCAGGGTGAAGCTCCCCCCAAGACAAACAATTAAGAGAACCATCAAAATACATTGGCCACCAGGAGCACAATACGTCTCCAATTTTGCTGGCTACATAGAGACTGCAGTACAAGAGGATTGCCGAGCAGCTGAAGAGCCATGGATGGCCAGAGGGCTGCATTTGGCTTGGTGGGTAACAACAGTGGAATGGGATGCTAGAAACACATTTGCTGTCTACACAGTTCTCCTCACTAAAGCAATATCACTTACCTGTTACATTACATTGCACTCAGATACATGTCTTGAGATATTTAAAAAAGTATATTTTGATTTATAACAATGCAATAAGAAGCTGCAAATTCATGAAGCACAAATAAAACACTCCATCAGCAAAATAAAAGCATCTCACAAAAAAAAAAACAGCTCAGCAAAATTGGCAAAAACATTTTACCAAATACCCACTCTAATAAGATTTCACATACTTGCCTTAATGCAGAGAGTAAAGACACCTATTCTGGAAAGCCATTCCAAAGGACTGGTCTTGCCAGAGAAAAAGCCCAGCCCCTGACCATTGCCAGATGGGCAGTCCTGAGAGAGGGCACCGCAAGGAGAAGCTGTCTGAAGAGCGCAGCTGACACATGAGTTTACTTAAGAGATTAATATTGACAGTTGACAGTTTGTAATATCTTATATTCGAATAGCGAAGTCTGGATATCTTTGGATACTTAAATCCAGTGACTGGAGCTGTGAAAGGGAAAGGCAAGTCTTTCTACAAACCTGAAAAGGGCCCTAGGTTGCCAGAAAAATCTGATATCTAAAAAATATATACTGGACAGCTTTGAAAAGCTGAAAATGATAAAAGGAGTGCCTGTAGCTTTAAGCAATGGATTCCCTCAGTGGCTGTTGCTAGACAACCACAGCATTCCAAGCTTTGCTCTGTCAGTAAAAGGCAGGGGTAGGGGGTCAGGCCCTTTCCAGCCATTGGAGCCAGGCTTGGCTAGAATTGCCAGCTCCAGTTTGGGTAATTCCTATAAATTTTATGGTGAATACTGAGGAGGTTTGGGGAGGAGAGAGGCCTCAGCTGGATGTAACGCCATAGAGTCCACCCTCCAGAGCAGCCATATTCTCCAGGGGGACAGATATCTGTCATCTGGAGTTCACTTGTAATTCTAGGAGATCTCCAGGTCCCACTTTGAGGTTGGTAACCTCTGAGTGACTTGATACCACCTGACTTGCATGACTAGAGGTCACATGACAAAGGTTCATAAAAGTATAAATGGTTTCAAGAGAGAGATTTTCTCCTACTCCGATAACAATACAAGGAGGGGGAAGAGTGTCATCCAATAATACTGATTCTCAAAAAACCTAGAACACACAAAAATAGAAAATAGCTTCATATTCCAGATTGAGGGGTTTTTTTTTACATCCATTTAAATTTGGATTAAGACAGATAATCTCCAATTTATCTGGATTAAATTTATACCTGGAAACCCTTCCATATTGTACAATAAGATTTTCTAGAGTTCTACTGGATTGTTCAATGTCCATTTAAAAATGATGGTATCATCTGCCTAGAGACCAATTTTATATTGGATTGCTCCTATTTTGGGCTCCCCGCCGCCCGGCTTTGCCGTGGCGGAGGGAAGCAAGTTTGCCGCCTCGCATGACGCGAGGCAGCAACAGAGCGCGTCGGCGCTCAGTAGCTCAATGGGAGGGGGCGGGGCTTGCTCTATTTGAGCCGTTGCCCCGCTCCCCCTCTGCGCAGTCGCTCGGAGAGCTCGGTGGAGGAGCACGAGTCGCGTGCTCTCGGCGAGGCCTGGGCGTCTTGGAAGCGGCGAGGCCTGGGCGTCTTGGTAGCGGCGGCGGCGGCGGCGGCGGCTGACGGGGCTGTGTTGGGCGGCGGACGGCGGCTGACGGCGACTGCGACGGCGGCTTTTTTACGGGGCTCCAGGGGCGGCCAGCTTAGCAGATCCTTTTTGGGGAGGGAGGCGGCAACGGCGGCGGCGCCGGCTCCAGGGGCAACCGGGCGGCGTTAGCGGCGCTGTGGGGGATCCTCGGGGAGGCGGCAGCGGCGGAGGCGCCTTCCTCCGTTTTATGTTAGTGGGGTGGTTGGGTTGCTTGCCCATACCCCCCCCCCCTGTTTTCCCCCTCGGCGGCCGAAAGCGGCGGCAAGCGTGGGCTCACTCGGGGGCTCCTGTGGCTTGCCGGAGCTTCCCCCCCCCCTTCGATTTAAAGCGTGGAGCTTCCTCCCCCCGCCCCCAGTTTCGATTTAGAGTGGGCGCCCCACATCTCCTGGGGATATATTAGAATAATCCAAGGTGTTTTGCAGCCAGCAGCACGAAGAACAGAGGGAAGGAAACTGCCACAGAGAATAGCCTGATTAGTCAAAGGCAGCTCTTCTAATCCCTACCTGGGTTTGGTGACCCCCCCTCTCTTTTCCCCTCCCTCATGTTTCTCAGGGAACAAAATCAACTACAAGCAGGAAACTGAAAATAAGCCTCCTTGCCCAATTCTAGATTTTGACTTCCCCCCCCCCCCCAGTGCGGCGACGTTGGTCAGACTAGGCCTGCTGGCCGTGCTGCAGGAGGGCCTACGGTGGCCATTTTGGTGGGGGCTGCAAGCCGCATGGTCAGGGGCCATAGTGGGTAAACTGTCTGGCAGCCATTTTAGGCGGGGGGGATAACTGCTAGTCAATTTTGCATCTGTTTTTGCATCTGTTTTTTTTTTTTTTTTTTTCTTCTTCTTCTTCTCTCTTGGGCTATTGTGCCCTGCGGTTGGGGATTGTTTTACTGACAATTGTATTTGTTTATATTATTATAGTTCGTAGTCATGGCACCTAAAAAAGGTAAGGGCAAGGGCAAGGGCAAGAACCCAGCACCAAAGAGACCTCCTGCGCAGCTGGACCCGGTGGTTCCTTCCAGTGATGAAGAGGAGGATGTGATAAATGTGGCTATCCTTCAGCGGTTGGAGGCGCTGGAGAAAGAGCGTGGTATGCCCGTAGGTGGTTTACCAGTCGACAATAATGCGAATATGTCTTTTAAAGCGCAGGTGCTGGCGCGGTTGGCCTTTCTTGAGGACAGGCAGGCTGCGGCGGCTTCAGGTCCGGCGGGAGCGATGTTGGGCCAGCAGGGTCCAGGTGCGGGGGAGCAGCAGGTGGCTCTTTATTCGCCTTCTCAAGTTGCAGGAGGTAAGGAGCTGGCACTGGGTAGGCTTGGATCAATGTGGCCTTGGGGTCCAGGTGGCCAGAATGCTGCAGCGGCGCCTATGCTCAACGTTAGCCAGCCTATTGGTCAGGCCCCCGAGCAAGGTGCCTCCACTTCCCATTTACCGCAGTTTAATTGGCCAGCATTTCCTTATGCCAGCCCGCCTTCGATTTGCCAAGGGGCTTGGCCGGCGTGGGGTTCCTCGCAGCCTGGCGTTGGCTATCCTTATGGGGGCGGGGCATCTTATGATGCGGTGGCTGCGGGGGCCATTCCAAGTGGCGATACAGACCTGCCTTTAGGTGACCACCTTTCAATGGCCACTAAAGAGAAGATTTTAAACGGGGAATATGTTGATGTGTTTGGTT
Organism: Lepidodactylus listeri; assembly: GCA_029233225.1. NCBI lineage: Eukaryota > Metazoa > Chordata > Lepidosauria > Squamata > Gekkonidae > Lepidodactylus > Lepidodactylus listeri. Next base: position 36,029,027 of record JARCFY010000016.1, read on the forward strand.
TGCTCTATCGGGAGGTGGAGAAAAAGGACAGGGATAATTTGGATGACCAGGAGAAAGAGCGCTTGAAGCGCCGGGTGGTAGATAGGACTTGGGCCAATTGGCTTCCGGGTTTCATAATCTACGCAGCCGTCATAGTGCGACACCAGCCGTGGAGGGCTTTGTCGATGCTCCAGTATCTGGACATCATTTACAAGGCGTTTACAGACTTCCCAAGCCCGGCATGGTCGCAATATGACGAAGAGTTTAGGATGAAGGCGGCCATTAACCCAGCCATGCGGTGGGACAGGATCTGCTCCAATTTGTGGTTGCAAATCATGTCTCCGGCTAGGTCTGGTGGGGGTGAGCGGTCTCATAGTGGCCACTCAGTTAAGAGGGCTTTGGTGCAAGCAGGTTCCCGCCCGGTGGCGGGGCAGGTGGTTCAACGACGCCAGCTTTGCTGGGAGTTTTCTTCCCAGGGATCCTGCGGTCGTAAATCATGCACCTTTAGGCATGAGTGCCCTTTGTGCGCGGGACCTCATCCCTTATCCAGTTGTCCACGGCCCAGGGGCCGTGGGGGAGGCAAAGGAGGCAAGTACCCAGGGGGGGGGGGGAAGCCACACAACCCCCATCCTGACAAAGGGTCCTAGCCCGATTAAGCTTGGAGTTTTGAGACGCTGGTTGCGTAGTTACCCAAGGAGGGGGGATGGGGCCTACCTCTTGGACGGGTTCACTGCTGGTTTTCGCATACCGTTTCAGGGGGTGAGGGTGCCCTATTTGGCTAGGAATTTAAAGTCCGTTTTGGGCATGGAGGACATAGTTAGGGCCAAGATTGCTAAGGAATGCAGGGAAGGCAGGGTTTTGGGCCCGTTTGTTAGTCCGCCAGTAGCCAGTTTAAGAGTCTCTCCTTTAGGTGTAGTTCCAAAAAAGGCACCTGGTGAGTTTCGCCTCATTCATCACCTGTCCTACCCTCGGGGAGGGTCGGTGAACGACGCCATACCTGGTGAATTATGCTCTGTCAAATATACTTCCTTTGATCAGGCCATGCGGGTGGTCCGCCTCTGCGGTGTGGGGGCCGAATTGGCTAAATGTGATATTAAATCAGCCTTTCGGCTCCTCCCGGTACACCCTGAGGATTTTGAGCTACTCGGATTTGCCTTTGAAGGTAGCTTTTACATGGATAGGGCCCTACCCATGGGCTGCTCGGTGTCCTGTTCTGCTTTCGAGAGGTTCAGCTCGTTTTTGGAGTGGGCCTTGAGAACCAGGACTGGTCTCTGTAGTACCGCCCATTATTTGGACGATTTTCTTTTCGTGGGCAGGAGGGGCTCTGGCCAGTGTCGTTTCCTGCTCGACAGTTTCGTTTACATGGCAGACGAGCTGGGTGTCCCTCTGGCTCAGGAAAAGACTGAGGGCCCGACATCCGCATTAACATTTCTAGGTATTGAAATTGATACGGTTAGTATGTGCTGCAGGTTACCACAGGAAAAATTGGACGCTTTAAGGACTCGGGTCATATCCATTAGGTCCCTTACTAGGGTCACTCTTTTGGAGCTGCAACAGTTGGTAGGTCACCTCAACTTTGCATGCAAAGTAGTGGCGCCGGGTAGGGCATTTGTGAGGAGGTTATGTGACCTAATGAGAGGCCTCCGTCTCCCACACCATAGGACCAAAGTCTCCAAGGGAATGAGGGAGGACCTCTTTGTTTGGGAACAGTTTCTGGAATCGTTCAACGGGGTCTCTATGTGGCGGGATGAGCTCTTGTTAGAGGCTGAGCTGCAGATTTCATCTGATGCGGCCGGCTCATCCGGTTACGGAGTTTATTTTAGGGGGCATTGGTGTGCCGGGGACTGGCCTAAAGATTGGTTTCGGGCAGGTTGGGTTAAGGACCTTACCTTCCTGGAGTTCTTTCCAATTGTCGCAGCGGTGTGGGTCTGGCCTGACGATTTGGCTAATAGGACCGTCCACTTCTGGTGCGACAACCAGTCCACGGTTCATGTCATCAATTCCCTTACATCCAAATCCCCTAGGGTCATGGCTTTGGTTAGGGCCTTTACTTTACAGTGCCTCAGATTTAACATCCTGTTTAAGGCCAGACACGTCCCGGGGGTCGCTAATGGGATCGCTGACGCTCTCTCTCGTAAACAGATGGAGAGGTTTCGTCAGCTGGCTCCAGAGGCCGACCCGCTTCCGGCACGGATGCCCCCAGAGATTTGGGGGATTGGAGGGCTGAGGCCGACAGGGCAATGAGCCTGGCACTTGCCCCTTCCACCAGGAGAGCTTACCTGAAGGCCGGTAAGCAGTTTCTGTCCTTCAGGGCGGGAGTGGGTTTGCAGCAGGTCTGGCCTATTCCGGTGTCACACCTGATGCAATTTTGTGTGTCATTACGGAACGGTGGCCTTTCAGCTCACACAATCAGAGGCAAGCTGTCTGCGCTGGCTTTTGCCAGTAAGGCTTCGGGTCACAAGGACACCACGGGCGACTTCCGTCTCCGGAAGATGATCGAGGGGTGGTCTCGGGAATCACCTAGGGCAGTAGACACCAGGGAACCCTTGACACCCACAGTCCTGAGAGGGCTGGAGGGCCAGTGGCCCTCTTGTTGTATGAGGTGGGCCTGTTCCATGCAGCTTCGCTGACCGCCTTTTTTGGGGCACTCAGGATTAGCGAACTGGTGGCAGGCTCTCAGATGGACGCTTCTGGTGCAGCTTTGGAGCTTAGGGATGTATCAATCAATAAATTTCAGCTACGGATCAGGTTGCGTAGATCCAAAACCGATCAGAGGGGTAAGGGGAGTGTGCTGGAGCTAGGGTCTAGTTCGGAGGCAGCACTGTGCCCAGTCGCCGCCATGCGGCGGTACTTGGCACTTCGGGGTGATGGCCCGGGCTATTTGTTTCGGCATAGCGACAGCACCCCTCTTACGAAGTTCCAGTTTTGGACTGTGACTCGGAAGGCATTGATCCGGTTGGGTCTGGGCGGTGTTCGTTTTTGTTCCCATTCTTTTCGAATTGGGGCAGCATCGACTGCGGCCGCAATGGGGTACCCTGATAGGACGATACAGAGGATCGGGCGCTGGAAATCTGGATGTTATAAGAGTTACGTTAGGCGCTGTACCGTGTAGGTTCGTTGTAGTTTCATTCTGACGTTTGTTAATAAAGTTCTTATTACAGGTGCTGCAGGCCGTGAGACAAGACGAAGAGTCATGGTCTGCGGCCACAGCATGGTCTTTTGGGCTGCTCATCGGGCGAGGAGGACCACTTTCGGCTCCCAGCTTGGCCTCAGCGAAGTGGCGAAGGTTGAGTGGTTAGGGAGGAGGGGCATGAGATGGCCGGCGCTCCTCCCGTTGTTGTTCGATGAGAGGCGGGCCCCCCCCCGCATGTGCTAGTCATACACCTGGGGGGCAACGATTTGGGTTTGGTCAAGGGCGTGGCCCTTGTGATGCAGGCCAGGGCCGATTTGGCACTGATCAGGTCACGGTGGCCTGGGGTGCAGATTGTCTGGTCTGCCATGCTCCCCCGTCTGGTTTGGAGGCATGCCGGTGACCCCAGGTGTATGGACAGGGCTAGGCGGAACGCTAACAGCCAACTTCGCACGGCCATGGAGTCCGGGTTGGGTCTCTTTTTGCCGCACCCTGGCATACAGGTCAAGTTCCCGGACCTGTATCGCCCTGACGGGGTGCACCTTTCAAACAAGGGCAATGGGTTATTGCTCGAGGACTTGCAGCACGGGATTCGGATGGCTCTCGGTTGCCGTGTGGGGTAAGCAAAGGCCAAAGCAGAGGCTTGGATTTGCATGTGGTAGGTTTAGGCAAGCAAGAAAATGGAACTGGTGGGTACCTTACGGCATATCCCTGTTGGGAACAGGAGGTCACCAGGAACCACCCTAGGGCCTTGCGGTCTGGGGAGGTGAATGGTGATCGCCTCTGGGAACCTCTCAGACTAGGCTCCTCCCTGAAGGTCTGTGCAGCCTCAGGGGTAGGCGCCCCTGGGAGGGGATGCCAGTATGCTGGGCCGCCGGTTACGAGCCAGAAGCTGACTGGGTCAATACTGGGGCTAGGTTACCTGCCCATTACAAGGGCAAGGAGGCTGGGTCTGGGAATGACGCCTGCCTTGCCTGTTCCTGAGCTTGCTTAGTTGCCCGTTGCTGCATGTCCTGTTTAAATAGTTAATAAAGTGGCCCTTGTTTGATTCCAAACTGTTGTCTGTCTCGTTATTTCATGCTGGGGTGGCAATGGGCTCCCCGCCGCCCGGCTTTGCCGTGGCGGAGGGAAGCAAGTTTGCCGCCTCGCATGACGCGAGGCAGCAACAGAGCGCGTCGGCGCTCAGTAGCTCAATGGGAGGGGGCGGGGCTTGCTCTATTTGAGCCGTTGCCCCGCTCCCCCTCTGCGCAGTCGCTCGGAGAGCTCGCCCACCCGCCCGCCCCGGATGCAGTGTAGGCTGATGCTGGTCGCTGTTGGGGGCCGGGTAGGAATTTTTTATACCGACTTCTGTTTGGCTCCTGGAGACGGTGTTTTTTCGCCTACCTTACACTGCTGCTGGTGGTTAAGGGCATAGAAGGTGGTCGGGTATAATTAGGCCGGTCACTTGGTAGGTTTAGGCAAGCAAGAAAATGGAACTGTTGGGTACCTTACGGCATATCCCTGTTGGGAACAGGAGGTCACCAGGAACCACCCTAGGGCCTTGCGGTCTGGGGAGGTGAATGGTGATCGCCTCTGGGAACCTCTCAGACTAGGCTCCTCCCTGAAGGTCTGTGCAGCCTCAGGGGTAGGCGCCCCTGGGAGGGGATGCCAGTATGCTGGGCCGCCGGTTACGAGCCAGAAGCTGACTGGGTCAATACTGGGGCTAGGTTACCTGCCCATTACAAGGGCAAGGAGGCTGGGTCTGGGAATGACGCCTGCCTTGCCTGTTCCTGAGCTTGCTTAGTTGCCCGTTGCTGCATGTCCTGTTTAAATAGTTAATAAAGTGGCCCTTGTTTGATTCCAAACTGTTGTCTGTCTCGTTATTTCATGCTGGGGTGGCAATAATGCCATGGATTTTTGGTTCTTCTTTCACTGAAATCACTAGTGATTCTAAGGAGAGAGTACACAGGAAAGCAGAGAGAGGATATCCTTGATGTACACCTCTAGTAATATATATTTGTGAAGATAGACACCCATTTATGCTTACTGGCAATGCATCTTATGAAGTTTTTACATCTTTGTATATATCTGTAATTTATTTTAGAATCATAGAATCACAGAGTTGGAAGGGGCCATACAGGTTGTGTAGTCCAACCCCCTGCTCAGTGCAGGATCAGCCTAGAGTATCCCTGACAAATGTTTGTCCAGCCACTTCTTAAAGACTGCCAGGGAGGGGGCGCTCACCACCTCCCTGGGCAGCTGATTCCACTGCTGCACAACTCTGGCTGTAAAAAAAAGTTCCCACCCTTAATTTAAACCCATTATTGCGAGTCCTCTCCTCTGCTGTCAACAGGAACTGCTCCCTGCCCTCCTCTAAGTGACAGCCCTTCAAATACTTCAAGACAGCAACCATGTTCCTCATCTCAACCTCCTCTTCTCCAGACTGAACATTCCCCTCAGCCTTTCCTCATAGGGCTTGTTCACCATGCCCCTGATCATTCTTGTTACTCTCCCCTGCACACACTCCGTTCTGTCCACAGCCTTTCTGAAGTAAGGCCTCTAGAACTGCACACAATACTCCAGGTGTGGCCTGACCACAGCAGGACTATGACACCCCAAGACTGCATTAGCTTTTTTTTGTCACTGCATCACGCTGGCTGCTCATATTTAACTTTCGGTCCACCCGTACCCCAAGATCTTATTCACACACACTGCTACCCAGAAGCATATTCCCCATCCAGTATGCGTGTTCCTCATTTTTGTTACCCAGATGTAGAACTTGGCACTTATCCTTGTTATATTGCATCTTGTTCACATCCGCCCACTTTCCCAGTGTGTTCAGATCTCATTGAATTCTATTTTATTCTATTGAATTTTATTTTAATTTTTTATTTATAAAATAGAACATAGTTAACTTGCAGAATTAATTGCCAGAGGGTCTAATGATGGGCACCACCACTCAGCTGGTGAGGCCACCCAAACAATTTCATGTGAAGATGACCATAGTGATCAGGTAGGCTTATATGGGAGAAGGTGGTCCTTAAAGTATTTTGGTCCCAAGTCATATAGGACTTTAAAGATCAATACAGGACCTTGAATTGGGCTTGAAATAAGGTTGCCATTCCCCAGGTCTGGGCAGGGAATCCCTTGGTTTGGGGGGCTCCTGCCTGCCAGCTGGCCAGTGGGGTAAACCCCACCCCCAAACAGTGACATTGCCAGCCAACGCTCTGGTTTTTGGGCAAAACTTAATGGTTTGAGGGCAATTTTACCATAGAATTTTGCCCTCCATCCAGAGCATTGCCACACAACATCCCTGACATAATGACACCACTTCCATGTGATGTTGTCACATGGCAGAGCCCCACCCCAGTCCCAGAAGGCTCCCTCCCACCCCCTACCAGCACGTCAATGAGACCTGGCAACCCTAGCTTGAAAGCTGATTGGAGCCAGTGTAGGTGGAACAAGACTGGAGAGAGATGGTCCCTGCCACCCACTCCAGTTAGCATTCTAGCTACAGTGTTCTGTACCAGCTGTAGCTTCCAGACTGTCTTCAAGGGCTTATATTGCAGTAGCCTAATCTAACCTGTATGGGGGTACAGCTAATGGCTGGATACTATGATCCATCAGCATGAGGCACTGATCGTTATGGACATTACCTAAGTTCTTTGTTCCCCCAGTAGTCTCATCTGACCCCAAGAATTCCTGGGCCTGCAGGTCTGCATGGACAAAGAAACTTAGAGGTCCAGAGGCTTCAGTGGGGAGAAGGAAGGGTGCAAGAAAACTCTTTCATCAGCAGAGCTGCATTGACAGAAAAGTGAGGAGAGGATGATTTTGCCCCATCACTTCTTTGTTGCAGTATCCAAACCTACACTGTTCACATAGATCCCAAGAGCCCAGGAATCAAATTTTCAAGATTTGAATAAGGCTGCAGGAGGAAAGGAAATTGGGACATATCCCAGTGATTGTGCTCTGTTCTGGTAAAATTGACAATTTATAGACAATACTTTATATTTCACAGCATTAAGGGACTGGTAATTTGTTGACTTACTGTAAGATCACATGACCTTAGTTTTAGAACAAGGCTTAGCAACTGTTGTACAAGAAGTCTTAATTGCCGTTCATATTAAAGTTCTTTGAAGCTGTTCATCATCCTGGTAGCCTTTATCTATAGAGCAGAAATAATACACTGACAAATCATAGGATCCAACCCATTACTTTCACACTGTGCTTGAAAGATTCCTGGAGGCATTTGACTGTCCAGTTTTGGAAGCAGAATGCTGAATCCTTAGTTTAACCCAGCAGGTTTTCCCAGCATGTATTTGCTGTAAGAAAACACCAGTGTAACAAGACACTACTCTCTTAACTTCAGTCCTCCATTCACAATCTGCAGTATACGGATTGTAAGGCTGGGCTGTTATTAGGATCACTGAGGTAATATATGTGAAGCACTTCAAAGACTTGAGAGGTGCTATATAAATGCTAAATATGATTGTTATTTACTCCATAATCTACAAAAGGAAATATGTCTAAGTCCCTTCCTCTCCCCCAAGCCATATTACTCCAAGTGAAACGAATAAATCATGATGAAACCACACAGCGTTTTAAATAATTAGAAACATAAGTCTGGAGAACACCAATGGCAAAAGCATTCGCAGACCAAAGAACATATGCTGAGCATGACTAAACCACTTGTAATCTAACCTATTAAATGACAAGTGGGAATGACTTTCATCTTCCAAGCTTCTAGCAAATGTATGCACAGAGCAAATGTCCAAGAGAAATTTACTTCTGAAGAAAAAAAAAATCAACACATTAATGTCAACACATGTTAATCATTCCAGTCACCCAGCTTCTCCTCGTGGTAAATCATGTAGCTAAAGCCAATAACAGTTTAATGAGCTGGTATCTGTTCAATAGCTTGCACATATCGCTGAGAACTGGACCAGATGGACCACTGAAATTCCATCCTCCCTCTTCAATCAATTTTTCTTCTTCTGGATACTGCTAAGTTCTTCCACAGAACTGACTCCCACAGAAACACCACTGTAAGCTTCACATGACCCATTTTGTGAAATGGTTCCCAGCAGTCACCACAGATACTGCTGCCTTATAAACACTCTCTTCAAATAAAAGAGTCCTACAGGATTAGAACAAGAATCTACTTAATTTAGCTTCCAATTTCCAGAAGAAGGCCGAGGACAGACTGGCAATCTGGCCCGCTCTGCCTCCGCTTCTAAAGCGGAGGCAGAGAGAGCGTCCAGATTGCAACAGCTGTCCCCCGTCGGCGGGCCGCACTTACCTGCATGCGGGGCGCTTTCCACGCGCTGCAGCCGGAGACCTCTTGGAACTGGTCTCCAGCCGTCTGGGCGCGCATCCCTGCCGCTTCCTGGCAGGGTGGATGTGTCACAGAGCGGGGCCGGAAGTGTGAACCGGCTGTCCTGGCCGTGCCTCACCGGAACAGCCGCGCGCCGCTCGCCATCCCAGTGGAGGCTCCAGGGGCTGGTGGAGGAAGAGTGGACACGCTGGTCCACCTCCTTTCAGGTGAGGTCCCGCAGCACTGGAGCCAGTGCGAACAGGCAGCCATAGGACGGGTTGGCCCCGGGGCTTTTTTGCCCGCTCACACTGCGCTCCAGTTTGCCAGTCTGTCTTCAGCCGTAGTCAACTAGATAATTGCGGGAAGTTCATAAGCAGGGCATGAAAGCAACATCTCTTCCTTTTGTGCTTTGAGACACATTTGATGAACTACTGGTTTTCATATTTGCAAATGGATGTAGACATTGACACCCCCCCCTTTCTTCTTCTGAGAAGGCCAAAGGTACAACCTGATACCAGTTCCACCCAGTACCACTATCTATGCTACACAGGGTACATACAAGATGCCCTAAGACTGGGTGGGTACAACCACAAAATGGCTATCATAGAGGTTAGAAAAGTTCACAAAACATTGGGAAGTTCCAGACCAAATGTCTGCTTATGAAGAGGAGAGCTGCTTTCAAATGGGTGGTCATGGCAAATGAAAAGTGATAACTTACTGGGCTCTTCTGAAGCACTTCCTGTTCCAATAGGATGGAAGAAAGCCAGGACTGACCACTTAAGGTGGTCCCTTAAGTGAGCAACCCTCAAAGGCAAGTCAGGGGGGCTGACTGCTAACAGCTGTTCCTCCTCAGCTGTTATTGATGCGGGCGGCGGCAGCAGCAAACTGTCCATTTCTGTGGCTTTAGTAGGGCCAGGTGTGGATTCCCCTAAGACCATCAGCTCCACTTCACCAGCGCCCATGACAAGCTTCCCTAGCCAGCCTGCCAAGGTGGACCTGCTGGGGAAGCAAAGACAGATCAGGCAGGCATCTTTAAATGCCTCCCCTTCATTTCCGGGCCTACCAAGGTGAGTCAGCTGGGGAAGCAAAGAGAGAAGATTTTTTTTTAAGTTTAAACCCCTTCTCCGGAGTCACACTGCATCAGCGGCACGATCTCGTCATTGTATGACCCCATAGGGTACAATGGAGAGATTGTGCCACTGCTGCAGCATGAATCCAGATAAGCGGTTTAAACTTTAAAGCTTTTTTCTCTCGAGTCAAGCCACAGCGGCAGCACAACCTCTACACTGAACCCTATGGGGCCATAGGGTACAATGGAGAGATTGTGCCACTGCTGCAGCACGACTTGAGTCACGCCACAGCGGGGGCACAATCTCATATTGTATCTTATGGGGCCGTAGTGTACAAAGGAGAGATTGGGCCGCTGCTGCAGTGCGACTCCAAACCCTTGAGTTGCACCACACCAACAGCATGATTTCTCCATTGTACCCTAATGGCCCGAGAGGGTACAATGGAGAGAGCACGCTGCTGCTGTGGCACAACTCCTGGGCCTGGCTGGAGAATGGAAGTGTAATAGCTGTTACCCTCAAGAAGGAATATGAACATGCCACAGACTTGCACGACACTGCCTCAGCTCCCTCACCAGCCATGCTGCTGTAATCCATTTCAAAATTAGTTCAGTTTAACTGGCACTTCCTTGATAACTTCCCTGCCAAACTGCCTTTCAAGACTACTTGTGAAAGGTTTGCTGAAGCAAAAGCTAACTTAACAAATATAGAATGTAAGAGCTACTCAGCTTTCTTTGGAGCCCCCAGGCCAGACCCCCAGACTAAGAGCCACAGGGCAAGAACCCTTTAGCTCTTCAGGAGCACCTTATCAGTAGCCAAATCAGATTAGAGAATCTGATTCGGCTGAATACATACGTGAAAAATACTGATAAGGTATTTTTCAGGTATTTATTCCATTCACCAAAGCTGAATGCACACCCCTAGTCTCAATCAATCCTATCAAAGACAGCTGAGAGGTCTACAAAGGCTTTCTCTTTGAACATATCTACTTGGAATCTAATTCAAAGCATCACCTTGGCCCATGACCTCTCTTCAAAAGCTAATTGCCAACAGAAGCTCAGTTTTCTTTTCTCCCTCCCCCACCCTAGCTATTACTACACCTCAAGCTGTATTGACACCTTCCCTCCCTGTTGGCTATTGCTAGCAGAGGCTGCTGGGATGTAACAGTCTGGAGGGGAAATAGTTTGGACTAATGGGCACCAACTGTCACTTTATTACTAATATTACTCATGTTTACTGTGTTTGTGTCTGGGGATCAAAGAACCACTGAGTCAGGCACTTTACAGTCCCTGCTCCAGAAAGTACTCAGTCTAAAGAGAAAACAAAATGCACAGTAGAGTAGGAATCACAGGCCATAATGTACAAGATATGAGATCACTGCAACTATGTCAGCCAATAATTATTATGCAAATGGCAGAAAAGATGGTTGAGTTGTTCATAGAGCTGAATTGAAACAAGGTTTATTTGTAGCTCACATACCCTGTTTTCATCATGGTGAGCAGAACTTAGAGCATTCATGCTTTGTCTGAAGTCAGATGTTCTGGGAAAGGTGAGATCAGAAGTGTTTCTGGATTACAGATTAATGCATCTTGTCTAGTCTAGTCCTGTCACACTTTGCTGCCATAATTGCATTTTTCATCTTCAGAGTGCAGCACAGGAACATCATCCAATCACCTTTAAAGATTCAGGGACATAAATATAATGTTATTTAACTGGCTGTCCATAACAGTGCCACAAAGCCATTCTGATCGGTGATATATGACAAAATCATCTTGAACACTATATGGTCCCTGATTGGCTGGGGTCATGTAATCAGACGGGGGTGGGGAACAGTACCAAAGAGCATTTTGTACCTCCCCAAATCCACTTCTCACTTTGTAAATTTTCATTCACAAAAAAATACACATAGCATCTAATTTTTAGTTTGGCTATGTCAGGAAGGCTCACCTCCTTTTGTCATTTTAAACACTTGCAAAAAAGAGTTGTTCAGAAGAGCATTCTAATAAAGGTTATTATTCTAATAAATTCTAATAAAGGGCATGGTTCGGGAAGGGGCTTTCATGTTTAAAAAGATCCCACAGAACTATAGTCTATGCCAGTGGTTCTCAAGCAGTAGAACGCATCTAATTATTTATTTAGAACATTTTATGCTATCTCTCCAGGAGCCTGCCTGAGGTGGCTTACAAAATAAAAATAATAAAAACCTAACATTAAAAGATATTGATAAAAATCCAGGATAAACTCTAGCCCAGCATACAAACACAGACCATAAAAAAACACACCACTGACAGCTTAAAATAAGTCTGCAGACTAAAATGGTGTCAAAAACCCAACTCTTTTATTAAATGCATGAGTAAATAGAAACATTTTGGCCTGGTGCCTAATAGAAATCAATGTAAGTGCCGAATGAGACTCAAGGAAAGGACATTCTATAAATGAGGTGCAACAACTAAAACAAGCCTTGTCTCTCATTGCCACCCACCTCATCTCTGAAGACAGAGGCACAGACAGCAGGGCCTGAGAAGCAGATTTTAACTGGTGGGCTGGATGATGTATGAAGAGGTGGTCTTTCAATGATCCCAGCCCCAAGCCATTTATGGAAGAACCAGCACTTTGAATTCTGCCCAGAAACAAATGGCCAGCCAGTGCGGATCATCTTTCAGCACTGGAGTAATATTATTCCTGCATCAAGGGTGTAAATGTCACCAAGAGAGGGTATACCAAGAGAGGGACCACCTCTCCTAGTATACCCCCTAAAGAGCATTATGCTCTAGGGAGGAAAATCTCCTTGTGATCCCTGGCCCGAAAGAGATCTGGCTGTCCTCCACCAGAGCCTTCTCAGCCCTGGTACCAGCCTGGTGGAACCATGTCCTATGGGACTTGGTCCAGTTCCACAGGGCCTGTAAGACAGAGATGTTCCACCAGATCTATGGTTGAGGACAGCAACGGTTTTCTCATCAAGCTTGGCCTCCACTACTCCCCCCTCCCCTCTAGGAAAAGGGAATAAATTAGTTGTCAACACTGTTTGAATGAACTTGAATTTATATTGTTGTTTTAGCTGCTTTAATTGTAATTGTTTTAATTGTATTTCATTATTATTGATCAATTAATAATATATATTTACTGAGTGTTGTACACTGCCCTATGGGAGATGGTCTATACATTTAATTAATAACAATAATACTGTTTTATCTGGTGTATTTTTATATGTTGTTAGCCACCATGAGTCCTGTTCAGGGAAGAGGGAGTGGGATACAAATTTGATGAATAAAATATAAATAAATAAATAAGTAGGAGATGATAAATTTATGTTTGGTGTATTTTATTTCCCTTTTAAAAACAAAAGCTCAAACGCCTCAAAATGTTAAAAAAAAAAAGTTTGAATCTATTTGGATGATGTGGCTAATGGATTAATATAATTAAACAACAAGAATTTAAAAGGGAGATTAAACAGCACCAGAAGTATTCATCTTCACCATACTTCAAAAGTCACTTCATGACCAGAGAAAGCCTACTTTGTTTCATTACTTGAAACATAACATGGCAGATACCTAATCCATTTCTCCAGGCACAGGATGCCAGGATATATATATGCTGTCAAACCTCAAACCCAGCTGTTTGCCATAACACAAGGTGGAAGGGAAATTCCTATGGGGAGGGACATGATAGATGTATGTGTGAACCATTTACTCTTAGCAGTGTAACTTTCCCAAGGATGACACCTCCCCCTCCCCCTGGGGGGGATGCCTGGAGATTTTTGAAGCTTGATTACTTTATAGATAGTGGGATACTGCATTCCCATGGGGGAGTAGATGCAGTGGTTAGGTGTGATGAGTGTGACATGCATGTGTGTCTTGCTATTGGGGAGTGGTCTTTTCAAATTGCCTATATTGACTGGAGACTCGCCAGAATCGTTAGTTCTAACACAAAGATGCTTTAATTTGGAACTTGATAATTTTTCTCAATAAACAAATCTTTTGCTATTTATTTATTTATTTATTATATTTGTATCCCACCTTGCCAGCAAACCGGCTCAAGGTGGCTAACACGCATAAAAATACCCTCAAAGGCTTACAATATAAAAACACACACTTAAAACTACAACCATATCCTGCACAAAAACTCTAAAAGATGGCGGCTTCAGTTATACAGAGTTCTCCTGGTGAACAAAAGCGGTGAGGGGGTGCGGCTGACAGGACCAAGGCGATGCTAAAGAGAGTGTTGTGGGGAGTAACTTGGCCAGGGGTCTGACAGAGTGTTAGAACGCCTTTACTCTCTGACCGTCACCCCATCAACATGATGGCAGACAAATGCGGAGGTGCCAGGGTGAGTGTGGGTACCAGGTCCAAAACCAAAAACCCAGCTACTGACCCCAACCAAAAACTTGAAGAAAACCACAGGCACCAAACCCAAGAAGCAAGTTCTCTTCAAGATGAAGAGCAGGCGGGACAGCACCAAATGATGGGAAGAGCCCATCTGGCTTCTGAGCACTCCGGGGCACAGAGGAGCACAGGGGCGCACAAACTTTCTACAGCAGCCCTGGGAAGCTAGCCTTCACCATACAGGTGCACAAGTTCCTGCGAGAGTGGGGACACACTTTCACTTCCAATGAGCATCAGGTCAATTATGTGGGATCCCAACTATGAGATTGTACTGCTGACTGGTTCATGGGGCTTTACAATGTCGGGGTGCTGGAGTTGATGACTTCATGCAAGCACTATGTCAGCAGTATGAAGATCCCCTTGAGCTGGAAAAGGCCCGTACCCGACTCCGGGGGTTGAGGCAAGGGAACCAGTCAGTGCAAGAATACTCAGATGAGTTCAAGACCTATGCAGCCAAGCTTCAGGGGTAGCCCAAAGAAGTCCTCACAAGGTCAAAAAAAATTAAGCTAGACCCACAAGGTGTGTATTTTAGAGTACATATCAGGGAGAGGGATGAGTATAAGACTTCTTTTAACACCCCGTTGGGACAGTTTGAATTAGTCATCCCAGTTGGATTGGCCGGGGCACCAGGGATGTTTATGAATTTAATCAATGAAGTTTTGCACAAGCACCTGTACAAAGGGGTTTTAGTTTTTCTTGATGATATATTAATGTAGTCAAAGGATAAAGAGTCACATGTTAAATTGGTATGAGACTTGCTGAAAGCACCTTTATGAGAACCACTTGTTTGACAAACTGCCCAAGTGTGAGTTTCACAAGGAAGAGCTAGATTTTCTGGGATATCACATTTCCAGGAAGGGCTTGGGCATGGATCCTAAAAAGACCCAAGATGTAGTATGGTAGAAACCCCCACGAACTAGGTGGCAGTTACAATCATTCCTCGGGTTTGCCAATTTTTACCGTTTGTTCATCCCAAATTTTACCCAGGTAACATTACCTCTTACAGGCTTGTTAAAAACCAAGGGGAAGGGGATGGAGTACAAGAAAGCAAGCAGCTGGCTGGATTGGTCCCACAAATGCCAGCAAGCTTTTGAAAACTCAAAAAAGTTATTCACCTCAGAGCCTGTGCTAAATCATCCCAATAAAACCAAGCAATTTGTGGTACAGGTGGATGCATCGGACGTGGTGATGGGGGGGGGCAATCTTACAGAAAGGAGATGATGGGAATTTGCACCCCTTAACTTATGTACCAAAGAACTTCTCCAGTGCAGAAAGAAATTGGGCAGTGTGGGACAATGAAGCTGCCATCATTAAACTAGCTTTGACCACATGGCGGCATTGGCTAGAGGGGGCTGATCATAAAAATTTGGAAGCCCTTCAAGCCCCAAGATGCCTAAACACCAAATAGCTGAGATGGGTGGAGTGTTTTTCTAAGTTCCGTTTCACACTCAAGCACCTCCCAGGGAAAGCACATTTCCTAGCTGACGCTTTGTCTCACCTCCTTCAACATGCAAGCCAGAGGGCAGAGGTGATTGGCACAATGTTTACACCCACCCAGTTGGGGGGGGGGGGGGGCAGTGGTGACGCATAGCAAAGCAAAAGGGGCACAGCAGACGGAGGTGGCATCCTGGACTGAGAAATTTAAGTCACACAGAGACTGACGGCCAAACCGAAAAGACAAATCAAGTACGTGAACAATTTTATATAATAATTGTGTACACAGCTCCATCAGCATTTTACCCTTCATGGCAATACATGGATATGAAGGGGGCCCACTGCCTCTTTTGGATCATGCCAGCATGGGCTCAGGGGATACCGGGACTTGGTGGGTCAAAGTGATTCAGGGGTGGCCTGCACTCCAAAAGATTTTGGACAAAGCAAAGGAGGATTACAAATGCTATGCAGATAAGGGGAGGAGCCCTGAGTGGGATTTAAATCCTGGGACTCTGTGTACATTTCCACTAAAAACCTCAAGGGTCTCCAACCAGGGCAGAAGCTGGGATTGGCACTCCAAAAGATTTTGGACAAAGCAAAGGAGGATTACAAATGCTATGCAGATAAGGGGAGGAGCCCTGAGTGGGATTTAAATCCTGGGACTCTGTGTACATTTCCACTAAAAACCTCAAGGGTCTCCAACCAGGGCAGAAGCTGGGATTGGCGATATTTGGGCCCTTTTACAGTTGTGCGCCGCATTAATAAGGTGACTCTGCAGGTGGAGTTGCCCAAATTGTTACTTCATATCCATCCTGTGTTTCATTTCAGTCTTCTGAAGAAGGATCCTGGACCCTCAAAATGGAGGCCACGTCCTCCAGCTCCTCCTCCCTTGGTGGTGGATGGTGTGACTCATCAAATAGTAGAAGACATCCTTCATTCTAAGCTTAAGCAGGGTCGCCTGTATTACCTGTTAAAATGGAAAGATTTTGTCCCCAGTCATAATGAATGGGTGGCAGCACCACACATAAAAGCTGCAAAATTGGTGCACGCTTTACATCAGCACCACCCCCTGAAGCTGCAAGGGTGAAGGGCTTTGGGGGGACAGAATGTCAAATCTTGCATCCAGCTCTGTTTGCCATAACACAAGGGGGAAGGGAAATTCCTACAGGGAGGGGCATGATAGATGTATGTGTGAACCAATTGCTCTTAGCAGCATAACTTTCCCAAGGATGACACCTCCCCCTCCCCACGTGGGGGGGGGGTATGCCTGGAGACTTTTTGAAGCCTGATTACTTTATAGATACTGCGTTCCCATGGGGGGTAGATGTAGTGGTTAGGTACGATGAGTGTGATGTGTGTGTGTGCCCTGCTATTGGGGAGGGGTCCTTTCGAATTGCCTGTATTAACTGGGGACTCGCCAGAATCATTAGTTCTAACACAAAGCTGCTTTAACCTGGAACTTGACATATGTGTGATTGATTAAGATACTGTGTAAAAAGGGAATCTTGATGCACCCCCTTTGAGTTTCTACTTTGTACGGTGCTCCACTTATGTTTACTGATAGCCAGAGGTGGGGGTGAAAATTGCCACAATCTGCACATGCACTGATTCTGAAATTAATTTCTAAATTCAAGAACAGGGGAATCAGAACATGGAATAGAGCGAACCCATAGAATAACAATCCAGAACAGTATTATCTTATCAGCTTTTCCCAGCAAATGAACATAGGAGAATATATAAGCAGTGAAATATAACATCCAGGGTACAAACCATTATATATGTATGTGAAGATCCAGATGGGTAGCCATGTTAGTCTCTCTGTGGCAGTAGAAAAGAGCAAGAGTCCAGTAGCACCTTAAAGACTAAGGTCAAATCTACATCTGACTTTCCTGCTGGAATCATTCTAGTTTTAAAAAAAAACCCATGTATACCTGATTCTAGTTTCAAACCATACTTGTTCTAGTTTAAAAATCATAGTTTACATTCGTTAATTGCCCTCTTGTAGTCAAGCGTGCATTACACTGCTTTAAACAGATCCTGTTGCTTACTGCTATTCAGACCCAGGCAGTGAAATCTGAAACCAGTGTTAAATGAGTGTAGGAAAAGACAGCAGTCAAACTACTTCAGAGGAGAGGTGTAGATTTGGCCTAACACAATTTGTGGCAGGCTATGAGCTTTTGTGAGTCACCGCTCACTTCTTTTATTATAAATATTTTTTTCAGTTATAACTCACTTCTTCAGATACCTTCATTCCGCAATCAGCTAGAACTCTTCTAGATTTTAATTGTACCCAGGATCCAAAGGGTGTCACTGATGGGACAACAGAATGTGTGACTGAGCAGATATACATACAAATGCTCATTACACTAAATATGCCCTTCTAGCACTCGGTGGATTAGAAATTATTTTCCACATGTTTCTGCATATGAAAATTGGCTCAAACTTCCTAATCTTATTAACACTGTGCTATATCATTTACTGAGGCTGCACTTTAATTTCTAAATTACTAGTCATTGGTTATTCCAAATATCTTCTAGCTTTCATTACACCCACAAACAGCTTTCTGTCAGGGAAAGGAGACTCATCTCTAATTATCGTGAGGAATGGAAGCTTACACTTGTATTTGTAGCTGTTACAATAGGCTCAGAAGGTGCTGGCCACACAGAAACGATCCATATACTAGACTTCTACTAGATGCAAACCTGAATTTCTGTGACTGCATTTATTTTACTCTCCCCACCCCCACCCCACTTATGTCTTCCTGGCTGCTTCTCCTCCGTGTGATCTCCCACTGAGCCAGGAAATGAAAATAGATTTCTTTGTTGTGTATGTTGTGTGTCTTTTATGTTCTACTTAAATTACAACCCTGATGCGTAGGAGGCCAGCATAGGCAGGCACTCCTGAGTTCAGGACAGCAGTCTCACCAAGCAACATCCTCCAAGTATTGGTTACACATGAAGTACAACTCTCCCTACAGTGATGAGTGGCGGCTACATGAGTGAACTTCCTCTAGTGAAAAGCACTGAACTTCAGTTATGGAAAGAGAACACAAGTTCTATGTGTAATGATCCATTCAGACATGCATGGCTTCACTAGGTACTGAAACAATGGTCATGCACAAGCCCAGTGTTCACCTGGCAAATGTTCACTTGTGGCTCATGCCACAACAGCCATAGTTGATTTGTTAAAGAGCCACATTATTTTTAATAATTGAATTTGCTAATGGCCAGTGCACACAAGCACTCAGCTCAGAATCACTTTTATTTATGTACATATTTGTACCTTGCTTTTCCCCCTAATGGGGATCCAAAGTGGTTTACATCATTCTCCTCTCTTTCATTTTATTCTCACAAACAACCTTGTGAGGTAGATTAGGCCAAGAGTGACTAGCCCAGGGACACCCAATAAGCTTACATGACGGAGTAATGGTTCTCTGGTTCTCTGAGATTCTTGCCTGACATTCCACCCACTACACCAGGCTGCCTTTCAAATGTGTAATTTTTCTCTCATGGTAGAGTATTCAAAGTGTGTCAAGTGGTGGCATGGTATGATGGACCCACGTCTCTTCCCAACTCCCAGGCAGATTCTCCTGCCAAAATTTTAGTTCACCACAGTGACCGTTGCCCTTAGGTAGCGTGTACGTCTTCTTTGTTTTCTTTGTCTCAATAACCTAAATTGTCCCACCCTGGCACAGATAATTGTTTAGGCTATTGACCCAGCACAGGAATTTGGGGGGGGGAAACAGGATCCCTTTTGTCTTAAACCCTTTGAAATGGTACTTGAGACGGTATAACTTTTAAAACAGAATAAAAGATGCCTGTTTAACAGGCAAGGAATATATATAGAAGAAGTCGAGAGCTAGGAAACTCGGGTTGCCCCCACACAGCCACAGGACCTCCATCTTTGATGGATTCAGTCTCAACTAGCTCTGCTTCAACTATCCAGCCACAGCCTCCAATCCCACAGCCAGGTTAGATGGAATGGTGGTAGATCGCCCGCCCATCATCAAATATGGCTGGATGTCATCGGCGTATTGATAACAGCCCAGCCCGAAACTCCACACGAACTAAGTGAGAGGGCCCATATAGATGTTAAATAATGTAGGAGAGAGGATGGCCCCTTGAGGGACCACACACACATCCCAAAACCCTCTCTCCAAGCACTACTCTCTGTCCCCGACCCTGAGGATCTGAAGTAAGCCACTTCAAGGCTACTCCACAGATGCCCATGTTGGCAAGGCAGAGGGCCAACAGGTCGTAGTTGAACATGTTGAATGCTGCTGTCAGATCCAACAACAACAACAGTGCCAACCCACCTTGAACCAGCTGCCTGCGAAGATCATCTGTGAGGGCAACCAGTACTGTCTCCGTCCCATGGCCAGGGCAGAAGCTGGATTGGAATGGATCTAAGGCTGATGTGTCCTCCAAGAAACCCTGGAGTTGCTCAGCTACCTCTCTCTCAGTCACGTTGCCCAGGAATGAAAGTTTCAAAACTGGGTGGTAATTGGCAGGATCCAACGGGTCCAAGGATGGCTTCTTTAAGAGTACATAAAAACATAAGAACATAAGAGAAACAAATGTTGAATCAGGCCAATGACCCATCCAGTCCAACACTCTGTCACACAGTGGCTAAAAAATACCAGGTGCCATCAGGAGGTCCAGTAGTGGGGCTAGAACACTAGAAGCTCTCCCACTGGTTCCCCCCCCCCCAAGCATGAAGAATACAGTACATCACACTAGCCCCAGACTGAAAGTTCCTATCTACACCTTGTAGTGAATAGCTACATATGGACCTCTGCTCCATATGTTTATCTAATTCCTTCTTGAAGCCGTCCACGCTTGTAGCTGCCACCACCGCCTGTGGCAGTGAATTCCATGAGTTAATCACTCTTTAGGTGAAGAAGTATTTCCTTTTATCTGTTGTAACCTAACTGCTCAGCAATTTCATTGAGTGTCCATGAGTTCTTGTATTGTAAGAAAGGGAGAAAAGTACCTCTTTCTTTACCATGGCCTCTTTTAAGCCCCCTGGATAAACCCTTGAGCTAAGGTACAGACTGATAATGCTGTGAACCGAGAGGGTCAAGCTAACAAAAGAATTATTATGAAAAATATAGGCATTTATTAGGGTGTACACATAAATAAAACATAATAAAATTAAAAGAGACAGTCCAAGTATCAGACAATTAAAACTGGTTCATTAAGAACTGATAGCAGTACATATCAAACTGATGGATAAAACTTTTGACCTAAAGACCATACGCGTTTTGGCCCCTGTGGGCCTTCCTCAGTGGTCAATATTCCTTATTATACAATGACACACATCCAAAAATACATGCATTCAGAATTTTGTATATACATATATAAATGAGACCAGGTGCTGCTTTCTTAAATGCTACAACCAGTAAAATGACCAGTATGTATTTGCTACAACCAGTAAAATGAGCCTGTGGTAGCTGTGCAAATTCTCCAAATTAATTTGTTATCAAATGTCCCATTCATCAGGATGTGTGTGACTTCCATCAAGTGTAATAGTCCCACTAGCCAAATAGCCAAACTCTCCTCAGCTTCCCACACCAGATCTACACAATCAACACCAGAAATCTTTGATGTGGGGGGTGCCCTGAAAGAGAAAGATTCCCAGATAAGTATCACCATTCCCATCCCCCCCATATGTCCTGGACTGATGAAAGACGGAGGAACTGCGGGGGGGAGTTCCTTTAAGGCGACTGTTCCGCCCTCCCTCCAAAGCTTCCATTTTTTCCAGGATAACTAATCTACATTGAGAGATAGTATAGTTAAACGCTGCAATACTAATAACACTATCCTGTTAATAATACTAATAACACTATCCTGGGAGTAAACTCCATTGTGTAGACTTCAGTAGAATTCAGAGTAGACCTGCATAGGATTGCACTGTCAATCACCTAATGTGTAGTACAGCTAAGTGGAGATTTGAACCCCGTCTACTCTGGCCACCATGGCTTTCAAGCTATATATGAGCTCATTGAGCGCATATGTTAAATTGATCTCTTTAAGTTGAGGGTACCTTCCTCTGTAATCGTAATTTGTCCTTGATCTGTAATTGCTCCCAACTGTGTTCTTTCAGTCCCCTGTTTATTTTTAGACTGAAAGCTACTCTGAGAAAAGCGTTATTTGCAAAGAGCCAGGTTTCTTAAGTACAAAATCTTTATTGCAACTTACTATATTGACGGAAGATAATTTAAAATAATAATAATACTACTTTTACCCTTGCAATCTACTAGTCTGCCAGAGTATTGGATCATGAAGATAAATGGTTAAGAGTCCGTTAATACACAGTATCAGGCAAATTTCAGTGGAAATTAAAAGCATAACAGGTGATCTGTCTGTGTTAGTCTTCAACCGACTGAATGGATTTTTAATTAATCTTTCCAAAAATAGTATTGCTACAGAGAATGAGTCATCCCCCCCCCCCCCCGATGAACATTTGATGTGCATCTTTCATTACTTATTGATGGGGTGGGGGCATTTTAACACTTTGTTAGCCAGATATAAACTATCTCTAAAAAAAATTTCATAATTACCTCTCACCTGAATATTTTATCCTTTAAAACTAGACACAACAAAATTCTACTTTTAAATCTGGTCATCTGGTAAACTGCTCTTAAAAAACATTTCACAGGTACTGAATTTTTCACTGCAAGCCATCTGGTAAATATAGATTCCCACTGCAGGGAGTTATCATTGGCTGAGGACAGATTGGAAGTCTGCTGCGCCTCCGTGGCGCGGCAGACTAAAGCGGGGGGAATTTCCCCTGCGGCGCAGCGTTCGCACACTGCCGGAAGTAAGCCGCCCGCAGCGTTCAGACTGCAGGCGGCTTCCTACGGCGGCAGGCAGACGCCGCACAGCTCCCCCTCCCCACGCGCGTTCACACCCACTCCGGCGGGTGGAATGCGCGCAGCAGCAGCCGAGCACCACTTTGAAGTGGCAATGCGTCCGGGCCGCCTCCTTGAGGCAGAGCAGCCGAGACTGCCAGTCTGTCCTCAGCCATTAATATTACTCAGCCACAAATGAAAAATCCCTGGTGCCCACCATTTCTTCCCTTGGTGCCCACCAAGTGCTTTTAGAAAGTAGGTGGAGCCAGGTGGGGCTTCTGCCCAGCAGAGCCTCTGATTGGTTGTGCAAATTTTTTAAAAACCTTGCTTTGACAGTAGCTGACACCACAGCACAAGAAACATCTCTGTATTACTGAAGGTAGGTTGTTCGTATTCAAGAAAATATGTATTCATCATATAAGGCATCCTGTTAGACAGAGCTTCTGCCTGAAATGTTGAAGAGTTACGATTAGTTTTATGCATGATCTCATACCCTGTCATTTTGTGGTTGTGCCCATCACCCTGTATCATAATTCCAAAGGTACTCACAGCCAGCTTTAAGAGGCTGGGGATCCCTAGTATACATGGATGTGCAAATTGACTCAATGAAGAAAAAATACTGCAGGGGTCCACAATTTTGTTGCGCCTGTGACCACATGGAGAATGTTGAAAATGGGGAGTGGACAGTATTACAAAATGGCTGCCATGGGGCTCTGAGGGCCAGTCGTAAACTGTTGCGAGGTTACATGCCAAGCATCTTCCTACAATAGAGTCAGCTGTCTTTGAATACGGGATCCCTACAGACTCAAAGGGTTCTTCCGAACTACCTCCTGTTCCAATGAGGTAAAGTGGGTATTGTGACACTCCATAGGCACTATATGGGGCATCACTGCTCTACTGCCAAGCATGGATTTCACAGCAAATCAACATGTAACATGATGATGTTTAAGTTTACAACTGTTTCTTTACAATTTATGACCTTATAACCTTGTTATTTAGTTTTTCACTTTGCATAACTTAAAACATCATCTTGTTGCATGTTAATTTGCTGTTAAATCCCTGTCTATAAATTTAGAACCTCATCTACCATTCCAATGTATTTGAAAAAGTGTGCCTTGCACACAAAAGCTCATACCTTGAATAAACCTTAATTGGTCTTAAAGGTGCCCCTGGATTCTAAATTTGTCCTCCCCGAAAGTACATCACTGCAGCTTTGGGACTGTGAAAACTGTGAAAACTAAAGGGATTCCTTCTTGATGTGCTGCTTACCCTATATCTGAACTCCCATAAAGCTCCCCTTAGATCAGCGAGATTACCCTGACCCCACCCTCACCTTGCCAATTTAGAAGATCACGTATATAAAACGTCAATACTTCTCAATACCATAAATCTTAGTTAGTGCTTCCTATGACCTTTGATTAAGGTGCCTGAACTATGTGGAGGTGAACCCATTAACTGCATCAAGCTAATTTCTCCATATACAGCTGTGGCACTTGATAAATTTACAGCATTGGGAGCAGAACATGTGACTTCACCTTCCTGTGCCTCTACACCACGATGCCTCAGAAAGCAAGATTTGTGACTTCAAGATGTTGTGTATGTGGTTATAGATCAAAAGGAAATAATGCCGCATTCAGTAAAATAAAGTATGTATCTTTATAAATCAAAATTCTTCTGCTCGGCAAAGGCTGTTTGGAAAAGTGCCCAAGAGAGTTAGGAAAAGCCGTGTCTTAAGAGAGGCTGAAGAACAGAACGTTTTCATTTTTTTAAAAATCAAGTGAATTCTTTATATCCCACTTCTCCAAGGAAATAAAGAAGCAGCTTACAAAACTGATAAAATGCAGGTAACAGTAAAACCAGACTCGACATTAAAAATACTAAAATTTGAAAACTAGCAACAGAACAGCAATCTAAACAAGGCAGAGCAAAGCAGCATTACCATTTTGTTTACGCTGATGCAGTCTTTCACATAAAGACTGTCATCGACAGACAAATAGTTCAGGGTTCAGTAGGAACCAAATCTGTCAGTGGAAGGGTCTGACAGATGCAGATCTTTCCCTTGTTCCCTTCCCTCCAACAGTCCTTTCTGGATCCCGGGAAAGTCGATTTCTGGGATTGAAGGGGCCACGCAAATTTAACAGCCATACACACAGGGAGGCTGCATTGGAAGGGGTAAATAATCACCCTGTCCTTCCTTTTCAGTCAATGCACGTCCAGTGCTGATGGAAGAGACAGGAAAGGCCTTCTTCCTATTCCTCAGTGTACCCCTCCCCCACCAAACTGTATGGCTGTGACCTTGGAATCAGCCTTCCCAAGATCAGGCTCCTGAAGGGAAGGGGACAAGGGCAAGATTTCCAGGTGTTTTCGTTATCAGCTTTGTGTCTTTTGAGTATCGCCCACGCTAGTGCTTTTGCTTCCAGTTGTCAACTTGAGTTTTGATTTCAATCTTTTTGAAATCTTCTTTGGTTTCTGTGACCTCAAATAAATCTGCCTATTAGGATGCCATTTTAGTAGAGGAAAGCCAAGCTGTAACAGGATTTAATCTTCCCCTTTAATTTCATCCTATTGTTATTATGCATGTGATGCACAGCGGACAGCAATATGCCATTAATGTTCAATGTAATTCCTCTTGAGTTTCCAAAAAGAAAAGAAAGTCTTTTGTAGATAACACAATTAGTGTCAGTCTAATTGTATCATTAGCACACACCCATTTACATAATAATATTTTATTGCAAAGTATCATTACAGTTTTAATAAGAGTCAGCTAGGCAAAATTCTAAACGGTCCCACAATAAACTTAAATTCATAACACTGAATGTAAACAGAAGTTTAAAATCTCCTAATTACCTTTCTCTTGCAAAAATTGTACAACATTATTACATCTAAGAGTTTAGAGTGATGCCATTTTAATCATGACCATTGCGGAAGAACAGATTTCACCAAGAATGTCACAACAACCAATACAGTTGATTGATTTGCCCTGAGGTGCTTCATGAAATAAGGACACTATGACTCAGATCTAGTGGAGAGACTACACTTTTCAAATAGCGGCAGCTCAAAGCATAGATGCAGATCTGCTTCAGCACTTCTCCACTGAACCAATAAGGCAAATTGAACTTTTCAGGGGCTCTCTAAGTGGAAAAATCTAATAAATTGAGGACTACTTTGTTGAACAATATTGATTGCATTTTATTTGAAAGAAGAGACTACCTTCCAATTGGAAGTCATGTAATCAACTCAGTCTTCCTTTCAGTGTTAATAAATATTTGACTTCTGAACTCTGGATACTTTTATAACAGTTTCATTCCCTGCATCGACCTTCAAGGCAAATACAATGACCTTTTGAGTCTACCATTGATTGGCTCATGTGTTCATTAATGGCTGGATTCACACCAAAGCTAACTAGTTCTATCCCTTAGAAACATCATTTAAATCAATAGTGTAGCTGTGAAATATTTAAGGTGTGGAGAGTCTTCAAAGAACAAGATGGTTTGAGATTCACAGGAAATGAACCCTTTAGTGTAAGTCCATGCAAGCCTTTTAAAAAAATATTATTAAGCCATACATACAAATGAATAAAAATTCAAGAAGAAAAATGAACAGGTACATTCCTATAAGGCTTGCATGTTTTCTTACTCTTGACTAGCATTCCCAACCAGAATTTTATTCATTTTGCCTCTGCAACTGTGTTCTACTAAGTACGTAGCATTCGAGTCTGAAAAGGCACTCCTTATTTAGCCCACTCCATACATGTTCTATGAGATTCTGCTAAATTGCAGCATTACCCACTGGACAAATTCTGTTAGCTGGATAGAGTCTGGGAGGAACCCAGGTGAGTACATGATTCCCAAAAACAGCGCACTACCTGGCAGTATCATTGCCCAGGTACCAAATATCTAGGGAAGTGTTTTATCCTATCTATATACAGAAACATACAGAAAATGGACACAGTGCATAGACACACACACACATTTGCAAGTGGATTCATTCCACACTGCTGACCTGGTTTGTCACCGTTTGGGGCTTCTGTCCAGATTGTATCAAGGGAGGGGACACTCCTGTTGCCCCACTACTGTAAGCTCCACGACAGAAAATATTATGTTGAGATCTCCTTCTGATGTTATAATTTGCAGTCACAGAAATATAGTTTCGAGTAATTCGAAAGACGTGGTCAGAAATCTGCTATCAGGATTCCCGGCATAACATTACCTGGATGAACCTTTAGGTCTTTCCCCGTAGCTCTTTCCTGATTTACACTGACCAGTATGGGCTCAACAGCAGCTGGGGAGGGAGGAATGATTTATGTCAGCAAAACAGCACAGGAGGAGGTTGGAAATGCTCTTCCATAACACTGTGGCCAAATCCAGTTTGCATGCAAACACATACCTGGCAGCTCCTGTTAACAATTTAGAAGACCATGGAAAAGATTGTCATTGATGTCTTTCACTCAGGTCTCATTAGACCTTGCCATTTTCCCACCTGCAGCAGGTAAATCTATGCCCAGGCCTATGCACCAATCCCCAGTCCTTGAGAAACTGGGGAGCTGGGGGAGGGGGAGTGGTGGGAAAATGTCCTGTATAGTGACGCTGTAGTATTTACTATAACGATTAGAGGAAATGGCTCAAGTGTCACCCAGAAGTGACATCACATCCTCCCCAAACTCCACCAGCCCCAGGCATAGCCCTCAAAATGTCCAAACATTTGCCAAGACAGCGTTGGCAACTCTACCTCTAGGCTTTTTTTACTGGAGAGATAGAACAGCAATCTGGAGACCACTGCTCTTAATGTCGAAGTTCTGTGCAGTTCTATGTTCTGTGTTGTTAAAGAAAAATAAGAAAATCTGTACATGTATTACTCAGGAATAGGTCAAATTTTCACAGTGCTCAAAATCCTTATTTTGAAAAGGCTACGCTTTTGGCAAACATCCACTGATCCATTTTGAAACTGACTGCATTTACAGGTAATAAAGATCTCACATTTCAATATACAAATGTCCTACTTATGATTGCTTGACATGTGTGCAATATGCATACATATAATGACACATGACATGACAAGAATCCGAGTCAGCTTTATAGAACAGATGGTCTTCCAAACAAGATGCCTTCATAGATTTGCATATTCATTAGATAATAAGTGCGTTTATCTCAGCTAGAGAAATTAAAGGACTGAGGGGCAGGCATCAGTCTGTGGAATATGAAACAGAAAATGTTTGTGATGTGAAAACAGACAATATAGAAATCCTTTATTATATGGTAACATGATCCATTTGTGTTTCAACATGATTGTGGCATTTTACTTGTGCAATGTGTTCTAACATTTGCAATGCCGTTAAAAAAAAATTAGAAGCCTGAAGCATATTACTAGACAGGCAGCCTTCTTCTCCATCACTGGCTGTTCACAGGCAATACGTTGCAAACATAGTCGGAAGAACGAGACTGACAGAGGCAACTGGTGTAAACTAAGGGCAGCTTTATTTAACTATTAATTCAACAAGAGTAAACTGTAACTGGCAAGGGCTGCAACTCACATCAGGGACAGGGATCCCTCGATCCCTTCCCTGACCATAAATGAGGTGAACCACCGAGCCCCTGGCGCCAGCCAACCACAACACAGCCTTTGCCAGGCAGCAACTGCTTCTTCTGCCATACCAAAACTCCTCTTCCTTTAAAACACAGTATGTTCACATAAACTTGATTACCGCGGCCACCAGGAATTATAAATTCTATCCTGTGTTTCTAAGGTCAAATTTACATCTGACTTTCCCACTAGAATCATTCTAGTGGACTCATTCTAGTTTTTTAAAAAAAAACTGTCTATACCTGTTTCTAGTGTCAAACCATACTTGTTCTAGTTTATAAATTATTGTTTACATTCGTTAATTGCCCTCCTGTGGTCAAGCTAGCATTATACTGCTTTAAACAGATGCTGTTGCTTAGTACAGATTAACACATGGAATTTACTGCCGCAGGAGGTGGTGGCAACTACAAGCATGGATGGCTTCAAGAGGGAATTGGATAAACACATGGAGCAGAGGTCCATCAGTGGCTATTAGCCACAAGGTATAGATAGGATCTCTCAGTCTGGGGCAAGTGATGCTCTGTATTCTTGGTGCTTGGGGGGGGGGGCAACAGTGGGAGGGCTTCTACTGTCCTGCCCCCACTGGTGGGCCTCCTGAGGGCACCTGGTATTTTTGGCCACTGTGTGACAGAGTGTTGGACTGGATGGGCCATTGGCTTGATCCAACATTGGCTTCTCTTATGTTCTTATGTTCACATGACTGAGCTTGTGAACTTTTCTTTTTCCTTTTCTCACTACAGAGCATACCTTCTTATTTCTTTGTACTACTATGTTCCAGTACAAAGTACTCCCAGTAACCCCCATTTTTTCCATTGCCCTATCCCTCTCCATAGGTCTCTTTACAGCTGTTTCCTAGTTACCTCTGGTTTTGTCAGTTTACCTACCTCACAGATCTCCGGCATTGGTGAAGAAGCAGCCTGGGGGCTACAATGAGCCCAGTGTCAGTAGCTTTACAGCCTGGGAGACACGCTGGGCCCCATGTTGGTGGCTGCACAGCCTGGGAGACATGCTGGGCCAGGTGTTGACAGCTGCACAACCCAGTTGCCTCACTGGGCCCCACGCCCACTATCGGACAGCCCAGGAGCCCTGTTGGGCCTTGTGTCAGCACCAGAGGGCTCCACAGTTTGGCCACCCCTGGCTTAGAGCATCCCTGACAAGTGTTTGTCCAGATGTTGCTTAAAGACTGCCAGTGAGGGGGAGCTCACCACCTCCCTAGGTAGCTGATTCCACTGTTGCACAACTCTTACTGTAAAAAAGTTTTTCC
Organism: Lepidodactylus listeri; assembly: GCA_029233225.1. Lineage (NCBI taxonomy): Eukaryota > Metazoa > Chordata > Lepidosauria > Squamata > Gekkonidae > Lepidodactylus > Lepidodactylus listeri. The sequence continues at coordinate 36,058,009 of JARCFY010000016.1, forward strand.
TAATATCCAACTGGTACCTTTTATCCTCTGCTACCAAGAGGAACAGCTCCCTGCCCTCCTCTAAGCAACAACCCTTCAAATACTTAAAGAGAGCTTCCTTTACTGCTTCTGATTGCACCTCCCAGTTTGGTCCCTATACCTTGTTCTTGAGTTCAACTGCACTAGATCACAAGGTGTTCACTCTCCTGGCAATTCATACTGGAGAAGGGACTGTAGATGCAGCCAATCATACAATCTGGTTGACTGCAACAGGTGGGCAAGACTGGGGGCCAATGCCATCACGTACCTTTGAATCCAGTGAGAAACAAAACAGTGCAGAGATAGTGATGCATTTAAAAAAACACAGGCTGAACTGCTTCTTCCTCCTACCCAGTTCTGTTGTCACCACCACTGCTGAGTACATGCTGTATTCTCTCCTGCCCCGGTCAAGGAGTCTTTACTATCCTAAGGCCCAAGTAAGGAGAAGCCAAATGGTGCTCTCCTTTAGAGAATAAAATGGCGATCTTATCTGATAAGATCGCCAAATGTTTTGCTAATAGTTCTAATTTATGTTGGAAATGTAAGAAAAACGTTGGAACATACTATCACATGTGGTGGCGATGTGAGAAGATACAAATATTTTGGAAAAAAGTACAAAATCTCATATTGGGAATATTAAAGTTAAAAGTACTGTTATTACCCGAAATATTTCTACTAAATATGACCCCTGAGACTATAACTAAAGAGGAAACAATATTATTGGTTCATATACTTACAGCAGCAAGACTGAGCAAGATTGAGTTGGGCAAGATTATGGAAAGGGGAGGAAACCCCAACAATAGAAGTGTTAATAGATAGAATGAAGGAACTGGCATTAATGGATAATTTAAGCCACATAATTAATCAAAAAGATAGAACGCATTTTCAAAAAATTTGGGTAAAATTCTATGAATGGTTAGAACAGAAGAAATGACTCCAAACAGAAAGATAAGGAAATGAATGGAATTTATTTTATAATTTTGTATAAATGAATAACAAATCAAAAGATTTCAATAGTATGAAATTTATATGTATGTATAAAATGAAAGTATTAAGAAAGGACATTTGTTTATTTTGTAAAGTATGGTTTGTTAATATATCATATGTTCATTTTCAACCATTACTTGTAATTATACAAAAAATAAAAAATTTTGAACTGAAAGAATAAAATGGCAGTGCTGCCACTGGGAAGAGCAGACACTTTCTCTTGGGATGGATCCAGCCACTGAAGAGAAGTTCAGAGCCTTCTTTCGACTTAAATGGTTCTTCCTCCAACAGAAGAGTCACTTTAACCAGGAGGAAAGTCCCTTAGGCTGGAGGAGGGCTTCACACTTTCCTGAGCAGCTGTCTGGATCCACCCCAGAATTTGGCTGCAATGTGCCACCATGATGTGATTGTCAAAAAGAGCAGCTGCGCAACAGAAATACCATTTCCAGCTGTGCTTAACATTTTTGATCTATCCAGATTGCCAGCAGTGTTTGCAGGTCAATATCAGCTGCCACTACTATCATGAGGTTCACTTTCATGGTTCACATAAGCACAACATGGATCTTAAATACCACTACATAGTATCCTACAGAAGAACTGTGTATGAGACCCTTCTCACAGTGGCCACAGTATGTGAAGAAGATCCTTGAAAGATCCTCACCTATGGTCCTCATTCATCCGTATATGCATGAAGTGCACACATGCTAGGAAGCTGTGCAAAAAAACCACCCCAAAACCCTGCATGTGTACTGCAACTTATGTGAAATAATCTAGTAGAGCTAGAGCAATTTTCCTTTTTAAAAAAGACTATTTATTTTGTAAAGTGGAAAAGGGGGAAAGGAATAAGTCAACTTCCAAACAAGAACACTAGAAAGTCAGTAAAGCAGCAGAAACATCACTATCTTATGCTACCAGGTGGTTCCTATAAGGGCTTTGCAGGCATGGCATTTTTCCAAAGCTAACTATGTATCATTGCATTTCCCAGTTTCCTCCAATCATAGAACAGGAAAGTCATGTCTTTGTGGCATGGCATAAGCTATTCTGTCATCACAGTGCTGAAGAAAGAAGGAAGAATGAAAAGATGGAATTGGTTACAAGCTCTAAATACAAGAGACAACAAGAAAAGGGAACAGTGGATAGTTAACAGTTCAGGACATTTGGTACTTTATACCAGTAACATAGACTTCCTCCCTCAAAACTCTTGCATTTGGGAAGCATATTCAGCCACATCACTTGAGTAGAAATAGTGAAAGTGACATAATGACCTAATCATAGCAATTCAGATATTTTCTTAAAAATGTGACATTTGCAATAGTTGCACACTGCTTCCAGATGTCCACTAATAGGCTAAGCCTCTACATTTACTAATCCCCGGGTGCCCAATTATCATTTTTACAGAACAATAACAATTGTGCTGATTTTGAAGAATTTATTGCAGATGCAAAAACACTACAGAGATCAATATATTCTGCTAATCTGAAAGGACACAGAAATCTTCAGTCCAATTACTAGAGTGAATGTTCTTTCCACAACAAAACAGAGGGCTTTATGGCAAACTTCCTTGAACAGCATTTTTCATTGGCAGGAAATCATTTCTGTTCACCTTAATTGCACACAAGCTGAAGGAGAACAGTAGTGGGGAGAGAAGAAAGGAGGACCGGGGACAATATCCGTTACCAGCTGATATCCGCCAAGAAAGTTCTGTAGAAAATTGCACGTTCACAAGAATGGCCAGCTAAGCCTCTAAAAACAAAGGACTGGGCAAATTCCGAGTAGGGAGCCATTCAGCTTTAAAAATAGAGTTTGTAAAATACTGCTGGTAGTGGGGGATGTTGATCATGGGAGCTGTTTCCCTCTCTCTTTCTCTGTCTCTATTTGAACTGGAACAATCTTTGTAGAATACTTGAAAACACAGGTAATAACAAAAGGATATGGAAATGACAAACTCATAACCACCCAGATCAATAATTTGCAGCTGGATTCACTCAAGGCAGCAGCAGATCTTGCTCTAATACCTCCTTTTGGTGGCTACTTTTTAAGCTTGGTCAATTACAAACCATCCAGCCATTCACAGTTCAAGGACACATACAGAAAGTCATAGTATAGTCATCACTATAACTGTCACATATAAACCTGAGCCACATAGCCAATATAGAAACAAAATGTACACTGGTCCACTTTTTACACCAACAGCATTTTCTGCTGGTCAGGTTAACACATGTATTTACCTCCTCTATTTCACTTTCCATGATAAATGTAAACCTGCCAGATCCAACGAAAATTGCACTGCCACACCTCACTGGCGGCGCTGCTTAAATTGTCTTAGGTGGGCGCTACGCCACCACTGCACAGAGCCCGCCCAATTCAAGGCGACCAATCCGCTGGCCTGAGCCAGCTGACGTGGAGCCAGCCAACACAGTTGCCCTAGGCTCCTGCCTCTGCAGGCCGTTAGCCCGATATGGGAGGGGGGGAGAGAAAGCCTCCACCAGCCTTCTTCTGCCCACACAACAATCCGGCCTTTTCGAGGTTAGTCTTGGACACATTTACCTCTTCTATTTCACTTTCCATGATAAATGTACACCGGCCAGATCTGTACACCAGGGGAATATTTTGATAACTAATTTGTTGTTGTACTTAGGGTGAAAAATAGCACACAGCACAGCCTCTGTCAGCCGCTTCTAATTTCAACTAATTTTTCCAGATTTTCTGTAGTGTAATGACATCTGATTTCATTTTTAGGCAACAGAAAGGCAAAGGGGATTCGGTGCTGCTAGTGAGTGCGCTGGGAGGGAAGGTGGCATGGTATACAGCCCGATCTCACCAGATCTCAGAAGCTAAGCAGGGTCGGTACTTGGATGGGAATACACCAAGGAAGACTCTGCAAAGGAAGGCAATGGAAAAACCACCTCTGTAACCACCTTATGGTGACCCCCTGTACATCAGTGTGCTCGTCAGTGTGGCTACCAACACAGTTTGACAAGTGTACCTATTTGATCCTACACCAGCAGATGTGAGATGATTTTCTCTGATAGCAGGGAAAAGCCCCTAATAATGTCACATGAAGGTATCAGCCTTGAGAGTTGATTTACTTATTTAAATATTTTAGACCGCTTTTCTTCCATACTGGGACCTCAAGACAACTTGAAATGCACACAGAGGCAATTTGTGCCATTTGATGTAGTGGTTAAGTGCGCGGACTCTAATCTGGGAGAACCAGGTTTGATTCCCCACTCCTCCACTTGCAGCTGCTGGATGGTCTTGGGCAAGCCATAGTTCTGTCAGAGCTGTTCTGGAAAGAGCAGTCCTTGAGAGAGCTCTCTCAGCCCCACCTACCTCACAGCGTGTCTGTTGTGGGGAGGGGAAGGGAAAGGAGTTTAGCCGCTCTGAGACTCCAAGTGAAGGGCAGAATATAAATCCAATCTCTTCTTCTTCATCTTCTTCTTCAACAAAGATATATTCCTAAACAGCTCCTTAGTATACTACCAAAGCAGGTAATAATTTGGCCAGCACATCTCACATGGGCCACTGGTTGCAAACCAAGGCCTTTGGTGCATGCTGAAGGGAGGAAAGTAGGGGAGGAAGCAAAGGACAGCCTCCATCACATCATGTCTTCAAGCTACTTTTTTCAGGCACTCAGCATTACTCCCTAATGATTCTTACACTAATGTTCACTCGCGTGATCCCTTAAATTCCAATTGGAATGGAAGCAGAGATAAGGCATGAACTAGGGCAGAAATGCCTCTAAATCTTAGCGGTTCAAAAAGATTTCTCTACAGTAAATGGGAAAGTCCCACTCCTACACAATAACTAGCAGACCTGTGAATTTAGACTCCACTAAAATGTGCTGGAGTTCACAAGTTCAGTTGTGATTTAAATTTACAGCTCACCAGATCCATAGACTTCCAGGCAGGTAACAACATTTCCTCATTTCATTTATTGTTGCAACCCTCCTGAGATGGGCCGTTAGTCTTCCCATTATGGAGAGCTGAGGAAGAAACACAGTGGCATGCCTAAGAGCACCAAGGAACCCCATTGCTGAACCGAGGCCTCCCAAGGTTTAGTCTATTTCTCCAATTGGCACATTCAAAAAACTAAAACAGGAGACACTGTTCACGAACTTTATGTTCTCAGTTACTGGGAAATCACATAGGTCATGCTGTGGTTTCAAGATTTCACTTCTTTGTATGTCCCATATGCTATGTTTACAGTATCAACACTCACATCTGGATGCTGACAGTCCCAGAGAAACTTTATGAATAGCTGAAATAAATGGCCATTTCCTCAAAACTGATACTCACTTTGGTGAATACAGAACATCATATTTAGGTGACCGTTGATTTTCACAGCATATCTCTGAGTTTTCAGCCAACCATGAAATTTGCCTGGAAGTTTCGACCTGCACCTGTGAATGTTCACTGTCAAATATACACAGCACCATCACCACATGCTATAAACTCCTGATGATCTCGCAGTGGTATCTGATAGATCAACATGTCATGGCTTCTCTGTTTCTCATGGGTTTAGTTGCTGTGATGTCACAGAAGACTTGGGTTTGGCAACCGAGTGATATGGGGGGAAGGGACTATGAGGACCTTAAAAGTAGGACTTCTAAAGACACTGAGTGACAGCTGCTAAATCATGTCAGCACTACTTGCAAGCCAGGCAATTTGTAGTTGCAAACCAGTTGGGCGCTTTCAGAATTTTGTGACCCACATCCACTGGGCACAAAATGACAGGCAGCACTTGCGTCTTAGGTATGTGAACATTTATGCTAATGCACCTTCTCTACACTACAAAATATGCTAGTAGAACAAAAAAAATACTTCACAAATAAACGTTGAGTGACAGATGGCTTATTTGTAATTTGTGCTCCAATATTCCTTAAGTACCTCATTTTCTGCAGATGCCTCTTCTTCCTTATGGCACCTTCCGTTTTTCAAGTTCAGCTACAAAAACCTGGATTGCATTTCCACACACAGAAACCACACTACATTATATCTCATATAGCGTGACCAGACTAAAAGAGTGTTGGAGATAACTGAGAAACTTGAAATCCCATCTGTATAGGTATCACAGTTTGGAACTGGAGCCAAGCAGAGCTCAAAGACGAATTATTGAAAGCATTCTTTTTAAACTACATTTAAAGCATAAGGAAAGGTTATTTAATAAAGAAAGCAAAGTTGGAGGACTGCAAGAAACAACAGGGAGGGGATAAATGGCTGAGAAATCTCCCTCTCACCAACCTGTACCTCCCCTCCAAAATACTGTAAGCATTTAATAGTCTGAGTAGAAAAATGCCCCCTTTTCTTTTTCTTAACAGATGCTCAACTTCCCTCAACATTCTATGCATCCCAGAAAGTAATGAGCATACCCAATACTCATGCCATCTGGAAGGAATGCTTTGATTTTTTTTTCCTGCCCTGCCAAGATCCCATCCACATATACAAGACAGCCCCTTGTAGGCACCATTTTCCCAGCAATGACTTCCTGCTGGACCACTGAAGGCCCTTCTGAGGTTCTTTTTTTAAATGTGGTATAATGATCCATTGCCATTTACCTAGCTCAACTGTGAACAGAATCGTTATAGCACTACAGTCCACCCATGAAGAAAAGAACAAAAAAGGAGGCAGCGAGTCACCACAGTAGCAAAGTTATCTCTCACGCCTGCAGAGCACATGCAGAAGAGGAAAGTCACAAAAAAAGACAAAGAAAAGCACACGGAAAACTACCGCATGCAGAAGCTATATCACCAACGCACATGCATCTGTATTCCCAGCAGTGATGAAGGCAATGCAGAGAACTCTTTCCGCTGGAAGTAACTTTTGTTCCCCAACTTTTAAAAAACCTTTCATATTTTTCTGCAAATGTAGAGTTTCTCCTGTGTTTCCAGAAACATATCATTTAACCATATATGGCTCCCCTTTTGCAGATTGTTTGATCTAAACGGGGTGAAACTTGTCTGTTAGATATGTTAATCAATAATAGTGTTTGTATTCTGCCATTCTTCTGAGGAGCTTGGGACAGAGTAAATGGGGATTACCCCACTTTAGGCTGTCAGGAGAACTGAGCTGAGAGTGTAACTGATCTTTAGTCACCCAGTAAGCTTCATGGCTGATTGGCGTTTCAAATACAGGCCAAACCAAACACTCTTAGAGTTGCCATCCCTCCACTGGGAGTAGGGGGCCCCATCTCCCTACTACCAATCAGCTGGCTGGCAGGGGGACTTACCAGCAGCACTGGAGGCCTACGCTGGGGTCTCAGCATTATCACTGGAACGTGCTGGCATTTGGGCAAAAACTCTGTGGTAAAAATGGCTTCTACCATAAAGTTTTTGCCCTAATACCAGAGTGTCCCCATACTACTGGAAGTGAGGTCTCCATAGGGCTGCCAGACCCCCCCCCCCCCGGACTGGTGGGGTTTACCCACTTTTGGGAGCTTCAACCTGCCTGCTGGCCAGCTGGCCAGTGGGGGAAGCCCCGCCCCCAAGGCCCACCCCCAAGCCCACACACCTGCAGCCACCCCCTCTCTTCTCTCTTGAGAATTTTGCAGCAAGGAGGGAGGGGCAGGTACGGTGCCTGTAGGTGATGTCATCACATTGTGGCTGCCCCACCCCCTCCAGGGACGACCCCCCCCCCAAAGTCCCCTGCTGGAGAGAAAATCAGAATTGGCAACCCTAGGTCTCCACACTGCCTGCTGCCAGTAAGTCCACCCACCCCCTGCTGGTTGCCAGTGTAACCTGGCAACTCTACTCTAGACGCTATAAAATGATGGCTCTCCAGGAGTTGTTTAAGAAGCTTGTTAGTGTCAGCTTTGGGAGAGCCTTCAACTAAGGTTCAAATTACATGTTATGTTTACCACATGATATAAATGGGGACACAGCCATATAATAGCTGTGACTTTCCCATGGGCACTCAATTCAGAAATGCCACAGGGGATTTTAGTTGTAGTAGGATGTGGTGTGTCTTTAACTTTCTTATTCTCTCTCTCTCTCTCTCTCTCTCTCTCTCTCTCTCTCCATTCCTCCCTCCTTCTCCTTCTCCCCCTTCCCATCTCCCTCTCCCTCTCTCTCTGGGTGTGTAACACTGCCACCAGGAATTTAGTTCCAGTCTTATTAATTAACCTTTCCCACAGCTTGTCTGGGAAGGTGGGATATAAATATAAATAATAAATAAATAAATATAAATAAACATTGTGGCCAAGCTCTAAGGCCCCTTCATTGGACTACGTGGTTCTGAGGATGAGACTCTTATATTTCACTAACATATGGCTTCAGGTTTTCATAAAACAAAATAAAGCTTTACTTGTACAAGAAGTGTATTATTTTCAGGATGTTCAGCAACTTACTTCTTCCATAAATAGAACTGTGGATGTTAATAGCCTCTGACTAAGTTGTCATGCTCTTTCACTTCACAGTCACTCCTCTTTATCAAATCCTTTCTCCTCAAAACGTTAAATCTTTCCCTTTCTTTTAGCTCAGGTTTCTGTCAGCTTCTTCCTTTCACACTTTTATAATACTTTGACAATATTAGGATTTGACTCTCTCTAGTCACTAATATGTCCTCTATAAGTATTACTACTTTCTTCTCCAGGATCCTAATGCCTTTCACAGCACCAGGTCCATAGCCAGGAATTTCTAAGTCAGGGGGCCTTTTAATTCCTCGGGGGGCACTGGGGCACTGGCTAATTTGATTAAAGGTAATTTAATTATCAGCTTCTCAGCACTCGTGAGTGCAGTGGCGGCGGCCTCCACCTGGCTTGAGCTTGGGCAACCTCTTCCTGCCTTGAGCTTGGGCAACTTGTGCCTCCCCCCTGGCATTCCCCTCCACCCACCCCAGCTACCAGCCTGTCTGCTCACCTTTCCCCAATGTAGAAAAGACACTCCGGAGGAGTTGGCTGGCAGCCATGGGGAATAGGCTGAGAGGGGGCTCTGTCAGACCGCTGCTTCCTGGACCATGGTGGACCAGGGCGCATAAAAAGAGCATTGGCCTGGCTTCTTTTTCTCTCTGCAGCTCCAACCTCCCAAGGCTGCTTCCTGGCCTCTGAGCTGGGATGGAGTCATGCCGAGTCATGGAGATGGGGGTGGGGAGTGGGGACTGGCCCAGAGAAAGGGGGAAGGCAAGGAGAACAGTGGCCCTAGCACCACAGGGGGAGTTTGTAGTGGTCACTGTATCTTGCCAGAGAGTCAGGGGGCTTGGGCTGAAAGGAAGACATGGGGCCTTGGCAGGAAGTCAGGGGGGGCAGGCCCCCAAATGCCCCACTGTAGCTACAGACCTGCACAGCACTCTGCTGGATTGAGAAGACTGGCTTTTTTCTGTTGCCCATTAACTGCTGACTGGCTTCTGCTGACTGTTAACAGCTGCTTTCTCTCTTTCTCTCCACTTTTCTTAGCTTCACCCATACACTCTCAGTCATCAACCAGTCACCTCACTCACTCATCCCACTCTTTCACACACACCCCTTTCTCTTCTGAAACTTACCAACTTTTAAAGAAACACACACTTACAACTTTAAATCATTACAGGGTCCAAGTCAGCCTTGGACTGCTGTGCAGGGGGAAAAGAGTGGCCCCTGCCTTTCTTCCTGCACAGTTTCCCCAAACTGAAATGGCTCTGAGAGGAATTATTTACCCCCATCAAAGGACACACACTGAATGCTTGAACATGCCTCCCCTCCCCCCAGACAAATAACACCCCTTGGGGCTGTTTTCGGTTGAAAAAATGGTGCAGGGGAGAAGGCAGAAATCCAATTCAGACCCCTGCAGAGCTTCTCAATTGAGGTCCAATGGGGAACTTACAGCTGGTGTCCAGCTGCAGATTCCCATGGTGATGATGTGGCAGAAGTAGTTTAAGGCTGGTTTTACATTTGCCTTTCCTGCTGGAATCATTCTACTTCCAAAAAAACTTGCCCACATCTCTTTCAAGTGTGAATCTGCATTCCTTCTCAACTGTCCATATCTGCTAATTGCCCTCTAGCTCTCAAGCTGGCTTCACACCTCTGTAAACAAATCCTGTTCTTAACAGCACTTCAAAAGAATGACCCCTTTCACTCCAGTTCAGTCAGATGTGGGCATTCCCCTACAACAGCTTTGACACCAATGTGTTACCGGTGCAGGGAGCGCTGGAATGAAGCTGTTACAAAAATGCACATGTAAAATCACCCTAAGACAGTTACCTCCCACTGCTGAATATTTAGCTGTCTTATGACCAACATGGGAGGAGTTTTAATCAAATTGTGTGGTCAAAGAAGGAAGAACCATCACGCTTTTGGGGGCCGAACCATATATTTCTATCAAATAGTAATTATTTCTGTAAGGGAAAAGAGGCAGTCACCTTTTTTGGAGTTGTACCCAGGAAACTAGTAGAGGTTTTTCCTCTGAATGGCAGACTGGAAGCAGTCAAGTGTACTTGAGAACTGGGTAGGGAACTAACCAGTGAATGGAAGATGATGTTTGTTTACTGGAAACATTTATATGCCACCTCTTCAGATACCTGCTTGAGGCAGCTCTCAACATAAAAGGTTAAAATTGTAAAACATATAATTGTGAAAATTAACTACCATTAAAAATCAACCAATAATACCCTGAAGCATAAAACATTTGGCAGTCTAAGGAAAGCTAATAATAGAAATCGGCCTAGAAGCCAATTATAAAACCAATATTTGTATCCTAGAGTATTTGGAAAATTTAATAACTACCTAGATGCAGAAAATTTACTGATAATTTGTTAGTACATTGGGATCTGAGTGGTATTATGAGATTGGGGGGGGGGGGGGGTGAGATAGGAGTTTGAAATGTGCTATCTTGTTTCTGATTGGCTGCGTGCAATGCAATCCCTGCACCAGAAACGTCTGCCTTATATCGACCGAGCTCTTAAGAAATAGAGTCCCAACCAGTACTGATTGTAGCTGCAACCAATCGGACAACAGCCCTTTCTCTCATTTGCCAACAGAGCAAGCCTTTCCACTCCTTGTCAGGAAAGAAAGAGGCTGATCTCCGTAGTTACTCTTGCATTACTTTTAGCTTCTGTGTAAGAGTCTGTTTGGTACTGAAGGCAAACAAGCCTTTGTCTTTTGGGGAGGGTGAGGGGGCATTGCTTGGAAACATAGAACCCTGCTTACAGTCAGAGAATTTATTTATTTAGTTCAGTTTTATCCCACCTTTTTCCTCAGGTGCTCAGGGCAGTGTATATGATTCTCTTCTCTGCTCCATTTTATCCTCACAACAACCCCATGAAATAGGTTAAGCTGAGGGAGAATGACTAGCCCAAGGTCACCCAGTAAGTTTCTATGACAGAGCAATAATATGATCCTAGTTCTCCCAGATCCCAGTCTGACACTCTTACTATTACACCACACAGGCTGTGGCTTGCTACGTTATATGCATTCTCATCATCAAGGAATTTTTTAGTTTTTAAAATGAATTCAGGGTTGACTGAAGCTGAGCTAATCCTGCCATCTACCTCTGCAAAGTCTATTTATCTGTATTGTGGGGCTGGCATGCCAAATGATCAGATAATACATTCCAGAGCTCCCTCTATCCGAATGCTTAATTTCTAAAAAAAAAGAGCTGATAGTACAGCTAAAGTTGGCACCAAATGATTTGCTCTCTTAACCTTAAGGGGGGGGAGGGGAGATACATTCTTAAATGAATGAGAAGGTACTAAATTCTGAGTCTTTGGTGGAATGACAGTCTTTACTTTTAAGGTGACTTTCTGTTGTGTCTCAGCAGAAGAGAAGAGATGATGGATGAGTGGAGCAGAACAGACATATGTCCAGAGTCCATTGCCTTCTGCAGCTGTAGAGCTGTAGCTACTCTTCTCACAAGTAAAACATTACAAAGCTATTGGTCATCTAGCCCATCTTTTCCACTTGTACCTCCTGTGATGGAACTGGTCTGCTCTGGCCTGCAGGCCCTATTCCACCCTGCCCTCCTAGGTGTTTTTCCCATTCCCAGAGGGGCTTTTCTTTCACTCTCAGGGAAGCCCACCACTACCACCAGACCTTCATATGGAATTGCCCACTGGGAGGGCCAGGACTCCCAGCTTCCCTTCCAAGTTCTAAGGTCTTGCCTCTATGTCTCCTGCTGTACAGTGCCTGGTCACCACAGGGACTGTTTACTGCCTTGTGCGCCCCTGGAAGAATGGCCACTTGCCAACTGCCTACCTTCCCCCTCCTGGCACTCCTTTTGAAATAGTGTGTCCAAGACAGTGGAGGTCTATGTGGTACAGAAAACCACTCCCAGCATCCAAAATTACAAAATATTTATTCAAAAGAAAATGTTTACAAGCATACTTTTAGCACAACACCATACTGAGCAAAGGATACCAAAAGAAATGAGGAAAATGCAAATCCTCTGTCCCTTTCTCTATATATGCCCTATCAGATAGGACAGGCCTCTTTTGCTTAGGATGTTACAGATCTCTATGAAGAATTTCTGTTACCTTGAAGCTTGGTCCAGCTCCTGAGGCAAGCACATGGTCAATGGCTGCCTTACCTGTGTGTGTGTGTTCCTGGACTTATCACCCAAGGGAAAGAGGCTTTCTTCCTGTGGCAAGGAGTTTTTATATCTGTTTCTCTACCCACTGACCAGGTCACGCCAGGTCAGAGAGGTGTGTCCTGGAGATCTCCAGGAATCTCCTTCCTGAAGACTATGTAGGATTTTATCCCTCCAAATCTCTGTTCCCTGCTAGGAGGAAGGGGAATATCTTGCCCCATCCTTTATCTCTCTTGCTAGATCTATTAGCACATGAATGAAGGTGCACTGAGGTATGTCTGGAAAGCAATTGCACAGACATCCGCCTCTCAGCTTGTTCTCTGCCCAGAGGGGGGAAACTGTTAAAACACGAAAGGGGAGGTTTTACTCATCTCCAACCTCCCAGGGAAAAAATGCATTTCTTCACACCTTCCTAAACACAAAATACAACAAAAGTGTTTAAAATGTACTAACCATGTCTGCAAGAGAGAAATTGCAGGGTAGTGCTTTCTGGTAATTTCTCTTAATTATATGGCAAAAAATGTTTGACAAAAGCAGGTACACATTGTCCAGAAAATTACTTAAAGCATCCTTTGTCAGAAAACCTTCGAAGGGTATTCCTTCCAAAGTTGTGTCTCACAGCACTAACTTGCAAAGGGTTGGGGGGGGGGTTTTTGTTGTTACTGGAGTTTTTGCAGTGTAAGCATGGAAGCAGATGCCTAAATTCTAGAGACTGAGCATTAATGGAAACTATTTAAATGGATGGCATCTGGACATAACTAATGTAAAGGATGTTATTTCCTTTATTGTGCTGCGATTTAGATTAGGGGAAAGCAGCAGTCGACTCCAGGCCTGAATGCTTCCATTGGAGAGCCAGGCCAGTCCACCGACAGCTCCCGAAGACAAAATGATACTTGAGCAATGAGTTATAGGACCCATGGTCACGGGACTGCTCAGCAGTGCACTTGGGATCATATGTCACACCTGATGACATCAGATGCAAGTCTTTGCACAGTTAGGCCCTAACTGCAAATACTTGAACACATGAAACTGCCTTATACCAAGCCAAACTATTGGTCTACCCAGGTCAATATGGTCTACTCCGACAGTAGCTCTGCAGGATCTCAGATCCATATCTACTCCTACCTGATCCTTTTGACTGGAGACGCCAGAGACTGTACCTGGGACCTTCCGCATGCAAAAACAATATTCTCGCCCTGAGCCACAGCCCCTCCCTCCAATTAAATGTAAATCAATGGAGTAACTTCACTCACAGTGAAGAGATGCAGGTTGACAGGTGTTGTGTTTGTTTAGAATATGAAGCCGTAGTAGCTTGAAAAGGGCTCTGGTATCCTAAAGCTCCGATTCCTATTGGCTGATTAATAAAGACTCCCATTGGTCCTGAAGCCAATCTAGATACCCAATCACTGAGCCCTGCTTGGGTCCAATAGCATTGTTTGTATATAGTTACATTGTTGAAAGTTATGTGTTGGAACCGTATAAATGAAAGTGCTGCTCTCATAGAGCTGTCTTTTGAGCTGAACAATGTCATTGAATAAAAAAGCTTGTTTGTTTGAATTCATCACCTCCTGCTCAATACTTAAAAACTGGGTCATCCATTCCTAAGCAGAGCAGCAGCCTTGTAAGTCCATTTACTTCAATGGAACTTGAAGGGTATAAACTCTGCTTAGGATAGCACTGTAAGGAAGACAGGCATAGTCGCAACATCCTGGAAGCGCTACTGCTCATACATTAAATATTCCACCATTCCGAAGGTGAATCTTTATCCTCAACAGCAATACAGACACATTAGAAAGCACGTTTGCGGGCTATGATCCACAAAAGCCAATAAACTACTATTCTTCCTTTCAGTAATCTACGTTTTTAAAAGCAGTTTGTTGTGTAGCCCAGGTACCTGCTGTTTAAAGCATGGGGTGGGGGTGGGAATCAAAACCTCCATTAGGAACCTCAAAGTCCTTGGTCATCTTATTACACTTCAGCAGTCCTATGATTCCTGCCAGCTGTCATAGAGGCAGCAGGAACCATGATAACTGTGTTTCCCACAGTTATTGGCAGTGTCTTATAGTAATGGCAGTAACTAGGGCCTAACAGAGATCCTGTCAGGAGCTGCACTGGGTAAGAGAAAGGAAAAAGGGCAGGTGGACAGATGGTAGGATTTGGGACCTCAAGACACGCTCATGCTCCTTTGACATCACAAGGAACGAAATGGTTCATTATTATTTTGAGCCCCATGTAAAGTGACCCCTGTTCCTTAGAGGAAGGCCCCTTTCTAACTCAAGATGAAAGGCTGTTCCACATCTTTACTTGGGGAAAATGATTTGTGAAGGGGAGAAATACCGTTTGACTCTCAGTGACAGGGAACTTGCAAATGTAAATTGTTTTCCTCAGCTTTAGAATATTAAATCTTTTTTTTTCAATTATAACATAATCCCTTAACTCAGAGAGGGCAGCATTGATTAACCGGGACTGGCAATGTTAGAGTTCTATGCACAGCGGCAGAATTTAATGTGCACCCAATGAAGCCATTAGAAGCAGTAGTAAAATGCCCTTGTCGTACACTTCAGAAAGCTTTTGGCTCATTAGAATTCTTACACTTGCCAAGGAAAAATGAAGGGTCAGAAATAACCAAGTGTAGCAGTTAAGTCTGAAAGCAATTGTACAAATCATGACGAAATAATGCTTGGAAGATTTCTTTCAAAACAGCTCTTAAAATACACAGCAGATACTTATACCTCTAACCCCTGCTGTGGTGCCCTTTTTAAATGTGAAGGCTAATTCAAATGTACAATTTAGGGAAAATTTTGTAGTGAGAATAGGAATAATGAGAGTTGATGGAAGCCCTGCTCTTAACTGACCATATTTCTCGAAGGTTATTAAATATTTCAAAGCCCAGTACATTTATTTCAAGGCTTTTTTGCTCATTAGAATCCACTCAAGCTGGGCAGAGCAAACTTATTTCCACAATATCCTAGTTGTGATTTCTGCAGGTTCATGCTTTTAGGAATCCTAAGCATTAACATTTGTTCTTTCATTGGGAACACGTGTTCATGAAGCACTAAAAAAAATCAATTACTTTACACATTTTCTTGAAACTGTTCTAAAATCACAGCAAGATATTTCTATTATGAATGGACTATTTTCTACACCATTTGACACAGGATTCTGCTGTACAAATTAAGCATTTGGTTATGATGCAACAAAGCTAAACACTTTTAAGACTCATGGATGTAATAGGGGAATTGACCCTGTGTATTTAGATAAGGAATCACCAACCTTATAGAACCTGTGGAGAGTTTCGGAATTTTGAGAACAGGTAATGAATGCCACAACAAAATGGCAGTCAGAAACACAAAATGTTGGGAGGTTTCACAAAATGTTAACACATTTCAAGCCATGCATCCTCCTACGATGGAGGCCACTGTTTCCAAATGGGTGCTCTCTGCAGATACGATGATAACTCCAGGGCTCTGCTGAAGCACCAACTATTCCAATGAAATGGAAAAAAGCCTTGACAGGCATTTTGCTTTGGGGAAGAGACATGACTGAGACATATGATCACCATCTTCAAGTACTTGAAGGGCTGTCATATAGAGGATGGTGTGGAGTTGTTTTCTGTTGCCCCAGAAGGTCGGACCAGAACCAACGGGTTGAGATTAAATCAGAAGAGTTTTTGACTAAATATTAGGAAGAACTTCCTGACAGAACTGTTCCTCAGTGGAACAGGCTTCCTTGAGAGGTGATGGGCTCTCCTTCTTTGAAGGTTCTTAAAGAGGCTAGAGGGCCATCTGACAGCAAGGCTGATTCTACGAACTTAGGCAGATCATGAGAGGGATGACAGGAAGGGTTGTATCAGTGCTTAGTTCTTGTGGCCCTTTCTTACATGCCCAGGGAAATGCTGGTTGCCACTTTGGGGTCAAGAAGCAATTTTTCTCCAGGCCAGTTTGGCTGGAGATCCTGGAGGTTTTTTGTCATCTTCTGGGTGTGGAACTTCAGTTGCTGCGGTGTGGAGGGGGAGGTATTTGTGAATTTCCTGCATTGTGCAGGGGGTTGGACTAGATGACCCTGAAGGTCATTTCCAACTGAGGTAGGTAGATCTTGATTCATGAGGTAGATGTGTAGTCACATGGATGTCAGTCAGTGTAGTAGATGTCAGTCCACAAGGTAGGTGTTGTGCGATGTGGTAGATCTGGGTTTGTGAGGCAGATGTTGCACTAGGAGGCAGATGTGGGTTTATGAGGTAGGTGTCGTGCAGTGGGGTAGATGTCAGTCCATTAGGTGGGTGCTGCATGAAGTCAATGGGGGACAGCAATCATGAAGAGGCAGACATGGACTGGGGAGGCTGGAAGTGATTATTGTTGGGAGAGGGGGTCTTAAAAATTCCATTGAGAGGGGTGCAGGACTTCTGGAGAGGGACCTTGCACCTGATGACGTCTGATACCCTCTCCTTGGCTTTACCAGGATGACACTGGTGGTCTGGGGCCCAGGATTTAATATCCCAACAAGGGGATGCAGATCCTCTGGAGAGAGACCTGTCACCTGGTGACTCTGAAGCACACTGAGGTCTTGGGAGGTTTGAAATGCTGATTTATGGGGAGACACAATTTGTGAGGAGAGGGTGTTAAAATTTCCCATTGTGAGGGTACAGATGCATATCAAACCACATGCCTCACCCTGGCACAAGGACAAGTGGTGGCTCCAAGCCCTGAGACTGACAAACAGGCCCCAAGGAGGAATTTACCCAAAATGTTGAACAATTGGTGGCTGGAAGCCCTGAGCAGGATAGACAGACAACCCCTGAAGGGCTTCTCCCATGGTGGGATGGTTGGTGGCCATTTGAGAGCCCAGAATCAGACAGACACTGAGGGTGGATGACAATAGGTTGTGGCTGGGGGTCCAGCCACATACACCCCCACGGCAGAGGTGGCCATCTCCAACCCAAGCACTGAGAGCACAACCCACAGTCCACGTGCCAGATGACTAAGGGTGGAGCTGGGGAATGATGGGAAGGTGGGGATCATCCTAGTCTTCACTCCCCTAGGTTGAGAGAGGGGTAGCTGAGCAGGGGGAGGTTGGCCTTGAGGAAGGCCAACTCATCAACCAGGGATTATTTAATTAATCAACATCCTAGAACACCTTTACTGTACATATTACCTCAAATCCATAAAGCTGGCCACCCTCCTCCAGGGAGACCCATAACATCTGGATCTAATTGTATTCCTGAGCCCATATCAAAGTACTTGGATTTGGTTTTGAACCCTATAGTCAAGATATGTCCAGCATATCTTAAAGATACAAAAGACTTCATTGCAAAATTAGAAGGAATTAAAATCACAGAGGAAACTGTTTTAATATCAATGGATGTGGCCTCCCTCTATACCAGTATTCCTTTAGATTAAGCCTGATCTACAGTACAACATTTCTTAGACTCCAGAAAAACACACACACATCCAATACATAGACATTTTCTTCTAGAATTATTAGAAATAATATTGGGAAAGGATTTTTTTCAAATTTGATGAAGAATTCTATTTGCAAATAAAGGGGGTAGCAATGGAGAGTGCAGCTGCCCCCATTATTGCAAACCTCTATATGGCTCTTTTGGAACATGATGAAATGCTTAATAAAGAAGTTAATCTCATCTTCTTCTTTTTTTAAAGTGTTTTTATTAATTTTTTAACAATCCCATCTTTGATAAAATACAGTGTTATCAGCAATACATAGATGATTTGTTCATCTTGTTTAAAAATAATCAAGTAGCAGTTTCCTTTTGTGAATGGATGAACACACTGAATAACAACATAAAGTTTTCCTGGTCTTTTGATTCTAAGGGAATCACATTTTTAGATACACTGGTTTTTAGAACTGTGGGGAACACACTGGCTGTAAGAACACAGAGGAAAACAATGGATAAAAATACTTACCTTATTTTAAATCCTTTCATCCTGTCCTTTTAAGACATAACATTCCCTTCAGTCAATTCCTTCACATAAAAAGAAATTCCACCATGCCACAAGATTACAGAAGAGACAGTAAATTGATATATAACCAGTTTAAGAGCTGTGACTATCCTGAAAATATTACTGAGAGAGCTAGGGAGAGAGCCCAACAAGTAACAAGAGATGTATTGCTGAGGGACAAAAATTGGAATAATCTTGATAGGATTCAATGGGCAATAGATTATACACCTATGGCCACTTCAATACAAATAGTTATCAATAAATATTGGTCCCTAGTAGAAGACTTGCCTGATTGCCATAGCCCACCTTGTTGAGGTTTTAGACGTAGAGATAGAATTATACAATCTAATTATGTAAACACTATCAAAAAGGAATTGACACCCACTGGGCATTTTCTATATGGGAAATGTAAATGTTGTGAAATGGCTCTGGAAGGATCTGGTTTCCAATTATTAGGTAACCAAAAAGTCACACTGCAACATTTTTCAACATGTGCCACAGCTAATGTGTATCTCATCATATGTGGGTGTTCCAAATTATATATTGGGAGTACAACCAGACAGGTTAAAATTCGTATTTTGGAACATTCTTCAAGAATCAGGAATAAAGTTTAGAAGCCCCTTTGATTCATCGTTTTTTGAAAGAAGGTTATGGTGGTGATGAGTTTAAATTTCTAGTATTACATACAGTAATGAAGACAAGAAATGTAGATATGCATAAAAATATTAAAAATTGAAGCTAGATGGCTATATCACTTAAATACTTTAGAGCCATGTGGACTGAATTCTGCTTTAGTCCTTCACTGCTTTTTGTGAAATGATCCTGTAAAAAAATCTGTTGTGCACTGCAATGAGAATAACTTTATAAACCCAGCTTATATTATTATAAAATATAAAAATAATTTCCCCTTGATGTTGGCTTTATAGATTTTTGTAACAAATGGTTTCATTAGCATGTATTATTTCCATGTGTCAGGTTCGTTAAAAGAGATGAGACAAAGTCACCACCTGTAATTAATTATTTTATTTTATTTGTTTAATTTATATCCTGCCCACCCTGCCAGGCAGGCTGAGAGGAGCAGAGTTAAAATATGTAGATAAGAACAGGGCAACAAAGAAATATTGCAACCTACAACTTTATACTGAGATAGATTGAAGTTGTGTAATAGAATTCTGCAAACAAATTTGACAAGATTGGTTGTATGTTAAGTAGTTATTTTATTCAAAGTGGGGAGTTTCTTTCTTCTCTTATTGTGGTATTTTTAAAAGTATTGTTATGTTCCAGTGACTGCCAGATTTGCCTTGAGAAAGGACAGGAACAAGGATCTTTAGCTAGCCTGTTGGAGGCCTTGACAGTTGCCACACTTGGACTAAATATACATGAGAGGAAACTGACAAGGAAATAATCAGAACTGAACCTTGGTACCAGCATTTATTTTGAAAAAATCCATTATAACCTTTGCATATGTTCATGTGAATGTGCTTGGTAAATAATATAATTGACTGTACAATGTTACACTGAGTAATTATATCACAGCTGTATTTTGGTCCTTCTTAACTGCTTTTCCCATGATCTCTCGCATATTGCATTCTGGTGCTGGGCTGGGAGGACTGAGGGGGGCTTGACTATAGGTGGAAGCAGCTTGGGTTGTGGAGGAGCTGGATGTTTCCCCACCTCTCCCACCCTGAGATTCCTCTTCCTCTTCAAATAGTTTCAGGAGCTGATCTTCTTTTGGCAGCACTAAGAGCTTCTCTGCCTCCAACAGCATCCCCATAAGCACATTAGGGACAGGAGGCTGTTCTTTTGATACTTCTGTTGACACTCCAGAACAGCTGGGCCCCAGTGGCCTCACAGGATGGGCTTCTCCCACAGGGACAGAGGGAGTGGGCTTTTTCACCCCAGGACGAGCACCTTTGGCCCCCACCCTCACCCTCATGACACAGAAAGCTGTACCACATGCTGTGTGTTCACAACTGGGCAGGATTGTACGGGTCCTCAGCCCCAGTAGCTTTGCCCTGCTGACGTGAAATGGGCAGGAGGACAGGTGGTGGCTCAGAGCCCTGAGTCCACAGACACTCCTCCCCAGCCCCACAATTCACTCCCTTCCTAGTCTCACTCATTCTCTACCTCTAATAAGTTGCTTTACCCTGCTGTCCTGATGCGGGCAAGAGAATAGGTGGTGTAGTTCAGAGCCCTGAGCTCACAGACACTCCTCCCCAGCTCCACAGTTCACTCCTTTCCTCTGCCTCTAATTGTCTTCTTCTCTCTTGATCCTAATCCTACCTGCTGCAAAGTGAAAACAACTGTGTCACACTGAAGGTATATATGCAGTCTGATCCCATAGACCAGAATGAGAGCTCTCTTATTGGCAGCCAGAGCTGCCTGTCAAACTTTGGAGAACCAGTACTGGTGTTTCCAGGGCTGCAGAAAGGCTGTAGAATATCGCCCCTGGTCACCTTGATAATTAATTCCTCGGTGCTGGGTTGTTTGGCCCACAGAGCACTCAAACAGACCAAACGGACTGCCTAAAACATGAATGTGGTTCATGGGTAGTCTGTTGAAAACACTAAAACATGGACTGGGCAAACAGACTATGAATCAGGCCCTGGCCCATGGAAAAAACAGGTCTGTGGTCCAGTGCGTGCCCATCCTTATTTCTGTCATATTGACACTCTTCATATTCTGTTCAATATGACAGGTTCCGATATGCAGCAGACAAAGAGGGCTGGAGGAACTTTGTTTTTGTCATTTAATAAAAGGGAATAAGTAGTTGGTGTAGATTTGCACGTAGTCAAGGAGCAGTGCATACATTAAGGCTCAATGTCAAGGCTCAAAGGTAAAGCATCTGCTTTGCATGTAGAAAATTCAGGGTTCAGTCCCTGGTATCTCCAGTTCAAAGGATCAAGGTATGAACTCTACCTGAGACCCTGGAGAGCTGCTGTCAGGAAGAACAGACAATACCGACCTTAATAGACCAACGTTCTGACTCGGATTACGGAAACTTCATGTGTTCAACGATCCCAGGTTTGTTGCTGATCTTATCAGAGTCTTCTCTCCAGCTTTAATTCTTTGCTGTGTGTTTCTGTATGATACATGCTTGCTGTGTTCACATTTTACAATTTTTGCACACACAATATAAGTGAATAGCGCACAGAAGCGTCACCCTTCTGACACTAAGCTGGTCAGTTCTTGGATGGGACACTGCTTGGGAACACTTTATATCCTATCTTGAATTCCATGACAGAAGAAAGGTCAGTTATAATTATAATAAATAAACCAAACACTTGAAACATGAACTTTAAAACATTATAATGCGTTCTAGATAAACTGAAGATGCAGTTGCCCAGAAAACTCTCATGAAGATACACCCTACAATACGCCCTACATTTAGCCTTTATTTTTCTTTTATCCACTTAAATAATAAAACACATCTTTATTTTATAAAATCAATTCCATTTCAAGTGTTTAAAAATGTGAAACTCTATGGCATAAATAATCAATTTAATCAGGCCATTAAGTATCCGGAACCATCCAGAGGTTTTTTTTAAAAAAAATGGATGAATGGTGTACAATTGAGCTTTTGAACTTTAGACTGCAAGGTACTTACAAAACAATCCGAATAATCTGCAGAAACCATGGGTTTCAAAAGACACATTTGGCATGTCATCCTGGATCAGTTACTAAGGCAGTTGACTAATTGAGATAATTATGTAACTATCTAATAATTGCCATCAAATTAAATAGTTTATTTTTGTTTTAAAAAAAGAAGTAACCCTGAAAAAAATGAACTTTTGTTCCAGAACTCTTGTGTCTGTGTGTGTTTTTGTTCCTGAAGCAAAGCAATCTGAAGATGAATGAATACAAAATAAGGGAAATGGTATACAGGTGGTCTAATCTCTCCTAGTATTGAGATGCGTTATCAAGTAATTCAACCATCCTAGTTAATGGATATCCCTGAAAGATTCTTCTTTCACTCCTATTGAGCAATCTTATGTTAAAATCTTATGTTAAAATATAGCAAGAGGAAGAAGTTTTACAATCAAGATAATTATATTATCAATACATTTATGCAGTTTGTTGCATTTTGGTCAGCAATTCACTCCCCCCGCCCAATTTTCCCAGGTTCTTCCATGATCAGGAACAAAAAAATTATCCCTGGTCATGACGTTAATAGTTTTAAACACTGGAAAAGTTCTAGATGTGCTAGGTACCACACATTAATTATGGATAACAGCGACGTCTTAAAAGAATGCACTGGAAAAGAGAGGCAGAAATATTTATGTGTTTCAATATTTACAGATAAGAAGTTTCTTAACCAGTGTGGTATAGTGGTTAAGAATGATGGACTCTAATCTGGAAAACCAGTTTTGATTCCTCACCAGACCTGTAGCTGGAAAAATTGGGGGGGGGCACATAGGGGGGCAGACCAGAAGCAGCAGAGTGGCTCCCTTTCCCTTCCCCAATCACCCCCCCTGTGCTGGTGGGGAGGCTAGGGCGGGAAAGGGAAGCTGCCCTGCTGCTTCTGGTCAGTCTCACTCCCCGCCGATCAGCTGTTAGGTTTAACAGCTGATCGGCAGGGAGTGAAACTGACCAAAAGCAGCAGGGTGGTGTCACTGGAACAGCCAGTGAGGCTGTGGAGGGGCAGGGGTAAGGGGTGTGGTGCACCAGGGGTGGGAGGTCTGGGGGGGGTGTCTGGAATCCTCCCGGGGTGGGGGAGGGCTCATCCATGGTGGGGTTCCACCCATGCATCCAGCTGGGTGACCTTGAGTCAGTCCAGTCACAGTTCTCTCAGAGCTGTTGTCTCAAGAGCAATTATGTCAGAGCTCTCTCACCCACAGGGTATCTGTTGTGGGGAGAGGAAGCGAAGGAGATTGGAAGGCACTCTGAGACTCCAGGTGAAGGACAGGGTATAAATCCAACTCTTCTTCTTCATGTCACAATAAAGGAGGGGAATATTCATGAGAGAATTAATAAAACTAGCTTTACACGAAAACACAAAACTAATCATCAACATATATATTTTTACTGATCGATTTATTAGGTAAGAAGGAAAGGAGGGTATCAAAAAAAAGTAGCGGAATGACCTCTGTCAACATGTAAATCCCCTCACATGCATAATACTACAAAAGACTTTTGGTTTTGTTTGATTTTGTGGCAATGACAACATCACCTTTTTCATATGCAGTGGGAGAGCTCACAAGCTGTAAAATATTTGAAAATGAATGTGGCAAACATTTCAGTTGCCATAGGTTTAAAGTAGGTGTTGTTACGTTATGTAGTTAGAATTCCATCTAATTTTCAAGAGCTAGTTTTACACACAGTTACAACTGCTTGCATTGATTATGCTACATATTGGAAGAAAAATTTATTCCCAAGCAAAAAAGAATGGCTAGATAAACTAAACAACGTGTGTTGTAATGACGAAGCTGATGAATAAACTAAAAAGTAAACATTTTAAAATGTCAATATCTTAAAATAAATGGTAAATTAGAAAATTAATCAAAGTTCACATTTATTGATATTTGTCTTCTCTGTATATTCTGTAATCTTACATGTACATTACTTTAAAGAAAATAAGGAAAATGCTTTTGTAAAGCATCTTCCTCTGACAGATCATGTGACATATGTTCAGGTCAATAGCATGTCATACATATGGCTCCAACCGGGTTCTCAGTCCTTCACCAATCGCGGACTAGGGGGTGGGGGGGGGGAGTGTTACTAATTTGGGAGGCTTACTCCTTCAGAGTGCTCCCGCCGCCAAAGATCACGGGCATTGTGTCAGCCTAGTTTGGGAAGCCGGGGAGAGCCGGGAGATCTGGCTAATGTACCACTGAAGCCCCATTAGTTACTAGTAGGGGTGCACAATTAAGATTCACCAATATTTGGAAGCATAAAATAATGGTCTATTCAGAACAGTTACAAATAATTCTGAAGCCAAGTTTTATAGTACCTCATATTCGGAATAATTCTTATTATTCAAAGTCCCATTGACTCCTATAGAAAGCAGACTAGGCTGCTTACAAGAGGAGGAAAATGAAACCTTACTCCTCAGGCAGTGTGGCCTGGCTTGTTGAAAAAGAAAACTGAAACATTCCTCAGACATCCTGAGATGAAGGGTTGTGGGGGCAAAGAGCTCAGCGTCCTCTGATTGGTGTTGCTACGGTGCCAAGGGAATGGGGTGAGAGCAAAGACCGTGAGGGATGTCTCTCTGCACTTATGAAATCCTAGAACAGGCACAGACCCTAAAAGTTACTTTCACGTTGATCCTTTACAACTGAAAGATGGGCATTGCTGCTTAAACAATTCCCCTGCAGCTCCCTGACCATTTATTCTGCATCCTGAAACTGTCTTCTCCTGTATTACTTTCTACAGTTGATTCCCTCTCTACTTCTTAGTGTATTATTAGGAATAAAAGAGATTGACTAGAGTGTAGATTATTAGGGGCCCTCACCTGGATGGCTCAGGGTGGCCTGATCTCATCAGATCTCAGAAGCCAAGCAGAGTCGGCCCTGGTTAGTATTTGGATGGGAAACCACCTTGAAGTTCAGGGTCACTACACAGAAGCAGGCAATGGCAAACCGCCTCTGAGTGTCTCTTGCCTTGGAAATCCAATGGGGTTGCCATAAATCAGCTATGACTTGACTTAACTTTGCACCATCAGATTATTAGAGAAACTGTATATTAAGTTTATGTCCCTGTGGGGGCGTATCAGAAATAAGGATAAGGTTTGTTAGATAGGTATCAATAGATTTATATTAGAGTTGGATAATAGATTTTGGCTGTATATGTGGTTGTATGGTTTTCTTTTTCTTTTTTGGGCAGGGTCTGTGGTCTCCTGCAGCAGATATTGTTGTGTGAAACATGGTCATGGTGGAGGAAGGTGGAACATGGGGATGGCTACAGAAACTTGCTGGGCTTCCCTGAGGTACCCTTTGAGTAAGAAAGAATGGCACACTGCAGTCCACAGTATAGGATATGTCATGCTTCCTTTGGCTGCCTGCTTCTGCCATTCCTTCCTTTATTCCAATTCATACCCCAGGATTGTCCTCACGTATTCAAGTGAACTGTGCCTAATGATGCTGGGGTAGTTCCCATTCACCCACCACTCCCCAGGACCAGCCGCTCCACATACAATACCCGATGTTACCCTGTTTGTGCTGAGGGTTCATGCTGAGGGAAACCTTGTAAAAAGTTATTTGCCTTTTCATGTTTTTTTTAAGAGGAAAGTGGCTATTTCTATTTAATTTAAAAGAGTTCCAGATATTTGGAAACTCTGGATTTTCTGAATCTTTAATTCAGATTCTTGTGCTACTACACATGCCTAGTTATGAAGATAATCTTGAGTCACCAGATTAAAACTACTGTACTTTTACATGATGTGATTTTTACTGGCCTATGCCCTTACTATTTTTAAAGCTCTTATTGGGTTGGATTGTGCCGTTCTGTTCTAGTGGCGCCGACACATTCCTTTGGTGCAAACTAGGGGTGTGAAAAAAAAATGGTATTTTTCGGGTTCAGGTTTATTCAGCCCCAAAAAATATTGGTATTTGCTGATATGATATTTGGATTTGGGAAGTATTTGGGAAACCTAAATTATTTGGCTTTAAATGGCTGGCAGTAGCAGCCATTTCACCGCTCTGTTTCGCTCCCCCCCCCCCCCACTGATTTGAAGGGGGGAAGCAAAAGGGAGTGCTAAAATGGCTTCCAGTCATTTAAACCAAACAGCTGACTGGTGGACCCGGAGTGAAACAGAGGAGAGTGAAACTGACCAGTTTTAATGGCTGTTAGGCTCTGAAGCACTCACCTGGAAGTAGGTGAACTTTGCACCATTTAGCTAACCCGAATAAAAGACATTTTTTGGCTTGTATTCGGGCCAGCTATAGCGGTACCAGAATCAGATTAGAGAATCTTTCAGCTGAATAAATACTTGAAAAATACTGATAAGGTGTTTTTCAGGTATTCATTCAACTCAGTATATACCAAGCACACACCCCTAGTGCAAACAGCCTTCCATCAACCAAAGAATTCTACTACTGCAGGACTTTGTTGATGGAACAGAATGGTAGGTAGGATCCAACACATTGTTTTTACTACAGGCTTTTAATCCCTCTTAAATGTGTTTTTTAAAAATATTTTTGCTTTCTTATTGGCAGTGAGAATTATTTCTGTAGGCCCTCTGATAAATATGTACATTTTGCTAGTTGAGCAATCTTCAAATACCATTAAACCAATCATATTGATGGATGTTCTGAATTTTTCCGGTATGCTGCTCAAGCCATTTTAACAGCAATAAACAAATTTAATACCAACTCCATATCCAGCCATTCTACAGCCTCTTTTAAATCGTTTAATAAAATCACTTTCGCGCAAAAGATCTTTCTTTCTTATTTTACTTATTCTATCAAAATTCAGTACTGAAGGCTTGACTCAAAAGATGTTTTACACATCAACATTCTGTTAACAAACCCAACAGCATTGTGCCCCCTCCCCAAATCTTAACCTTAGAACACCCCCAAAAATATTGGATTGTCATCAAAGGAGCCCACATCAGTGCAATCCTAAACAGAGAGTTACACCCTCCTATGTAAGTTAAAATCTACAGGCTTAGAAGAGAGTAATACTGCTTAGAACTGCAATGTATATCTCCAGCAGAGTTCTGTAAAGCCAACTTATGAGGAGGCAGATACCATTCAAAAAGCTCTTTAAAAAAACTGACTCTTACATCCGTAAAAACCATTTTTGGATTGCACCTCTCCAGAGCCAATCATATCAAACATCTTGAATGGAGAAGCAGCCAAAAATATTACCCATGCTAAAATTTGAGCAGAGACAATTGTATGCAGGGATTTTGATAATCAACTCTAAATATGAGAAACACAATCCAAGTCGGCCTTGGCTGGGAGAGTGGGATATAAATTTGATAAATAAATAAATAAATAAATAGATAAAGTTAGTCTTCTCTATTTTACAGCATTGCACAAAAAGCTTCACACATACAAAATAAAAAAGCTTCCTAGGGAATGTGGTAATAGTAAATACACTTACTGAAACTTCTGAGTTGTCTTACAACTTGCACAATTACCAGGCCCTATCCTATATTCAGGTGCTGCACACTCACAAACCTCCTGGAGGACACAGTTCTGTCCAATTTCCATCCTGTTATTTCCAATAATTCTATCCAATTTCATGGCTGTCTGTCACAGGCTGTTTCCTGAAGAAGACTATACACAGGCAATGCCAATGGAAGTAAAAGAGGAAGACAGTGTCGACTGTAAGATGTGTCCAATTTCACAAGCTATTTTTTCAAGCTAGCAAACAAAATCATTTTACACTACACAAATAGGATAAAAAAACACTGAAATAACTTGACTATTTGTATAAGGAAAATGAACACAAATAATGGAAAGAAAATTTTAACAGAGAATCCCAAACACATTCACTGCTGCATGGTTTTGACATCTGTATTTCAGTGTATTGCTTACTGGGCTTTCTGTATTTCGTTGAGACACAAACCTGACTCTATATATGTCTGTCAAGAAGCCTGTTCAGACTCGTCAATGCTCAACGCTACTGAGTATTGTACTCTGCTGTCTCCCCGGATGCTCCTTGTCTTCTGTTTTCAACAAAACCTTTCCTAGCCTGTCTTGTGTTCTATACCTCCTTCAATATATTTGCTACTGTGAATTCAAAAGAGTTGCTTTATGGCTACATTACTTATGTTTGCAATCTATCAATAGCCTCCAGTAACTCATGAGTCGCAGAGCAAAGAACAGCAATAAATGAGTGGGTAAAGATCATTAACACTGATGGAGAAGACCCTCAGAATATCTGTACATCTCCTCTGCAATCGATGCTGCAAAACTGATTTACAGTGCTGGAAACAGAATTATTCACTTTCGTTTAACTGTCTGGTTACTCAATATAGGATGATAATCCCTACCTGTGCAGGAAACACTCTTCCACTTGTTTTAGAGAGTAAGATAGCTTTCAGTAAACGTTCCTCTTTTGTCTGCTGAATCTTTCTTCCTTTGACCTTTAACATGTTTTTAGCTTGCAAAGATCGCAACTAAAGTGGTCAGATGGGACAGAACTGTTACAATACTCACAAAGGGTTTTTGGCATGTGACAGTCCTTCATTACTTTGGGGGGGGGGGGGGACAGGAATAATTACCTCCACTAACTCATCCAGGAGGCCCCTGCTCCATTTTTGACGCTTGGCAAAGGGCTACAAATTAAATTCTTGTCTTTACTCTTACAGAACGGTTAGACAAACTGTGGTAATATTGCAGAAATAGGGAAATGGTCCCATGTGATTCACCTGAGAAATAATCACTTTCTACTATAGTCCCCTTATAACTGGCTGAATGTTGTATCATTCTATAACGACACAATGAGGCCAGCCCCCAATCACATTGTTAATGCATTTATTGGATCAGAACTTATGCATGTTAAATTATTGGGTAAATGGGAAATTATCTGTCAGTAGACATACGTAATGTAACTACAATTTATAGTAAAAAAGAAACTCTACCTTCTACATAATCATAAAAAGCATAAAAGCCCTATCCTGGATAATATGTCAGAACAACAATACAACATTCTTTTGTGTACAAGCAAAATAAGCTGAAATTGGATGCCAGTAGTTATTGGAATGTTTGCTCTTTAGTAGGGATAGGTACAAACCACCTTCACAAACCTTCCCATTTACTGAACCAGTTCATTATGTGATGTTTGTGATAGAATAGAATGCCCCCCCCCTGAAGGCGAGAGGTGCCAAATTCACAGCACGTCTCCAGTTGACTCTCCTCTGCATGGCCTCCAAGTTTAGTGAGGATTGGATTTAGGAAGACTGAGTTACAGCCCCCCAAAGCAGGTGCCCCCAGGAAAGTGCTTTCTGGGGAAATCACAGCCTCAAGTTCAGGAGTGTGTCGAACACCCCTCCCCCCCCTGCAAGCTAGAGTAATTAAACTCACCGGGAACCTCCCTGAGATGCCCCTCTACCTGTCCTCCTAGGTTGGTGAGGATTGGCTGGGGTGGGCAAGTAGTTTCCCCCCAAAGGAGGTGCCCCCAGGAAGTGCTCTCTGGGAAAATCAGAGCCATAGGTGCAGAAGGAGTATGTCAAATGGCTCCCCTGCAAGCTACAGGCATCTAACCCGTAGACCTCCTTGGGATGCCCCAATACCTGCCCTCTAAGTTTGGTGAAGATTGGCTGGGGGGAGCAAGGACTGCCCACCTTCTAATCATAGAGATTGTTGCTACAGATGGGCAATCTTTCTCCTCAGGCCTGGGAGGCAGTCACCCAGCCACCTTCCCTTGGTGACAGGGTTTGAGGGGTGGCCTGCCACACTCCCCCTTGGGCTTGAGAGGTGGTCACCTGCCCACCTCTTCACTGTTATGGAGATGGATTCTGGGGATTGGACAACCCTTCCCCTTGGGCTGGGGAAGTGGTCACTCACATGTTTCCCCTGGTTACAGGGTTTTGGGGGGTGGCCCACCACACTCTTTCTTGGACCTGGGAGGTGGTTACCTGCCTACCTCTTTGCCATTTTGGAGGTGGATTCTGGGGTGGACAACCCTTTCCCTTGTGCCTGGGAAGTGGTCACCTGCATGCCTCCTCACTGTTTATTTATTTATTTATTTATTTGAATTTATATCCCGCCAAGCCAGCACGAAGTGGCTGTTGACATTGTTGCTATAGATGGGGAAACCTTGGGGGCAGTCAAATGACCTCGCTTGTATGGCTGGATGTTTGATGAGGTAGAGGTTTGCATAGGAGGATGTTGGTCCACAAGGTGGGTGTTATGCTATGAGGTAGATCTTGGTTCATGAGGTGGGTGTTTCACTATGATGTAGATATTGGTCCATTAGGTATAAGGTAGGTGTTTTGTTATGAAGTGGATGTTGTTTGGATTCTGTGTTGGTCCTGCCATTCCCCACATTGCAGAGGTGGGGGTGTGAACCCAAACACTGAAGAGATAGAATGCTTATCTACAGCACCAATGTCCTCAATGAGGGAAGCAAGCTGGAGATGTGTGGATGTGGTCAGGGGGAGGCTGGAAGCATTGATTCTTGGGGGAACAGTAATCACAAAGAGATGGTGTTGGGGGAGGCTGGAAGTGCTGATTCTTGGTGGGACACAACTCGTAAGGAGGCAGATGTGGATGGGGGGGCTGGAGGTGATGATTCTGAGGGGAATGCAAATAAGGAGGAGGTGTTCACAAATCCCAGTGAGGGGGAGTGTAGTGGAGCAGCCCTCAAGTGTGAGGGAGAAAGGCCTTTTAAATTGGAAACATAGCCCTCGATGACAGCAGCCACAGCCAAAACCCATCTCCCTAATGGGGTGGGCGAGGGGAGGCTGGAAGCGAGAAAGGCCTTTTAATGTGGAAACATACCCCTGGGTGAGAGTAGCACAGCCAGAATCCATCTCCCCAATGGAGTGGGCAAGAGGAGGCTAGAAGCAATTTTTTTTGGTGGGACACAAGTCGTGAGGAGGAAGACATGGACATGGGGAGGCTGAAAGCACCAATTCTTGGGGGACAGATATGGTGAAGATGTGTGTGTGGACAGGGGAAGGCTGGATGCAGACAGGGCCACACCCACCCACAACCTCTCTGCCAAGGCCTTGGTCCTTCAAAGAAGAGCTGCCCCCTGTTCCAGAGCAGAGACCAGCACACGGTCCAGCTCACAGAGCAGTGGGATAGCTTGCTCCAGGCTGGTAGCATGGGAGCAGAGGACTTTGGTGCAGTCCTGGAATGGCTTCAAGACATACACCTTTTTGGAGAGGGTCAGCCAGTCATTGGAGCTTTTGCTGATAATCTGTCTTCCATACAGGATGGACACTGAGGAGATGACATCCTCCATTGTGCTCTTCTGCTCCACCAGATGTGCAGTCATTACATAGGCAGAGTTCCAGCAGGTGGGCATGTTCTGTACACGTGGGTGTTTGGGCTCTCCCCCCACCGCCTCTCACACAGTCAGCAGGGAGACGTTTCTTCTTTATTAATAGGAAAACCTAACAAAATGTAATTTATCTCATTACAGTATAATATAAAAGCTATAACAAAAAATAAGCTAAATAAACTGAAAGAAGGGGGGGAATTCAGCACAAGAATTTATCCAACAAACTGGCATTTGCAATTGGATCCATCTCAAATTATTTCTTCAATTTGAATCTTGTAGAGAAATAACTTATAAAACAATCAGCTAATTGGTTCTCAATACACTGAATTTGTAAATTTTAAAAAGTTCCAAAATGCAATTTAGATACAAAATTAATGCAAAACCAGAACATTTGTTAGAGGTACAAGTATATACAAATTCCAGCAATAAAATACTAATTTCGCATATCTGAAAACAAGGGACCAAAGCTCTCAGAATTACTTGTGTTAGATTGTTTCAGAACTGGTGAACATGAGTTCATATTCTAAGGTCCGGTGGAAGACTATCGTTCTCAATTCAAACAAAAGTTAAAGGATGCAGTGGGTTCATATTTATACAATAAAACATAAAAATAAGTAAATAAGTAAATATTTATTTTAAAATCTTGGCACAATTATCTTGGCAGGAGCTTTTGCTTGGTTTGGCCAGGGCTCGGTTGCAGCAGGTTTTCCGTTGTTTGAGTTTTAGCATCTTTAGAAATTGGCATTTTATGCCCTGGCACCACAATTCTCTACCAGCCAGCAGGCAGACTTGGTACTGCAAGAGAAATGGGCAGCCAGGCGCCATCAGGTCTCCAACAAGGAGTGTGTCTCAAGTGTGGCCGTGTCTCATGTGGGCTTGACACTGCTTCCCAGCCCGAGAGCATCCCTCACCACCAGGTGCGGGCTGTGTGCCAGGCGGACAATGCCCTTAAAGTGCACAGCCTTCACCACCAGCAGTATGTTGGTGCTGGTGTCTGTGACCATGTAGCCATAATTCCCTCTAAGCTGCGCTAGGGGGTGCTGGTACACAACATTTTAAAAGGCTGCTCAGGAATTTCTGCTCTCTGCTCACAAGATATGGGCCTTCTGTGGCCCATAGAATGGGACCCGTGGTCCAATCTTTTTGAAACTTGGGGAGATTTTTGATGAGAGGCACCAGCAGCTATGCTGCAAATTTGGTGCCTCTACCTCAAAAAACAGCCCCCCTCCACAGCCCCAGACACCCCCGGATTGATTTTCCTTTATGGCTTATGGGGCCACTGATTATAATGGTTCCCACAGAAAACAATAAAGCTGGGGGGAAAAAACATTTTTTGCGCACCCTTATTATGCTTTTCGGTATGATTTGTAAGCTGTCTTGAGTCACAGGGAAAAGTGGAATATAAATATTTGAATAAGTAGTTTGGGCAGGTTAACATTTAAGCAACTTCCTGTTTGTTAGTTTAGGCAGGGTTCTGATAGTGACAGTCCTCTGTTATACTTGACCTGCAATATTGGTTGTCATATTTCACTAAAAAAACAATGTAGACTGCAAGAGTCTCCCCCCCCCCCCCAAAAAAAATGTGCTGGTATGTTTTCTAAGGCTCAGCACAGGATGACAGTTCGAGGCCAGAACTATCAATATAATGGACTGGGGTGGGTAAACCTTTTCTCTGGAGGCCAGATCTACCAATGTAGTGGAAAGGGATGGTAGACCTGTTCTCTGGAGGCCAGGTCTACCAATATAGTGGCCTGGAGTTGGTAGAACTGTTCTCTGGAGGACAGCTCTACCAATACAGTGGAAAGGGGTGGATGAAATTTGACTTTATTCTGTTTTCTTTTATAATGTTTAAATTATTCTTAAAATATAGTTTATTCTGAGATTTTTACAAGGTTATGGAAGTAACCTTCTAAAAGAACTAATTTATGTGATAGTAAACTCGCTCCCAACTTTAATGCCACGAGCTTTTTTCACTCACGAAGTCGAATTTCTGCTCACAATACTGTGAAGCTTAGAGGGAACACTGCATGTAGCCATGGATGATTTCACCCATGCCCACTGTTGTGGGGGAGGGGAGGAATCTCTGATTTCCAAGCTTCCACCTGAGGTCCTAGCCTTTCTCCAGTTCAGTGGGCTGGATGTGCGCCAGCTGGTTACCGAATCTCAGCAGGCAAGAAGAAGAAGAAGAAGAGATTGGATTTATACCCCGCCCTCCACTCCCCAAGGGAGTCTCAGAGCGGCTTACAAACTCCTTTTCCCTTCCCCTCCCCACAACAGACACTCTGTGAGGTAGGTGGGGCTGAGAGAGCTCTTTCCCAAGCTGTCCTTGAGGGAACAGCTGGTACAGAGCTATGGCTTGCCCAAGGTCATCCAGCCAGGTGCAAGTGGAGGAGTGGGGAATCAAACCCGGTTCTCCCAGATTAGAGTCCGCGCACTTAACCACTACACCAAACTGGCTCTCAGGGAAACTGGCTCTCAGAGAAAAGGACACAAGTCTGCACTAAGTTCTACTTTATCGATCCTTAAACTGAATAACAGAAAAGCTCAGCACATTTACCAAAAGCAGTGTATATGGGTTATCCCAAAGAGATATCTTTGGCTGCCAGCTGAGGACTCCAAATGAATAGTCTGAAGGCAGCCTTGAACCCTGAAAATCAACAATATTTATACCCACTTATCTCTAAAAAACCTGTGAGGTAAATGTCAAAGAAGAATGCCATCAATGCAACACTAAGCAGACCCTTCCTCTTAATAGCACCATGAACTTTAACCATCCCTGGGTTATCCAGCAGGTCAGGAGACATACATGACCTTAATCTATAGAAGATTTTTTCTTTGGGATGGCACACTTTGGCTTAGAGAATGTAAACTATGTGTGGATAGAGTTCATCAGCCAGTCACAGCTCTCTTTTAGATGGAAGGCATTAGCCATGCTGCAATGCTTCATGGCATGAAACCAAAGTCTACTAAAATCTATGCAGTGTACCTTACACATGAATGTCCAAGTCTTCCTTAATACCAAATTCCACCACACTCACCTACTCCCTCAGGCTAGTGTGCATCACAAAAGCGATATTCTTCACCGTGTGGTCTGCATCCATCTCCTGTGCATCCATCCCCTGCCACTTTGTAGCCTTGTGGCAGGACTGTCCCCTCTTCCCAGGGCCCTGGTCTTGCCATGGTGATTTGGAGGTCCCCCAGTTGCCACCAGTAGATGGTGAAGGAGAGGTAGTCATGCTGTTGGCTGCTCCACAGTTCTGCTGTGAAGTGCATGGTCTGCCCTCACACTCCAGAGAGCTTGGCCTTGACCATCTTCACTGCAGAGTGGTGCATGGAGGGCAAGTCTCATTGGCTCAGGGTTCTCTGCAAGGGGATGGAGTGTCATTGAGCAATGTAGCACAGCAGCTGGCGAAAGACCACGGCCTCCACAATGGACAAAGGTTGGCCATCCAAGGCAACCATCTCACTGATGAGGTGAGTGATTGCCTTCCGGGTCTTCCTTCTAGCCCTTTTGCTTGGCAGCACCAGTGTCCCCATGGGAATGACCTCCTAGAGGGTGGCCTGCCTGGAGGTTCTACTCCCACCCACATAACCCTCAGTGTGAGTCTTTTTGCTTGGAGGGGACTCCCCCCCCACCAGCTGCTAACAATTTAGATAAAATACATAGGAGCCAGGGCTGAGTGGTCCACTTTGCATGCAGAAGCATTTCCAGTTAAAAGAATCAGATTCTAGGTCATGTGAGAGACCTCTCCCTGACATCCTGGAGAACTACTGCCTGTCAAAGTAGACAATACTGAGCCCGATAGACCAGTGGTCTGATGGAGAGTAAAGCGGCTTCATGTGTTTATGTATATGTGGTTTCTGACCACAGCATAACATCTGTAATTTGGATACAATCTAGAATGCTTCCCTGTGGAGAACTGCTGCCATTTTTTGTCTGTCACATAGTTGCTAAATGCACAGAAAAGGCATCCCTTATCTACATTATATGTTAAACAGTTATGAGATTGGATCCAAAGGATGCTTCCCACTGGTATCAGGCACTTCCACCAGCACACAGGCAGGTGGAGGATACTCTTCAATCCATTCTTTCTTCTGCAGACCTCTACTTTGCCCTCCTCTCAGTTCCTGGAAGTCCCCTGTCCCCCAAGAGCAGCAGTTTAGGGACCTCTATAGGAAAGGAGAGGCTAGGGTTGTCAGGTCCCTGTCTTCTACTGGTGGGGGACTCCTGGCTTCTAGTCAGGGGGATGCTCTAGCATTAGGCCAGAAACTCTAAGGTACCATAGTTTTTTGGCTGAGGGCTAGAGCGTCCCCCCAACGACATGCCCGGCACAATGACATCACCTCCGGGTGATGTCATCATGCCAGGCAAGTTGGCGTGATCCTGGGACTTTGGGGGCAGAGTTCCCCCCACCGGCCGGATTCAGGCCAGAGGATTGGAGGCCTTTAAAGTGGGCAAACCTCCACCCCCTGGGGGATCTGGCAGACCTAGGAGAGGCATGAAAGTTTTCTTCCATTAGCAGACCCTATTGTGCATCCAACCATTAGTTTCTATTTCATTCTTGCAAAAACATTGTTGTTAAGTATAACCAGTGGGGCTGATCCAATCATCTTCCAAGGAGTCCTCCTCTAGCTGAAGTTGCTCTTCTTAAGTGGCTCTTCTTCCATCAGAGAGCTACCTAAATTGGAGGATGAATCATTAGACTGGAGGAAGGCTTCAAACTTGAGCCAAAAGGAAAGACAAGGTATAAATATTTTAGTAAAACAAACAAACTTTGTTCAATGGAGTAGTAGGATAGGGGTACGATACACCCTAGGAACCACAATTCAGCTTCGGCTGCACTTTGAAACAAACTGCTCGATCTTCATGCCACATTTGTATGTGGAGATGTGCATTTCTTATAAGCCATCCTAGTCCTTTTGGGAGAAAGGCAGCATAGAAATAAATAAATGTACCCATCCCACTGAAAATAGTGCAGATTAGATAACTTGCATCTGTGCCCAGAGGCACATTCCATCCATACATGATTTATTTGCTTCATTACTTAGAGTATTTATTTTTCACCTCTCCAATGAAATGCCCAAGATAAACCTTATGGTTCTTAATACAAGAAGGGAGATGTACACAGAAGGCTGCTTCCACACAAAACTCTGTTTGCTGGATCTAGGTGATGGCATCTTTGGTAAGAGGGTGTTAACAAAAATTATGTTTTAGCTTTAGGTGTGCTTCCATCTTTGAACTCTGATGGCATTTGTAATTGTTTTGTAATGTTCTGTAGAAGGTTATTTTTGTTCTCTGTAAATTATAGGTATCAGTCTGACCTATGGCTGCTTGTTTAGTAGATCTGAAGTAATTATTATCTGTTCAAAAGGTAGCTAATGGCCTAGCTTTTTGACCCTTTCACACTATCACAGGTCCTTCTTATTTCCATTGGACTATACCTAATATATGGGTTCAGGGAGCACTCCCTAATTGGTTCCATCGCCAGAGAAATGGATGTGCTGTGACTCGAATTCAAAATATACCATACCTCGGACTTCCGGCAAGACTTGCGAGCATGGCGGACGTGCTCCTCCACATCTGTGGGGAGCGCGATCCGTACCCGGCGGGAAGAAGGGGCTCTGGACTGGTGCCGAGCCCCCAGAGACCCCAGTGAGGGGGCTCTGCCTGGGGTGGCCCGAAGGGGATCTCTCCCTACGGTGGCGACCGAGGGATAGAGATCCCTTTTCATCACCCCCATAGGTTCCCCCACTGTGGGAGCCGTATGGCTGAAAGCACAAATCCGAGAAGCAGCAGAGAGTGCGAAGCAATGAGGCTGGAACTGACAGTTACGCATGGAGAAAACGTGAGTCTGAAGTAAGAAAAGCAGAACACAGTGGGAAGACAGCGGGAGGAGTGAAACCCCCCCCCTCCGGGACTAGCGTACTTACGAGACTCTTTACGTGGCGTTACTGCAGGAATAAAAGCCCATCCGCCTTGCTAGATGGCAGCATCGCTCACTTGGAGATATAAACTTTAGAAGGACATAAGTGCTGTTTGAAAATTTGCTCCTTTCGTTCATCTTATCTATCTATAAACAAAGAGCGTAGTCTCAACAATGACGGGGAAACTGAAACCTTCCCCCAAACTAGGAAGTACAGCTCCGAGTTCAAAGGTTGATACCACGGAGATGAGTGCGGTGTTCTCCTCGTTATTGCGACCTCTAGTGGACCAAATGACAGCTCTCAACGTTAAAATGGACAAAATGCAGCTAGAACTAAAAGAGTCGAATAAATCCACAGAGAAGCTGCAGCGAGAACTTCTGGAAGTAAAAACTTCAGTAAAAAACCAAGACGCAAGACTACAAAAGGCAGAGAAGGAAAAGGCCTTCCACCACGATCAGCTTTTGAAATTACAAATGGATAGATCGAATTTTTTCCTAAGACTTCAGAATGTGCCAGAAAACACAGGAGAAGACCTTAAAAATTTGCTAAGTGAAGCACTTGAACCAGTGACAGGCATGAAAGCAGCGGATATAAAAAGCGATATGGATATGGTTTACAGAACCTATCCAGATTACACTAAAAAGAAAAGCCTGCCTGGTGAAATTATGATAAGGTTCTCCAAAAAATCTACAAGAGACGTGGTGCTTAGGACCACAAACAAAGCAGCTCTGAAGATCCTGGGAGAAGAAGTAAAAGTGATGAAGGATATCCCATTTGAAATAAGGAAAAGAAGGAAAGCCTATGGAAAATTGACATCTTGGCTCCAGTCTGAGTCTATCATCTATCGTTGGAATACTCCAGAAGGACTATGCTTCAGCATCAAAGATAAGAAGTATAAGATTGACTCTGTTCAACAAGCGAAAAAATTTCTGGAAAAAAGCAAAGAGCAGAAAACTGGGAGAGACTCAGATGGTTCACTGGCCTCGCAAGAAAGCATGTATGGATTTGATAGCTCAAAGAGTGAAGAAGAAGTGTCTGACTCGGAAAAGGGAGCTGCAGCTCCAAAAATAGTTGAGACTGTTAAGACAAGAAGAGGACGAAAGAAGAAATAGTGATTAAACTGTTTTATTAAGCATTGCACTTATGTATTATAAATGGTTTAATTAACCGTATTTCTCTAGGTGGGCGTGCCTGCCAAATAGTTTTGATAACTTTTATAGTAGCAGTAACAAGTAATTGAAATTTATCCAAGGTTTTAAATGCTTCATAATTATTTTATGTAACAAGGTAGTATTAAGCAAATGATAAAGTACTCTCTGTATAAGGTATATGTAGCTTAGATTGTAGCGTTATAGTTGTAGTCATAGAGAAAAATCAATAAAAAATTTATAAAAAAAAATATATATATATACCATACCTCAACTTTCATAATGAGATGCCAGCATTTTCCCCTTCAGTGTATTCAACTAGCTGGCAAAAACAGAGATGGCCCCTTCCATGGCACCCATCTTGTACATGAAGCCAAAGCACTGACAGCGTCAATTATGGGACTGTTTAGGCACCGGACCAAGAATTCTGGAAAAAGTGAGGTGTGCTTGAGCTGCCCCGTTGCCTTTGTGCTACCCTTTAATTGACATGATTACAGCCACCTGTGAATCATGTACTGGTGCTCTTTGTTCAGGGGTTATTGTTGAGCTGGCCATGCACAAACACTCCCTGCTGAACCAGGAAATTGGGTCCACGGGATAAACTCTAACAAGGATTTGTGAAAAGGTTAAGCAGGCCAATTTAAGCAGCTTGCCTTTCATTGGAATATTAGATTAACATGTAAAACGATGGTTGTGTTGGCCACTGTTTAATGAGTCCTCAACAACGGGCCTGCCATTCATTCTTGACCTAGATGCATATGGGTCCTATAATGCTTGGTGCTTCTCTCACCTGGTTGAGGCAAGTGAATTTTGCATTAATTGGATGCACTGAAGAAAGTTTATTGTTGCTAGCACCAATGTGTATCCTTACATTGCCAGAACCATAAATCTCCTTAAGCACACCAAGAGGTTTTTGTAATCAGCCACCCCATGTTGGTACATTAAACCCTCACAAATGTAATGCAAAGTCCAGACACAAGGCCCATTAAAGGAAAGATTACTGCTCACCAGCAAAATTGCCATGTGGATTTAGTTCATTAAGTTAAATGAATATGGTGGATGCTTAAGTGGATGATGGAAGTTCGAATTAATGCTGATTGGCAGGAGAGCGGGTGGGGTTTTTTTCCCTCCTCTGT
Organism: Lepidodactylus listeri; assembly: GCA_029233225.1. Taxonomy (NCBI): domain Eukaryota; kingdom Metazoa; phylum Chordata; class Lepidosauria; order Squamata; family Gekkonidae; genus Lepidodactylus; species Lepidodactylus listeri. Next base: position 36,097,571 of record JARCFY010000016.1, read on the forward strand.
CATAGTTGCAGTATCTGTTGGTTGTCATAACTGCATGATCATTAAGGATCTTGAGAGTTTCTTTTGTGGTGTGAAGTACATGCTTGACTACCCCTCCCCCAGGTGAAAAACAACACACCATTCACCACCAAAACATCTGTTCAAAATTTCACACCAGCCAGTTGATCACTAGATAGCATTATCTAACCACTATTCTGCCAGTCTTGATTTCCTACCTGCAAAACTGTGAAATAATCCTTGCCAACCTTGCTGGGCTGTTGTAACAAAATGCAGATAGGTTAGACAGAGATTACTTGGCAGTAATAGCATTATTCAGTTCTGGTGTCAAGCAAACCAAAATACAGCATATATTTTACTAGATGGTCTGTATTTTTTTTCCAAAATGATGCACGATGAATTTATTTAAACAGCAAAGGCGCACTGGAAGCTGCATTAAAGCTAAGTATGTGTCTATTTTGAAGAAGAAGAAGAGATTGGATTTATACCCCACCCTTCACTACCCAAGGGAGTCTCAGAGCGGCTTACAAACTCCTTTCCCTTCCCCTCCCCACAACAGACACCCTGTGAGGTAGGTGGGGCTGAGAGAGCTCTGACAGAAACTGCTCTTTTTCAAGGACAGCTCTTATCATGGCTTGCCCAAGGTCATCCAGCAGGTGCAAGTGGAAGAGAAGGGAATCAAACCCGGTTCTCTCAGATTACAGTCCGCACACTTAACCACTACACCAAACTAGCTCTCATATCAGTTTGATATGTATATCAAACTGGACATAAGAATTCCAATCCAAAAAGTTACAACATGAAATATAGCATCAGTGAGAAGTCACTTAGGACTCTAAAAGACAAAAACATACAAGGGAAAGCACAACCAATGTGTATGTTGGCTGTAATAGAGTAACGGCTAAAGGTATCCAGGTGCTCAGTTCAAATCTTGCCTCTGTCATGAATGCACTCAGTAGGCATAGACAAGGCAATTTTACCCCCTACCTGCATTTGCCTTACAGAGTTGTTGTGTCAATTTCAGAATGATAATCTGCATGAAGCGTTTTTAACATTTTAAGTGCTACCAAATGGCTAACTATTAGCATTTTAAGATAATTCATATTAAAATGGAATCACATGCATGAAAGTGCTGATTCCTAACATGGAGCTACAGCAAGTACATACTTGTATTGATGAAGACAGACTATCACAATGCTTAAAATGCTATTCTGAAGCAAGCCCTCAGGAAAAAATGTGAGACTTGTGCTGAGGCAGTATTTTGGGAATGGCTGAAAATGAACTCCTGGGACTGAGGGAGGACGTGATAATAATCAAATCAGTCAAATTCTGACTGACTGCAGCTGAGCTGAGGATTCACAGCCAAGCCAATTCGCATCAAGAAGGACTGATTCAAACACAATTGGCCACAGTCCCACACAGAATTAAGAATGCTTCTGTCCACTGATTTTTAATAGCTTATGTTGTAGTGTGGTCTCTCTGAGTGATTCAAAAGGACAGCTATTTTCAGTGGCTTATTCAGGTCTGAGCTAGATGATACAGGCATTATGCCTGTTTTCACCTAGTATATTTGTTAATTTATAAGACCTGTCATGTACATTTGGTGTGTGTTGTTAATAGCCTGCCACCTGAAGAATCTAGCTCAAAATTCCATAATAATTTCCCATGATCCTTTGGCTCTTGGAATTCAGCCCTCAGGATTATACTCCTGAAGAAGGAAACTTTCAATAGTGGCTGGCCACAGATTTCCAGTTCCAAGCCTTGTGAAAGAACAGGGACTATCTAGTTGTCTGCATCTCTGGTTCTCCTTTCGATGGACTGACTTTATATAACTTCCTTCAGGAAATTTCAATGACTAATAGGATATGAAACCTTCAAATCACCGGGTAATTAAAAAAAAAAAACCCTTCACATCGCTCAATGCAAATAATGTTTGTAACCATCAATACTTGGCAAGTACTCTGGCATGAAGGAGGAAGTGAGAAAGACCTTCATGTCAGCAAGCTAGCAGCAGCTGAATTACATCTGATCTATGTTTATTCTCCTCTTTTTGCTGATACAAGATGGGGACCCACCAGGACTAGCAGGAGACATGTAATTTCTCTTGTTCCCCCACTATTTTCACTTTCCTTTCCCTGGCAGTCCCCATAGACTTTCTCTTTTTCCTGCTGTCTTGTCTCCTTAAAGCTACGGGAGATTTCTATTATCTTGGGGAGTTTTTATTCCCCCATTTTTTAAAGATTTCAGATTTTTCTGCACAACTGGGGCTTCCATCTGGATTTTAAAGAAATTGCCCTTGTCTGTTCCTGGCTCCATGTTATGATTTTTTAAAAATCCACACCATGCCCTGTTTTGGAATTAGATATATGATTAATAGACTGAGTGGGGCCACAGGTATGAGCAGAAGGGCAAGAGTTTTTTTATACAAAGGGCTCCCAGCATAGGGCCTGCATAAAGCAACAGCATCAACCAGGAACAGCCCATGAGATGTTTTATGGTATACAAATGCCATAAACGGTTCTATGAAAAAGCCCACAGAAAAAAAACCCAGTCATAAATGCTCACAAGATGAAAGCCCTCATGGAAAATTGCCCACATGGGAAACTGCCCACATGGGGAAAAGCCCATACATAAAAAAGCCCCCCCGGAAAAAAGCCCACATGTAAAGAAGTCCACATGGAAAAATATGTTAAAGCGCCATAGGTATTTATAATTGTGGATTACCATTCATCTCCATTTATGAGAAAGAACAAGTATTACCAATATTTTATATTGTTATTTTAGGATTAAAACATGTCATATTCACATGCAACAATTTGTGTTGTGATTTTATCAAGTATAATTAAATAATAATTTTGCTATGTTATTAGTAAATTACTTCATTATTGTACAAAAGTGGCCTGTATGAAGAGGGCTTTAATGCTCTTGAGTGTAAAGGACTGGAAGGGAAAATACAGGAAATAAAAGTGACCATTTTGTTATCAGCAAACTTTATTAAGAAGGAAAAACAATAGCAACAGAAATTAAACTCTATATAGAAATAATAATAAATACTTTAAATGTATTAATTTACCATTTCTCAACCTTTGTAATACTGGTATGAAGTAATTTCTAAAGTACAGAAGGATGTTAAATTGAATTATCTATAGACTGTCTAGTATACACAGTTTTTGAACAACTATATGGCTTAAAATTCTTCAAATAATTAATATTATGTATTTATTTTGTTATTAAAATTAAAACCGTACGATAACAATACCATAAGATAACATTAAAATGTCAATTTCCTAGCAATTTGCCTTTACTCCTATTTTAACAAATACAGTGTGGTACACCTAGTGACCATGACAAAAGACTACCTAACCCTAATAGTAAAAGCAACAATTATTTAACAACATTTATTAACAAAAATAATAACAAAAATAATAATTTAATAACAACAACAATAATAACTCAGGTATAATTCTTCATTGCAAATTAGCCAGTCTCCTAAAGAAATTAAGTTTATCTTCCACCTGTTCATATTGCCGCACAGAAGAGGCAACCATGTCATGTAGTGCCTTATATTTCCTCTTTTTCACCTCTAGGTGACCTGCCTGTGCATTAGCCAGTGTTAGTTTGTGCCAAGCCAGGTCCCTCTGCAGTCCATCAAATAGAGACCACACACTGGGATGGCTGAAATGGAATAGGGAACTGAAAGCATTGTGAAATCCCTCACAACAGTTTGTAGTTTTGGGCGACTGTTCCAGGGCTGCACCATGATGATTCCATATTCTTATAGGAAACTGAGGATCTCTACCCGCTGCACCCTCAATGTATGTCAAAAAGAAGTATGTGAGCATCTGGAAATGTGGCAGCAAGCTCATCAAAAACAGTTCTCACATCACTGATTGCAGGGATGTGCAGCAAGACAAATGCAGCAAGAGATTTCAGTGTAATTTTTATGTTCATATTAGTTTCATATTCAGTCTTCAAGCCAATACTGTTGATTTTCCTAATGAGGCTCTGACACAGGTGAAAATGACACCCTTTGACCTCAGCGTGTGGAAAGGCAATCCTCACTGCATTCATACAAGCCTTCTCAAAAGCGACCAAAACCATTTTTTGGTGCCAGATCTGGAATCAATAGCTTCATTATTTCAAACATTCTGTTATAGTTGTCCATGTTCTTTTTTTTGTTCTTTTTTTTTTGAAGTAAATGTAAATACATGGTGGGTATGAATTACCCACTTTGGCATGCCATGTGTACAGTTGATAAAACATATCTGGCACTTTATCAAAGGTGCCATCTCCATAGGTGGTATCTTTGTTTAATTCGAGCATGAGATCTCTATCACCTAAAACCAGGATTCTGTCTGGATTTAATTATTTAATTATACTTGATAAAATCACAACACAAATCATTGCATGTGAATAGGACATGTTTTAAGCCTAAAATAACAACATAAAATATAGGTAATACCTGTTCATGCTCATAAATGGAGATGAGTGGTTATCCACAATTATAAGTATCTGTGGCGCTTCACATGGTATTTTTCCATGTGGGCTTCTTTCCATGTGGGCTTTTTTCTGTGTGGGCAGTTTTCCGTGTAGGTTTTTTTCCTGCGAGCATTTATGTCCATGGGGTTTTTCCTGTGAGCTTTTTTCTGGTTATTGCCATAAATAAATAAATTACCAGACATAATGTCACCAACCAAGAACACGGCAAATATACCATTTAGACCAGGCCTTACTGTTTCCAAAAAGAGCTCAATAAAGCAGCCAAAGCAGAGTTTATAAAATGAATCAAACAGACAAAAATAGCCAACGTATGAAGTATGATAGTCAGCCTTTACACATGTCTCATCACAGAGAGAGCAATCCTAAGCAGGCCCACACAGAGGCAAGGCTCGTGTTATTCAAAGGACTTACTCATAGAAAAGTCACTCTTACAATTGCAACCATAACATCATACAGCAGATAATCAAGGCATATGATGAAGAACATTGATCACAGAGATTTTTTCAGAAGGTAAGCTATATATCCCAAAACTTCAAAAGCTTGCACACAATAATTCATCAAGCCACATGTGTTTCACTGTTCAGAGCTGGGATGTATTACTTTCTATGACTGAAATGTAATGCATTCATTTTTGCTGTTTCTTTAACCTTTGGAGTCATGTTACTGACATTAAGACTATACAAGCTGGGATCCATGTAGAATCTCACAGGAGGTGGTAACAATCTGAAAACCCAACTCACCTCAAAATTCCTCCCAGGAACATAAAGCAGGAAATTTCTCCTTCTCCACCTCCCCACTTTAAAGTACTTTCTGGGGCTCTCACTCTGTGCCTCCCAGAATATATTAACTTTACCATGTACTCTTTTTTCTATAAGCCATAAACTGTTAGACAGATCTTGTTTGGCTGATAAACTAGATGAAAAAGTTTTTCCTTTAAAGGTTTTTCAAGAGTCAGGGCTGGGCCATGCCTGTGTAGTTCTTTAGAAACACAGTCATTGCCCTGCCTATTTTTGACAGCATCCTGGGGCATTGCTTGGCTTTGAAAGGTGCAGGTAGATAACTTAGCAACTGCAGAAGTTAGCTGATTGGTTTGGGATTTTAGATCCTGGAAGTTATTAAACAAGCAATTCACGGTTCTTGCTATTAAAGTCAGTAAAGAGCTCATAGTGGGCATTTCATTAGCTTCAGTGGCAAGGACTGTAGCAGATTGCCACTTCTCCTCCCTTAGCACAGAGTTCTCAGACAGTGTACGTTTTCCTCATTTTCTACATCACTGGATTCGAGCACAGAAAAGCAGTTTGAAGTACAGATGACGGTCAGATCCTGTGGAAGCATGTAGACCAGCTGAAGAGACACCTACTTCCCGCCTCTGCGGACATTCTGGCCCCAGAGAACATTGACGGAGACAGGCCAGACAACATTGGATCCAACTCTCCAGATGAGTGGATTCTGGAACAAGCTCCCATTCCAGTTGTCAAACTGGACAACAGAACACCGGTCTCCAGCCACACGCCAGAAGAGGTGTCTCCACCCCTGCAGCTGTGTATCCAGGCAAGTCTGCCTGACAGGGCTCCGGACACCCTGGTGCCCACTCCAGGGCATTCCCTGTAAGAGCACCGACCCCCAGCCTATTTACAGGACTATGTCACCTAGGTTGGGCTCAAACTACGGGGGGAGGGGTGTTATGTCTGCTGACCACCACTAGGCACCAGTGACAGGCAGTCCTAGCTTGGCTTTTGGAGACAATAGGGGCCAAGGTTTCAGAATCTCCAAGAGTACACCAATAGGTACTTTGGCAGGAAATTCAAACCCTCCAATGAGACTGTGGGTGTGACTCAGGGGGCTGTATGTAGTTGGCCGCCCCGGTCGGTTGGTTGTTGTTGTTGTGTACAAGTATGAGCTGATCATCACTCTGTTGCCCTGCTTCTTCATGCATCGAACCCAGTACACAATACCATTGCAAAAGTGAGGGCACAATTTGTACTTGAATTACTGTCAATGCCTCCTGGGGGGACAAAAAAAAGTCACCAATTTTTAGTTGTTTGGGGACTGGTGATGAAGCTGTCTCCTCTAAGTCTCTCCGGCATTTGCTGGATGGCATAGTGTTGGCCAGGAAGCAGAGGGCCCTCCCTTAATTCACAATCCCTCAAGTCAGCAGGGAAGGGAGGAGAGCTCTTCCAAGGTTGTTTATCCTTCCCTTTAACCCTCTGCTTCTGAATTCTTCTTTCCTCAGCTCCTTCTCGTCTCTGCTTAACTCAGAAATATAGCAGTTAATTCCAAACCTTATCCTCTCTGAAAAATCATGTAAGACTCCACTGTGATATTCATTAAACAGCTGAGCAACAAGGTAATAGAGCAGAGAGCTGGGAGTCATAGATAGCGATAGCACAGCAATTGTTAAAAGTCTCTCATATCTTCTCTGGTGTCGACGGAATGCTGGTTCATTAAACACCAATGACTTCCAAGGTATATGTGGTGAGAAAATATATATTGGCACCTAGTATGCAAAAAATTAAAAAGGCTTTGACCTTTCCAGAAGCAAGGAGCTCTTCTTGTCATGTCCTACGTTAGCTGGTCGGAACCGGAAATCCACTCATTTCGTGTATGTATTACTTCCTGGAGCTTTCCTGATTTGGGGATGTTGCAGAACTCTGACTCTGAAATGCAGCAAATGAATCAAACTGACATCAGTGATAACCTATCCAATCATCTATTCTGCCGTTGACTTCAGATTGTTTCTCATCACAGCTGGTTTGGAGAAAAGAACATTCACCTTCACAGTATGGTAGGAAGTGTCATGTAAACTGAAAGCTATTTGCAGCAATACTTCAAAAAAAAAGCATCAGAAAATTGTTTTGCACATCTGTGGCCCCAAGTCCGCCCTCCTGCCCCTATCAGAGACCTAGTCAACACTTTGTTGGTGGCTGCTAAGGTTGTCATAGACCAAAAATGGAAGGATGCCTCCCCGCCCACTATTAAACAGTGGGTTAACAAAATTTGGGAGTTCTTTCTACTTGAGAAATGTCTAGTTTACTTCAATAACAGCCATAAAGAAAGAGATCTTTACAACCCTCTTTAGAAATGGTATCCCTTTTTACAAAAACTTGACATAGGTTCAAGACGAAATCATTACAATTAGCTTGTTACAATCCTTTTTAGTGTTGTAGGTTATAATACTTTCTTTTACTGGATTGGTAACTAAGTATAGTCTATTTGCTACTCTATGGCCCTATCTATCCTATCCCGACTCAACTGACTGATAAGATCAAACTATAAAACTTATATACATAGGATTGCTAATATGGTTATTATGGCTTCATCCTCACCTTACAGTATTGACTGAGTAACAATCGTTTATATAAATATTATCCTTTGTCAGAGTAAAGCTCCGGCCTATACACTTTGACTTGTTAATGTCTTTTTAGAACTAATGCCTTTTCTTGTGGCATTGTGTTAAATTTATTTACCTATATTTTTATGTTTTTTTATTTGTTAAGTGTTTTTTTGCCCACTTGTTATTCTCTGTATACTTACCATTGTTCTTGTTATGCCTTTTATAAATTCAATAAAAAAAAAGAAAATTGTTTTGCCACTTGATCTTTCTTCTCTTTAGCTTGGTCTGAGGCTTCTAGTCAATCCCAAGTCTAAAATAAATTCAGCAAAATCACTCTACAAATCTCTAAAAAAAATGAAAATAAAAACTATCAGTAACCTCTCCCAAACTCATCTACAGGGGTCGTGACATTACTTGGACAATCAAAGAGTTTGGTTCACATCTGGGTTGTACCAAAACTATGGTTCAGTCTAGACGCCACACTTATCATGTTATCATGGATCATGATGATGAGTAAATAAAAAAAAAAGAAAAGGACAGGCAGGGGAATTACACAAATCTAAACACAAAGTCTGGGAAATTGTATGCTATCAGCTCTTTAAAGTACAAAGACAGAGCAAAAGATCTTTTTTTCATGCCTATGCTGTCAAACACAGCCATAGGATACTGAATGCTACATATTCTACAGATACCCAAATGTTCTGGCAGCTGCACCAACTTGTACCAAGTACTGAAACAAATATATGAAGTCACTCAGAGCTACGTTTTCCAGTTCCTCTGTGTGCAGTCTCATTCAAAACCTCTCTCTAGAAGGAATTGCACCTATAAGCTGTTCTGCAAGGATTGTGTGTGTGCTTTTGCCTCTAGAAATCTGGGAGCTGTGTGCACAAAGAACCATGAGAGCTTGACAGATCACATAATACTTTCCGTTCAGTCCTCCTCCCCAGTGGCAAATCCCACAGCCTGGATGCGTACATGAACTTTACATCTCAGGAGAAGGGGAGGAGGGATCAGCTAAGAGCTACATATCAAACTGGCCTTTATGCCCTAAGAACAATCTTACATCCATCCATAGCAGTATTCATGCTTAACTCTTGTTTTATTTTCATAGCTACTCTAGCTAGGCAGGGCTAAGAAAAAGCCACTGGCCTAAAGTCCTCTAGCCAGCGTCACAGCTAAGTAGCAATTTACACATGGGTCCCTCCATCCTTTCACCCCATTGTAATCCTCTCATTCAAACCACTATACCATCCTGCTAATAAACTGCATTTTTAGGATATATTTCTCTAAAATGTCAAAAACAATAAATGTAGGATGGATGAAACTTTACGTCTGGAAAACTGATTTATGTATGGTGTGCTACATAGCTGACAAAAAAAAAAAAAACCAAATGATTAGCCAGTATTTTTCACATACCTAAGCTATCAGCTTAACAGCTGCGAGGTGGGTATTCCTAGTAAAGCAAAAATGAAACCCCTTACTCAGTTGATTATTGATATTTGAAGGAGCACTGTGAAATTTTGAATACTTTCCTGCACACTGTGCTTCTTGATGTCTCTGAAATGCTTTCACTTGATAGTGTCACTTCTCATTGTGCCTATCCAAGCAGATTCTGTTTGATCTTATATGATCAAGGAAATGTTGTTGATGTTCTTTATCTGGATTTCAGTAAAGCTTTTGACAGGGTTCCCCATGATGTTCTGATGGGTAAACTAAAGAACTGTGGATGGGACTCTAGGATAGTTAGGTGGACATGGAACGGGTTGGAGAGCCACACTCAGAGAGTAGTTGTCAATGACATTTTATCTGAATGGAAGGAGGTGTCCAGTGGGGTACCACAGGGCTCAGTTCTGCACCCAGTACTTTTCAATATGTTTATAAATGATCTGGATGAGGTTGTGGAGGGGCTACTCAATAAATTTGCAGATGACACCAAATTAGGAGAAGCAGCAAACACACCAGCAAATAGGGATAGAATTCAACAAGATCAGAACATGCTGGGAAAGTGGGCAGATGCGAAGAAGATGAAATTTAACAAGGATAAAGTGCCGAGTTCTACATCTGAGTAACAAAAATGAGGAACACGCATACTAGATCATAGAATAGAATCATAGAGCTGGAAGGGGCCTACAGGGTCACCTAGTCCAACCCCCTGCACAATGCAGGAAATTCACAAATACCTCCCCCTCCACATCCACAGTGACCACTGTTCCATGCCCAGAAGATGACAAAAACTTCCTGGATCCCTGGCCAAAATGGCCTGGAGAAAAATTGCTTCCTGATCCCAAAGTGGCAATCAGCATTTCCCTGGGCATGTAAGAAAGGGCCACAAGAACTAAGTACTGATGCAACCCTTTCTGCCCTCCCTCTCATGATCTGCCTAAATTCACAGAATCTGCATTGCTGTCACATAGCCATCTAGCCTCTGTCTGAATACCTCCAAAGAAGGAGTGCTCACCATCTCCCAAGGGAGCCTGTTCCACTGAGGAACTGCTCTAAATGTGAGGAAGCTGTTCCTAATGTTTAGCCAAAATCTCTTCTGATTTAATTTCAACCCATTGGTTCTGGTCTGACCTTCTGGGGCAACAGAAAACAACTCCACATCATCCTCTATATGACAGTCCTTCAAGTACTTGAAGATGGTGATCATATCACCTTTCAGTCTTTTCCTCTCCAGGCTAAACATACCTAGCTCATTCAACCTTTCCTCATAAGACTTGGTCTCCAGACCCCTCACCATCTTTGTTGTTCTCCTCTGGATATGTTCCACCTTGTCTATATCCTTCTTAAACTCTGTTGCCCAAAACTGAATGCAATACTCTAGGGGAGGTCTAACCAGAGCAGAATAAAGTGGTACCATCACATCGTGTGATCTGGACACTATACTTCTGTTCATACAGTCCAAAATCGCATTGGCCTTTTTAGCAAACACATCACACTGCTGACTCACATTCAGTGTATACTCTACTAAGACCCCTAGATCCACACAGACTACTGCCAAGACAAGTCTCCCCCTACCTATAATTATGCATTTGATTTTTCCTACTTAAATGCAGAACTTTACATTTGTCCCCATTTAAATGTATTAAATTTCTTTTAGCCCAGTTTTTCAGCCTCTCAGGATCATCCTGTATCCTGACTCTGTCTTCTATCGTATTTGCTACCCCTCCCAATTTAGTATCATCTTCTCTAAATTTTAGTTATAGAGCACCTTTTGCTTAATTAAAGGGGAGGGAGGAAAGTAAAGGGTTAGCAGATAATTAAATGGTATGAAGTTTAGTTATAGGTTTACTAACTGTTATAAATTTCTGGGAACTCTTTATTGTTGAAAATGTTTATATGTTTACAAAAATGTATAAAAACTATGTATACTGTTGGAAATATTTTTTTGTGTGCAATAAAAAATTCTTATTAAAAAAAAAATTTAGTATCATCTGCAAGTTTAATACACATTCCCTCTATCCCCTTATCCAAATCATTGATAAAGATGTTGAACAAAACAGGTCCCTGGACAGATCCTTGAGGCACTCTACTTGTAACTCCTTCAAGAAGATGATGAACCATTCACAAGCACGCTTTGGGTGTGGACCAGTTACAGATCCATTATTTGGGTGTGGACCAGTTACATATCCACCTAACAGTCATAAGATCCAAACCACATTTTACCAATTTGTCAACAAGAATATTATGTGGAACCTTATCAAAAGCCTTACTGAAATCAAGATAAACTATGTCTACAACATTCCCCTAATCCAGCAAGGTAGTAACTTTCTCCAAAAAAAAAAGATAAGGTTCAGCTGACATGACTTGTTCTTGAGAAACCCATGCTCCCCTTTCTAAATTATCAAGGACTGTCTGTTTGATTATTTGTTCTAAAACTTTCCCAGGTATAGATGTTAGACTGACGGGTCCATAGTTACCCAGATCCTTCTTTTCCTCCTTACTGAGGATGGGGACATTTGCCCCCCTCCAATCTTCTGGTGCTTCACCTGTTCTCCAAGAATTCTCAAAAATAATGGACAGAGGCTCAGAAATTACATCCATGACTTCAGCGTAGTGGCAGTTTGGAGGAGGAGGAGGAGGAGATTGGATTTATATCCCGCCCTTCACTCACTTAAGAGTCTCAGAGCGGCTTACAAACTCCTTTCCCTTCCCCTCCCCACAACAGACACCTTGTGAGGTAGGTGGGGCTGAGAGAGCTCTTTCCCAAGCTGTCCTTGAGGGAACAGCTGGTACAGAGCTATGGCTTGCCCAAGGTCATCCAGCCAGGTGCAAGTGGAGGAGTGGGGAATCAAACCCGGTTCTCCCAGATTAGAGTCCACACACTTAACCACTACACCAGACTGGCTCTCCAGTTTGGTGTAGTGTCTAAGTGCATGGACTCTAATCTGGGAGAACCGGGTTTGATTCCCCACTCCTCCACTTGCACCTGCTGGATGACCCTCTGTACCAGCTGTTCTCTCAAAAACAGTTGTCTCAGAGCTCTCACAGCCCCATCTACCTCACAGGCTTTCTGTTCTGGGAAGGGGAAGGGAAAGGAGTTTGTAAGCTGCTCTGAGACTCCAAGTGAGTGAAGGGCGGGATATAAATCCAATCTCTTCTTCTTCTTTTTAGAGAATTTGGTTAAACAAGCCTAAATCTGATTGTGCTGGTTGGGCTAGCAGGTTAATCACTTTTAGACAAGTTTCTCAGGATCATCACTTACTGAGAAGTCTCATAGAAACCTCAAATTTTCCCAACATCCCTAGCCATGACACAAGTAGATTCACAGTGTAATATTAAAGCAGGATGTGTATGCACTAAAAATGGTAAAATGCTCCTCTGATAATTTTTACCACTCTATAATTAGCAATAAAAAACAGCCATTTCCTAAACATTATGCAGGTCATAAATTATGAAGCCCACAGATTGGTGATTAAGAAAACAATTCTGAGCTAAGCAAAGAATATATTTAATTCTTATTTTTAAAACAATTGTGAACAGTCTTTAAAGGATTTACACTTCTGAGAATGGTTTGCTTTGTTTCTTCCCTTTTGTATAAATCATAGATCAAGGTGGTGTATAGATTCCTCTAGGATAACAGGACTGATTTATGTATAAGGACTCAGTGTGCGTCAAATTTTTTGTACTTCTTGAGCCACATCCCCAAACGGATTTATTTTGCCTCTTCTGGTGTTGAAATCCAATTAAAATCAGTCAGAATGGAACCCACTGTCACTATGTAATCTAAACCATATAAAGACCAGACCCAGTATACCTATTAACAGTACAAACAAGCAGTTGTACCAGTTGCCAGTTTTACTAGCAGCCCCCCAGTATTGCCTTCCTATAGTACCTTATAGTACCTTATGAGGATTGTTATAGTATTAGGATATTACAACATATTTGATTGATTTAATGCACACCCCTCAACACTCTGGAAAGGGGGACACTTGTAGCACTTGTAAACTCCAATTTTTCATACCAAGGATCACTGACCCCCTTAATTTTTTTTTTATAAACTGCTCAAATACGTATAATGCAAAGCCCAGAAAAACTAGTTAGTATATATAATATGGGGAGCCGCAGTGATTCAGAGGTTAAGATGCTGAGCTGCAGACCAGAAAGTCGGTAGCTCAGCAGTTTGAGACCCGAGTGCCATGTGATGGAGTGAACTCCAGTCTCTGGCCCCAGCTCCTGTCAACTTAGCAGTTTGAAAGCGAGAAATTGCAAGTAGATAAATAGGTACCGCTTGAGTGGGAAGGTAACAGCATTCCGTGAACCTCGGTGTTTAGTCATGCCAGCCACATGACCATGGAAAAAGTCTTTGGACAGCACTAGCTCTTTGGCTTGGAAACAGAGATGAGCACCACCCCCTAGAGTCAGATTTGACTAGCGTTCAAGCAAGGGAAACCTTTACCTTTGCCTTTACCTTTATATATAATAAACCCAAAGGATGTAAATAACACTAAAACAGAGATATGTATTTATTCCTAAGAAATCATTAACACAAAGTTTACTAATCATCAGAAGGGTTGGGAAGATATTGCAAAAGCTGGGTAGAAAGAGAGTTGCTCTGCTACCACCCCCATATGAAAACAAGGCAAGGCCTAGATAGGCCACCTAGATTCTCAAAATCTTTTTTCTTAAGTTCCCATTCCTAGGAAGCATATGGTTGAGTACTACTGCTGCCAGGGACATGGCATGCCAACCAATGACCTCAGTCCTGTTGGGTTTGCACTGCCACAGTGGCACTGGTTCTGCTGGGCTTGCAAAAATGCCTCCCTTCGGTTTCTACTGTAGAGATTGTCATACTGAGAGCTAAGCCTGGCACTGTTTCTCTACTTGGGGTTTCCAGGATACACAAATACAAATGTAAAGACAAAGACAAGTAAAACAAGATACAGGAGTAGGGTCTACAAACCAGTCCAGAGTCAGAGGTTCAAAAGTCAAGTCCAGCGGTCAAGCTCAGAAACAGGTTCAGAACACAGGGTCTGGGTCCCAGGCTTCAAAAGCAAGCACAGGTTACCAGCGACAAAATACAAGACAGCAAAGTCAGGGTAGAGCTCTGTTTGCTAAGCAGGTCAGTGCATAGCAAAGTGGTAAGCAAGGTTGCTTCCACACTAAGCTTTGTGTTCACCTTCCCAGTAGTGCAGGTCTTTTACGGTTTTCCTATCAGCCTGCCAGTCCAGGTCCTGCAAGGACTCCACTCCAGGAATTAATGCTGATCATTGCTGAACTAGCAGATGGGCACTTCATCATCTCTCCTGAGCTATCAGCTTCTCTCTCCTCCTTCTACACTATGCTGGCTCAAAAGAGGCTGGCAGGGACACCAGTCTCAGCAGCCTCCCTTTCTTCTCCTGGAAGAAAAAACAGCCCAGCTGTGACTAGAAAGCACTCTCACTTCTTGATACTTCCCCCATTGGGTCTGCTGCTGGATCCAGCTGCTCAGGTAGGGATTCCGTCAGCATGGGGCCTCATTCTTCTGATTACCAGGAGAGGTAGGTGGTGGCAGCTGGCTGGCCCATGGCAGAGATTATCTGGCTTGACCTTAGTGCTGTTGGGTTTGCCCTGTGGCACTGGTTCTGCTGGGCTTGCAAAAATGCCCCCTCCCCCATCTTCCGTTTCTACTGCAAAAATTCTTTGGGACTTCTGTTTTGCTGGGCTAATATTGCCCTTGCTTTTTTGCTGGTTTTTTTGAATCCACTGGAAACAATGAAGAATGGTGGCACCTTTGGCAGTGAAATGGGCAAAGTCTATGCTAGGGATTATTAGGAAAGGGACTGAGAATAAAACAGCCACTATTATAACATCCTGTATAGCTCTATGGTGCTGCCTCATTTGGAATACTGTGTACAGTTCTGGTCACTGTATCTCAACAAGGACATTGCAGAGCCGGAAAAAGTACAAAAGAGGCAACTAAGGTGATTAAAGGGTTAAAGCACCTTCCCTATGAGGAAAGGCTGAAGAGTCTGGGACTTTTCAGTTTAGAAAAGAGACAACTAAGGGGCGGGGGGACAAGATAGAGATTTATACAGTTATGCATGGGGTAGAGAGAGTTGATAGAGAGAAATTTTTCTCCCTCTCCCAAGGGCATCCAATTAAGCTGATGGGCAGTAGGTTCAGGACAGACAAAAGGAAAATACCTCTTTACTTAGAGAGTGATCAAAATGTGAAATTCACTGCCAGTGAATGTAGCGATGACCAAAGAAATAAAAAGCTTTAAAAGGGGATTAATTTATGGAGGATAAATCTATCAGTGGCTACTAGCCATAGTGACTGAGGAGAATCTTTATACTCAGAGGCACTAAACCTCTGAATCCCAGAGCCAAGAGGCAACTTCAGGGGAAGGCCTTGGCCTCCATGGCCAATTGTTGGCCCTCCAGAGGAACTGGTTGGCCACTGTGTGAGACAGGATGCTGGACTAGATAGACCACTGGTCTGATCTAGCAGGGCTCTTTTTATGTTCTTTTGAAGAGCTGTCCAATAGGGGGAAAGAAGTGGGGAAATTCTCTTGTGACTTGAACCAATCATTCTCTTCTTTGGAATTTATAAGAAGTCTATCTAGGATGGCTAAGGCCGAGCAGGGAAACTGATCAGACTTAACATTTCAAGGGAGCATGGGGAATCACAAAAAAAGGGACAGAAAAAAGGCAGGATTCTGATAACAAATAAACATTTTTGTGACTCTTTGTGTCAGTCAAAAGCACACAAAAGAAGAACCAGTTTTTGTAAGATGGTTGCTTGAGTGGTTGTGGTTAGAATCTTTAGTAAGGTTGCCAGACCCAGCCAGAAACTGGGGGGGGGGGGGGCCATAGAGGGGTGACAGCATGATGTCCCTTCTGTGGAAAACTGTAAAGTGATGTCAGACCTCTCCAGGAATCACTGATAATTCTATGATTTTGTCATAGAGTTCCTGACAAGCAGGGAGAGAGCTACAGTTTCCCCATCCTGCACCCAGGTCTCAGTCATGTACTGAAGACAACAGCAGGCAGCTGCCTTGATATTCTGATTGTACAGTTCTGCTAGCCAGCCAGCAGTGGTCCTGAGCCTTCTCCAATCCAACACTTCTGCAACGGGAGGAGGGGTCTCACCATCCCACTTTGTTGTTGAACCAAGGCACTCTGTCTCTTGAAACTCCAGCCAGCTCCGGCCTCCATTCACCCCTAATCTCTGGTCCCAGCTGTTTGGGATGTCAGGCTCCGGGTGTTGTGGTCTGGTATGTGTGTGTGGGGGGGGGGGGGTCCCGAGATGTCTGAAATCTCCTGTTCTCAGTATCTGGGCAGTCAGCAGGCAACACTATGAACACCTTTTACCTCAGCGATCCCGATCCCAGCCTCTTGAATAAGCTTGTTCTTTTGTTTTACAGTTAATCTGTCTCCAGTGCCATTTCAAAAGGGAAATAAGAAGGGGGCTCCTGCTTTTCCACAATAAGTTTCTTGGGCTGGGTTAAAAACTGAATTATATTCTATAGACAGGGCAGGACAGAAAGTTTTATATAAACTATATTCATTTACATGCTACTGGGGGCTGCTCAGTCACAGTGGGGAAAGTGACAGGGGTCTGTCATAGTTTGCTAGGCCTAGCCTGGCAACCAAGAGGAGACCGGGGCAGCGCAGACATT
This sequence comes from Lepidodactylus listeri, assembly GCA_029233225.1. Lineage (NCBI taxonomy): Eukaryota > Metazoa > Chordata > Lepidosauria > Squamata > Gekkonidae > Lepidodactylus > Lepidodactylus listeri. The sequence continues at coordinate 36,114,505 of JARCFY010000016.1, forward strand.
AGGCAGTGAACATCGGCTGATGGCATGATGTCACTCTAGGAATTGTCTCAAACTCTATGTTCAAACGGATGTCACTTCTGGGTTTCTCTAAGCCAGACATTTACTGTAATGTCCAGTTTTACTTTGAGCTCCTTATCCTTCAATTTTCTTGCTGAAATGCTGAATAATACCTTGTTTTGCATGCTCCTAGAAAGCATGTCCAGTATGGAAAAATCACATTTTCCTAGCACAATGAGGGGTGAGAATTCAGCCCATTGTTCCAGTTTAAACAGTGAACACTGAAATGTCTTACCATCTATGGGTAGGAAGGAAACTATAGCTTTTACAGCTCCTGTGCATTTCAGTGAGGCTTGGGAGTAAGTCCACCAGGCATTTTCCTGCACATTATTGTATAACATTAAGGAAAAGAGCATCTGTTAAACAGTTTTGAACAATAGCATCCACTCACTTAATCCAAATCGGTTCCTGAGAGAAACTGTTAAAAAATTCGTTTTTGAGGTTTTGGCCTTTGCATCTGCTGAATGATTTATTTCTAAGACATTAACTGAATATTACAGAGGGAAAACACTGTTTGACCTCAGGCAAGCTAGTGTGAGACACAAGCATGTTCCTGGTTGAATGTTCCTTTTTAAATTTTTCATGAACTTCTCCCAGCAGGGCCTCTCTTTAAACTCTGAAAGGGAGGGAAGCCTTAACATCCTCAATGGCTTCAGACCGGCTAGCAGAAAAACATCTGCTTCCTCACCCATCCCCTTTTTAATTCAATGTAAGAATGCCCGGTGGGTCTAAGGACATCAGTTGCAGAATAATCATTTCTTACCAAACCAGTGTTATATTAAATACTTAATAATTTATTACTATTGCTTGTCATGGCTCTAGTAATATTTAAGGCCCCAACCGCTTGAAGGTTAATGATGGTGTCTTTGTTTTCGTTAGACTTGCTAAATATAGAACACTTAGTGTGATCCCTTTGCTTTTTCTCTTCTCATTTCTAACTCCTCTGGTGTCTGTAGGCTTCATTACAAAGACCTGTTGTTGGTATCAGTTTTGGCATTTATACTTGGCCAGGAATGGTGTGGGACAATCTGTAATGTTAGAACTGGAGTGAGGGAGAAGTGAAGGGAAGGTCATTTAAACAGAACTGTTCCTGTACGCTGATCATTTAAAACTGCAGCGCTTTGCTTGGAATGGAACGAGAGGCACTGACTTCATAAGCAAATTTTGCAGCTTGCAGAAAGCTGTGTACTTTTCTGGAATGAAATACCTGAACTATTGATAGACATTATGTGATGGGGATGAGCATTGACTCTATTCCACCTAACTGGACAATGACCATGGGCATTGCAGTTCTTTTGACCCAAAGCTGTGATAAGTTAGGATGGGGAAAATGGGACATCAGTAGTTTATATAGCCGGAGTGCTGTCAGTTGTAACGGAGTTTTAAAAGATCCTCCAGGAACCCTAAAGCACTAATCCCAGCCTCTAATGAAGGAACTCTACCTGTTTATTTTACATGTCAGACAACTTGGCCTGGAGTTTCCCCAGAATTACAACTGATCTCCAGACTAGAGAAAATGGATGCTTTGGAGGGTGGACTCTATGGCATTGTACCCCACTGAGGTCCCCCCCCCAGACTTCACCTCCAAATCTCCAGCAATTTCCCAAGCTGCAGTTGGCAACTCTAGTTTTGAACCATGTGAATCTCTGCAAGGTAGCTGCTCCTTTGATCCCCTTTCTGTCCCACGACCCAGGGTGTAAGTCTATGCCATCCCTTCTAAAAGGCTGCTCCAGAGACAAGAACAACCAGATTTGAAATGTGAAATGTCCAGATTTGTTTTGTGAAAGAAATACATGAAAACCTCCATTTAGCTTTAACCTTAGTCACCTTAAGACAGTCCAAATGAGAAGAAAAGGGAATTCCCAAGTTCTGGGCCACTATCAACTCCAACATTCAGAAAATGGCTACATACAGTTCTTCTGGGGCTGTAATGCTTTAGAAAGCAGATGTAGATGTAACATTTATACAGGCATCCCGTTAAGAGCTTCCTACCTATGAAAAAATAATTCGAATTAATACTAATCTAGACTTTACCCTCCAAAGCAGTCATTTCCTCCAGGGGAACAGATCTCTATACTCCGGAGATTATCTGTTAATTCTGGGTGATCTTCAGGCCATTTAACTTACAGGGAACTTTCCTGGAGGGCCACTGCCCAAAAGGGCCAGTGGTGGCCAGGACCAAGCAAAGCCAAGCAATTCTGCCCAAGCCTCAGAGACCGCTTGGCCCAGACTCCTTATAGGGTTGCCAGGTCCCCCAGGGGGCAGGGGGTTGCCGGCTCAAAGGGCACCTGACCCGCCAGCCTGGATCCAGCCAGCAGGGAGGAACCCCGTCCCCAAAGTGCCTGGATCTGACTGACGTGCCCGGCATAATGACATCACCCCGGGGTTGATGTTATCATGCTGGGCACGTCACCAGGGGGATGCTCTAGCATTCAGCCTGAAAACTCTATGGTATCATAGACTTTTCAAGCTAAATGCTAGAGTGTCCACCAACAGCATGCCCAGTGTGATATCCCAGACTGAGACCAACCCCTCCCACCCTGCTGCTAAAGGTAAAGGACCTGGCAACCCTAACTTCTTATCAGCTATGGTGGTTTGTATTGGCTCAACTGCTGTCTCCTCCTACACTGCTTTTAGTTTGGAAATTGGCGCAGTGAGTAAACTAATGCCCATTGTTTGCCCTACAGAGGGGAGTGGCCCTGCAGGGCTGGCTTGTAGCACAGCAGGGGCTGCTTAGCTTGACTCACTCCAAGGCCATGTTTGCTTCCTAATCCAGACCCCACCTACAGGTCGGCAACCCAGCAGTGGCTGAACACAAGAAGAGGCAGCTAACTGGTTTATGAACGCACCCCTGGCTTAGGCATTATGGCCTACCCAGAACATATGAAACATGTCTGTGTACATCTAGCAAACCAGCTGAATGACTAGACACATAAAGGAGTCAGGAACAAAACAAATGGAGCACAGTAGGCCGGGAAACCTGATTTTGTGCACGTTTTGGTCTCAGGGGGTTGTCATCACCCCACCTTGAAGTATGTTCCTTGGTACTGCTCTGTAAATTGATGCAATACATTTATGCAAAAGTGTCTTTTCTCTTCTTATTGATTACAGACAACAAGCCACGCTGAAATTTGAGCAATTTATCAACATTTTGCCACTAATTTATCTCCTAACAAACTTGCTACAAGAAGGATAGAAATGTATTTTTAATAGCAACGACCTATTTTATAAGTGAATAAATGAGCCACTGTCATCCAGAAAAACCATTTTAAGCCAGTTTTTAAAAAAAAAAAAAACACAAAAAAACCTTTACTTTGCACTACACTTCTCTTGATCTAACACAAAATGGATGATGCAATACATAAATCTTAACCTGTAGATCTAGCTGCTTTGTTCCCATTAGTCAAAGATGTGCATTTTAAACTGTCTAGTATTTTAGAATGATGTTTGTGAACTGGCAGATCCAGGAGGAGATTAGGTTTAAAGGGAGTGAATGCCCACCTTTAATAAGAGGTATATAGTAATATACCTTGTTCCTTCCATGACATTATTCTAGAAGATAAAGATATTCTAGTGAAGCTTTTCTATTAAGCTATATTACAATAATACCAGAAGGCTGAATTCAATTTGGGGGATTTAATCAGACTGATGAAATCCTCATGACTAAAATTCAGATGATTCTCTCTCCAAACAAATTAAATAGATCTGTATTCTAATTTCCCTTTATAGTACAATTTAAGCAGATATATGTGATAACAAAAAATTAGGTGGAAATGAGAGTCCAAGAACACACTGAGAAATGAATGCTTAGCTTTCTGAATGAATGTACACAATACTCTGCAAGAGAAACTGATCTGAGGGCAGGACATTTTTACAAGTATTTATTTATTTTATTTTTATTAATTATTTATAGTCTTTTTGACTGAGTCTCAAGGCATATTACATAGCATAAATCAATGCTTTCAATAGGATGAGACATCCCAAAAGCACTGTAATAGGACTAGGATTATAGAAATCTGAAACAAAGCATAAGTATTGGACCTGACAAGCAGGAACCTGCAAGGATTTGCAGGAGGCATCTCCCCCACCCCCCCTATTATTTCCCCTTTTCTTTTCCTGAAAGCCCCCATAGCTCCCCATTTACTGCTTCCTTCTTTCCTTCCCACCCAATATCCAACCTACTTTTCTCTGCACCTCTGTCTTCAGCTTCCCTTTCGAGCAGCCTTTGCCTGGGGAAACTGTGGCCTGGTTGTGCAGTGCCACTGCTGAGCCAGGCCCACTTGCATGGCAGGGAACCACGTGGGCTTGTGAGGGGGACACCTCACTTTCCCCTGTATCCCTTCCCAAGGGGAGTGCAAAAAAAGTTTGGGGGGGAAGTTGGGTCCAGGTATATTAGACCTGAAAAATATTGGTATTCCCAATATTCCCAAAATCCAAATACCGGTACAATATTTGGAATTAAGGTTTTTCTCCCAGTATCCTAATATTTCAGGTCTTGTTATTGATGTGACAGCAGCGTTATTTTTTAAAGATGCAGATAGGCACCAAAACTGTAGCAGAGCTGCTGATGCCTGTATTTTATACAACCTCCAAGTTTCAAGCAGACTGGACCAAAGGATCCAGTTCTATGGGACCCTGAACAAGGTGTCCCCATCCATCCTCCATTAATTCCTATTGGGGGGGGATGATTCCAAGCTGCTTCCAGGGCAAAAGCCATGCCTTCAAGCAGCAACCACCAGTCAAATGTCTCCCACAGAAGAACCAACAACAAGCCCAACAGAACAATTGCAGAATACAGTAATTCTAGTAGAACCACAAGCCAATGTGCCAAGCCAAACAGAATCAAAATCACACCAGAGAATCTCTGCAGCAGAAATTTAAGGTGGCAGAGAGGCACTTTTGCAAGCTGAGAAGAACAAATAACAATGTACAGAATGCACAGTAGAACCCAGTGCCATTATGACAGTGCAAGCTCAACAGGACTAAAGTCAAACTGGAGAATCACAACAGAATAAATCTAGGCAAGGGATTGGGGGGGGGGGGGGGTTGCAAGCCCAGCCAAACAAATGGCAATGTATAGGATGTGCAGCAGAACCCAGTGCCACTGTTAGCAGTATAAGAGCAACAGGACTAACATCAAACCACAGCAGAACAAATCCAAGCACTGAGCAGCAACACTATAAAATCTCCAAAGAATACACAAAACAACTCCAGCAAAGAAGGGGGAAAAAACCCCATGAAACTGACAAATTCGCTTCAAATTAACACAAGCAGTCTGGCAAGCCCACAGAACCCCTTCTAAGACATAAAATCAAAGGGGGAGAACAGTCCCTGGGAGCTTGCAAACGCTGACTCCTGATCTTCCTGGTAAATCCTGAATATTTCGTGGATTTTGGGGACAATTTCTTCAGTTTCCCGGAAAAAATCCCGGATATATTTGGGATGCTGAATGTACTGAAAAATACCAATAAAATATTTTTAGGGATATTTTTGGCTCAGGTGCATTCAAATGCACACCCCAACCCCTTTCCACACTATTTCCCCTCCTCCTGGCAACCCCTGTATCCTCTCCCCTTTCTCTGCTTCATTCTCTCCTTCTCAGCCATTCACCAGCTACCTTTTATCAGCCTTCAATCTTCGGCTATATTTCTTTTTTATTTACTTGATTTATACTCTACCTTTCTCCACAGTGGAGACCAAAGCAGTTTACATTATTCTCCTCTCTTCCTTGTTATCCTCACAACAACCCTCTGAGGTAGGTTAGTCTGAAAATATGTGACTGGCCCAAAATCACACAGGGGCTGAGGACAGACTGGCAATCTAAAGCGGGGCAGGCACGCTTCGCAAACGGAGGAAAGGAGCATGTTCAGATATGCGCATCTGTCCATCGGCTCCGTTGCGTACTTACCCGTCTCCCAGTCGCTTTCCTTCCGCTTTACCCGGACACCGGTTTTTCCCGGTGTTCAGGGGCCTTCCTCCGCATGCCTCCCGCTTCCAAACAGTGTGAACTGGAAGAAGCGGGAGGCATCCGGAGGAAGTGTGAACGCACCGGCAAAAAGTTTTGCGCATATGCGCATATGCGAAAAACATCAAAGGAAAACAAAAAAAAAAGTGCAGCAGCACGCGCGAGCCGCGCGTGCTGGCTATGCGGCAGTCTGAACTCTCCGTGGCAGTCTGAATGCTCCGTATCGCCGCTGATCCGCATTGCTCTGGCCAGTGTGAACGGCCAGCTCCGTGGGTTTTTTCCCCCGCTCCAGTTCCCTCCGCTTTGCCTCCGCTTCAGATTGCCAGTCTGTCCTCAGCCAGGGAGTTGCCACAGCATGATGGGGATTTGAACCTGGATCTCCTAGATCTCCCTGTTCTGAAGCTACACCACAGTGGCTCTCATAGGGTGGCTGCTGTTGAACAATAGTAGAAACCACAAGATGAACACTGTGTATAAGTCGTTCACCTCAATTAATATACAATAAAATTCAATTTTTACATTACAAGTGTATTACTGTATTTCTTATTATGACATTACAATCTTGCGACAACTTTCAAATATGTTACATATATTCCATAAATACACAAGTGGCAAGCAAAATACTCTGCATTCAATGATGCTTCCACTGTTTCACAACGTTGCTACATTCAAAGAAGTGAATCAAATATCCAAGACCAATACTGTCCTTGCCACAAAATTTGATTCCATACAATCACAGAATAGTTGACCTTCACTCATAGTTTAATAATGTGCCAAAAAGACCACTGAGGATATTCCTAGGTTTCTTTAGCCAACTGCATCAGGAGGAAAGATAAAGTACAGAATTGATAAAGTGTAGAATTGGCTGGATTAATATTTGTGGTCCCAGTGATATGGTGATGTGCTACTGATTTTGATGTATCCTGAAGAAGACAGTCCACAATGAGAAAAAAACCCCCTAGGAATCCGGCATGCCTGTTAGAATCTGCCTCTCATGTAGCAGATAGGTGACCCACAATGTGCCAGCATTTCAGGAGGATATGCCAGAACTCACACGTGTCAGTGTCCCCTCTGGGATTTTCTACAGAACCCAGGCCCACGGCATCCTTAACCACAAAATGGAGAAGGTGGGCCATGCAGTAAATGTGCATCAGACCCAATCACTTCGCCACTGCCTTCATGTTTGTGCCACCATCGGTCACCATGTAGTCCATGGTGAGGTCCCTGCCTATCCACACCACTAAATGTTTTTCAGTGGTGGCTGAGATGCTGTCCACCGTGTGCATCCTGTCAAGTTTCTCGACATGGATCAGAGCCTGGCAATAGCCGGCCTAGCAGTTCTTACTCTGCTTAACACTAGTTCCCCCAACCCCACCCAAAACATCACTTGGTTGCCACCAGCGCACAGTCAGCGAGAGATACGAATCGTGGACCTGACAGGACATCCAGATGTTAGACATGAAGTGCAAAGTTCTCCCACATGTGCAGGACAATTGTGCCTTCATGTGGTCCCTAGAAAATATAGAAAGGTACACAGTCAGGGATCAAAATGGGACAAAAGCACTGTGTACTGAAATTAAGGAAATAAAGTATAAAGAATTATGCTAAAGACTCAGAGTACTTATTCCTAAATAAATGTAATGAATAACTCAAATCACTCAAAATAAATTATGCCAACAAAATACAACCATATTCAGAAAATCACAAAACACAAAATTAATACATAGAGACATGAAATAGCTCCGTGGTAGCACTGTGTAGCTTCCACTCACAAACACAGTCCTTTAAATATGATCAGTCCATATAGTCCAAATCGTAGCTCTTCAATTAGTTGCGTTCCCACCGAATACACTCATCAGTGAGAAGCAATATGAAGATCCATCAGTGCTTTGGTTCCAGCGACTCCCAACATGGTAGCTAGCTTTGGGATATCACATTTTGCCGACAGCTTTTTCAAGAGCGGAACCAAGCAATCTAGAAACAAAATGTTTAACATCCAAAGCATACAAGGCAACACCAAGGAAGGAAAAATCTTTTAAAAACCAGAATGAATTTACCAAATGCAATCAGGAAGAACTAATATTTTCTCCAAGTACTCAAAAATGGGCAATCAGCTCCGATAGTCTCACAAATTTCAATATGGTGACTGTGTACAAAGACACTTACCATTTAAAGGGGGACATCTCAGTAATCAAGTGATGATTTGCAGGTGTGGCAGATATGCTTGGTATATGTACAGACAAACCTTACAAAAAGCAACTATTGTCCAAATTCTAATTAACCATTAGAAGTATAGTGGCAGTCTTTAAGCAGCAGCTGGAAAAACACCTGTCAGGGATGCTCTAAGATGATCCTGTATTGAGCAGGGGGTTGGACTAGATGGCCTATATGACCGCCTTCCTACTCTATGGTTCTATGTATACCCGAACCATTAGAAGTATAGTGAGCACCCATGAAAGAGAAGCCCTCACCTGGCAGTGTCATGGCTATCAAACTCCCTTGAAAGGAAAATTGCCTTGTTCCATTCTTGCTGGCATTACATTACATGCCTGAAATGATACTTTACTCTGTGGTATTTATTGGTTATATTGCTGCTTCATGGTTGTGCTGGTCTTCATCTCATTTAATGGTGCTATTACTAATGTTGGTTTTTATGATATGGTAAGAGGTGATGTGGTGTTGGAAAGTACCATCAAGTTGCAGCCGACTTATGGCAAACTCATAGGGTTCTCAAGGCAAGTGATGGACAGAGGTGGTTTGCCATTGCCTGCCTCTCTGCAAAGCAGCCCTGAACTTCTTTGGTGGTGTCCTATCCAAGTACTAACTAGGACCAACCATTCTTGGCCTCAAAGATCTGACGAGATCACACTAGCTTGGGCCATCCAGGTCAGGGCAAGAGGTGATATAGGGGCTGCTTATTAGCAGATGACTTTTCAATTTGGTGTAGTGGTTAAGTGCGCTGACTCTAATCTGGGAGAACCGGGTTTGATTCCCCACTCCTCCACTTGCACCTGCTGGATGACCTTGGGCAAGCCATAGCTCTGTACCAGCTCTGTACCAAGGACAGTTGTCTCAGATCTCTCTCAACCCCACCTACCTCACAGGGTGTCTGTTGTGGGGAGGGGAAGGGAAAGAGTTTGTAAGCTGCTCTGAGACTCCCTTCGGTAGTAAAGGGCGGGGTATAAATCCAATCTCTTCTCTTCTTCTTCTTCTTGTAATTGTATACCTGTATTTTGTAATGAGTTTTGAATGTTGATTTTAAGGTTTCTAGATGTGAATTATTTTAATAAATAACTGTTCTTGGAGACACAAAAATATAGTTGTAGGTTCAGATAAATAGTGGATACATTAGTAAAAATGTACATCTCTCTCTGCCCCACAGGTGCATACTTATAGCTGCGTATATCAAATGATTCTGCAGTCACAGTGCATAAGTGTAGAAATTGTCATGTGACGTGAAATTCAACATCCCAGGTATAATTCTGCCACTTAAAGTGGTACACTGGTAGGTATCCTGGCCATGCTGACAAAACCTTAGCATCAAGGAATGGTGCTGGATCTTCAGTGTAGTTGATGCCCAAATAATTCTTTGGCCTCCTTTCAGATGTGGAATTATGCAAATATATGCAAATCTGATTAATTTATATCCATTTTAGGATTTGAGGGTGGGGTGGCTTGCTGTTAAAGAGAGAATCAGGGGAAATCATCTTGTGCTAAGCTGAGTATGCTTAAAAGAGCAAAATGGTCCACCATATCCATAAATAGGAGTACTGTTAATGCTGATTCTCAGTCTTTCTGGTGTAAGCCTAATATTCAGAAAGGATATTTTTCCAGCCATATTATCATATTAAGATCTCATTAAAATGTGCCATAAAGTAGTCTAATTTTCAGTTAAATTCCAATCTTATGGTAGTTCTTACAAAACCAGCATCTGAAGCGAGATTCTAATGATTTGTTCTGCTATGCTTCAATGATACACGTTCCTCAATGGAGGACTGGAAAACAAATTCTGATGTGCATACTGATCTAGTCTGAAAGGTTCAGTTCCTTCCAGGTTTCAAATTCTAGATTTTATAGTAGATTATATCCCACTTTCTTTTATTTCATTGCATTACTTGTGTATAGCATGCAATCCATTTGCACAATAACATGTCCTTAACAAGAATCAAACAAGAAAGGAGAAGAAAACATTCCTATGAAAAGGACTACAGAACAGAAACAAAAAAATTGTTGGGTTTAGCAGCAGGCGCTTGAGAAAGAAAAGTAACTCATACAGTGATCCGTGGAAAATACATAAAGTAGTTGGATTTTCAGGACAAAGGGCTCCTGCCTCACTGCCAGCACTATCCAAGTCCCATGAATGAATCAATACCTCCAGGCGTAGCCATGACAACCATACAGAACAAGTAATCTAAACATGCACAGTATACACAGTATTGATTTTCAGCATCAGACAATAAGGCCCCTTTAGTGTCCAAACATGGATGAAAAGAGCTTCTTGTTGAAAGCAAAATCCTGTAAACCAGTGAGGTGATATTGGCAAAGGCAGAAAAATACAAAGAACTCACTCCCAACTACAGAAGTACCTTCCAGCGAAAGTTTGCACTTAGATAATTAAGACAAACAACAGTTCGAGTCGTGTTCATTAGGATTCCTTGTTATTTTCTGACAACCAATTAGCCACGGTCAAGAAAAAGGCCCATTCTTGGCCTTTTTTATTGTTAGCATCTTAGTCGGTACAAGGTAGCTGTAGTTACAATGCAGATAACAGAGTGCTATAATGATGTTTAATAATAACTGTTAGGTGACCTCCACACCAAAGAACGGTGTGTGCCTCTGTCCTTAGGGATGAAATTACTTGATTAGCGACATAAATACACACCACAAGCAGCTGAAGCAGGCTCTCAGCAAAGCAGAGTAGGTGATCACCTGAGAATAGGCACAGAAGAAAACAGGAGGCGTTATAAAAGGTTGGAGCAAATTGCTCAACCTCCCAGAAATAAGGCTGCATAAGGTACGTCCGCAGTGAGAAAGCTAAAAAAAAACCATGGGATTCAAGTAAATCCTGGCTGGTGGCATATGGGATGGGCACATCCTTGCAACAAAGGTATTTAAAACTGATCTTAAATTTCCAAAGCACTGAGTTGGTAAAACTCGTTTCAAACCCCTGTGCCAAAGGACACAGACAGGATCATCTGCTTAGAAAAGCACTCCACCCAACAGTACTTTGCTTCACATTATTTTCTTTTTCCATCTTAAATATCAAACCTCATTTAAATGTATAGTTTAAGTTTTTATTTGGGGCAGCTGGGAAAACCTGAGCATCGTTCACATGAGGAGCTCCACGCAATTTTGCTGTTTTGTAGGTGTTATGATCTGCTTTAAAATGAGGGGTCAGGAAAGCAATACTAGAGAAATCCAAGCTTGAAAAATTGCCACACAGGTCAGGAAAGTATAGCCCCAGAAAGCTTTCCAGCAGTGTACTTGCCGAAGAAGAGGTCAGGCAAGAGAGAATAATATATAACAGAGAGACACAACAGTGAAGAAGCAGTCCAGCCATCAACAGCAGTGTTCAGTTGCTGTCAACAAGATTCTGGTTTTACTGTTCAGAAAAGTGAACGGCAGAGTCCAATACTTCAGAAACGGCAAGATGGAAAGAAAGCATTTGAACACAACCGGCTAAAAAAAAAAATCATATACTACTGAGGAAAGCTGCAGAATAAAATCTGTATTTCAATACTACGTATCAAAATGATCACACTTGCACTGTGGGTTGTTTCACAGTATCAGGTCCTTGGAAAGCGGGAGCAACGGTGATGCGTAGGACTACTTGTCCACAGCACTAGCTTCACTATGCAAATGTGAGAGACATCACTGGTATATTGGTACAAAGATCAGTAAATAAAAAATATTACTGTCTGCCCCGCCCTCCCCACTCAGAAGATAGAGACAGACAGCAGATCTGGTTTTAACTAGGGCCACTTTGTTAACTATTTACACTTTTGCTGCAAGAACAAACACTAAGGCTGAGGACAGACTGGCAATCTAAAGCGGGGCAGGCACGCTTCGCAAACGGAGGAAAGGAGCACGTTCAGACATGCGCATCTGCCCGTCGGCTCCGTTGCGTACTTACCCGTCTCCCAGTCGCTTTCCTTCCGCTTTACCCGGACACCGGTTTTTCCCGGTGTTCAGGGGCCTTCCTCCGCATGCCTCCCGCTTCCAAACAGTGTGAACTGGAAGAAGCGGGAGGCATCCGGGAGGCACCGGCAAAAAGTTTTGCGCATATGCGCATGTGCGCATATGCGCATGTGCGCATATGCGAAAAACATCAAAGGAAAACAAAAAAAGTGCAGCGGCACGCGCGAGCCACGCGTGCTGGCTATGCGGCAGTCTGAACTCTCCGTGGCAGTCTGAATGCTCCGTATCGCCGCTGATCCGCATTGCTCTGGCCAGTGTGAACGGCCAGCTCCGTGGGTTTTTTCCCCCGCTCCAGTTCCCTCCGCTTTGCCTCCGCTTCAGATTGCCAGTCTGTCCTCAGCCTAAGTGTGGCAGTGGGCCTCTTTGCCATATGTTGTGTGGGCCACCTTTGCCCCGGGTGTGAACATCTCTTTGGCTCGCCACCAGCTGGCCTGGCAAATAGGATGCTGCCCTGGGGCTTCCCTCCCCCCCACCCCCACCCCGCCTGCAAAACAGTGGGAAGGAGCCTAGCCAGGTTGGCTCTCAGACAGTCCTCGTTCCCAGCCCTGGGCTGCAAAACCCAAAGGCTGAGCCTAATGGACCCCTTGACCCCCAACAGGGAGGGGGCAGTATGTTGCTCACCGGATCTATTCTCCCTTTTTCTTGCACTGGACAGCCCAAATCCACCCACAGCCCTTGCCACACATCCTCCAGGAATATATCACTGCGCCTCTCAGATAAATGTATTCCATCACCCCTATACAGGTCAATCAGTTCAGCCCATATCCCTGGGTGAGGCAGAAAGTGACCCAATCTGCTGACCACTGAGTTCCTCACTTCCCTGTTCCAGCAAGCTCTCTGAAAACATCTGGGGTCCCCAAGGCCATGCCACACCCAGCACAGCCATATAGCCAACTACACAATTTGCATCCCAGGCCACCTGCCCTTGATGAACTCCAGGTGGCCCTTCACTTGGATCACCGGGGCCTTACCCTTCACAAGACCAAGATCGTTTCCACCCAAGTGGAGCAACAGAACATGAGGCAGAAGACCCCTTCTCCTCTCCAACAGCAATGAAATGAGGCCAGGCCACCGCAACTCGTCATACCACCAAGACAACCTTGCTGAGCCCTAACTGTGTACCAGTGGGAATCCTTCTGGCCCAGTGGGTCACCCAAACACCATACTGTGGCCGCAAATGAAGACTCATCACCTCTCACAGCAGCTGGCAAGACCTAAGAATAGAAGACAATTAACTGCAGAACAACATTCTCTATAGAGTATTACATGGACAAACATAAGGCTTGTAACACTGTGTCCTCCACCACACCAGTCGCTGAATGGCTGGCGCCATGTAGCCCATGGTAGCTGCCACGGAGGCCACCCCAATCCAAAAAAAGTGGGTCTCAAACTGAAATTGACCCAGACCCAGCATGTCCAACTGGTAATCACCCAGAGCTGAAACTTGGTCAAGGGACTGGCATCCTTGCGCTAAAACAGCATGCCACCCTCTAAGCCCATCATCACTAAGTATTGTTGCAGCACCACCTCTGGGCAAAGGTCAACCTCTGAATGGGACCCCACCTAAACTTCCACCCCCTTTTGCCACTGATCGGTTTTCGACCACCTGATTGTAATGTGGACACTGTTCCCTAGGGCTGCCAGGGCCCCCGGGGGGGTGGAGGTTTCCCTGCTGAAATGGCCCCCAAACAGCCGGTCCAGATCAGGCCAGCGGGGGGGACCCCACCCCCAAAGTGCCCAGTTCAGGCCGACATGCCCAGCGCAATGACATCACCTGGAAGTGATGTCATCAGGTCAGGCACGTTGCTGGCGGACGCACTAGCAATCAGCCTGGACCCCAGGGTCTGAAGGAGTGGCTGCCAGGCCCAGCAAGCACCAGCAATGCTGCTGCCATTTGTGGCTCAAGCCCTTCACGTGGCAGCCCTTCATGTGCCAGCTGCCTTCCTCCTCCCGCAGCCAACAGAGCTCCTTGCAGCTCTGATCATGTCATGCAAAAAGGAGGAGATGAGGCAGAGCTGCCTTAAAAACCCTGCTGGCTCCACCCCTGTGCCAGGATGCTGCAAGCATTGAACATCCCTTCAGTCTCCTCCTCCTCCTGGGGAGGCAAAAGCAGCCACCACTATGATAGCCTCTTTGAGGCTCTGCAGCAGTGAGGAGCTGGATTACCATTAAAACTGTAGCTTGAATGCCAAGTGGTAAATGTATGGTTGCTGCTGCTGTTTAATATTTTATGATAATTTTCTCATGCTGATATAATGAGCCATAATTGCAGTTACTAGAGAATGAACTCCAACTTTGCCACGTTTCATAATGCACAGCAGATTAGTGTTAATGGCCCATGACAGCTGGACACCTGGTCTGTTTTTATTGATCTATATTTTTTCATTTTAAATGATGTGACCTGTTTTATAATCACAGATATCTTTCCAGAACTCAGCACAGAATCCAGGTTTTCCAGGGGATGTGTCAGACTCTTGAACAAATGCACTCTGAACAACACTCTTGGCAGTGATTTGTTTATTGAGAGATAGAGATGTTTCAAGCTAAGATGATCTGCATCAGAACTGAGCATCTTGGTGCCAGTTCTGATATTATACATAATTCAAATGACCCCCCCCCCTTAGTGACCCAACCAATCATCCCAGCCCATTCAGCCCACCAGAATCTACTGTGCTCTGTTAATCCTCCCACTAGGGCGGTTAACCTATCTTTGTATTTTGAGGGAGTTTTTCAAATATTTGTTTGAGGGAGGTTTTCAAATATTTGTTTTCTTGCCAGTTTAGAGATTTAATCAGAAATGGATTCCAAAAAGTGTCTAGCAGAATATATGGGAGTAAATAGTGGCTTTCAGTTTGTAAACATTTAAGTGGAGGTAAGGAAAGTGCATGAAGCAGAGCAGCCAGATTGGAGGCCTCATAGTAACTACTGAGGCTAGGTAAGTCAAAACTACCTCTCCGGGATGTTCTTCACGGCATATTGAAGTTAATTCTGCCCTTCTTACCCCACAAAAACTGGTTTACACTATTCTGCCATCTTTTCAATTTTTGTTGAGAGATCTCTACTGGGATCATCCAAAACAAAAAGATGTATTTGGGTAGAATAAAGCTCTCTATGAGGGATATTCTGTCTAGCCAGCTGAGGCCTAGGGAGTTTCATTTAGCCATCTGCGCTTTGGTGTCCATGTATATTCATTTACACCAGTTTGGTGTAGTGGTTAAGTGCGTGAACTCTAATCTGGGAGAACCAGGTTTGATTCCCCACTCCTCCACTTGCACCTGCTGGATGACCTTGGACAAGCCATAGCTCTGGCACAGCTGTTCTTGAAAAAGAGCAGTTTCTGTCAGAACTCTCTCAGCCCCACCTTCCTCACAGGGTGTCTGTTGTGGAGAGGGGAAGGGGAAGGAGTTTGTAAGCCACTCTGAGACTCCCTTGGGTAGTGAAGGGCGGGGTATAAATCCAATATCTTCTTCTTCTTCTAAAGTTATAATCATGCAGTTTAGATAAATCCATTGGGATATAGATGCCCAGATGTTGCCAGGAAGTTGTGATCCAGTTGAATGGAAATTCTGTTTTTATTGTTTGTGTGTGTGTGATGTTCCAATCTGATAGGGTAAATTTCAGATTTTTTTGGCAGAACTTAACTTTGGAGATGTGAGTCTTAAAGGCTTTGTAGTATTCTGTCGTGTATTCATAGTTTCCGGGGGCCGTGGATGACTTAAGCTGGCTGATGAAGTCAAGTAACTTTTTTGTGGTTATCTAAGAAGTTTCTGTGGGCATCTAAGAAGTTTCTGTGGTCTGAAGATAGAGACTGTAATAGGCTGTTGTTTTTCAGATGTTCTATGATTAGTATCGGGTCTGGGTTTGTAGTTGTGCAAAGTTTAGCATAATAGCTAAAATCTGAAGTATCATTTTAGAATCTCCATGTGTTTGTCCAGTGGAATCCTTTAGGGCATATATATGTCTGGTTGCCTTCTTTTCTTTTACTCTCTGGGGGGGATTTTTGCCAAAACTGTTGTTTTGTATAGAGTAAATTTAATTTGAAAGCCATGGTTTCAGTAGCTTCTAAAATTCTCCTTTCTGCCTGCAGTTTTTTGTAAATACAGGAACTGCCTGAACTTTTGTGAAAATCTTCTAAGAGTTTTATATTGGCTAGTAAAAATTTCTTTTTGTGTTCCTTTTCTCGTTTCAGGTGCATGGGGAGGGATATCACTTGGCCTTGGATATATCTTGTCTTTTTGCTATCATGCAATAAAATTGAAAATATCCATCGTCTGTCTATTGGTTTTGTTCAAATCCTTTTAAGGTGCAGTGTACCAGGGCATGATCAGACCAAATTTTTATTCCTATAAAGGCTTCACTTGTACATGATAATAGAGCTTGCAAAATCAACATGTAGTCAGTTCTTGTGTAAGTGCCAAGCCTAGAAGAATAATAAGCATAGTCTTGGGCGTGTTGATTTAGGAATCTCCATATGTCATAGGGGCCATTTTGTTGAAATAGAGAGTGTAATTCTGTGTTAGAGTCAGAAGCATCCCATCCGGATTTTTTGCTTTGTGATTTTTCTAGGTGTTTATTAAGTATGTAGTTTAGGTCACCCCACAGTATGACTTCTCCAGCCTTGAAGGACTGGAGGATGCACAGGGTTCTTTCCAGGAACAAGATTTGAATGGAATTGGGAGCATTGAGCCAAGGGTGACCATGTGTCCATTCAGCTTTCCTTTTACAAATATATACCAACCCTGAGGGTCCTGCAGAATGTCCATATGTTCAAACCTCAACGATTTTGCCAAGAGAATTGCCACTCCACAGGACTTTGATTTTCCAGGTGCCCGATATTGTGTAGCATACCAGGAAGATTTCAGAATTGGATGGTCTGGTGATTTGATGTGTGATTCTTGTATAAAGAGTATGTCTGGTTTAGTTTTTTGAATTTATGATAAAATGTGTTTTTGTTTGATTTTGTTGTTTAAGCCATGTACATTGAATGACATAATCTTAACAGCTGGCATGCTGTCTGTGAATGGCATCTGTACTCAGACTGTGTGCAGACTGTGTTGTGCAATAAGCGATAAGCAGCAGGTATTAACACAATATATCCAGCAAACCTATGTGAGTTCCAGGTAATCAGCCTCCACCACAAAACTTATTTCTATACAAGGTTTGGTATACAATGCAGTAACAGCACAGATAAAAGTGAAAAGATAAATGGAGGTTATGCCCCAAAGAATAAAGTCAGTTTAGCTGAGCTATGTTGAATTGGGGTAGAGTTAATCTAAACAGTTATGTTAACCTAAAGACCTAACTACTCTATAGATTGTAATATCCTAAAAAATTAAATTTATCCTAAAGACCTGGCCTATCTAAAATATAAATTATTCTAAAGAATTATACTTATCCTAAAGACCTAGTCTACCTAAGAATGAATTATCCTAGAGAACTGTATTTAACCTAAAGACATAACTACTCTGTGATTTAAATTACCCTAAAGAATGTACTTATCCTAAGGACCTAACCTACCTAAAACTGAAATTACCCTAAAGAAGTGTATTTAACCTAAAGACCTAGATTTTCAGTAATTAAGGCAATTCAAAGAGTAATATTATTCCTACAGACTTTACCTTTCTAAGAGGTGAAATGTCTTACAAAGTAGCAATCAACCAAACAACCAAAATAAAAAGTCACAGTTTACAGAAGGAATAACCTTGTAGAGGTTAAATGTCAAGAAACTGAAGTAACTGGGAGCTTCAAACCTCTTCACTCTCCCGCCGTTCCCCCCCCCTCCCCAAATTGGAGTAGAATAAGAGTTTAGGGTAGAACAGCAACTTACTACAGTCTGTACACTATAAAGCATGGTGTTCAGTTTGTGGCAGCATGATAAAACCGGCAGTTCTTTCAATGAAGAAATTAAATGTGAAGGTAAGTCAATCGAATCTTGCCAATGTGGATCATGGTGTTGAACATGCCAGGACCTTGGTCATCTTCAGCATGGGAGAGCTTCCTCTTGTGTGATTTCTTGCCCAGGTCAGCAAAGCCCTCAAGTTGCAGAGCTTGTAGAAGAGAACAGAATATGTCCTGAGCTAGGAGTTGGCATCCTTGATGTTGTACTAGAAGCTTCCTTTGTGCACTCCATCTATATTTGTAGTTGGCTTTTTGTAGTCTCATAGTTACTGGCTTTAAAACTCTCCAGATCTGGAGTGCCTCAGGGGGAATAACTGGTAATACAGAGATGTTGATATCTTGGAAAGAGAGATGGCTCCTTGTTTAGCGAGGTGTAGAATTTATTTACATACCCAGAGGTCAGCGAAGGTGACTACGGTATCTCTCGGTTATTTTCTGTTAGGAGCATTAGGTGATCCTTGTCTGAAGGCTTTAAGAATTACATGAAAGACACCCTCCTCCATGCCCAGCTAAGAGGCTATCCAGTTACCAGTGAAACATATGAGATCACTGTTCCCTTGTAGGCCCTTGGGTAGGCCTTGAAACTTGAGGTTCCCTTGTCATATGGCCATTTCTAGTTGTGAGGCATGATCTTTTAGAGCCTGAGATTCTCCTTGAAGCAAGCAAGTTTCTTTTTGTATAGTCTGGCCGAGGGTGAGCGCCATGTCTGCCATTTGCTCCGCTTGCGCCAAGGTCTCGCAATTCCATTTAGTTTGCCAGTTAAAGGGTGTAGCATACCTGCCATTTTTTCAGTCAGAGGGTTCAAAATTGATTTTACCATGGACTGGAAAGATGCTTGTACCGATGTTTGCAATATCAATTTTTCCAGAGGGATTTCAGTAGGCATGGGAGGAATTCTGGTTGCCATTTTGTTTAGTGGCAGAGCCTCCAATTCCAGCCAAATTTTTGCATTTTCTGCCAGGAAATAAAGGTGAACCATTTTATTTTTGCCAGCTGGGGATTGGGATTTAGGTTGTCCTGATTTCCCCATAGTTTGGTCCATAGACAAATGGTCTGGCAATGTGTAGAGTGGGTGAGGGGGTAGATCAGAGCTGGAGATATTGGTTCAGGTATGTGCCATGTTCTGCAGCATTGCCCCATCCCCATGGAATCATTTTGATATGGTATACTGCTCTCAGAATTTTGCCCACCATCACAATAGAAGCAACCTCAGGACATAATAAAGGAACAATATCTAGATATGCCAGAGCAATGAATGGGCAGAATGGCCCCTGCCATTGAAAGCAACTGGCACAGAGTTTTAGATCATGGACTCCAAACAGGTTGCTCATTTGGGATATTTGGGATCCTTTGTCTAAGAGACATTCTAGTGTTACAGACTGTGCCATGAGTGATCCCTAATGCAAGCTAAAATGGCAAATATCTGAAAACTCATTGCAAAAACACAGCAGGGTTACCATAATTATTCTGTCTTGTGGCTTGCAGGGCATTCAGTGATAATTTTGTCTGCTTGATGGGCAGTAGTGGATTAAAGGTTATGGCACTGTTGCTAGCTGAAGTGAGACTTCAATACTCACAGATCCTAAGGCTATGGAGTTTGCACCTGAGAGAACATTTCATAGAATACGAAATCACAGTAGAGATCAAAACTCAGATGTCTGCAACGACTGCTAAAAAGTATAGCTAACTGGACTGCAAGCTATTCTACAATTTTGAACAACTGAACCTTTAGCCAACCCTTCTACATTGATACTTAAGTTTATTAGCTTTTGGAAAATCTACCCAGTCTATTAAAATGTTATTAACTTCAGCAGAGTTTCAACACAATTAGTCACAGATTAGAAAATCTGCACAATCCATGGAAAATTAAGTGGGAGATGTAAATTTTCTGTGGCGATTCTCTAATCTTTAATATTTAAAGGAACTCAATTAATCCACAGTGAGTTTTATGATACATTTCCTGCTCCTACACAATCTCCACTGAGGCTCATGAAGGCTAGAAAACTGTACATCTATCTTATATTAATGTAGGAATTCTCAAGAATCTAATGAATGTATTAGATGTCATATTCTACAATCAGCAAAACTATACAATAAATCAGCTTCTCCAGCAACACATATTCTATATTGCTCTCTATACTTGTATATTTATATGCCTAGTTTGAAAAAAAAACCCTGAAATTTGGGCCAGTTATGGCACAGGTTGGGTGCTTTATGATGTGATTGGAATCTAGAACACGCCTAGAAATATGGGTACCCCAGTCTATTTTTGAACATTCATCCAACCTAACCATCTCAGTAATGCTTTGCAAAAAAACAAAAGTCGTCGGGGCACTAGCTATATACCTGTGATTGACAACAAAACATACATCTGACTATATCATCTGCAGTATTATGCAGTCATTCCCAGCATGTTGTAGAGATAAATATCTCTAGGAAGGATCCATATAGGATGTCTAAAATGACTAAAACAAAGCAGATTTAAGACAGCACTAATATGTAGGAAAGATCTGAGGCTGGTATGCTAGCCGGGTCAAAAGTCCATGCTTCTCCCCCCTTTCCTGCTACACAATGAACAATGGCAAATCTCTTTGGCTACTGGCAAATCCCTTTGGCAAATAACAGACTATCTCCTCATGTTAAAATCCTCATAATGATTCTCTTACTGTAGTGTATTGAATGCTGACGTAGCTGTCTGTAAGTGTGTTGCAAGACTGTCAGCAGGCTTGAAATAAACCACCACTGCTCAAGTTGGGGAGACTTGGGTTGTTCTCCTTCCAACTCACTTGTCTCGTGTGCAAGTCCTTCATCTGGCGCCCGAACAGGGACATGTGAGAGGGTCACACTACGACTCACCAGCACCTGGCATAGGCCCCTTGAGTGCACTCGTTTTCGTCGTCGGGACTCCACGACCCCATCAACTGGTGAGTATGGGGGGAACTTTAACACTCCCCCAACAACAGCATGCGAAGGAACTTAGGTATTTGATACAGGCTTGTGGCGGGTCTGCAACCCTGTCTCAAATACAGACTCTTTTGAAAATCATCGAAAAAGAGTGCCCCTGGTATCCTCTTGAGGGATCTCTACAACTACGCCAGTGGGAAAAAATTGGAAAGGCTCTTCACTCCCCCCCAAGGGCAGCAGTGGAGATGCTGTATGTCTGGCATCAGGTTCGACATGCAGTAGAGGTGCATAGCCCCGTTCAGGAAAAAATGAAATTAACTGACAACCCTCCCCCTTATTTGGTCTGTCAGGTGGCCGCCCCATTGCCCACTGTTCCCAGTCCTCCAGCTGGACAGCCTTCAGCTCCAATGGCCCCCACTTGTAATTCAACCGGGGGACTAGCCAACCGCCCAGGGAACCTGGTCCGCCGGGTCCTTGAGGCAGAGATGGAGCATGGGAACGCTGATTTGGAAGATCTTACTGAGATGTTAAGTCTCTGTCCTGTTCACTATACTGGTCAACAGGACACCAATGGCCACAACATTGTGGAGTACAAACCCCTGCCTTATAACTTGCTTATGGAACTCCGCAAGGGGATCCGGGACATGGGTCTTGGCAGTCCCTATGTCCAAGGGCTTTTAGAGGCCACCATGAGAAATCATCTCTTGGTCCCAGAGGATTGGAAAACCACCATACGTATGCTCTTAACTCCAGCACAGTATGTGGTATGGGACAGTGAATATCAGCAGCAATGTCAGATCCGGGGTCTTCAGTCTGGAGGGCAATACACAGCAGAGCAACTCTATGGATGTGGTCTTTTTGCCCCGGTAGATCAGCAAATTGTTCTACCTGAGGCCACTCTTCGGGTCTCCTCTGAGTGTGCTTTTCGTGCATTGCAAAAAGTCCCACCTACTGGCACTCCCTTGCAGTCCTTTTCCTCCATTCGCCAAAAGGCAACTGAGCCCTACCCGGATTTTATTAATCGTCTGCAACAAGCATTAAAGCGCCAAATTGACAACATAGAGGCACAGGCTGAATTAATGCAAAAATTGGCCAAAGAAAATGCAACTGCTGAGTGCCGCCGGGTTATACAGGGTCTTGGAAGGAATCCCAGTCTTTCAGAAATGATTCAGGCATGTCAAGATGTTGGGGGGCCTGCTCATCAGGCTGGTTTATTAGCAGCAGCACTTCAGAAAGGCCAAAAGCCCCAAGGAAAGTGTTTTAATTGCAGGAGAACGGGACATTTTCGGGCAGAATGTTGGGACCCGGGTGGGGGTGCCAGGCGGGGAGGTGGTCAGAATTCTTCAAGCCAGGGTGCAAAGCCTAAAACTAAGTGTCCAAAATGCGGAAAAGGCTTTCACTGGGCCAGAGACTGTCGTTCAGGAAACTACCAATTGGGCCCCTCTCTGGCCCCAGCTCAAGCAGAGACTTACTCTCCCGGCTTGGAGCCACCTTTAACTTTTGATGGCTAACTCCACTGCCCTACTCTTGCACTGGCTCACAGACACCCCAGTATGGGTGGATCAGTGGCCACTGCCACAGGATAAGCTCACTGCTCTGGAAAGTTTAGTGAATGAGCAGTTAGCTGCAGGTCATATTGAGAGATTTCCTCTAGTCCTTGGAACACCCCTGTTTTTGTCATAAAAAAGAAAAGTGGTAAATGGCGACTTCTGCTTGGTCTGAGAGCAGTGAACGCCTGCATTCAGCCCATGGGCTCCCTGCAATGTGGCACGCCCAACCCAAATTTAATTCCAGCTGATTTCCAACTGTTTATTATTGATTTGAAAGATTGCTTCTTTACCATTCCCCTGCACCCACCAGACAGCAGTGCTTTGCATTCACAGTCCCGGTGTTAAATCATTCACACCCTACTAGACTGCTTTCAGTGGACTGTCCTTCCTCAAGGCATGCTAAATTCACCTACTCTTTTGTCAGCATTTTGTTGACACAGCCCTCAAATCCTTTCGTCTGGCTCATCCCTTGGTTC
This sequence comes from Lepidodactylus listeri, assembly GCA_029233225.1. NCBI lineage: Eukaryota > Metazoa > Chordata > Lepidosauria > Squamata > Gekkonidae > Lepidodactylus > Lepidodactylus listeri. Next base: position 36,137,553 of record JARCFY010000016.1, read on the forward strand.
CCTAGCTCACTTTTCCAAGCCCCTAACCTTGGTAGCTCTGCTCTGTTCACAGGGCAGGCAGCGCGTCTTAGAACGTGCTGGACAAGATTTAGTAAAAATAGTTTTTCTTTTTTCTAAGCAAGATTTTGAAACTTCTTCTGTCATATCTCTTTCTAATCTCATTTTTGATTCACTGTATGTAGTGAAGCTGCTTACTTCTTTTCTAGGAGCTCACCTGGCTCCGCGCATAGTCTCTAATCTGCTAAGCTTGTTTCTCACTTTGCAAAAGCTGTTAGCTAGCCGCACTCAGAAGTTTTTTGTTGCCCACTTTAGAAGTCACAGTCTCCTTCCAGGATCTCTCACTGAGGGCAATTCTCAAGCTGATGCTGCTGTACACTTGCTTTTCTCTGATTCCACTGAAAATCACCTGGTTTGTCCTCAGAATGTTTGTGCTCTGATAGCCAATTTTAAACTTTTTCTCTCTCTGAAGCACAGCACATTGTTTCTGCATGTCCCAGCTGTGCAGGATCCCCGAGGCCATGGGCCCTGTGATTTCTGGCAAATGGAAGTCACACAGGTCCCTGAATTCTCCCCTTGGAAGTATTTACATGTTTCTATTGACACCTATTCTGGCGTTATCCATGTAACCCCTCAGAGGGGTGAAATGGCAAATTGCTCTGGCTAAATTTGTGGGGGAAACTGCTTATCATTCTCCCCCCTCCTCACTTTACTCTGATGCAATCTGTACCCTGTAGCCTGATCTAAACAAATAAAAACAGGGGAATTTTCCCCTCCTTACCAACAGGCTGTGGCCTGAGTTTTATTTACTGTTAATCAGCTCAGTGTTACCTCTGGAGCTGATCATGCCTCACAAACTGCTTTTTGACCGACATTTTCGGTCTGGTCCACCTTTGCCCCATCCTCTGGCTGGGTCTGGTCCTTTTGCTAACCTGGGGGAGAGGGTATTCTGTTTTGTCTCCAACAGGTCCACTGTGGGTTCCTGCAAAGTGTGTTCGCCCCAGTCATGGCATGGCGCAGCATCAACAGTTCCAACCCCCTGCCCGAGGTGATGAATGTCAGCCTGTCAGAAGCGCAGTGCCTATTCCAGTCCTGGCAGACCTGGCAGAGGGCACCTCCAATAACCTGGGGAGCTGTCAAGCAGACCACCAACAGAGCGCAGCGCCTCCTGACGGAGTAGGGAAAGGAACAGACCCCAGAGAATCTTTTTGCTGCAATTTGTGTTGTTATAACTGTTAATTCTACTCTCACCATTCTGTTTTGCCTTTGCTTGCCCTCCCTCCCCCTGGGGGGAGCTGCAAGCCAGCTGCCAACAAACTCCTTCTCTAAGCCACGTTTCAGAACTGCTCAGCAACTGACTATTTATATTATTCCAGCATCATGGTTGTGAGAAACTGGATGGTATGTGTTGCTTCAATCTCACTGACAACTCCAAGGCGATCCATCGTCAAATCCAGAATCTGCATGCCCTGGCAGAGTCCATCAAACAAGATATCCTGCCTGCCTGGTGGGCAGCTCTCTGGAGCTGGATCCCCACTGGGTGGTTGGGCCAGATTATTCAATATTGTGTGTTGTTTGCTGTATTGGGAATTGTATTTTGCTGTGGTTTACAATGTCTCTCTAGCCTGTGTCAACTTTGCCGGTTAGCTACCTCAAAGAACTTCGCCTACCCCATGATAACTTTCGGCGACCCACAGACCAGGTTCTGGACAGATCTCTTTGACGACACATCGAATGAGAGATCTGATACAGAGACCTGGGCTGGACACCCCCCCTTGCATTAAAAAACAAAAAAGAGTGGGATGTAGGGAAGATCTGAGGCTGGTATGCTAGCCGGGTCAAAAGTCCATGCTTCTCCCCCCTTTCCTGCTACACAATGAACAATGGCAAATCTCTTTGGCTACTGGCAAATCCCTTTGGCAAATAACAGACTATCTCCTCATGTTAAAATCCTCATAATGATTCTCTTACTGTAGTGTATTGAATGCTGACGTAGCTGTCTGTAAGTGTGTTGCAAGACTGTCAGCAGGCTTGAAATAAACCACCACTGCTCAAGTTGGGGAGACTTGGGTTGTTCTCCTTCCAACTCACTTGTCTCGTGTGCAAGTCCTTCACTAATAGGAAGTTATTTTCATTTTCTACATTGAACTGATACTACATATAGCATTGGGGTGGGGTGGGGATCTGGTTTCCATCCAAACAAAACTGATATAGCAGCTTGGCTTCAAAAGAATATCCATCTGTTAGTAAACTTGTGATAAAATTGTCCTCATATTGTTTTATCACATTAACACCACAAGAAACTGCTTTCCCATATGGCACAAAACAATAAAAATGTAGGGTCAAAGCATGATTTATATAGAAGTACTGGCTTATCCTATGATACAAAGGACCCTTAAAAGTAATTTACACTCAAGTGTTCAGATAGAGTTAATGGCCATGGGTGTATGAAATTAAACCTATCTAATGTATAAAAGTCTAATTCACAATAATTCAGTTTCTGTAGCTATTAACCTAATTTATCCTCTTGATAAGGGATAGAATAGTTCTCAAAAATCCATAGAGAAAACTTTACATACATAGGATGGCTTTCATAAATTTACTCAGAATGACTGAGGGACAGCCAGTGGGCAGGAGACAAAGATATAGGCACAACATTTCAGCTTGCTAATAAATAATAGAAACATGGTTGGTTAGCCGCACTACAGGAAATACTACTACCTACTTCCATCCTATCTTCCAGGAATATTGGGCAGTGTCATAAGCAACCCAGAGACCCAGCCTGTCAAATCATTGATTTCAATGAATTTAGAAGGACGTAACTCTGCTTAGGCTTGCACCAGGAGATGCCTCATCAGCTTCCATACAACAGAGACACTGACAAAGAGATCTAAACAGTCAGTCATACACACATCCTTCTCCATAGTTTGGTTTTGTAAATCCTCTGGAAAATCAATAATGTGGGGACAACCCTGAAAAATGTTGTGCCACCACACAGTGTACTTCAGACAGTAAACAAGCGGCTGCATTTTACACTAGCTTAAGCGTCCAAGTTGTTTTTGAGGGCAGCTCCATGTAGACCATGTTATAGCAGGGCAGCCTTGAGGTTACTGTCATATGGACAAGTGTGGCCAGATTGCCTGAGTCAGTGTAAAGGGACAGATTTCATGCAACATGGAAATGGAAACAGGCACCCCTTAGCAGCTGAATTATCCTGGTTCTGCAGCAGTGACAATCTAACATAAGTCCTAAACTCCTCACTGAATAGGATAACTGCAACTGAGCCCCATCAAATGTAGGGGGTGCAGCATCCTCCAGAACTTCAGCATTTCCAACCAGCATCACCTTTGTCTTGTTAGAATTCATCTTGGGCTTGTTCTCAATACATTGCAAGCCAGTTTAATTAAAGAAGAAAGGAGCCATGTAAGTATATTAAGCATTAAGGAGTTTTGTGCTGCATAAATTAACACTGGCCAGAAACCTGTTGGGATTTCCCCCTTTTTAAATTTAGAAAAATATTTCTGCTCATATATTTAGTTCTACAAATATATAGCATTACCAGCACTCCTAAGAAACATGCAGCGTAATCTGGTGTGCTCAGATTCTGAAGTCAGACTCCTAAGGTACCTGGTTTGATGGACCCCCATCCACTTCCCTCCCTCAGAGGCAAAATTTTCTCTTTGCCTTCACTTTCTGAGCAGCCCTGATAGTATGTTTTATTCTTCCCTTGAAAAAACCTTGTCTGTCCCACCCTATCAATAAGGTATATTTTGGCTACCGCTCAGCCCAGGAACTTGATGGAAGGGATAGGATTGCCCTTTAACTTAAACCTTTGAAAATGGTACTTGAAATGCTTTTAAAACTCAATTTTTTTAACATAAAAGGGAAAGGTTAGGTGAAATCAGAGGATGAGATTACTGAGGTAAAACTATTACAAGCGCAGACTTTTGTTTTTATATATCAGGTTAAGGGGAGGTTCTTAAATTATTCACAGTTACTTAGATCTTTATGTTGAGAAGCTTTTGTTCTAGTGTTTCCCCAAACATTCTGATACACTTTATTTATATAATCACTGACTCTTTTTGGTGCCCAGGCTGGTACCCACTTCCCAGTACCCAAAACCCATCTCTTTGGAACACCAGTACTCTTCTTGAGTGTTTGACTGACTTTTAAGGTTTCTACAGGCAGTTCCTAATCACACCAAACCAGCGGTCTCTGTAGTCCTCAGAGATAACTCTCCCTGCTTGACTGGGTAAGGAATCTTTTTCTCTCTCTAGAAGATCTATCCCCTTTTCCTTTGGCCTGAATGGGAGACTTCTCTACTACCCAGTTCCTTGCCAAATTCTCCCCCAGTTCTCCCATCTGTGTTCAAATTGCTCTCAGCTAATGCTGAATTCAGATTGCGTTCAGTCAAGATAGAAATCTGACTCTTTCAGCACTAAACCCTTTTTGGATAGGGCTATTCGTAGCAGTCTCAGTACACATCTCTTTGCAGCTCTCTCAAGACTTTTTTTGCTCAGCTGATGCCAGCCAATCAGATTGCCTGTAGCAACCCATCACTCCAGGCTTTCTGGCTTTGTGAAGAATTAACTCTTCACAGTCCTTTAGTTGTTGATACAGCACTTTAAAGCCTCTTAAAAAGTGCAGTCTGTCACACCTGGTTTCTCAAGCCAGGCAATGTATAGCAAAATAAACATCTGTACTATGCCAGAAACAATGGCATATAAATGGAGGGAGAGGAGTCCTGCATAGAGATTGTGAAAACGTCTTACCCTTTGATCCTAAACTGGGGCAGCGGGGATCAGTCACCAAAAAAAAAGCCGCCAAACATCTCAGTGAAGTAGCGTGGTTCATCAGACCAAGGCCTGCTTAGGATGCTAAGGGATGTAGGGAGATCTGGACCACATCTGTCTGTACCAGAATTTTCTTGGTAATGGCTGCCACACTGTGGAATGGCCATCCTGAGAACGTCCGGGAAAACCCCATGTTATTAATCTTATGGTATCACTATGAATTATTGAGCAAGCCCTTCCCAGTAGATGCATAATTGTTCTGAGGGCTGAATTTGTTTTAATGGGATTATATGTCATTTTTTTTACTGTTGTCTGATTATTTTAACTAACATCACAACTCACCTTGGCTGCGATCACACACACTCAACAATCTACTTTCAATCTATTTTCAATGCACTTTCCAACTGGATTTTTACTGTGGCCCATTCTACATCTAGCATTCACTCCGCTGTTTTTATCAAACCCACGTTGCAATAGAAATCCCCCTGTACATTGCATGCCACTTTCACTTTCTTTGATTGTCAGATTTTATTGTAGCCTCCACACTGCATGCCTGGTTTCACTTCCTTTGATCTCTCAGTTTTATGGCACTGTCTGCATAGATCTATGGCCGTTTTATGGCCGTTCAGGGGTGACTCTGCAGTCAGCACAGCATTGGCCCAGGGTATTTGAATGTGGTTTTGAGCCGCATCTTTTTCTGTTCCAGTGTGGGTTTGGCAAAACAACAGAGCAAATGCTAGATGCAAAATAGACCTGTATGGACTGGCAAAATCCAGTTTGATAGTGGATTGAAAGTGGATTATTAAGGCCAAATCTACACCTCCCCTCTGAAGTAGTTTGACTGCTGTCTTTTCCTGCGCTCTTTTCACACTGGTTTCAAATTTCACTCCCTGGATCGGAAGAGCAGTAAGCAACAGGATCTGTTTAAAGCAGTGTAATGCTAGCTTGACAACAAGAGAGCAATTAATGAATGTAGACAGTGATTTTTAAACTAGAACAAGTATGATGTGAAACTAGAAACAGGCATAGATGGGTTTTTTTGAAACTAGAATGATTCCAGAGGGAAAGTCAGGTGTAGATTTGACCTTAGTGTGTGTGACCGCAACCCCTGAGTCCTTTCTAGAAAAATGGTGGGTGAAAAATGCCTTTAAAAAATCTATTTTTGTGAGGTGCTAGCGTTCCGCACACAGGCAATTTTTAACACAGGAAGCATTTTTAATATGATACATTGTAAAGTGATAAATTTCTGGGACGACAACCCTGAATGTTTGAATTTACTTTGGGTTCACTTTGATTCACAGGGAGTCACAGGCAATGGCCTTGCTGTGTTACACACTCCTATGAATCATAAAAATGAACTTGGAAAGCTGCCCTTGGGGAAGGGGTTGGCTACAATAAGAACTGGAGCCTTGTTCCGTTCAGAATCTTAAAACATTCAGGGCTTTCAGAGACGAAGGGATTGCTCTTGGCAAGCCAGGTCAGGCAGTAAATGTTACACTGCATTGTATGATAAATTTCTGAATGTTTTCCATTCTGTCATGATATTTGATGGCTTTACAGTCTAAGTACAAGCAGTCTAAGAATACATCCATTTTGCATTTTGTGATATTTTGACATGTTGGCATGGTTGTTTTCTATTCATATTCTAAAAGGCTTTGGAAGCAGTAGATGGAGCTGCTGTTTCATTCATTGTTTTGTTCTGTTATTTTGCTGGTCTGTGTTCTTGGGGGGGGGGTATTCTTCAGTCTTTTGAAGGCCTGGTGGTAAGTACTGGAGTCGGGAGGCGAGTTGTAGGATGATCATAGCAAAGACTTTATTAAGTGAATCAGCATGTTCAGGAGATGGTCAGATCAAGCATGCTGCCAGGGCTCCAGGGCCCTGCTTATATGCCGGCCGCACCCAAAATACCTGATAGGGGCTTAGCATATGCGCATAGTTCTGATAGTGCCTTAAGTCTTAAGTTGTAGTTCATAGGTCCCCCGCGGAAGACCTAGGCTGGCTATTGGTGGTCGTTTTGGATCCGACTGTCTATTGTTCTCTCTGGCTGAAGCTCAGGTAGAATCGGGCCATGTGCTCTGACCGCATGGCGGTCGCCATTTCATGACTAGTACACAACACCTGGGTTGCATAGTAAAAGAAAGCAAACTAGATTATACATTTCTACAAGAGGCAGGGACCCATGATACTCACGGGGGGGGTGGGAGACGGAGCTCCACGTGGAGAAGGAGGAGGAAGAGGAAGCAGTCACAGGTGAGCCCTCTCCCCCACCCCCAGCACCAACAGCAAGGCCCAGTCCCGCCAATCCTTCTCCCCTACCCCCTGCCCCAATGGCGAGGCCTGCATGGCTCTCAGCCAACAGACCTGCCAATCCCTCTCCCCCCCTGCTACCGATGGTGAGGCCTGAGCCCACCAATCCTTCTCCCCCACCCCCCTGCACCAACTGTGAGGCCTGCACAGCTCCCAGCCACCAGGCCTGCCAATTTCCCCGCTCCCACCGGTGGCAATGCAAAAATGGTTTCTAGCCACCAGGCCCGCTGATCTCCTCCCCCTGGGCACTGGTGGTGAGGCCTCAGCAGCTTCCAGCCGCCAACCTGCTGCAGTTCCCAGAGCGTTCTCTGTGCAAGCACAAGGAACGCTCTTTTACTTTTGGGGGGATTTAAATATCCCCTGTATAGTTTTTGTTTAACTTTTAAGATTTTTCTGCACACCTGGGGAGTCCCCCAAATGTGCAGGAAAATCTCTCTGCCCCCAAGTGCTCCTGGTGTATGGATTTAGATATCCACACACACAGTGGACACTTGGCTATTAGTATATAGATTTAAACTCTGCATTTACAGAAGGATCTTTTTGCACTAATTCTAAGCCTCTATGGGTTTTGCACACAAAAGGAGCATGGATGTAGCCACTTCCTTCTGGCTAGGATGAATTTGACTAAGTTACCTGTTCTGAACACTCCTACCATAATAAGTTTTTAGCGTTGTGGCCAAAGGTTCTGTTCCACTAACTGGTTCACCCTACCCCTCCTTTGAATCAAGATTTCCACTAATACAAAGAGACTTGCTCCAGTGGAAGAGGTATGTGCCACTGGTAAGAAGTTTCTTACATCAGGGAAGGCTCCACCACGAGCAGAAGGGAACATCTGGATCCATCTGAGTCTTTAGGGCACTGCAGGACTCTTTGCTGTTTTTTGTTCGAGCTATGAAGTTAATTATGTGAAATAACACTTCTCTAATTTCCATTAGCATTAATTATTAAATCTATGTCAGCAACAGCATGTTAAGAGTTCAGATTCTTCAAGGTGCCAATCAAACAATCAGCTCAAGTACAATTTCTAACTAAAGAATAATTCCATGTTTTGTGTGTCTCAGTAACAAGGACCAAGTTTTTAAAGTGTAATTAAAAAACAACAACAGCACTAGTCTTGTATTACAGCCAACAGAGAGCTTGTCGTGGAATATTTATGATGATTTACCACTACAAATTAAATTTGAAGCAATACAGTTTTGCCTGGCTTGGCAGAACTATAATTCAACTACCACCGGCTACTTTACAAACCAAACCCTGTTATAAAGCCCCTTAGGTGTCTGGCCCAAGAATGTAAATAGATAAAGTTGGAAAAGGAGAGTTTGTTTTCATGCCCTCTTCAAGGCTGAGTTGATCAGAGCATAAGCTCTAACCTCTGCAGTCAAATGGCCACATTTTTCTTCTGAGAAAAATTACAAATAATGAAATATAGGTTTCCATGTGGTCTGATTCAATAGTTCTAGCTGATATGCCTCTTTCCCATGGAGAGCTATTTATGGTGGCATCTGTTCAACCTTGTAGCCTTTCTCAGGTCTGGATTGCAAAGATCTGTTCTGCTAATGGCGGTTCATTCCTCTAACACAAGTCACCTTCCCTTGATGCAAGAACATCTTCCATTAGGACTTCTTGGGTCAAGGAAAAGTGCCTTGCCCCAGAGGAAGGCACTACCATTCACCGAACAGACCTATAAAAGCTGGCCCCAGGTATACTGCTTCATACATTTCATACACTACAGTGCTTCTTGGTTTTACTGCTACAGACCCCCTTTTAATGGAATGTTCCAGTGCCAATAAACCATTCCAGATACAGCGAACACAATATGGACTCAGTATCACGCAGCATCTCTGATTAGAGTTCCACTTCCAGGATACCTGAACACATGAACTTGTAATACTGAGTAAGACCATCAGTCTATCAAGGTCACTATTGTCTACTCTGACTGCAGATCTCTAGAGTTTCATGTGGACATCTCTCACATTGTCTACTACCTGATCCCTTTAACCAGATGTTAAGTACTGGGTTCCATGGATGAGCAGACCCCAAGTCTAGTGATCAGCACAGCTTTATTTGTGATTCAGCAAGAACAAGACAAAACCCCAGGGCAATAGCCCTGTATAAATAGCATGCAAAACCACACCCACCTCCCAACAATAGGCTATTTACATAACATTGATTCCTCAGTGGTCACCTCTAGAGTCCTGGTGAGCTATTGTTCTAGAGCTCCAAGCTCAGCCACTCTCTGGTACACAGTCCTGGAACGTTCCAGCCCTAATACATAACACCAGAGATGCCAGCATTTGAACCTGAGACATTTTGCAGACAAAGCAGATGCTGTATCAGGAGACCAGGACCCCTTCTCCCCATGGCTCCTGGAATGTTACACCAGATTCAACCATTGGTCAGTCGTGAGAACCTGTGTTCAGCTGTGTAACTGGTGGGAAGGGGGATTGCTTATTTATTTATCATATGGAAGAGTTACACACAGGACTTATATAATAATATAAAATATGTAACCAAGTTGATACAACAGGTATGCAGACTGATTGGGCAATCCCCCTAAATACTAATATCTAGATTTTCAACCCACTCAGTCGCAGCTAGGGAGAGCTCAAAGAGTTCTGTCACATCTCTCTGGAAAGCATGATGCTCACATTCCTGTGACCGATGGAAAATAGTTTGGTGGGCTGCACCACAATTGCATTCGGGTCCTGGTATTTTGCCCCATTTAAACAACAGGTCCGCACAACTGCTCAAGCCTGTTTGTATTCTATTAGCCATCTTCCATAATTTATGCATCAAGTCAAATCCTGAGGGCCTCTTCCTGGTGTATATCAGGTTATGGATATCGGATGGAACTGATTGCATCCATGTTCACATTTTGCTGGTGGGGGGAAGAAGCTCCTCTCCTGGGATCTTCTGGCATGTGCGCATAGTGTGCACACCATGATAATGTCACCCAGAAGTGATGTCATCATGCTAGGCACATCACCAGGGGGATGCTCTAGCATTCAGTTAGAAGCTCTATGATAACATAGAGCTCTATGATAACATAGAGCTTTCAGGCCAAATGCTAGAGCGTCTCCCCGGTGATGTTCCCAGTGCGAAGACATCACCTCTGGGAAGCAGTCTTATGTATGTACCAGACGTTGACAAGGGCAGAATGTCACTCAAGAAGTTACAAGGATAGCTCTTTGGATCACTGGAAACCCTATGGTAAAACCAGAAAGTTTCTAGCATTTCTAACTTCTGGGGTAGCTCTAGTAAACACTGGAAACTTTATGGTTTTACCATGGAGTTTGTGGTGATTCCTAGAGCTCCCATTGTCATTTCCTGTGTCAACTTCCAGTAAGTGCAGGAGGCTGTATTTTTTTATATATTTTTCCCCTGTGAAGCTGTGCCCACCCACAACCTTCATAATATTAGCACAGCACTAACATTGCATGTTTATTGGACTGAGGATCCAGTTTAAACAAGATGCTGAGCATATGCAGTGTTGGTGGTGGAAAGTGCCATCAAGCTATAGCTTACTTATAGAGCACTGTAGGATTTCCAAGGAAAGAGACATCCAGAGCTGGTTTGCCATTGTCTGCCTCTGCATCATGTCCCTGGTATTCCTTGGAGTTCTTCCATTCAAATACAAGTCAGGGCCGACCCTGCTTAGCTTCTGAGATCTGATGAGACTGGGCTATCCAGGTCAGGGTATATGCAGTGTTATATGGGTAAAATCTTGCTGCCAGCATAATCAGGTCTCAATTTTTATATATTTCAAATTTAACTTGGACAGCAAGGCTCAACCTGGCTGTTTATCCCTGTGTGAAAAGAAAATACAATCTATTTTTTAACAATAAATACATAAATAAAAACCCTAGCAAATCTCTCTCTCCCGTTGCTACTGTGGGTTTCTAGCTATTAAAGTTTCAGCTTTACCTAGACATTAGATAGCCTTGGTACATATTATCTGTTTCCATTCCAAAGGCCCCCTTCATTTAGTAGCCACACCTTTATCACACAAACTGCCAAGAGAAGGAATTAAATGTAACCAGAGTCACCTTCTATTTACAGCCACAGGGAAAAGTAATTAAATTTAATGGAAAATGCAGCTTCTAAATAAAGGCACCAAGAACTTCCACTTCTGCACAGCAGGGAGTGAGACTACATACAAGGAGCTAAATTAATCCCTGGTACCACTCCATTGTCATCACTGGGCTTACACCACAGAGGCCTTTGGCAGTTGTGCTCTTTCCTCTAGCTATAATGAAGCGGACGAGCCACACTCTCACATTCTGTCACAGGCACAAAACGGAATCCAGGACAAAACACCGCAGAGCGGCCTAATGATGGGCCCAGCAAAGGTTACATTTCCTCATGGATAGATTTTACCTTGTCAACTGCTTAGAGTGGACAAATGAGAGAGGCCAGGGTATTCACAGTTAGATTTCCTGACTAAGCTTAATGAGGAGAGAGAGAGAAAGCGGCTACCAGAGGAATTAAATCTTCTCACTTCTTAGCCAATACAATCAGGCAAGAGACATTTTCCATATGCTAGGAGAGCTCAGATATGCTCCTCCAGGAAATTAAACTAACTATTTTGTTGAATCTCCAGCAGAAGATGCAATTAAAATTAGATTAAAAACAACCCCCCAAAAGCCCAAGGCATTCTCACCTCTGTAAGAGTACATGTCTGGCTGCCAGAATAAACCTGAAGAGACAACAGACCCTCCCTCGGTTTCTACAGAGAATTATCTGTACTATTATTGTTATTTAGCTCTCTTCAGAAACAATTCTATAAATAAAAAGGCTCATGCTTCTGACACGGAATTGGGAGGAGGGGCGCAGACTGGGTAAATTATTAAATAACTGTGGTGAAAGAAATGCCATCCATACACACACACATCGATATGCCATTTGCATCAGCCTAAAAATATTTTTAAAATAATAAAACAGATTTTCTCTGACGGGACTATATGCGGCCCTAATATGTGAAATTTCAAATTATGTGAGTGGCACTTTAAAAGAAAGAAGATACTCTTTTTACACTACCTGACAGCGCTATATTGCAGTGATTGCTTGGGAGTCCTTATAGCTTTAAGGACTCTGAGACTTTGAGGACTCTGAGAAACAATTTGTGTACAATGCACCACTAGGGTTGCCAATCCCCAGGTGGTTAGCAACAAAAGTGAGATACACAGATGAAGTGAATACAGAAAGAAGGGGAAATCCTCCATATAAATAAACCTCCAAAAATACTCACCAAATAGTCACTAACTATAATACCCACAAATTATTTACATAATCAGCCATGACAAACATAGAAAACAATTTCAATACAAATCTCAAAATTTGTATAAATGAATTGTGCAAATAGAGAATGATCCAAGTTAATGAGTCGCAGGACAAGGGATTCAAATGCAAGTTACAAATTCAAAAGTCCACTCAGTACACCAATAGTACTTCAGGTGTGTACAATCCTCTGTTCCTGAAGACTTAAAGTTCTGTTCACATAGCAGCTCTGCAAGTTTAGTTCCAGATGATGGGACAAACCGGTGTTATGACACCTCATTTCACCAAAGCTTTATCCAAGATGGAACTGTAACAACTTATCTAGATCCAAAATCACTGCATAATAAAATACTTCACGTCACTGCATTCTTCCAAATGGTTGTGTGCTTAATAGAGATTGAATTAACCACCAGAGAACTAAACTTGCAGAGCTGCTATGTGAACAGAACTTTAAGTCTTCAGGAACAGAGGATTCTACTCACCCGAAGTACCATTGGTGTATTGAGTGGACTTTTGAATCTGTAACTTGTATTTGAATCCCTTGTTCTGTGACTCAGGAACCTGGATCTTTCCCTGTTTGCACAATTCATTTATATGAATTTCAAGATTTGTACTGAAATTGTTTTGCACGTTTGTCATTGCTGATTATAGTCTTTTGAGTATTTTTGGAAATTTATTTATATGGAGGATTTTTCCTTTCCTTTTTCTTTTTTTGTATTAACCTCCAGGTGGTGGCTGGAGATCTCCCACTATTACAACTGATCTCCAGGTAGCTGAAATCAGTTAACCTAGAGAAAATGGCCACTTTGGAAGGTGGACTCTATAGCATTATACCGCATTGAAGTACCTCCTCTCAGGGGCGTCGAGTTTTAAAACCCTGGGGGGGGGGGCTCTTGTGCGCGCATGCACGAAGCACATGTGCACACTGGGACCATGTCCCTGCCACCACCACCTCCACCGCCTCTCACCCCCCCCCCCCCGGCCTGGCCACTCCTGCCTCCTTCCCTCTCCCTCCCTCCATCCGGGGGCCATCTGGGCAAATGCTATAGAGTTTCGAGGTGATTGCTAGAGCGTCGCCCCGGCAATGTGCCCAGCATGATGGCATCACTTCTGGGTGATGCTATCACACTGAGCATTTGCCCAAATGGCCCCCAGATAGAGGGAAGGTGGCGGTGGCAGGCAGGCCTAGGAAGGGCCTGGGGAGGCGTGGTGGTGGGTCCTCCATTTTGCCGGGGGAGCTCAGTCCCCCCTGGGAAATTTTGGGGGTGGCCCAAGCCCTCAAGCCCCCCCCCATAGTTGATGCCTATGCCTCCTCTCCCCAAACCCTGCCCTCCTGAGGCTCCACCCCCCAAATCTCCAGGTGTTTTCCAACATGGAGCTGGCAACCCTATGCACAACTAATGGCTCATAGAAGCAATCTATTCCTATCTATAAGGTTGAAGAAGCATATTTTTTTTTCTTTTTTACCTGGAAAAGCAGTTTATTCATTATTTAGTATGGTACATTTTACTAAGAAAATTAAATTACAATTCTAGAAATAGAAGCTTTATCATAGAATATAGAGCAGTAATGTATATGGCTACCAACCAGCCAACATTTTATTACCCTAACCAGCAAAATGTGCTGTCAGGTAACCAGTATCAGGGGCCAAAAAGCCAATAAAACCCAGAGCCTGTATTCAACAAGATCCCCTCATAGAGCAGATCTCACAGTACCATTTTCCCATACATCCCACAGGGACACCCCTCCCCCCCCCCCCCCAATTTGTTCCTGGTTTCAGCAGATCTGCAAGAACAACATAGGGAACAAAACAGGGTCTTCAGTGAGAAGAGAGAATCAGTGAAAATCTCTACCTTTTTTTCTGAAGATGAGTATTCCTTCTTTGGAACCCCGAGGTTGGACACAAAGCCCAGACCTTGTCACATTCCAGCCACAAGTCATCAGCCATTATCCCAAACTAACAATATAAATCCTGGGCCTGCTCCAGACTAGCCTGATTTCTACAGTCCCTGTGGCTGCATCCATGAGTCCCTGGATGTGCCGTTGCAGGGCCCTCCTTGTCTCTACCCACTGGCACTGCTCAAGTAGCCAGTACTGTTGAAATTACAGCCCTGTTTCTGTGAACTGGCATTTCTTCCACAATTATGCCTACCAGTGATGGACTTGCATGAGCAGTTATTGGTGCATGTCAGAGCTAACAACATTCAGTCTCACCAGGGCTGCTAGATAAAACCAGGGCTGCTAGATAAAATATTCAAAAATTAGGTCTGACCTGCTTTCTTCCCTGAAATGGCAAATTGCGATGTTTCCCTGCTGTTCTCTATTCCTAGATACAGTACTCATGCATAGAAAGCACTGGATATATACCACAACGTACTATATAATCAGGATGAAATGGAAGGGGGCATTTTTATTGTTGTTGTTGTTTTATTGTTTTTGTTGTTGTTGTTATTGTTGTTGTTGTTGTTGTTGTTGTTATTTCCATTTATACCCCACCCTCCCCACCAAATCAGGCTCAGGGCAGCTTACATAAAAACTTAAAACACATAGAACAAAGCAGATATAAAACAATCAAACAATCATAAAGTGCTAGTAACAGTAGTGATGGCAGCAGTAATATTGCATAGTGATGGCGGAGACATAACAATAGGTCGTGATGGAATAGTCATCGTG
The DNA here is from genome assembly GCA_029233225.1 of Lepidodactylus listeri. Classification (NCBI taxonomy): domain Eukaryota; kingdom Metazoa; phylum Chordata; class Lepidosauria; order Squamata; family Gekkonidae; genus Lepidodactylus; species Lepidodactylus listeri. Next base: position 36,152,600 of record JARCFY010000016.1, read on the forward strand.
GAATACAGTCAGTGTTGATGATCAGCTTATCTTAATCCATTTATGCCAGCAGGCACAGGTGGTGGGCTTCCATGTATTCATATTCCTATTCATGAAATCTGGGTTTGGTTTAACATTTTCTGCCTTTTTTTCCCTTCCCTGCTGCCATATACATTCACCACCTCTCTAATTAGGTCTAATTACACAATTAATGGAACCCATGAGTGATTGTGTCACCAGAATGTGTAATGATGTACAATTACATAATTACCTCACATAATGGCATTAGGGTACAAAGTTCTTAATATATCATGAGAGAAAGTGTGTGTGGGCGCAAGAAAAAGGGTTTTCTTCTCGTTCAGAATAAAATAAATCAGTCCACTATGTCAACAGACTTTTACAAATAGATGATGGGCCGAATTTCATACAGATTAAAAATTGGTTTCAAGTGCCTTATTAGTTGTAGAACCTCTTGTGGAATTAATAACTGGCCATTAAAAATGCCCCTTTGCTTCTCCTCCATGTGCCATGTGCATGGCTGCTTCAGGGTTGCATTCTCTTGTGGGTACATCTCAGATACCCAGAGCTCAGTAAGCACAATCCTAAAACCATTCAGGAAACTGCTTAGGATGACAAGTCAAAGATACAGTAGAGTTACTTGACATAAACTGGTGGTGGTGGTGTTCAGTTGCACAATCGAGTCCAACTCTTTGCGACCCCATGAACCACATCATGCCAGGCCCTCCTGTCTTCTGTCATGCTCCAGAGTTTACTTAATTTCATGTTCGTTGCCTCAATAACACTGTCCAACCATCTCATCCTTTGCCGTCCCCTTCTTCTTTTACCTTCAGTCTTTCCCAGCATCAGGGTCTTCTCCAGGGAGTACTCCCTTCTCATTTGGTGGCCAAAGTATTTGAGCTTCAGCTTCAGTATCTGTCCTTCCAGGGAACAGTCAGGGTTGATTTCTTTTAGGGCTGACTGATTTGATCTCCTTGCAGTCCAAGGGACTCTCAGACTGGTGTAACACCCCACAAATGGCGTAGTAATATAAACTCAGCAACAACAGCAGTGTAGGGGCTAGAAATGGACAACAACTGGAGAGGAACAGGACTGAGTCAGCATCCTAAAACCATAGGGCTGCCAAGTCAGCCTGGGGGGCGGGGGATCCCCTGTTATAGGGGTTCCCAATCCGCCAGCCGGCATTTGGCCGGCGGGGGGAACCCCGCCCCAGAAGTCGTCCAGTGAGGACGACTTCCCCCGTGTAATGATGTCACCCGGAGGTGACGTCATTACGTCACCATGGTGCGCGCCAGAAGAGCTCCCGGGGGGAGAACAACTCCCCCCCCGCCGGTAAGTCGCCGGTACTTGGCAGCCCTATAAGACCCTTAAGCTTATGTCCCAGCATTGGCATTGACCTAAACTTTTGCTGGCAAAAAAAGTTGGTATAAGCATAAACATTCCTCTATAACTCAATGGGAATGAAAACAAATTTCTCCCTTCCTGCCTGTGTCCTGCCATACCTACATAGCCATGATGAGAAGTTTAGAATAACAACCAATAAAAGCTGTCCTAATCACTATATAAACCCCAGCCAGGACATCCATATTTCAGAACAATAGTGCATGTAGTAAGGAGCTACACCTCTCTGGCCTCACAACATACGTACTTAGAACACACACACAGGTGGAACTTGGTGATGGGAACTCTAGAGGATAGGGACTTAGTACAAACAGCCAATGATGAGAACAAACATTGTTATAGCATATTGCTAATGCTGCTCTCTTCAGAAACCTGACAATTACTGTACCTCAGGATTAGGGATGCTGAGTACTTCAACAAGAATGAACTTACTTGAGCTCCTTAACTTCACATGAGGAGAATTCCTGATTGGATAGTCTCAATGTTCCCTGGTGAAATGTGAAACACCATGCTGAGCAGCTTTACACACACACAGTCCAAGGACAGACTGACATTTTGGCCTGATGTAGGTCTGCTTTTCAAGCAGATTAAGAGAGCCCATTCAGACAGCCGCAGCTGCCCGGCATTGCTTTGCTGCACTCACCCCGTCCTGAAGCGTATTTATTGTGCTTTGAAAAGGTACCTGGTGAAACCGGTGTCAAGCCATCTGGGTGCACGTTCATTCCACTTCCTGGCAGTGTGGACACAAATAAGCTGCACATCAAGCAGCACCAGTAATGTGAACCCACTAATGCGCTTATGTGCAGCTTGGCAAAACAGACCAAAGTTGCACACCGCTGCGGTGGTGCCATCAGGGGCCACCCCGCAGTGTGATTGCTCCGTTCTGCCTCCTCCCTGGTATGGTCCCGCATCAGTCTATGCAGTGTGAACGGAAAGCCCCGTGACAACTCGGCCCAGGTCTTTTTGTCCCACTTCCCTTGCACTTCAATTTGCCAGTCTGTCCTCGGCCACAATAGTCACTTGTGCTACAGGGCTAGATCATTGCAGCATGTGGCTGATTTTGCCAGTCCTAGAACTAAAATCTCATATTCTAGGGAAAAGGCAGTATTCACAAGGGCCCAGTCAAGTCATTAAAGGTACTGACTTCTATTATAAAGCACAGACTCACTGGTAGCATACCCCCACTTTTTGCGTGCAGTCAGATACATAAATGACATTGGATAGATTGTAATGTCTGCTTTGGGGGCTGCACAGTTGGTGGTGTCTGTCTGAGAACTGATCACAAGATTCATCTGGATTCACGGACAGACACAAAAGGCAATAGAGACATCTAAGTGGTAAGTTTTAATTCCACAATTTCAAATTGATTTTCACTACTTTTCTTTTTACCATTTAAAAGTTGGAGGCAGCAGAAGCAGATAAGACTCCAAATAATCAGCTCTTTGCTCACAGCTTGAAAACACAACTACTCGAGACACAATCACTAACCTGAACTATCTATCTGGGGATACAAGGGCAGTGCATCCCACACTAGTATGCAACGCAGAGGTATCCAGTCTTAACATTTGTTGCTCAGTCCAAGTGTCCCCTTGCTTTGCCTTGCAAAAAGCTCTTTCTTCAAAGCATCCCCCTCTCAGACATGCATACATGTGTGGGAGAGACCATGACCGATTTCCCACAAGGTGCTGCTCCGGCATCATTCTTCCCTTTGCCCTAATTGCGTGCTTGAATTTCCCACTATTTGCCCCACACCGCATTTTGACCCGCGGCTTCACCCAATTTCCCCCGTGGCTTCAGTGATCCTCAAAAAACAGAATCACTTTTAGGAATGAAACTTAGGAGCAACAATCTGTGATTCTGCAGTATCCCAGAATCCCTCCATGACCAGGAACTTAGACAACAGATTCTGAAAATGAATACAATACTATTTAAAGGTACAAGGCAATTTCCAAGATATTGAACAAATATTTAGAATTAATTCTCTATACGCAAGTCAAAATAAATTACCAAGAAATACATAGGTTTGTTTTACCCACAAAAAATCAAGACACAATTCTGCTACAACATAGGAAAGAGCCATTTAAAACTGAAGGACAAGAAATACAAATATTTCAAGACCTTCTGCCAGATACAATCAAGAAAAGGAAAGAATTTAGAAATCTAAAACGTTTCAACAGAAAAACATAAGCTATCTTTGGAAAATTCCCTTTGCTTTAGAAACATTCCTGGCAAAAGGTGAGAAAACAATAACAGTGGAACAAGCAGAAAAATTCTTGCAAGAATTGACAGTGAGTGACAGCAATCAAAGTTCAGAACTAGAAGATGCTGGGCCCTCATCTAGAGAAGAAGAAAGAGAGATAAAGAAAAAAGAAAAAGAAGGGGGAAATGAATGAGTTTAAGATAATCTCTGTGAATCTGACTAGACTAAATTCGCCATTTAAACTATCAAAAAAAATTAATCAGTTGAAGAAATGCAGAGCAGACATACTATGTATCCAAGAAACCCACATCAAAAAGAACCAAAAACATATATTGAATTGTAGAGGATTGGGTAAGATCTATATTGCTTCTGCTCACACTAAAAAGGGGGTGTATCAATATATATTAAAAACTAAAGTTTGGAAGTCTTTTAAGAATTAAAGGACCAGAATGGAAGCTATTTGATTTTGAAGATAAGACCACCAGAAGGACAAATTTGGACAGTGACATCCATATATGCACCAAATAGTAACAAGAATGAATTCTTTGAAAACTTCCACCAAACACTATTAGATTAATATGAAGGTGAATTTTTAATCTTCAGAGATATGAATGGAGTCCTAGACCCTAAAAAAGACTGATCTAAAAATGTTAGTGGTAAACTTCCAAAGAATGTATATGGCAATGTTAGAAATGGAAGATATTTGGCGAACCCTTCATTCAGATTAAATAGACTTTACATATTTTCCTGATAGACATCAATCATATTCAAGAACAGACGTGCACTGGATATCAAAAGCTTTAATCACAAAATTTGGAAATGCAGAGATTTTGCTCAAGAATCTAGCAAACTACAATCAAATAGAATCAGTTTGGAAGAATGGACGTAAGAAAGAGAGAAGATGGAGATTAAATGACACGCTTCTATTACAAGATGAAGTAAAACAAAAAAGTAAGAAAGATCAAAATTTACTAGGAAAAATATATATAATGCTATTGCAATATGAAACAGAGCAAGTGAAAGATTGTATGATTAAATGGATGAAAATTTTTAGAGAGAATATTTCCTTGAGCCACTGGGAAAACTTATGGACTAAAAAAATTAAATTTACTGGGTCCCAAATATTGAGAGTATTGGTATAAAATGTTTTTAGATGGTATATCATGCCCAAAGAAATTGCAAAAGCCGATAAAAGTTATAATGGAAAGGGTTGGAAATGTCAAAGTACAGGTGCAACATTTTATCATATCTCGTGGACATGTAAGAAAGCAAGACAATATTGGATAAAGATCCATGAAGAGATACAAAAGATACCAAATTTTGGGTTTCTGATGGACCGAAAAAACATGCTACTAAATATTTAACCAGGTAGTATTACAGGAACATATAGTTAACTATTTAAATATATGGTAACAGCAGAGAAGGTGACAATTGTGTCTAAATAGAAGGTGGAAAAATGTCCAGAACTGATGGCATGGAAGAACAAATTATGCGTAATTGCAAAATTAACATCTCATTTATATAATTGAATTCAGAATGTCAAGAAAAATGGAATGTACTTTTTGAATATATACCTGAAAATTAGGATTAAATTGTTAAAGCGGAGACTGGAGAATGATTAAGGGATAGAGTCAGGCAATACATGTTTGTAATAATTAAATATTAGATATGAAGCAATGAAGAAAAGATAGAAAGAAGATAAAACAGAAGTGAAAATTTAGTGTACATAAAAATAAATCTTATGCAACCAAGGAAGTTCTGATTGACAACTGCAATAATTAGATCAGTGTAGTATTGTAGTTTGTGTAGGAAATATTGTAGATAAAGCAAATGATAGTGATTTACAAATAGAAATTTTAAACGAACAGGAAAAAAAACTGAAACCTTACTAATAACAAAGCAGATGACAACATGCACTCAAAAATAACAATAAAAAAGGAAAACACTAGTAAAAGTAATAAAAATAGTGGACTCTAATCTGAAGAACCAGGTTTGATTCGCAGGGACTTTTGATACCATTAGTCATGGTATCCTGCTGGACCACCTTTATGGGCTGGAATTGGGAGGAACCATTTTGCAAGGGTTCTGGTTCTACCTGAAGTAAAATTTTCAGAACATTACTATAGGGCACTCTATATGGGGCTGCCATTGAGAAGTGTTCAGAAACTTCAGAAAGTTGGTACAGAATACTGGAGGCAGGATGCTGACTGGAGTGGGTCACAGGGACCATGTTACTCCAGCACTGGCTTCCAATCTGTTTCCAGGCACAATTCAAGGTGCTGGTATTGACCTTTAAAGCTCTACAGGGTTTGGGTCCTGGAGGAAAAATTTAGGCTGCTAGGCAGGAAACTCAAGGCCAGGACCTCCAAGGTAGCCTTCTCCGAAGTGCAACCTGCTCCACGTGCAGGGCCAGAGAGACAGGCACAAATTAGGCGTCTCAATGTGTGGATGAGATGATGGTGTAGGGAAGAAGGGTTGAAGTTTGTTAGGCACTGGGGTGCTTTTTTGGAACAAGAGGGAGTTGTACAAAAGAGATGGTCTCCACTTGTCCCGAGATGGAACCAGGCTGCTGGCGCTTAAAATCAAAAAGGTGGCAGAGCAACTTTCACAGTGGAGGGTGGTAAACTGTGGGGTACCACAGAGATCAGTTTGGGTCTGATGATTTTTAATTTGTTTATTAATGATTTGGAGTTGGGAGTAAGCAGTGAAGAGGCTAAATTTGTGGATGACACGAAATTTTTCACACTGGTGAGAAACAGGGAGGATTGTGAGGCACTCCAAAGGGATCTGTCGAGGATGGGTGAGTGGCTGTCAGTGTGGCAAATGGGGTTCAGTGTGGCCAAGTGCAAAGTGATGCACATTGGGGCAAAAATCCTAACTATAAATACACATTGATTTATGAAGCATGGACAGCTTCAAGAGGGAATTGGATAAACATATGCAGGTGAAAAACATAATTAAAATGCGGAGCTCAGTGTCTAACATCTAGCGTCTGCATCAGTCGCCATCTTGGGTCGATAAGCATATGGAGCAGAGGTCCATTAGTGGCTATTAGCCACAAGGTACAGATAGGAACTCTCGGTCTGGGGCAAGTGATGCTCTGTATTCTTGGTGCCTGAGAGGGGCAACAGTGGGAGGGCTTCTAGTGTCCTGGCCCCACTGGTGGACCACCTGATGGCACCTGGTATTTTTGACCACTGTGTGACAGAGTGTTGGACTGGGTGGGCCATTGGCCAACATTGGCTTCTCTTATGTTTCTATGTTGAGTCCAACATACCTGAAAGAGTGCTTACTCCCTTATGAACCTATCCAACTTCTGTAGTAATTTTCTGAGATCCTTCTTTGGTTCCCCCACCTTCTGAGATTCAGCAAGCAGCAAACCAAGAGAGGGCCTTCTCAGTAGTGACATCAAAACTCTGGAACTCTCTCCTCAGAGAAACTCATCTGTCCCTTTCTGTTGTCATCTTCTGCCAGCAGTTGAAGTCTTTTTTGTTTCATTTGGCATTTCCTCAGTGAGCCCTCCTTCCTGACCAATGTACTCATTCTTGTCTTTATGGTTTTGAGTGTGTGTTTTAGTTCTGGTTTTAATTCTTTTAATTATGTGTTTCTTTGGGTTTTAACGGTTTTTAAGGTGTGATTTTATTTTGTATGTTTTTAGTTTGTTAGCTTTCTTGGTGGACCTTATGAGGGCAGAAAGGCAGGTAGAAATTTTGTAAAATAAATAAAAACTGTCAGTAGCTATCACCACATCCTGTAGCAATGAATTCTGTAAGTTAAACTATGCATTGTATCCACCAGTAATTTCTTTGAATATACTACTGATCAATTTCCTTGGAATGAGCCCAAGGTTCTTTAGACAGCGGTCATGCCCAATTCTGCTGCTGCTGGTGTTCTAGACTAATTCTGGAACCTCATAACAGTAGTCAGGTTTTTAAGAGACTGCAGGTTTTGGTCTTTGCTTTTCCACAGCACTTTGACATGTGTGTACAATATGATTAAAAGCAGAACCTTTTTTTAACTACTGATAATATGCATTTCCTGATTTAGAAACAATTGTTCTTTTAACAGTGTGCAATTACCATCCCAATTCAAATACACGGGTAAGAAAGGAAAATTAAACTTTTCCTGGAATGTAATATATTACTACTTTTCCTGGCTAGGATTACATTTCAAAGGTAATTAAAGTTCTTGAAATGTATGAAATAATTCACAAATACTACACTTTCCCTCTCATCTGTCTGAAATATATGCATATTCAGGGGAAATATTTCTGTCTTTTAAATAGCTCCAACAAAAGCAGCAGGAACACTAGCAGCAACAGAATCACCTTGGCATTTAAAGTGAAACTTTGTTTCCTACATCTCACGACCCTGATAAAGGCCAAAATGACTTTTGTTGTGTATCGTTGGAGTGGTAATTTTCCCAGGGGGGGTGGTTTTCATTTGTATGTAATCTTAGATCATTCTGACAAGCCAGTCTCTTATTTTCAGAAGGTGGGGGGAGTGCCATTTATGACAATGCTTGTTATAAAATGAACATCAAAATTATAAATGATGCTTGCCTGGGAAATTTATTGGCAAATATAATTACGAGCTCAAATGCAATACAGCCTTATAAATCACCAGCCTCTAACTCAAGCAGCATAATCCTCAAAAAAGCTACTGCAGATCTTCAGTGAACCCTTCCCATAGAACTGTATCATATTTCATCACAGGTGATGTTTGTGTATTTTTTATACCCCCGTGTACAATGGGCTCCCGACCGCCCGGCATCACCGTGGCGTGCGGGAGCCAGTTTGCCGCCTCGCGTGACGCGCGGCAGCAACAGAGCGCGTTTGTGCTTATCGTGCTGGGCGGGGGCGGGGCTTGCTCTTTGAGAGCTGTTGCCCCGTTCCCGCCAGCTCAGTTCGTTCACGTGCTCGCCCACCCGCCTGCCCTGGTTGCAGTGTAGGCTTTTGCTGGTCGCCACTGGGGGCCAGGTAGGAATTTTTAGACCTCCTGTTTGGCTCAGGGATGGGGTGTTTTTTGCCTACCTTACGCTGTTGCTGGTGGTTAAGGGCATAGATGGTGGTCGGGTATTAAGTAGACTGGTCACTTGGCAGGTTTATGCAAGCAAGAAAATGGAACCGGTGAGTGCCTCACGGCATATCCCGATTGGGAACAGGAGGTCATCAGGAACCACCCTAGGGCCTTGCGGTCTGGGGAGGTGAATGGCGATCACCTCTGGGAACCTCTCAGACTAGGCTCCTCCCTGAAGGTCTGTGCAGCCTCAGGGGTAGGCGCCCCTGGGAGGGGATGCCAGTATGCCGGGCTGCCGGTTACGAGCCAGAATCTGACTGGCTCAAGACTGGGGCTAGGTTACCCGCCCATTTTAAGGGCAAGGAGGCCGTGTCTGGGAATGACGCCTGCCTTGCCTGTTCCAGAGCTTGCTTAGTTTGCCCACTGCTGCATGTTCTGTTTAAATAGTTAATAAAGTGGCCCTTGTTTGATTCCAAACTGTTGTCTGTCTCGTTATTCATGCTGGGGTGGCAAAAGCACCTAGGGTGTGATGTGCTAAATGCACCAGCATTTACCCAAATGTACAATATGGTGGAATCTACCAGCAACCTGAGCTTGCTCACATTATAGATATTGACTTGATAGTAGAAAAATGCTCCACCTCTCAGCTATGATTCCTTTACACCCCCTCTAGTTTGAAAGACAGATTAAAACCAAGCTCTGTTAAATTCAACAGATTTCTCGTGTTTACAACTAGGGTTGCCAAGTCCAACTGAAATTTAAGCGGAGGGAGTCCGGTCCTCTTTGGGAGTCTTCTGGCGTGCGCACGAAGCACGTGTGCCGCAATGACGTCACCCAGAAGTGGTGTCATCGTGTCGGGCACGTTGGGGGCGGGACCTCTGTAATTCGAGGGAAAACCATAGAGACCAACCCAAAGACATCCAAATTAAGAGGCCTTGGGCACACATAAGTTATGATCTTGTTTCATCCTCTTAGTAATAAATAGAGGCTTAATTACAAGTTCCTCATTTTTGCATTTGCTGGTAGCTAAAACGCAAATGACATGTAAGTTCACGGTTAACTCAGTAAGCTCAGGTCCCCATGTGCAAACAGAATTTAGTGTAAATATTAGGGGAGTGATTTATATTTTTTTACTAGACAATAGGATAAAGTAAAATTTTGTGTGCGTGAAAACTTTTCCAGTGTGGCACCTCAGCAGCATATTAATTAAAGTCTTTGAAGTCTAGCTTTTTGAGGAGTGTTTAAAGTTATTATTTCCTTCTTGTCAATAAAACTGACATTTAGTAGTGCCTTCTTCTGTGAATGTCTGCTGGCATTCTAAAGCCATTAACACAGCTGTGTATTTTCTGTGTTTTTATAGAAGGTTTGAGACCTGAACAATCAAGATTATAATTTTACACTCCTGTTTGTTTTACCATTAGGTTGATAACATGATTAAAACAGTAAATGTCAATTTGTTCCTCCAGTATATTATGTCCACATTCTACAGGCCCATTCACCACAAATATAATTTTTATTGCCTTTTTAAAGATTTAAATCACTACTCTTCACAAATAGCAGAGGAAACATTAACAAAGACTGAGTACTTCACTGTTAATTTGGAGTGGGGGTTTTTTAGTGAAGCAATGTATGTGTTACTCCTTGCTGCAATATCCGCTCATCTCAGAAATTAATATTTATCCTTGTGGCATTTCTTTGAGCTAAATTCAGTTTTCCCTACTACCAGCATGGTGTAGTGGTTAAGTGTGTGGACTCTAATCTGAGAGAGCCGGGTTTGATTCCCTACTCCTCCACTTGCACATGCTGGATGGCCTTGGGCAAGCCATAGTTCTGGCACGGCTGTTCCTGAAAAAGAGCAGTTTCTGTCAGAGCTCTCTCAGCCCCACCTACCTCACAGGGTGTCTGTTGTGGGGAGGGGAAGGGAAAGCAGGGAAAAAGTCAATGGCACTCGAGTACTCTTGAGTGGTGGTTGATGGGCCAATGACTGGTGAAGCGCACAGCACAGCCAATGGGAGAGCTCAAAATGGCCAATTAAGTAAAGGAATTGTATACATAGGATAAGCACAGAAACAATGTTGAACAATGTGTTTGGAGGGGGAAATATAATGGCATGGAAGAGATACTGAATATGCATGGGTTTGTTTCTAAAGGGAGAAACAAAACCCAAATGGGAATTTTCTAATCAAACCAAAATAAATGTAAAGGCTTTGCTTCCATTCCTTACCACCATCTGTACGAAGTGATAATCACAGCTTCTCAGTGTTCTGTCAGGTCACAATAGATGTTGCAGTATTCAGTGATGATTCTTTCATTAGCAGGATGCCACTGATTGCAAGATCTGGGGTACAGTGAGCAGGTGAGGGCTGTTATCTGTGAGGCCTGCTTGTGGGCTTCCCTGGGGCATCAGAATGGGTGTTGTTGGAAACAGGAAGCTGGACTAGCTGTAGGGCTGCCAAGTCAGCCGGGGGGCGGGGGATCCCGATCTATAGGGGTTCCCGATCCGCCCGCCGGCATTCGGCCGGTGGGGGGAACCCCGCCCCAGAAGTCGTCCGGTGAGGACGACTTCCCCCGTGTAATGACGTCACCTCCGGGTGACGTCATTATGTTGCCGTGGCGCGCGCACAAAGCGCACGCGCCAGAAGAGCTCCCGGGGGGAGAACAACTCCCCCCCACCGGTAAGTCGCCGGTACTTGGCAACCCTAACTAGCTGGACCATTGTTCTGATCCAGCATGGCTACTCTGGTGTCAGTTTCTTCTACAGAGAGCCAGTCTGGTGTAGTGGTTAAGTGCACGGACTCTAATCTGGGAGAACCGGGTTTGATTCCCCACTCCTCCACTTGCACCTGGCTGGATGACCTTGGGCAAGCCATAGCTCTGTACCAGCTGTTCCCTCAAGGACAGCTTGGGAAAGAGTTCTCTCAGCCACACCTACCTCACAGGGTGTCTGTTGTGGGGAGGGGAGGGGAAAGGAGTTTGTAAGCCGCTCTGAGACTCTTAAGTGAGTGAAGGGTGGGATATAAATAAAATCTCTTCTTCTTCTTCTTCTTCTTCTACAGCTGTCAACCAGCAAACATTTTTCTAGTCTTTCAATCATCGTGTTCTGAAAACAATTGATTACAATTTGAATCAGCCTAACACCAAAGCCATCAATAGAAGTACGTTGCATAAGCATACATGAGTTGCCCTACACAAGGCTAATGTTTCTATTCTGTTATTCAGCAGGTATTTCTACAACTAGTACTTCAAAGAGACTACGAGACTATTCAAAAGTCATGGGGGAGGGGTGAGAAGACAAGGGAAAACAGAACTGTACCCACTGGCCTTGTTCCCTTTGTTCATTTGACGTAAGTTGTCAGCAGAGCTTATTGCAGATAAAGTATATGAATGAAAAGGGACTGATCATACATTTGCCAGGGTTCTTGACTGCACCAACCAAAGATACTTGCATGCATTCTGTACAGGCATATGCTTTATTCACAAGTTATGCCAAACACACATGGAGCATAAGACCAGCAGGCACAGCCCCACCTCCTGGCACACGTGTTTTCCATTTAAAAAGAAACATGCTGAAGTTTTGTTTAACACTGGCATAATGTACAAAGAAGCACACCATTACTAGGATGTGACCTGTGTAATGTCTTGTCCTCTTAAATCCAGAGTCTGTTAGTTTTTGCTTGTCATCACCATTGCGTAATCATATTTTAAACCACAAAGTTTGATTAAATGTACCACAAATGGCTAAAAATTCACAAGGCACATTTTTTCACAATTAATATTTCCTTAAATCACCAGTTGTGAAACTAGCAAGCACTTTCGAGATTTTTGTCCTCCTTAGAAATGCTTTGTCTTCACTGGAAACCCATTTTTCATCTCTCTACTGTAATTAAACCATTGACAGAGCAATAAAAAATTGATGTATTTTTAACAAATTAGTGCAAGCACCTGGCAGAAACAATATGTAATGCTTCCCTAGAAATAAACATCACCAGACAACTATGCCCAAAAGCTCTTTCTAAAAAGTCCACATACTGATAGCCTGTGTTTAAATGAAATACGGAACACTGTCAGAAGCAAGAACCTGAACTTAACAGCTTTAATAACGGGCTTTAAATTAATGAACCTAATAATTTTTGAAAAGAGTAGTCAGCCAAAAGAATAAAGAAACCCTAACTGCCACATCATAGGCTGCTGTTCTCAGAAACTAAAACCCCTGACAGTTATTTTTAATGAAGTTTTTTGCATTACTGATTCATACCAACCACAGAAGTTATGGACTTCTCTATTGAGAATATAATTGCATCAAATCATGTCAAGAATGTGAGACACCAAAGATTTCTCAGAATTACTGGAGTTAGCCCAAGAAACTATAATTAAGAATAAGAGTACAAAACTAAAAAGAAGTGTCTGGTCTACCAAGAAATTGATTCCACTGAGCACTGATACATTACCACAGAGTATCTTTTGAACAGGAATTCTGTATTTCCCTTTTTTAAAAAAAGGCTTATGGCCACAACAGTCCTCCTGGAAGCATAACTTTATGACCGATTTCCCACGAGGCACTGCTCCGGCATCGTTTTTCCCTTTGCCCCAATTGTGTGCTTGAATTTCCCACTATTTGCCCCGTGCCACATTTTGACCCGTGGCTTCACCCAAATTCCCCCTCAGCTTCAGTGATCCTCAAAAAACAAGATCACTGAAGCCGCAGGGGAATTCAGGCGAAGCCACAGGTCAAAATGTGTCGCGGGGCAAATAGTGGGAAATTCAAGCATGCAATCGGGGCAAAGGGAAGAACGACACCGGAGCAGCGCCTCGTGGGAAATCAGTCTTCATTTGAGATGACCAATGAACCATTTTCTTTTTAATGAAAGCAACTTTGTGGAAAGGCTGACCTGGATGGAGAAGTATTTGTTTATATATTTGCAAAACTTATATCCCACCTTTCTGCCCTCACACAGGTCATCAAGGCAGCTAACGATTTCTAAACAATTAAAATCAAAAAACCCAAAACACACATATTAATGGAATGATTTAAAAAACAGTTAGAATATGTACAAAGACATAAAAACAGCAGTTAAAAAACTGGTCAGGAAGGAGGGATCACTGAGGGAATGGCAAATGAAACAACAAAGTCTTCACCTGCAGGTGGAATTTGCAACAGAAGAGGACAGCTAAATCCATCTGGGGAGAGAGTACCAAAGCTTTGGTGCCATGTTTAGAGGCCCTCTCCCAGGTTGCCACCCACCTAATATCAAAAGGCAGGGGCACCTGAAGCAGGGCCTCTGAAATGACTATAGTGGTTGGGTGGGTTCATAAGGTAGTAGGTGGTCCTCCAGGTATGCTGGACCCAAACCATTTTTTTAATTTAAATTTGCAAAATAATAACATACAAGTTCCAAATCAACATACATAATAAGAACCAGTATAACAGAGCAATGAAATGGAGGGTGTTACATAATCATCACAACAACTGAGAGCACTTTTTTACTATAATGTAAATCTATGTATCAGTATTGACTATGGGGAGAAGCTTTGTATAAAACACACTACTTGGGAGTTGCTTGAGAGGACCTTTTACTGGTAAGAGCTTTCAGACCATTCAAGATGCTATGTTGCTGAGGTTATAGGAGTGTTGCTATAAAGTACTGGGTTCTGAGATGCGTTGAGTGATTAAAGCTCATAGTTTATTGAAAGGTCGAGAAAAGGACATCAAACTGGACTCACAGGTCTGCTTATATTCCCCTTCATGGCCACACCCATGCACACACCTAACACCCATGATTGGTTATTTACAATGCCCCTGCCACCTAAAGGTCTCCCTATAGACTGTGGCTTCCCCATTGGTCCCCAACTAGGATCTTCCAGGTCTATTGTCCTGGGAGTGAAGCTCGATGGCTTCTCCTGGCCACGTGTGTGGTCGACCGCATGCGTGGCTTAATGGCCGGGAGATAACACCCCTCCCCCCATATTTCAGATTCCCCCTGGCATACATAGTCCCATAGGTAAGCGGGTTGCTTCCGCTCTCGGGCTGACCGGTGCACTACTGGAGTAGGGGGTTCCTGATCTGGCATCAGTTCTGGTCTCTCTGGTTGGGCTGGGGTTGTGTCCGTTAGGGCATCCCATGAATCAGTTCATGGGGGATTCCCACATTGAAGAGAGCTGTCTTCTTCAGCTGGGGCTGTGTCATCTTGTGCCGGGATGTCTGCGACGGGGGCATTGTACGTGTCCTGTGGAGACTCCAACAGCGACTCCCTGTAGTCCTCATCCTCAGGGTCCTCAGGCAGGACCCAGCACCTGAGGTGGTCGATGTGCCGCCACCACGCCTGTCCGTCCTCTGTGAAGACCTCATAGGACAAGGGGCCTGTTACTAGAACTACCCACTGGGGCCTCTTCACAAAGTTCCAGGTGAAGACTGGGTCTCCCGGGAAGAACCCTCTTGAAGCGGGTCATGTCTCCAGAGTGGTGCTGTGGTCCGGAGCCCAGTCAGGGTGTAGGCAGTCCAGATGGGTGGTGAGGCACCGGCCCATTAGGAGTTCTGCTGGGCTGTGACGAGTTGTGATGTGGGAGGTTGTCTGTTAACCAAAGAGGAAAGCAGTCAGCTTGTGGTGCCAATCCCCTTTGTCTAAATGGTGCAGGGCTTCTTTTGCAGTGCGGACCATGCATTTGGCCTGACTGTTGGTGGTGGGGGGAAGGGTGCTGAGCAGATGTGCCAGATCCTGTAATACTGGACAAACTCCAGAAACTCCACCAATGTGAAAGCAGTGCCATTGTCCAAGACTAAGGTGTCAAGGATGCCATGTGTGCAGAAGATTTTCAACATAGCCCGGATGGCAGCTTGCGAGGATGTGGAACTCACAGGGGTCACCTCTAGCCACTTGGTGTAGGCCTCCACCAAGATAAAAAAGATCTGTCCCTGCAATGGCCCGGCAAAGTCTATGTAGAGCCATGCCCATGGTTTGTGGGTGGACTCCCAGGTCTCGTGGGGGCTCTAGGCAGCACCGGCCAGGACTCTTGGCACTGGTGACACCTTTTGACCATGGACTCGATCTGGTCCAATCCTGGCCACCAGATGTAGCTCCAGGCCAGAGCTTTCATGCGGACGATCCCCGGGTGTGTCTTGTGCAGTGCTGTGAGGACCCTCTTCTGCAGCGGGGGGGGGGGGTATGATAACTCTACTCTCCCATAGGAGGCACCGTTGTGCACCGACAGTTCGTCCCACCTGGATGAGAAAGTTGCAAAGTCCTGTACCACTGCAGCTAGCCACCCCCTCCCCAGCCAGTCCAGGACCCAGGCAAGGAGACGATCGCGGGCTGTGTGGCGGGCCATCTCCACCACTTGGACCGGCCAGTTGGGCAGGCCCCCCAGCAGGGCGATATGATGGGCCAGGCCAGGGTCTGGGTTGCAGAAGGGCAGTGGAAGACAGCTGAGGGCGTCAGCGTGTCCCATGGCCTTGCCGGGGCAGCGGACCAATGCGTAGTTGTAGCCGGCCAGGAATATGGACCAGCAGAGGACCCAAGGAGACAACATCTGTCGGGTCTGGCGGTCCGGCACTAGGAGGCCCAGGAGCGGCTTGTGATCCGTCAGGATAGTGAAGGGAGTGTGCCGCTACCGGTGTGACTCCAGAGAGGTTTAAAGTTTAAATCCCTGCCCCAAATTGTGCCACAGAGGTGGCACACCCCCTTCAGTGATTTATTTATTTATTTATTTATTTAGATTTATATCCCTCCTGACCAACATTGCGGCTCTAGGCCTGCTGGGGAGCCTGCTGCCCCACTGATGGGAGCCTGCTGCCCCACTGAGCTACTTGGGGGGGAGGGTTAATGCCTCCCTGATTTTTCCCCCTTCTCCACCTGGCCACAGGTCAGCTGAAAAGGGGGGGAATGATTGGGGAGGCATTTAAACATGCCTCCCCATGCCTTCCCCAGCCCACTAGCCAAAGTGGGTGAGTTGGGAAAGGCCTGGAAAAAGCAGGGAAACATTTTAAATGCCTCCCCATGTCTTCCCCAGCCTGGAAGGAGCTCCCTGCGCCTTCCCCAGCCCGGTCGAGCAGCAGGAGGGCCAGCTTTGCCTCCCTGGAAGGAGGGAGACAGCGCATACTTCTACAGTCATTGGTTCACCCAGCCAGTCATTGGTTCAAACTGTTGTAACTCCATTCAAAGTAGCATGAAGTTTACAACTTATATGTTGTCAAGTTATCATTCGAAAGGGGATTGGGAACTGCCGGGGTGTCCACCATACTGGAGGAATAGAACAAAGTCTGAGTCCAGTGGCACCTTTAAGACCAACAGAGTTTAATTCTGGTTATAAGTTTTCATGTGCATGTACAGTTCAGATCTGAAGAAGTGTGCATGCACACAAAACCTTATACCCAGAATTAAACTTTGTTGGTCTGGTGCCACTGGACTCAAACTTTGTTCTGTTACTTCAGACCAACACAGCTACCCACCTGAATCATATTGGAGGACTGCTACTAATGCAGGATCTCCTTGGTGTCATTCATGTGAAAACACATTTGGAAATGTAGGGTCAAGATTCCAGTTCAAACCCGCTCGCTGAAAGGGCATCGCTCTCTTAAGGTCACACCTAACTCACTCCGGAGGCTGCTAAAGTTCCTTATGTTTACATAGGCTGAAGGCCTGAATCAACAACAGCTGCAAAGGGAAATACAGTGAAAGAGACAGGAAAAGAAATAAGCAGCAACTTGTACGAAGAACTGAGGCTGGCTCACCATTAATCTCTCCTTCATTCCCAGCTTCCCAAGTAGTTTGCCCCAAACAATTTGGGCCTCCCTTGGTTTCCCTTATTTTGAAAGTCTATGGCTACAGCCAACTACCGTGTTCAGAGTTTATTGGTAGCTGGAACGTCTAAAATGTTTGAATTTGCCACCGATTATCTTTTTTGCTGTCTGCATAGACAAGCTGGTTTTATTTCTTAATTTGTCATATAAAAATCAAAAGACCAAGAACCTTTCATTGGTTTGCTGACAAGCAGCTTCGGTAGGAATGGATGTTTCTCAAAACAGCCTGATTACTAATAAAATCAAAACAAAAATAAAACCTACAGTTATATATCTAACGCTTGGGCTGCACATTAGGGACCAGACTCCATATTATATATAGGGCTGCCAAGTCCCCCGGTAGGGCGGGGGAAACACCGATTTTAAATACTCACCCCCGCCTTTTCAAAATTGGCCACCGGGGGACAAAATGGCTGCCAGCAGGAAGGCAGGGGAACCTCAGAGTTTGCCCTGCCCTGCCTTAAAAGGGAAATGTCTGCAGAGAGCCTGCCCTGCAGTAAAAAGCCTCACCAGACATTTCCCCTTTAAGAAATCAGCAAGAGAGCTTCCACAGCAAGAGAGGTCTTCCCAGAGATTAAGGAAGGACTGAAGGGGCTGCTTTTGCATGTGGCTTGCAACGTGGTAAGTTTCTCTTCCAGCTCTTTTCCTTCTCTCTCCCTCTTTCTTTCTTTTTTCTGTTTGTCTGTCTGTCTGTCTCTCTCTCTCTCTCTGTCCCCATCCAGCAGAGGTCTATCAGTGGCTATTATTAGCCACAAGGTCTAAATGGAAGTAAGTGCCTCTGCCAGTTTTTTCCTTCTCTTTCTCTCTTTTTTCTGTCTGTCTGTCTGTCTCTCTCTCTCTGTCCCCATCCAGCAGAGGTCTATCAGTGGCTATTATTAGCCACAAGGTCTAAATGGAACACTTTGTCTGGGGCAGTGATGCTCTGCATTCTTGGTGCTTGGGGGGCAACAGTGGGAGGGCTTCTGGAGTTCTGGCCCCGCTGCTGGACCTCCTGAGGGCACCTGGTATTTTTGGCCACTGTTGTGATACAGAGTGTTGTACTGGATGGGCTGTTGGCCCGATCCACTGTGGCTTCTCTCCTGTTCTTATGATATGAAAATCATAGTTAGCACTTGTGTAGCAGTGCTTTATATTCTGCCGAGATGAGGAAGGATTCTGTAGGGCCGTTGCTCAGTGATAGAGCATCTGCTTGACATGCAGGAGGTATCAGCCTCTTCAGCTAAAAAAGGATCAGGTAATAGGTGACATTAAAGATCTCAGCCTGAGACCCTGGAGAGCCACTACCAGTCTGAGTAGTCAATACTGACCTTGATGGACCAATGGCCTGATTCAGTATTAGGAAACTTCATGAGTTCATGTGTCAGCATGTGGAAGCAACATCACAGGATGTGACATCACAAAATGATGTCACTTCCTTTCTCCTGGCTCCACCCCCAAAGTCTCCTGGCTCCACCCCCAAAGTCCCCAGATATTTTCCAAGTTGGACTTGACAGCCCTAATTATATAGGAGGTATGTAGTTAGATCTCTCAGCATATTTAGGTTGAGGGGGGTTTCTTTGAGCATCCATTTAATGTGGGGAGGAGCTCCAACATGGATCACAAGTAGCAGAACCTGGCAGAGAGCGTTTAATACCTCCCCATTCCCTAGTTTAAATCACCCTGCTGTTATCCTAACAGGGCGATTAAGTCCTCTCACCAAGCACCACAGCTCTTAGCAAATTCAAATCTCCCTGCAGTTCCTTTAAAGTAAAAATAAAAGTGTTATCAGATCAAGTTACAGATCTACTGGACCCAGTATTAGAATATGTCACTTCACTGGTCTTCTGCCTGGAATAAGCTTATCACTGTCATCACTAGAAGCTTTGTTTATACCTAGCTGTTGTCCAAGCCTGTAGCACACACCGCAGGGATTCCCTTTTTATAAGTTTGGGGTACATAATATTTCTTCTCAGACATCGCCAAGATAATTAGTCCAATGCAAAACCAAAGCAGCTCATAAGCAGAGTAAACAGAGATAGTCTTGAAGTCCAGATGGAACGAACCACTGAAAATCCCAGACAAGTCTCTGTACATTAAACAAGGAGACTGGTATTAGGGAACACAAACAGTTGACAGCATATGAAAAAAAGAAACAAATGGTGGCATTCCAGTTCAGTTACCTTTATCGGCATTAACAAAATTGTGGTATTATTAAACACAAATCAAAATGCATTTCATTTTGTCAAGAGATGTGACAAGTTCTTCTGAAAAGTTTAGCTCAGTGGTGTCAAACTCATTTGTTATGAGGGCCAGATCTGACATAAATGTCACTTTGTCAGGCCAGGCCATATGTGCCATAAAATGTAATGCCAGGTACCGGAGATATAAACTGTATAAAGGACAGCAGCTGGTAAGCTCTGAGTCAGTGTATCCTCACTGCAAGGCCCCATGGGCTGGGAGAAGGGGGGTCCAAAGGAAAACATAAACGAGCGGACTGGAGAGCCAGCAGTGCAGCATGGGACAGATGCACCCACACTATTTGACTGATAGCAATGAGGTTGTTCTTCCATGCTGAAGCCATAATCAGACTGGCTCTGCCCACTCCCCCACCCCCACCCCCTCGGAACAGTCTCCTGTTCCTTCCCTTGCGCTAGTTGCTTGCGGGCCACATAAGAGCCCTGGATGGGCCCATTCTGGCCCCCGGACCGTATGTTGGACACCCCTGTTTTAGCTAGTCTCATTAAAACTTCCAGCTTTCTTCAAAATTTCTTGGTGTTTCTCCTGAGGAGGACCTTCAAGATTCATTTGAATCTTGCTTTGGGTGATATCCAGTGATAATCCAGAGCAGTGATAACCCTTACCGAGAAATTTCACTGTTTATGCAATTCTCTTGGCCTACCTCAGATCTCTTTAGATTTTTGGCCTCAGGAAATTTTGATTCAGGTGAAATTTCTCTGGAAACTGTATTTCCAGCTCAGGACACAAGGGCTGCTGAGGGATTATACTGTTTTCTGAATTTGAGGTTGTTCTGAAATCTTTATTACATCATAAATTAGGCCCTTCCCTCAATAGCTAGACTTCTCTATCACCTCCTTTCCCAAGGGGAACTAAATAATGCTTAAGAACAAACAGGAAATTAGTAACAGGGAAGTCCCACTAAACATGACAAGTCCACCTGCAGGCATCATCAGTAACTGAAAGTGAAACTGTTCAGCATGCTTGGGAGCATCATATCCTGCCAAGAGCATGGCATTCATAGTTTCCTCTGCTTCTTGAACTCAATCAAAAGGCAATGAAAATTTCAATCCCATACTCCCCTGCATGAAAAGTTAGCTGAAGAATATGGGGTCTGTAGCTGCCCCCACCTCCCAGATGAATTCCAGCAGGAGAAGGAACTATGACTCCCAGACCGATTTCACATAAGCCACTGCTCCGCCCCCGCTCTTCCCTTTTCCCTGATTGCATGCGTCAATTTACCACGATGTGCTGCACAGCCACATTTTGACCCACAGCTTCACCCGATTTCCCCCACATCTTCGAGATCCTGTTTTTTTGAGGATCTAGAAAACGCAGATGAGAGCGGGCAAAGCTGCGGGTCAAAATGTGGCCACGCAGCACATAGTGGGAAATTGACGCATACAGTCAGGGGAAAGGGAAGAGTGGGGGCGGAGCAGCTGCTTGTGGGAAATTGGTTCCAGGCTTCCTGGTAGGAAATAACATTCTTGAGCATGCTAAGAACTGTCGTGTCTAGTTATGGGTGAAGCCAGCAAGTATGTATCTCCTCTCTAGAAAGTTCCCCCTAGTACCAGTTATCCTCTCCCCATTTTCAATAGTAATCTTTTTTCCCCCTTAGAATGGAGAACTGGCGGAGAAGGGGGCCCCGTTTGTTTCCTCAGAAAGTTGGAACATCTAAGTCAGAGGTGTCGAACTCATTTGTTATGAGGGCCAGATCTGACATAAATGAGACCTTGTCGGGTTGGACCATGTGTGTCATAAAATGTAATGCCAGGTAGCGGAGATATCAACTTCATAAAGGATGCAAACACAAAGATTTTTTTTTTTACTTAAAATAAAAACATGCTTAAAACATTAGCACTCTTGCAATATTTTGTTTATTTAACAGTCTCTAATAACCGGCACCTCTTGCTCTGAATTATCGCATCAAAGTGTCTGTGCTGTTGCAATCTTGAGCATGCTGTTCAGCATGTGTATCTGTAAGCTGTAAACCTACTTTTGATTTATTGACATTCACCACAGAAATCTCACGCTCAGAGTTCTAAGTCTAGGGCCCAGGGAAAACATGAAATGGTTGAGCGTTTGAGAGAGTCTGGTGAAGCAAGCTATGATACAGCAGCAGCAGCAGCAGGAGATGGCCAGTTCCAGTGCGGGCCTGATAGAAGCCCTCCGGGGGCCTGATCCGGCCCCCGGGCTGCATGTTTGACACCCCTGATCTAAGGTTTTTTTTTTAAAAAAAACTCCAGGAATTTTCAGTAAAGCTCTGGATGGGGTGGAACACAACCTAGGGTGAGCTGGTCCATCACTCATCAGAAGTCACTTATCTCTCTCTTTTCTCAAGCAGATTGTGAGATAAAGCAGACTGTGAGGTACCAAGTCATCAACACTGGTTCTCTGAAGCTGGAGACTGCTGTATGCCTATTTTTGATATTTTACCACACGTACATGGACAAGAAAAGGCTCCCCAGCCTGACATCAGCTTTGGTTAAAGCACAGGTCCCCCACCCACCCACCCACCCACCCAGGGTTTTAGGTTATTAGACTCCAGCGCATTTCTGCAGAAGTCTCAAATGGAGCAGATAAAAGGGCAAGCAATGAATATAAAAAAGAATAATCTCAACTTGCTACCTGGCGAAAAAGGGGGCGATTTTGTGGCTGTTGATTTCACAAATCATTAAACATTACAGCAAACATAAAGAGAACGCTTCCTGCCCGGTTTTGAAATGTAATGTCATAGGGTAACATTGTAATGTTCCCTGTGAGTGGTCATTAGATTGCGCATTACACAGGGGGCTAGTGCATAATTGCTCCTGTGGTGTCATCCTTGAATCGTATATGCTGCTGGTTATAGCTCCGGGGGCAAAAAAAGCAAGTACTTACTTTGATTGCTGTCAAAGGCCTTATCTGTGTCCAGATTATTCATTCCTTTTTATATTGGCAAGAGCAAGCTATGGTGAATCAGCTCTGAGGAAGGTGAACCGCATTTTCATTTAAAGAGGCAGGGTGAACATTTTTTCTTCTAAGAAGAACAGTTGTCGTCCCAAAACTGCAGGGCACGGGAGACTACCTGCACTGAAATTCATGGTGTGGCCCCTGGCTGATGAGGTCTCTTTGGCCTGTTTCTTTGCAAGATGGAGACAAAGAAATTGGGGGATGGTCTTCAGTAGTGCTTTTCATTGATGGAAAAGACCAGGAAGTGGAAGGGCAAGAGGAATCAGAGGAAGGGCTTTCTGTGGCACCAGCTCTGGCTTCATTCCACAGTGGCTACTTGCTGTAGAAACGCATCTCAGACTTCTCATACACATACTTACATGGATCATAATCAACTATTACTGCTGCATTCCCTGCCTCTCTGCCATCCAGCTCTCGCCGATTCCCTGTTCCACAGCTATTCTTCTAGTCTTTTGCAAAGGATACCTAACCCAAATCATCAGCCATATCTCAGGGTTTCCCTTTTCCTTCCCCCCTCAACTTAACATGCTGCATCAATTACCCAGTGCCTGTTGGATGAGGAGTGTTCAGACTGCAGGGTCAATTTAAATCAGTTCCAGGGCTGCTGATATACAGAGTCCAGGCCTACAGGATTCTGTGAGGTTCCACCTTGTCCCCCATGCTTTTCAACATCTACGTAAAGCAGTTGGGAGAGGCCATTCAGAGATTGGGCCTAAGTTGCCACCAATATGCGGCTGACACTTAGGGTTGCCAGCCCCCAGGTGGGGCCTGGGGATCTCCTGCTTTTACAACTGATCTCCAGTTGACAGAGATCAGCTCCCCTGGAGAAAGTGGCTGCTTTGAAGGGTGGACACTATGGCATTATACTATGCTGAGGCCCCTCCCCTCCCCAAACCCCACCCTCTCCTGGCTCCACCCCCAAAGTCTCCAGGTATTTTCCAACCCAGTCTTGGCAACCCTACTGACACTCAACCCTGCCTTGTGCTTCCAGCAGACCCCATGGAGGCTATGGAAACTGGGAACAGGTGCCTGAAGGCAGTTTTGGAATAGGGCTAACAAACTGAAACTTAATCCTACAAATAGGAGGTGCTACTGGTTGAGGGAAGGTTTGACCCAGGAGATGGGACATCTCCTGTTCTGGATAGGGTTCTACTTCACCTAAAGGATCAGGGTCATAGCTTGGGGGTGCTCCTGGATCCAGGACTCCCGCTTGATAGTGGCAGGGATAGTCAGGGGTGCCTTTCACCAGCTTTGGATGGTTGTCACTACGGTACATGTAACATCTAGGGTAGATTACCACCGTGAGTTCTAAATGAAGCTGCCCTGGAAGACTGTCCAGAGGCTACAGTTGGTATAAAACTGAGGCTAGAATGTTGACTGGAGTGAGTCATGTGGTCCATATCACTCCAGTCTTGCTCCATCTCTGCTGGCTCCCAATTTGTTTCTGGGGTCAACTGAAAGCACTGGTATTGGCCTTTAAAGCCTTATGGAGCTGGGGACCAGCAAACCTTAAGGACGATCTTCTTCCATATGAACCTATCCATCTATTCCTTTCCACTCTAGTTTTAGACCTGTTGGATGACATACACTGAGAGATGGACAGAGGGAGTGCAACTCTGTTGATTCTCCTGGACCTCACAGTGGCTTTTGATTAGGGTTGCCAGCCTCCAGGTGGGGCTTGGGGATCTCCCACTTTTACAACTGATCTCCAGCTGACAGAGATCAGCTCCCCTGGAGAAAGGGGCTGCTTTGAAGGGTGGACTCTATGGCATTGTACCATGCTGAGGCCCTTCCCCTCCCCAAACCCCACCTTCTCCTGGCTCTACCCCCAAAGTGCCCAGGTATTTTCCAACCTGGACTTGGCAACCCTAAAGTCCACAGGCTCAAAAAAGGTTGGGGACCCTGATCTAGAGGAATTGTTTAGGGCTTTTATGTTTTCTTTCGTTTTGATCATTGCTTAATCCCCATCCTGACCTTGCTTTCTGTATATAATCTGTGGTCAGGGAAGCAGCAGGTTAGTAAAGGAGTGTGAAGGAGCTTTTAAACCAAACAAACTAACAAATGGAGGACATACAAACTAAGCAGATGATGCTGTTATTAATGGTATAAGGGAAAAGAGGTACTCTGTTTACCTGAAAGGAGGACTGTTTCCTACACACACACACACACACAAGTAGGGTTGCCAGCCTCCAAGTGAGGTCTAGGGATCTCCCACTTTTACAACTGATCTCCAGCTGACAGAGATCAGCTCCCCTGGAGAAAATGGCTGCTTTGAAAAGTGGACTGTACCCTGCTGAGGCCACTCCCCTCCCCAAACCCCGCCCTCTCCTGACTCCACCCCCAAAGTCCCCAGGTATTTTCCAACCCAGACTTGGTAACCCTACTTTTGATCTCATCAATCATGATATCTTTCTGGACCACCTTTCTAGGCTGGGATTGGGAAGCACCATTTTGCAGTGATTCTGGGCCGATCTGGAGGGGAATTATCAGAAGATTACTGCAATACAGTTTACATGGGGCCGCCTCTTGAAAAGTATTCAGAAACTTCAGTTGGTACAGAATGCTGCAGCTACGATGTTGACTGTGAGAGTTCTGCTCAAAGTAGTCAAGGATCAGATCTTGGTTGGTTAACCACAGTTCTTTATTCCCTATTTCTACATTAGTACAGCATCTCGGATTATTGTCAGAGATGAGACAGATTATACAAGCGGGTCTATTATACCATTCCAAGGAGTTTGAATTACCCATAGATAGCCAATCCCCTGAAGGGAAAATTGGCGGGCTAAAAGGTGTCCTGACCGTTTGGTTCTCACAGGAAAAAAGTGAGGTGTTAAGCAGTAAATTTCCTCTCCCAAACCAGACCCCTCAGATGTTTCGAGTTCACATAACAATCAATGGCTCCAAGGTTCTTTGCATGTGATAAGAGATGAGAGGCATCCTCCCTTGAAGTTACTGCCGGAGCAGCTGGAATGCGGAGGCAGGGATGTGAGGCCTCCTTGTTCTCGCAAATCATCGTTGTCACCCTCCCGGCCTGGACAGGCATAATACATCATGGTTACATAGACCCCAATACATAGATAGCTACATAGGATAGTGAAAGGCATGCATGCAAGAAGCTAAACCTAGGTCTGATTAATACATTGTCTGAATTGACAGATTCTGACACCCTGCCCTCCTCATAATTCACTTCACCTAGCTTTATCAGGAAACATTTTATGAAACAATTTTATCAGTTTGGGAGCATGAACATGTTCTGAACGAATCCATTCATTGTGTTCCGGGCCGAAATCCAGCCATCTAACTAAGTAATATAATCGGCCTCTCCGCATCTTGGAATCAAGGATTTCAGTTATCTCGAAGTGAGGGGCCCCCTCCTTCATCAGTGGAGGAGGAACTGGAGGAGCTGGATGCCAAGCATTCGGCCCAGGATCTTTCTTCAGTAGGCTGAAATGAAACACAGGGTGGACAGAACTCAGTGATTTAGGCAGTTCCAGTTCAAAAGACACATCCGATATTTTACGTAACACTTTATAGGGTCCAACATATTTCCATCCTAGTTTCCTGCTGGGCTGCAACCCATGGATATTCTTGGTGGAGAGGTATACAGAATCCCCTGGTTGGAGATCCCAGCCTGCTGCTCGTCCTCGGTCAGCATATTTTTTATAATCCTCTTTTGCCTGGTCCAGTGCTTTGCCTATTAATGGCCAGGAGTCTTGGAGGCTAGACCACCAACTTTTAAAATCCGAGGGGGGAGCACTGGGAACATTCTCAATGGTAGGCAATGGTTTCCCTTCAAAACCTCCCACCGCCATGAAGGGAGAGACTCCCGTGGAAGAGTGCACTGCGTTGTTGTAGCTATATTCTGCAAAGGGCAATAACTCCACCCAATTGTCTTGGTGATAATTGGTGTAACATCTTAAAAACTGTTCCAATATTTGATTAGTTCGTTCGGATTGGCCATCGGTTTCTGGGTGGTAACCCGAACTCAGGGCTGGTTCTATGTCCATCATTTTCAGGAGCTCCCGCCAGAAGCTGGCAACGAATTGACTGCCCCTATCGGATACCACTCTTTTCGGAAAAGCGTGTAATTTTATCACGTGATTAAAGAAAGCTTTGGCCATCCCTTTGGCGGTGGGCAATTGCTTGAAGGGGGTGAAATGTGCTTGCTTTGAAAACGTGTCTACCACCACCCAAATAACCGTTTTCCCCTTGGAGGGGGGTAAATTGGTGATAAAGTCCATAGCTATGGCCTCCCAGGGGCGAGAGGGGGTGGGTAGTGGGTGCAACAGTCCAGGAACCTTCCCCCCCCCGCTTCTTGCACATCAAACAAGTTTGGCAAGCCGAGACGAAGTCGGAGACGTCTCGGCGCATGCGCGGCCACCAGAATTGACGCTGGATTAAATTAAGAGTTTTTAGGAATCCAAAATGCCCTGCGAGTTTAGACGAGTGGCAGGTCAACAATATCTCCTTACGTTTGACTTTTGGCACCACTAGTTTGTCTCCATGAAGCCAACACTGATCTTCTCTCTTGGAGCATTCCTCCAAAGCCTCTAATTCTTCCACCTCTTCCGGAGCATAATCTCCCCCCCAATCACATTTCCCAATGTCCAATTGCGCCTTCTTAGCTTGGCTCCGAGTGACTACCACCCCCCCAGCTGCTGGGGGGAGAACATGGAATCAAACACCTCCTCCTTGACACTTTCATGTTGGGGCAATCTGGACAGTGCGTCTGCCAAGGAGTTAGCTTTCCCAGGAAAATGCTTAAGCACAAAGTTGAACTTGGAGAAAAAATCAGCCCACCGCAGTTGTTTGGCGTTGAGGGACCTCTGAGTGCGCAGCGCCTCCAGATTTTTATGATCAGTCCATATTTCAAACGGGGTTTGCGCGCCTTCCAACCAATGCCGCCACGTAGTGTGCGCCAACCTAATGGCCGCTGCCTCTTTGTCCCAAACCGACCAATTCCTCTCCGTGTCGTTAAATTTTTTCGAAATGTAAGCCAGTGGGTGTAATTTCCCTTCCGGCCCGCTTTGCAATATAGCCCCCCCCATTGCTACATCAGACGCGTCTACATGGATTATGAATTCTTTGGTTTCATCAGGGTGTGCCAGGATGGGCTCAGAAGTAAAAAGAGTCTTTAAGGTTTCAAACGCCCCCTGACACTCCCTGCTCCATGCAATCTTTTCTCCTGGCTTCCCGGCCTCGGGCCCCCTCCCCTTAGTTTTTAGTAAGTCCGTTAAGGGGAGCGTAACCCTAGCAAAGTCTTTTATGAAGGTTCGATAGAAGTTGCAAAATCCTAATAGGCTCTGCAGTTGTTTTCTCGTTTGCGGAGCCTCCCATTGCACCACCGCCTCCACCTTAGCTGGGTCCATCTCCAGGCCCTTCTGAGAAATGCGATAGCCCAGGAAGTCCACTGACTCACGATGGAATTCGCACTTGGATAACTTAACATAGAGCTGGTTTTGCAGCAAGGTGGCGAGGACTTCCCTGACTAATTTCACATGCTCTTTCTTATCAGTAGAATAGATCAAGATATCATCTATGTAACATAACACTCCTTTAAATAGGTGCTTGTGCAACACTTCATTAATTAAACTCATAAAGACCCCGGGCGCGCCACTTAAGCCGAACGGCATCACTAGGTACTCGAATTGTCCCAGGGGGGTATTAAAGGCAGTCTTGGATTCATCCCCCTCCCGGATGCGCACCCTGAAATAGGCATCTCGTAAATCCAGCTTGGTAAAGATCTTCCCCTTAGCGGCTTCCGCCAACAGGTCCTTTATTAAAGGGAGGGGGTAAGCGTTGGTAGTGGAGACCGCATTCAGTCCCCTATAGTCGGTGCATAATCGCAAACCCCCGTCCTTTTTCTTCCTGAACAGCACCGGCGCGGCAAAGGGGGACTTGGCTGGGCGGATGAAGCCGCGCGCTAGATTTTTGTCCAGGAACTTTCGCAGCTCTTCCCGTTCTAAAGGGCTCATGGAATACAGTTTCCCCTTCGGGAGTTTCTCCCCTGGAAGTAGCTTGATAGCGCAATCCGACAGTCGGTGGGGGGGCAACTCATCCGCCTCTGAATACTTCCAACAAGTCTCTATACTCTTTGGGCACCAGGGCGGGGGTGAGAGCGAGCGCGGGGGCCGGGGGAGGAGTGATCGGTGGTCCGGGTCTCCACTCCAGGTCCCACCTGTGCTTGAGGCAGCGTTCGTCAACCCAAGAGATCTTCCCTTCGCTCCATTTAATATAGGGGTCGTGCGCACTGAGCCAGGGGCTTCCCAACACCATAGGGAACTGGGCATTTGGGGTGATGACAAAAGCTCGCTTCTCCCAATGTTCCCCCGTCCCCAAAATCAGGCTTTCAGTCTCTGCTATGCACTCCTCCTTCATCTCGGACCCATCCATTTGAGTAAACTTTAGAGGTTCCACCAGTGGGGTAACCTTTGGTCCTAACCCCTCCACCACTAAGGGGCTAATCAAGTCCCGCGCACACCCAGAGTCAATTAATGCGCGGACCCTCATGTGGGTACCTGATCCAGGAGTCACCACAGTCACTACCATATATAATAGGGGGCCAGGGATGCTCACCGGAGATGGCGCTTCTTGGCGGGGGACCTGCAGTTCTGCGCCATTCACTGCAGGTCGTTGGAGTTTCCCGACATCTGCGTCTCCATCAGCTCCAGCTCCCCCTGATCACTAGTAGCTCCCTCCAGCTGCAACGCCCGGGGTTTAATCGGGGTCTTCCCGCAGCTAGGGGTGCTCCCCGCCACCGGCGTCGAGGTCTTCGGGCCTCTTCCCCCCCCTCTCGGGCAGGCTGAGGCGAAGTGGCCACTCTCCCCACATTTCATGCACAGCCCTTGCCGGAACCGGGCATCTCGGATATCTTGCACGCTGGACCGTGGCTTCGCTCTCGGGGCTGCTTTGCTAGCCGCCGTAGCCGAGGACCCCATTTTGATCAAGGTGAACCGTTCTTCCATGTCGGTAGCGGCTCTCATCCAGGTGGCCAACGTGCCCGGGCGGCCCCCCAGCAGCACGGTCTCGTAGATCTCCGGGTTAAGGCCCTCCCAGTACTTCTCCATGAATAGCTCCTCCGGCCAGCCGTGGATCTTGACCGCGATGCGCCGAAACTTATCGGTGTAATCCCTCACCGTCGATCTCCCCTGGAACAGCTTCCTCAGTTGATTACGGGCCTTTTCCTCACCCAGGGGGTCTTCAAACTGATGACGGAGGGCCCACATGAAGTTGTTCAGTGAACGCAGCTCAGGTCCTGGGGAGTCGTGCAGGCTCACGTACCAATCGCTGGTGGTGTCTTTCAGCTTGGAACCAATGTAACCAATCCGCTCTCTCTCGGTGGGATAGAGGTGGCCCCAGCTGTCCAGGAACCTCTCGATCTCCAACATGAAAAAACGCAGCTTCTCCGGGTCCCCATCGAACGTAGTCGTCAGAGGGTCGGAGGGGGCTGGGCGGACGGCCGGAGCGGCTGGGGCCGGGGCGGGTGCTGGGGCGGGCCCCGGGACCGGGATGACCGGCTGGGCTGGCTGTGCCGGCAGAGCGGGCACCTGAGGCTGAATCGGGACCCCCCCGGGCGCCGCTGGCTGTGGCTGGACTCCTATCCCCGGACCGGGGAGAGCTCCTTGCACTACCCTCATAGCGTCTCGAAACTGGTGCTGGAGATCGAGGGCCAATTCGCGTAGTTCTGCGGTGAGTTGGAGTCGCAACTCTCCCATCATCTGATCCAAGTGAGGCACCTGCTCCTCTCGGTAGGGATCGGGCCCATACGGACCTGTCCCCTCTCCTTCGAACGGCGGGCGACGCGGCTCTCCACGGTAGATTGGCTCGCAGTCGTCTCCCAGGTAGCTCGGTCTCCCTCGATCGAGCGGGTCTCCAGCGAACGAAACCCGTGCCCCTTTCCGGTCGTGCACCCACGAATCCACGGTCCGACGACCGAAATGGCTCCAGGCGTACTTGGGGGTCACGCTCTGATGAGGAGGTAGGCGCAGGATGTAGTGAGCCCCCTGGCTCGTAGTCACCGGCACTTCGGTGCCTCCTCCGCCGCCACCACCACCGTTCCCCGGGTCCTTCGGGGTAACGGGAACATCTTCGGGGGTAGGGTTGATGGGGACCGTGTCGTCGTCTGACATAGTCAGGAACGGCTGAGTCCCAGTCACGGATCTCTGACAATCTGTGAGAGTTCTGCTCAAAGTAGTCAAGGATCAGATCTTGGTTGGTTAACCACAGTTCTTTATTCCCTATTTCTACATTAGTACAGCATCTCGGATTATTGTCAGAGATGAGACAGATTATACAAGCGGGTCTATTATACCATTCCAAGGAGTTTGAATTACCCATAGATAGCCAATCCCCTGAAGGGAAAATTGGCGGGCTAAAAGGTGTCCTGACCGTTTGGTTCTCACAGGAAAAAAGTGAGGTGTTAAGCAGTAAATTTCCTCTCCCAAACCAGACCCCTCAGATGTTTCGAGTTCACATAACAATCAATGGCTCCAAGGTTCTTTGCATGTGATAAGAGATGAGAGGCATCCTCCCTTGAAGTTACTGCCGGAGCAGCTGGAATGCGGAGGCAGGGATGTGAGGCCTCCTTGTTCTCGCAAATCATCGTTGTCACCCTCCCGGCCTGGACAGGCATAATACATCATGGTTACATAGACCCCAATACATAGATAGCTACATAGGATAGTGAAAGGCATGCATGCAAGAAGCTAAACCTAGGTCTGATTAATACATTGTCTGAATTGACAGATTCTGACATTGACTGGATCACAGGGACCATAATACTCCAGTCTTGGCCTATCTACACTTGCTCCCTGTTTGTCTCCACAATTGAAAGTGCTGGTGTTGACCTTTAACACGCTATATCAGGAGTGGCCAAACTGTGGCTCAGGAGCCACATGCAGTTCTTTTGCACATATTGTGTGGCTCCCACTACAGTGGCTGGGGAAGCAAAGGGGAGGCATACCTCCCCCATTGGTCTTCCCTTCCCCAGCCAGTGTAGAGAAAGAAAGCAACTTGAACTTTAAATGCACTCTCAAAGCCCCCCCCCCCCAGCTGGCTTGGAGAAGGCATTTGTCTCTTTAAAGCCCTTCTCCAAGCCAAGCTAGCCGGTATGGGGGCCGGGGGGGGGGGGCTTGGAGGATGCAGTTAAAGTTGCTTTCTTTCCATTGCTCCCTCCCTCCCCCATATATTTCCTTCCTTCCTTCCTTCCTTCCTTCCTTCCTTCCTTCCTTCCTTCCTTCCTTCCTTCCTTCCTTCCTTCCTTTCCACCTTTCTCTCCTCCCTCCCCATCTAAAGTTACCAATTTAATATTAATAAAAGCAAATTTGCATATTTTTCAATATAAACATGTATATAATATTTGTTCATGTCTTGCGGCATGTCAGACATCTGACATTTACTCTATTTGGCTCTTACATTAAGCAAGTTTGGCCACCCCTGCTCTGTATGGTTTACATCCAACATACCTGGACTGCCTACTTCCTTATGTACCTATCTGACCACTGTAAATCTTCAGAGGCCCTGCTTTGGGTACTTCAGCCATCTGAGGCTAGAGAGGAAGCAACTTGTAAAAGGGCCTCCTCAGTCATAGTACCAAAACTCTGATACATTTGCCTGTCTCCCTCTATAGTGGTCTTCCACCAGTGGGTGAAGACTTTTTTGCTTTGTTTGGCATACCCCAATAACTATCAGGCTCTGCCTGTGCTGGGATGGAGTCTAGGGCTTTAGCACCCTCCAGTATCCCTCTTTCATAGGAATTCTGAGGAAGAGTTTCATAATAGGACAAGGAGGAAAGTTTTGGATGGAATATAATTATTTTGAACTTGTAATTATTTAATATGTAACTTACTTCTGGTTCCATTATGAGTGTTTATATTGGGAGCTAGCCAATGCTCTCTGGGTGCATAAAGCCTCCTCATTGTTGCTGGCTGATGCTCTCCATGAACACTATCCATTATTGTAGTAGCAAACCAATCCTCTTATTTTCCCCTATTACTCTCCCTAGAAGCCTTAAATTTTCAAATGGCTGGCAAATGCTCTCTACACTAAACTGAATCCAGACTCTATAAAAACTATTCTAGTTAATTCCATACAGCTGCATGTTGCTTTTCATTCACCATGGTTTTTTCCAGGATATTTTGAAGGAAATAAAGAAATAAAGAAGTTTGCTCCTATTATAATTTTGAACTGGATTAAGAAGCTGACACCTCCTTACAATATAGAATTACTCCTGAGGAAGACTGCTGTTGAAATGAGTTTATAACAGGTTGCTCATTGAGAATGCTGGACTTTTTTGTAGTATTGTAAAGTTGAGAATGTTGGACAAATTGCAATCTTGTAAAGTTTTGAAAGTAATACAATTCTTACTAAATGACATTTATATCACAGGGTTTGTTTGTATGGTTTTCTTGTTTGATACCTGTGACCTTGTTTTGGTTTGTTTTGCCTTTTTACTGACAAAACCAAGCTTGGTTGCCTAGCAACAGCTACTGAGAGGAAAGTTAGCCCCACAGCAGGAGGAGAAGAGAATTGTTTGACGGCCAGTGGCCCACCTCAGTGGCCAGCCAGCTGTGGAGGAGCCAAGCAGGAGAAGTGTCTTCGTCAGGAGAGACAGATGTTTTGGCAGTTTATTCTGACATAGAAGAGTGCCCAAGCTGGCAGTGGGTGGGAGAGAGGAGCGGACCCAGCACCCAGCCAACGGCATGCGAGTACTCTTGAGTGGCGGTTGATGGGCCAATGGCTGATGGAGTGCACAGCACAGCCAATGGGAGAGCTGGAAAGTGTTAATACACTGAGCTTTTATATATATAGGATTGCTTGTCCAGTGGCCATATTTGGATTGTTTGTAAGCAATGCTCCCTCTAAGCTGTGGCGTCTTATGAGCAAAAATTCTACTTTGTGAGCTACTGGCATAAAAGTTGTGAGCAAATGATTTGGCTACTGCATTTTAGTTTGCTCTGGAGCTATCCTTCCTGAGCTAAGACAAAAATGCATGAGCCAGAGGCTAAAAAACTGAGCTAGCTCACACTAACTCAGTTTAGAGGGAACACTGTTGGTAAGGTTGCCAGCTGGCCTGGAGAAAAGTGTCCTGTTTAACAGACTACAGTATGAGAGCTAAGGAAGCCTCAGTTCAAAGGCAGAGATTGGGTAGTGGGGGGTTCCAGCTGAAGCCCACACATATTCAAGATACACAATTTCTAAGACCGTGTCTTTGTACAGGGCCTATTTTTAATGAAAACAAGATTAGTCTGCAAATTTTGTGTGTATTTTTTATCTTACAGTGATCAGATCTATTTTACAATTTAAGTATCCTAATTCATATAATATAAGGCTTCAGGGGTTTTGCACTGTATAATTATGCAGCTCATTATACAGAACTAGTACCAAGTAGACTAATAAAGAAGCAGTTGTTTTAATCACTTTAACATTCCCAGTTTCCTCCTTGCTAATTTTTTTGCACTCATAAAATGAAGGAGCAGAGTGCACAGTAGCTGATTCCCAGAAACCACAGGGTATGGAGCTGGCTAGGTTATAAAACATCTTTCCTTCTTCTCTTTTCCCAGAAATTCACAGCTAGTTCCAAAACTTTTCACCAGCCATCTTCTCCTCACAACAGCCGTTCTCATTTCCATTAGTACGAGGCACAAGAGCACTTGTCTGGGAAAAGACATGCAGGAGGTTGGTATTATTTCTTCAACAAGAACTGATACTTGTAATAACCATTGCAGGGGTGGCCAAACTTCCTTAACATAACAGCCACATAGAATAAATGTCAGATGTTTGAGAGCCGCAAGACCTGAACAAATATTACACACATGTTTTTATTGAAGATATGCAAATTTGCTTTTATTAATATTAAATTGATAACTGTAGATGGGAAAGGAGGGGAGAAAGAGAGAGAGAGAGAAAGGTGGAAAGAAAGAAAATGGGAAGAAAGCAAATAGATGGGGGAAGGAGGGAGTGGTGGAAAGAAAGCAACTTTAACTTTAAATGCATCCTCCAAGGGTCCCCCCCGCCCCCATGCTGTCTAGCTTGGCTTGGAGAAGGGATTTAAAAAGACAAATGCCTTCTCCAAGCCGGCTGGGGGGGGTGGCTTTGAGAATGCATTTAAAATTCAAGTTGCTTTCTTTATCTGCACTGGCTGGGGAAGGCAAAACCAATTGGGGAGGCATGCCCCCCCTTGCTTCCCCAGCCACTATAGTGGGAGCCACACAAAATGTGCAAAAGAGCCGCATGTGGCTCCCAAGCCACAGTTTGGTCAGCCCTGGTTGAGACTGTGTACTGAGAAAGAAACATAAACCTATTTTCTGGGGGGAAACAGCCTACTTTTTCATATGCATTTTGATAAATTTAGTTCAAATTAGACATTGCAACTTCTAACAAGTCAGGTCCGGGGTCCCAAAATAGGGCAATTATTGTCCCTCAGGACTGTTTCAATTCAAGAAACATCTGGGGGGGAGGCAGGAGCCCCTCCTCTCCCACTCATGCATGCAACAGTCTCAAGTAGGATTGAGACCCTGAAACTCTTTACGAGACAGTTCCCTGCAGCTCCTGTGTGACTGTGGGGAAAGTGACTTGGCTCTCATAGGGTGCGATCAGATGACATGCTCACCATGCTCTGATTGTGCCTCTGATCCATTCCTGTCCTGTCCCGTAGAGTGACATTCAGACATTTCCCATTATCTTCCTCAATACACAGTCACCCCATTAAGGAATGTTCTGATGTTTGCAGCGTGCCAACCTCAGAATGCGCAGTCTGCTGGCAAGGGTTTTTTTACCTTGTCCATTGTACATGCGCATAAACGTGAATGCGAATCACTGGTGTGGTTTTAAAAAAAAAACATTCACACCAAAGAAAGACTGCTACATGACCCAGGTTCCAGCTGAGGAACTGTCAGAATCAGTTAATTCTGTCAATGTAATCTTGCATGCACACTAGGTATTCTGTTATGTCTTTATGTATTGGACCTGTATTTTCTCCTTTGCTTGGTCGGGAGGGTGACAACCCCTAGGGTGAGAACAACGAGGCCTCTCATCCCTGCCTCCGCATTCCAGCTGCCCCGGCAGTAACTTCAAGGGGAGGAAAGGCTCTCATCTCTTATCTATGCTAAAGAACCTTGGAGCCTTGAATTGTTATGTGAACGGAGGGGTCTGGTTTGGGAAGGGAAATTTACTGCTTAACACCTCACTTTTTTCCTGTGTGAACCAAACGGTCAAGACACCTTTTAGCCCGCCAATTTTCCCTCCTGGGGATTGGCTACCTATGGGTAATTCAAACTCCTTGGAATGGTATAATAGACCCGCTTGTATTATTTGTCTCATCTCTGACAATACCCCGAGACGCTGTACTAATGTAGGAATAGGCAATAAAGAACTGTGGTTAACCAACCGAGATCTGATCCTTGACTACTTTGAACAGGACTCTCACAGATTGTCAGAGATCCTTGATTGGGATTCAATCGTTCCTGACCATGTCAGAAGACGATCTCGTCCCCCTCAAACCTACCACTCCAGAGGAGGCCCCGGTTACCCCGACGGATCCGGGGAACGGGGGTGGCGGCGGCGGAGGAGGTCCCGAGGTGCCGGTGACCACGAGCCAGGGGGCTTACTACATCCCGCGCCGCCCGATTACCCATCAGAGCGTGACCCCCCAGTACACTTGGAGCCACTTCGGAGGCCGATCCGTGACTTCGTGGGTGCACGACAGGAAAGGGGTGAGAGTTCCGCTCACCGGCGACCAGCTCGATCGCGGGAGACCGAGCTACCTAGGAGACGACCGCGAGCCAGTCCGCCGTGGAGGACCGCGTCGCCCGCCTCCCGAAGAGGAGACACTGGATTTGTATGGACCCGATCCGTATCGAGAGGAGCAGACGGTCCCGCTGGATCAGATGATGGGAGACCTGAGGCTACAACTCACCTCCGAGCTCCGCGAGCTGGCCCTCGATCTCCAGCACCAATTTCGAGACGCTATGGTGGCGATGCAAGGCGCCCTCCTCGGTCAAGGAGTCGGAGCCCCACCACAGCAGCCAGCACCCGGAGGGGTTCCGGCTCAGCCACAGGCGCCCGTTGTGCCCGCGCAGCCGGCTCAGCCGGTCGTCCCGGTTCCAGTCCCGGGGCCCGTCCCCGCACCCGCCCCAGTCCCGGCCGCGCCGGCCGCTCGCCCACCTCCTTCCGACCCGCTGACGACTACTTTCGATGGGGACCCCGAGAAGCTACGTTTCTTCACGCTCGAGATCGGGAGATTCCTGGACAGCTGGGGCCACCTGTATCCTACCGAGAAGGATCGCATAGGCTACATCGGATCCAAACTGAAAGACACCGCCAGCGATTGGTATGTGAGCCTGCACGACAACCCTGGTCCTGAGCTGCGTTCCTTGAACAACTTCATGTGGGCTCTTCGGCACCAGTTTGAAGACCCGCTGGGTGAGGAAAAAGCCAGAAATCAGCTGAGGAAGCTGTTCCAGGGAAGATCGTCCGTGAGAGAATACACTGAAAAATTCCGGCGCATCGCTGCCAAGATCCACGGGTGGCCGGAGGAACTCTTCATGGAGAAGTATTGGGAGGGTCTAAACCCGGAAATCTACGAGACTGTGCTGCTGGGAGGCCGCCCGGGCACGCTGACTAGCTGGATGAGGGCGGCCACCGACATGGAGGAACGTTTCGCCCTGATCAAGATGGGAGCATCCGCAACCGCCGCTATCAGAGCGGGCCCACGAGCGAAGCCCCGATCCAACATTCAAGACGTCCGCGACTCGAGGTTCCGGCAAGGGTTGTGTATGAAGTGTGGGGAAAGTGGCCACTTCGCCTCGGCGTGTCCAAGAGGAGGGGGGAAGGGCCCGAAGACCTCAACTCCAGGACCTGCAGGCACCCCGACTCGGGGGAAGACCCCCATGAAACCCCGGGCTTTGCAGCTGGAAGGGGCAACGAGTGAGCAGGGAGAGCTGGAGCTGATGGAAACCCAGATGTCGGGAAACTCCAACGGCCTGCAGTGAGCGGCGCAGAACTGCAGGTCCCCCACAACGAAGCGCCATCTCCGGTGAGCATCCCCGGCCCCTTGTTATATATGGTAGTGACTGTGGTGACCCCAGGATCAGGAACCCACATGAGGGTCCGCGCTTTAATTGACTCTGGGTGTGCGCGAGACCTAATCAGCCCCCTAGTAGTGGAGGGGCTGGGACCCAAAGTCACCCCGTTAGCAGAACCCCTGAAATTTACCCAGATGGATGGGTCCGAAATGAAGGAGGAGTGCATAGCAGAGACTGAGAACTTAATTTTGGGAACGGGGAACCACTGGGAGAAGAGAGCTTTCGTCATAACCCCTAATGCCCAATTCCCTATGGTGTTGGGTAGCCCCTGGCTCGGGGCGCACGACCCCTATATAAAATGGAGCGAGGGGAAGATTTCGTGGGTAGACGAACGTTGCCAGAGCCACCGTTGGGACCCAGGATGGGGCCCCGGGCCCCCCAGCCCGCCGTCTCCCGCGGCCGCCCTCGCTCTCGTCCCGGCCATGGTGCCTAAGGAATATAGAGACTTACTGGAAGTGTTCAGTGAGACCGAGGCGGACGAGTTGCCCCCCCACCGGTTGTCGGACTGTGCCATAGAGCTCCTCCCGGGCGAAAAACTCCCAAAGGGCAAATTGTATTCCATGAGCCCGGCGGAGCGAGAAGAGTTGCGGAAGTTCTTGGACAAAAATCTGGCCAGGGGGTTTATCCGCCCCGCCAAGTCCCCTTTTGCGGCGCCCGTGCTGTTCCGAAAGAAAAAGGATGGCGGCTTGCGATTGTGCACGGATTATCGGGGGCTAAACGCAGTCTCCACCTCTAATGCTTACCCCCTCCCGTTAATAAAAGACCTTTTGGCGGAGGCGGCCAAGGGGAAGATTTTCACCAAGTTGGATCTGCGAGATGCCTACTTCAGGGTGCGCATAAGGGAGGGGGATGAACCCAAGACTGCTTTTAACACCCCCCTGGGGCAGTTTGAATACCTCGTGATGCCGTTCGGCTTAAGTGGCGCGCCCGGGGTCTTTATGAGTTTAATCAACGAAGTGTTGCACAAGCACCTATTTAAGGGCGTGTTATGTTACATAGATGATATCTTGATCTATTCCACTGATAAGAACGAACATGTGACTTTGGTCCGAGACGTGCTGTCAACCTTACTAGAAAACCAGCTGTTTGTGAAACTGTCTAAGTGCGAGTTTCACCGCGAGTCTGTGGACTTCCTGGGCTACCGCATTTCTCAGAAGGGGTTGGAAATGGACCCGGGGAAGGTGGAAGCGGTGGTGCAATGGGAGGCTCCGCGAACGAGAAAGCAGCTGCAGAGCCTATTAGGATTTTGTAACTTCTATCGGACTTTCATCAAGGACTTTGCCAAAGTCACCCTTCCCTTAACGGACTTGTTAAAAACCAAGGGGAGGGGTCCCGAGGCAGGAAAGCCGGGGGAGAAACTGGCGTGGAATGGGGAGTGTCAGAAGGCATTTGAGGCTTTAAAAACTCTTTTTACC
This sequence comes from Lepidodactylus listeri, assembly GCA_029233225.1. Lineage (NCBI taxonomy): Eukaryota > Metazoa > Chordata > Lepidosauria > Squamata > Gekkonidae > Lepidodactylus > Lepidodactylus listeri. The sequence goes on from JARCFY010000016.1 coordinate 36,191,674, forward strand.
TCAGAGCCTATTTTGGCGCACCCGGATGAGACTAAAGACTTTATAATCCATGTTGATGCCTCGGATGTAGCAATGGGGGGGGCCATCCTGCAGAGGGACGCCGAAGGGAAACTACACCCCTTAGCGTACATATCGAAGAAGTTCAATGAAACGGAGAGGAATTGGTCGGTGTGGGACAAGGAAGCTGCGGCCATTAGGTTGGCGCTCACTACCTGGCGCCACTGGCTGGAAGGGGCGCAAACTCCGTTCGAAATATGGACGGATCATAAGAACTTAGAGGCTTTGCGCACGCAGCGGTCCCTCAACGCCAAACAACTGCGCTGGGCGGACTTCTTCTCAAAATTTAACTTTGTGTTAAAGCACTTTCCTGGGAAGGCTAATTCCCTGGCAGACGCGTTGTCCAGATTGCCCCAACACGAGAGTCTGAAAGACGAGGTGTTCGATTCCATGTTCTCCCCCCAGCAGCTGGGAGGAGTGGTTGTCACCAGGAGCAAAGCCAAGAAAACCGAGCTCACCACTGGGGACTGTCAATGGGGGGGGGAATATGCCCCTGAGGAAATAGAGGAATTGGAAGCAATGGGAGAGTGCGAAAAAAGAAAGGACAATTGTTGGTTCCGTGGGGACAAATTAGTGGTGCCAAAAACCAAACGCAAAGAAATCCTGCTAAATTGTCACTCTTCTAAGCTTGCCGGACACTTTGGATTCCTAAAAACCCTTAACCTGATCCAACGGCAATTCTGGTGGCCGCGCATGCGTCGAGACGTCTCGGATTTCGTCTCGGCATGTCAAACCTGCTTAATGTGTAAAAAACGGGGAGGTAAAGTCCCGGGATTGTTACACCCCCTTCCCACGGCTTCCAGGCCCTGGGAAGACATAGCCATGGACTTCATTACCAATTTGCCCCCCTCAAAAGGAAAAACAGTGATCTGGGTAGTAGTAGACACGTTTTCCAAACAAGCCCATTTCACTCCTTTCAAACAGTTACCCACCGCCAAAGGAATGGCTAAAGCCTTCTTTAACCAGGTGATAAAACTACATGCTTTTCCGAGAAGGGTGGTGTCCGATCGCGGAAGTCAATTCGTTGCCACCTTCTGGCGGGAGCTTTTGAAGCTAATGGACATAGAACCTGCCTTAAGCTCGGGTTACCATCCAGAAACCGATGGCCAATCCGAGCGAACTAATCAAATTCTGGAGCAGTTCTTAAGGTGCTACACCAACTACCACCAAGATAACTGGGTGGACTTGTTACCCTTTGCAGAATATAGCTACAACAATGCAGTGCATTCTTCCACCGGGGTCTCACCTTTTATGGCAGTGGGAGGTTTTGAAGGTAAACCGCTCCCCACCCTCAAGGAAGACCCCCAGGCTCCCCCTTCAGACTTCAAAAACTGGTGGTCCAGTCTCCAAGATTCCTGGCCGTTGATTGGTAAAGCCTTGGACCATGCCAAGGAGGACTATAAAAAATATGCTGATCGTGGCCGAGCACCGGGATGGGACCTTCAACCTGGGGACTCAGTTTATCTCTCTACCAAAAATATCCACGGGCTGCAGCCCAGCAGAAAATTAGGATGGAAATATGTGGGACCCTTTAAAGTACTGCGAAAAATCTCTGATGTCTCCTTTGAACTCGAACTGCCTAAATCACTAAGTTCTATACATCCTGTGTTTCATTTCAGCTTGCTGAAGAAAGATCCTGGGCCGAATGCATGGCATCCAGTTCCTCCAGTTCCTCCTCCACTGATGAAGGAGGGGAGTCCACACTACGAGATAACTGAAATCCTGGATTCCAAGACAAAGAGGGGCCATTTGTATTACTTAGTTAGATGGTTAGATTTTGGCCCGGAACACAATGAATGGATTCGTTCTGAACATGTTCATGCCCCCAAGTTAACTAAACTGTTCCATAAAATGTTCCCTGAAAAAGCTAGGTGAAGGGAATCATGGGGAGGGCAGGGTGTCAGAATCAGTTAATTCTGTCAATGTAATCTTGCATGCACACTAGGTATTCTGTTATGTCTTTATGTATTGGACCTGTATTTTCTCCTTTGCTTGGTCGGGAGGGTGACAACCCCTAGGGTGAGAACAACGAGGCCTCTCATCCCTGCCTCCGCATTCCAGCTGCCCCGGCAGTAACTTCAAGGGGAGGAAAGGCTCTCATCTCTTATCTATGCTAAAGAACCTTGGAGCCTTGAATTGTTATGTGAACGGAGGGGTCTGGTTTGGGAAGGGAAATTTACTGCTTAACACCTCACTTTTTTCCTGTGTGAACCAAACGGTCAAGACACCTTTTAGCCCGCCAATTTTCCCTCCTGGGGATTGGCTACCTATGGGTAATTCAAACTCCTTGGAATGGTATAATAGACCCGCTTGTATTATTTGTCTCATCTCTGACAATACCCCGAGACGCTGTACTAATGTAGGAATAGGCAATAAAGAACTGTGGTTAACCAACCGAGATCTGATCCTTGACTACTTTGAACAGGACTCTCACAGGAACATGGCCTCAATAGGAAAGCCTTGCCAGGGACTATATTCCAAGCTGTCCCACCAACACAAACCACAGAATGTGTAGTTTTCTTTGCAGTTACCCCTTGCAACCCCTCTGCACTCCCCAATCTCCACCCCAAAAATGGTGCTGGAGCACAAAAGCATACATAAACATTTTAACAGCATTTATGCAATTATGTGCATATCGCTAAGGGGTAAATAAAAAGGTGCCACAATGGAAGGGACACTTCCCTTCCATTGCAGCTTGATTGTGCAGTGGAACGATGAGACATCAGAAAAGTCACCCTAGATCTGTTTGTGGCAGACTTTTCACAGTGTTGAGGAATTCCTTCCAGAAGAGGAGTGAGTGCAGGAAGCCAACGACTGGCAAACGGGTAACAGATGTTGCTGTCTGATCATGCATTTTAAGGGAAATTCCTTCATTCCTTCATTCATTATGGCAAAAGCCAGCAACAATGTCAGATCACCATAATAGCCAGTGATTTAGTGAAAATAGAAAAATAAAATCTAAGGTATAAAGAGAATAAAATCCAAGATAAATAAAAACAAGTTACAGTATATCTTCCATTACAAGAGATTTACGTTTTCTGATCACTAGGCAGCAAAACCTGGCCACAGCATAAGATACGAGACTTTGAGAGTCTTCTAGGAGAAAGTTATGCAATATCTCTGGCCTAAATTTCAGATAAGATTGCAGGGGGTTAAATTTAGACAAAAGTGGCAATATGAGAGAGGACCGTTCTTCCTGATAAAGTTTACAATTCAAAAGTACATGGATGGTGGATTCCACTGTATTAGACTGACATGGACATAATCGTTCCTGCATAGGCACACACAAACATTTGCCTTGTAATACAGCAGAGAGAAGTGCCTCAAAACGGAGCCTAGAAAGTGCCCATCTATAGGGTTCATAAGTAATATTAGACAAGTATGGGGCAGCTTTAAAATTAGACCAAGATTTTAAGCATCTAAAACTCTTTGGAAGTAAGGCTTCTTTGGAAGTAAGGCTTCTTCGTTTTGTAATTCAATATCAAGAAGCCTTTGAGTAATAATGGTTCTTGCCTTGTTCAGGCTTCCACAAAAAAGATCTTCAGGGTTTAGTCCAATACATTTGATTTTATTAAGAATTAGTGTGGCCCAGGCAGGATAAGGGTCCAAGGCTAAATAAAAAGGCATCAGACCTTTCAGATTATAAAGATTTTTCAACCAAAGAAATATTGCCTGTTCCCAGATTTTTAGTTCAACCCTAGGTAAACCAGCCTCTTGTCTGAATATTACATTAGAAACACTTTTAGGGACACCGAATAAAGATCTAAGAAACTTTGACTGAACTCTTTCGAGATTCAGAAGATTGGCAGATAGTCCAGTCTGTGAACCATAAAGAAGTTGTGCACAGGATTTTGCCTGGACAATTTTTAAGGCCATAGGGAGAAAGCCAGCACCTTTTCTTCTAAACAATCTAAGAATGGCATTAGCACTTCTCTCAGCTGAAGTTTCAGAGTAGGTCAGATGTGCCTCCAAAGTTAAATTAAACGAAAAAGTAAATCCTAGATATTAGAAATTCTTAACTTGCTCAGTTACATTTCCCTTTATGTTCCAACTACTTTTCCTAAAGGAGCTACTAAAGCAAACAATTTAGTCTTGGTGAAATTAATTGTAAGTAATTCAGTGTCGCATTGGTCACTAAAGAGAGCCAGTGTGTAAGAGAGCCAGTTTGGTATAGTGGTTAAGTGCGTGGACTCTAATCTGGGAGAACCGGGTTTGATTCCCCACTCTTCCACTTGTACCTGCTGGATGACCTTGGGCAAGCCATAGTTCTGGCACAGCAGTTCTCTCAAGGACAGCTTGGGAAAGAGTTCTCTCAGCCCCACCTGCCTCACAGTGTGTCTGTTGTGGGGAGGGGAAGGGAAAGAGTTTGTAAGCCGCTCTGAGACTCCCTTGGGTAGTGAAGGGCGGGGTATAAATCCAATCTTTTCTCTTCTTATTGTTAGAAAAATGTTCGTAATATCCCCCAATATCTCCCCACCCATAATTTAAACCCATTATTAAGAGTCCTGTCCTCTACTATCAACTGAAACAGTTTCCTGCCTTCCTCTAAATGACAGCCCTTCAGATATTTTAAAAGAATAATCATATTCCCCCCCTCCCTCAACCTTCTCTTCTCCAGTCTGAACGTTCACTCTGCTAGGGAAACTTGTTGGGTGTCCACTCCCTGGGTTGTTACGAAGATAAAATGGATAAAATTTGGGTCTCCATTGGGGAGAGGAGGGGGGCTTAAATAAGTATTGCAATACAATGGTATACATCCATGGTTTCATCCAAAATGGTGGTTAAGAACACCTGGCTAAAACTCCAAAACATCTTCGATTAATAATCATTTCTCTCGTATCTGAAATGGGAAATATGCTTTTATTTTATTTGTTCTTCCTACAGCTCTGTAAGGTCTGTCACTATTATTCCCATTTCACAAGTCACTCAACACCTCAGAAAGAGCTCACAGATCAGAAAAACCAGAATCTGAAGTCCCCTAATTCCTCCTAGGGTCAAGCTCTATGCACCAAACCACATTCCAGGTTAACATTTTTGTTTGTGTGTCTTACTACACAGGGTCAGACACCATATTACTATACTACATGTGTATATAAACTTCAGTGGCAACTTCTAAGAAAAAAACAACTTTGGAAGGAGGTGATCTTTATTTTATTTATTTATATATACTTCGTTTTTATACCCCGCCCTCCCCGCTAGCTTCAGTGGTCCCAAACACTTTCTGGAACAGAAAAGGTTCTTTACCCTTCCCCCACTCCTTTCCCATGGCGACTGTCTTTATACACCCAGAGACACACATGTCAGACACATATTTATCTTTGCAAACAGTGTCTAAAAGCTTTTGGGAGGCTCTCAGTAGGGGCAAAGGAATTGCAGCAGACAAGCAAAGGATTAAGAACCTCTCCTCTACCATTGTTTTTTACTGAACCCACTCCCAAAGAGAGCTGCCATCTCCAGGTTGGTAAATTCCAGGGAGGAGGAGGAAGATAATTGGTTTTGTAACCTGTCCTTCACTACCCAAAGGAGTCTCAGAGCTGCTTACAATCACCTTCCCTTCCTCTCCCCACAACATTATTTTTAAAGCAACTATGAAGCCAGAATGCCAGCAGAGGGTTGGGGGCCATCCAGTGTTTTTCACGGTGTGTCACATGAATGATTATCTGCCCACTGGGCAGAAGTCTTGGGTGTGTGCCCGGTGCAATGAGCTCCTGGTTCTCAGGGAACGAGTTTGCTCCCTTGAGGCCAAGGTGGCTGACCTGGAGAAGCAGAGACAGTCAGTTAGGCGCATGGAGAAGATTCTTGGGGATTTGTTAGATATGTCCCACTCTGCATCTGACAGCTCCACCGCTGTCAGGGAGCATGAGGGTTGAGAGGAAACAGGGCACCGTGCTGTGGATAAGGAGAATGTGCCCTCAGAAGGGACCTCTTCTACAGCTGTTGAACGGGTATCCTTTTGTACCAAGGAACCATCCCTGGGCAGGGAGGGGGGGCTCTTGGTAGTTGGCAACTCGATCTTTAGGCAGGTAGACAGCTGGGAGGTGAAACTGCGTATTGACTGTATGGAGACTTGCCTGCCTGGTGCGAAGGTAACGGAAATTACGTGTGTTTTAGATAGGCTGGAAAATAGTGCTGGGGAGGAGCCAGGGGTCATGGTACATGTTGGCACCAACAATGTGGGGAAATGCAGTCATGAGGTCCTGGAGGAAAAATTTAGGCTGCTAGGCAGAAAACTCCAGGCCAGAACCTCCAAGGTAGCCTTCTCGGAAGTGCTACCTGTTGCACACGCAGGGCCAGAGAGACAGGCACAGATCAGGAGTCTCAATGCATGGATGAGACGATGGTGTAGGGGGGAAGGGTTCAAGTTTGTTAGGCACTGGGATGCTTTTTGGAACAAGAGGGAGCTGTATAAGAGAGACGGTCTCAACTTGTCCCAAGAAGGAACCAGGCTGCTGGCGCTTCAAATCAAAAAGGTCACAGAGCAGTTTTTAAACTGAATATTGGGGAAAAGCTGACAGGAGATGAAAAATCTCTGGTTCGGGATGATTCATCTCAAAGACCTCCTGAGGACACCTGGTGTTTTTGGCCACGGTGTGACAGAGTGTTGGACTGGATTATATGTTTCCCACTCATTGTTTGGGACTATACTCAGTTTAGATTGAACAGTGTTGCAACACATGAAGCAGCCATTGGCCAATCAACATCAGTACTGTCTACTCTGACTGGCAGCATATCTCCAAAGAAGAGAAGAAAGGAAGAGAAGAAGAGATTGGATTTATATCCCGCCCTTCACTACCTGAAGGAGTCTCAGAGTGACTTACAATCCCCTTCCCTTCCCCTCCCCACAACAGACACCCTGTGAGGTAGGTGGGGCCGAGAGAGCTCTCTTGAGAACTGCTCATGAGCGAACAGCTCTGAAAGAACTTGTGACTGACCCAAGGTCACACCAGCAGCTGCATGTGGAGGAGTGTGGAATCAAACCTGGTTCTCCCAGATTAAAGTCCACACTCCTAACCACTACACCAAACTGGCTCCAGGTAGGGAATTTGCATATAGGGATGCCAGCCTCCAGGAGGGGACTTGGGGATCCCCCGGAATTACAGGCTTAGGACAGACTGGCAATCTGGAGCGAGATGAATGCGGAGGAAACTGCTGCGGGGGGGAAACTCCCCAGGGCTGGCCGTTCACACCGGCCAGTGTATTGCCCAACGGTGCCGATACGGAGCGTTCAGACTGCTGCGGAGTGGCCCCACGTGGGCCGGCCTCCACAGCTCATGATAGGGCTGTTTCGGCAATTTGAGCATGTGTGCATGTGCGCTCATGCGCAAACTGGCAAAACGCCGTGTTCACACTGCCGCCTCCGCTTGCCTCCCGCCTTCTTCCGGTTCACACTGCCTGGAAGCGGGAGGCAAGTGCAAGACGGCCCCTGGACACCGGTTTCTCCCAGTGTCCTGTTAAAATGGATGGAAAGCGAGTGGGAGACGGGTAAGTGCGAAACGGAGCCGACAGACAGATGTGCATGTCTGAATGCGCTCCCTTCTTCCACTTCCAATGCGGGGCTGTCCCGCTTTACATTGCCAGTCTGTCCTCAGCCACAGCTTATCTCCAGACTACAGAGATCAGCTCCCCTGGAGAAAATTGATAATTTGGAGGGTGGGCCCTATTCATTTTACCCCACTGAGGTCCTGTCCTCCCAGCTCCACCCGTAAACCTCCAGGAGTTCCCCAGCCTGAAGCTGACAACCCTAACCCCACCCCCTCCCGGTGGACCTGGCAACCCTATATATCACCAGCTACTTAATTCTTTGCACTGGAGATTTCAGGGACTGAACCGGGGATGTTCTGCATGCAAAACAGATTCTCTGCCATTGAGCCACTGCCCCATAACAGGTTAGCTCCTGGCATAGCAAGGAAAGTTCCAGAAAACTTTAGAGCAGGGGTGGCCAAACTTGCTTAACCGAAGAGCTATAGAATAAACGTCAGATGTTTGAGAGCCACATGACATGAACAAACATTACAGACATGTTTTTATTTTAAAATATGCAGATTTGCTTTTTATTAACATTAAATGAGACTGCCAAAAGTAAAAACCAAAATGGTAAAAACAAATATTGATCATGATATTTATTTGTCCAGTGATATTTGTAGGCTGGGGGGGAAGCTTTGAGAACGCATTTAAAGTTAAATTTGTTTTCTTTCTCTGCTTCCCCCTGCCTCTAGCCAGGAACAGGAGCACTGGCTGGGGAAGGGAAGACCGATTGGGGAGGCATGCCTCCCCTTCGCTTCCTCAGCTGCCCTGCTGGGAGCCACACAATATGTGGGAAAGAGCCATGTGTGGCTCCTGAACCACAGTTTGGCCGCCCTTGCTTTAGAGCAAAAATATGCTAGAGCCCCATAAAACTTCTTCCAATTAGTGGAATCTGGCTTGCTAAATTGAGTTCAGCAGGGCTTTTTTTTGTAGAAAGAGCTCAGCAGGAACTCATTAGCATAACAGCAAAAAATTAGCATATTAGGCCACACCCCTGACAGCACAGCTCATTACCATATTAGGCAGGGGCTGGGAAAGCACAGGGCAGGCATGGAAGCTTGCCTCTTCCCCCCCCCCCCGAGCTTCTCCGCCCCACTTCAGCATTGCCTTTCTACTCTCCTACCCCCACCACCACACATGTCCCTTTCTTCCCTAAGCCTCTCCGCTATTGTGGAGAGACTTGGGGAAGTGTGAGGGGGGCATGGTTAAATGCCTTTCTCTCCCTCCCCCAGATCGGGGAGGGAAAGAAAAGCGTTTTCAACATGCCTGGGTTCCCTGCCTGCCCTTTTCCAGCTGCAACATGTCAGCTAGAGAAGGGAAGGCAGAGAGAGGCTTTTCCTTGTCAGTTTCACTTTCAGCTGACTGGCAGGGAGTGAAATTGACAAGGAAATCCAGACAGGATCCCCAGAGGGAAAGGGGGCATTTTAACATGCCGCCTTTCCCTCTTGTGTGTAACGTGGGGAGGGCAGCATGCTCTGTAGCCACGCATGCCAGAAGTTTTGGTTGTAGGCGTGGCCAACTCAGGAGCCAGCCGGAACTCCATTCCTGTGCGTTCCTGCCCAAAAATAGCCCTGGAGTTCAGTATTCCCAGGGTTTTTACCCTCACTCTAACATTCTCATTGCTCGTTGCACAGAGCAAGGCAGAGGCTTGAGACACCCATTGAAGTCCATTACTCGGAAGTCATAATGCTGTAAATAAGTCCTGGACGAGAGACTGCGAGTCTGCCTTAATACATTTGCTGAATTAATCAAACTTTAAGAGTCAGTGACCATAACCCTTTGGGAAATCATGGGAAGAGAATTTCTTCCACTGGGTGAGCCTACCAGCGTAAATGTTATCCCCATTAACCACAGAAATTTTAGACACAAATTTGGAAGAAAGTTAACAACCTCTACGCTGTCATGGTAAATTTCTCCATTGAGTTATAGCCACAATTGTCTTGGGACGTTGTAGGAAATTTAAGTTTCCTTTAGAGTGAGATGGCTGCCATTTGATGCTGTAAGCCTTTATTTTTAAAAACCCGGGTATGGTGTATTCAACAGAAGATTCTAAACAGAAATCTCACCTTTCTTGGCATTAACCCCCCCCCCCCAAGTTTATTGTTTTACTAAAAGTTCCGATTGTTATAACAAATACGTTTAATTGACACTGTTTTTCCAAGGATTTTGCAATTCAAAGAAATAGGCCTTTTTAATATAAAGGCAACACTGTTCAAGTACCTCATTAAAAAAAAAATTAAGCAAGAAAGGGCAGGATTCGGAACTACACTGAGTCTTTGGCCCCTAATTAAATGATGAGAACACTTGTTTTGACATGCATTATACAGACATATCTGAACTTTCTCCAAGATGCCTCCCCCCCCCCCCTTTATGGCTAGGCAAAAGGTGAAGGGCCTATGGAGGAACACTGACATCTTGTGACCAGATCAGGTAATAACTCCCCCTCCCCTATTTAATGCTTGTATATCTACAAGCCCACAATAGACAAGAGAATCTGCACAACACAGCTAACCTTGGCCACTATTTAGGGTTCTGCAAACCCCAGGGGAACCCCCAGATCAGCAGAAAAATCCAGTTTGTAAAATGATAATAAAAAACTGGGAGCTAAAAGAATCCCAAATTGTTCAGGGTGATATCTGTGCAATTACACCCACACACCAGAACTGAGGCAGCATGATGCGCAACGTTGTAGTAGTGCCCATCGCATCCAAGACGTGGTGGTGACTGGAGCAGTGAAGCGGAGCCACAGTTGCAGAAGGGGGGGAATGGAGCTGGAGCCAGCAAGAGAAGAAGGATGGGGCCAGCCGGAAGGAAGAAAAACAGAGCTGGATGGGAAGGGGCCTTGGAGGAGATGCAATTTCTCCTCCTACCAGTCCTCACAGATATGCCTCTTCTAAATATCCCGGATCCATGACAGGGTATTGGGGATGTAAGGAACATGACATGAAGACATGAAGCTGCCTTATACTGAATCAGACCCTTGGTCCATCAAGGTCAGTAGTGTCTACTCCGAACGGCAGGGACTCGATCTCTAGATAGCCGGGATCAGTTCCTCTGGAGAAAATGGCTGCTTTGGATGGTAGACTCTGTGGCGTTATACCCTGCTGGCCCTGCCCTCCCCAGTTTCCACCTCAACATCTCCAGGAATTCAGAGCCTGGAGTTGGCCATCCTAGATCTGTGATATTGTGATGATCTTAAAATAATGGCAGCTGCTCAACTACCCCCCCCCCCCCAATGAACAGTACCTCTTTGTCAGTGCTGCCTAGAAACAAGCCCAGCAGCCACTACAGCAAGAGCAGGCCATGAGCTAGATAGTGGCACACCAATTCATCTTGCTTGGCCCCCAGGACCAGTTCTCTGAGATGCTGATTGTCTTGCTCTTAATGTTTCTGCCCAGGCACAACGTTCATCTCTCTCCCCCTCTTTGGTTTGCCAGCGCCTTCAGGAAGATCTTACATGGGCAAAAAAAGGCTGTCTGCCCCAGCACTACCGCATTTGCATGGGCATCACCATAAATGTGAACCAGCCTTGGAAAGCCTCCAGGCAGGCACTCTCTTTCAACCGCACACTGCAAGGACACTTCGGTAAAAGTAAACAAGCGATCTTTCAGAAAGCTTGTCTAACACAATTGAAGCTTCTTGAGACAATCAGATCAGTAGCTACATTTTGCCTCAGCCAGGCCAGGTCTCTTGGGGCACAGAAAATTCCTTTTGTATAATTCAACCTTCTGCCATGAGGCAGGAACATTCATCACACAGACTCTCACAAGTCAGTGGGGAACCTCAAGAAGATAGAACGTATACCAATAAAATGGTGGCTACACAGAAACAAACTAAAACTACATGCGCAGGTTAAGTGGGAAATACTAGACTCCAGCCTAACTTGAAGGAAAATAGTTTTCTTACTCAAAAATGGGTAGCCTTACAAAAAATCCATATTCATCTTATCCCACCCATAAATATCTCTGTGACATAAATCCCTACCACCCAGCATATGAACATGAGAAGCTACCTTATACTAAGACAGTGGATTATTCTACCCAGATCAATAGTATATCTATTGAGCCAGTTTGGTGTAGTGGTTAAGTGCGCGGACTCTAATCTAGGAGAACCGAGTTTGATTCCCCACTCCTCCACTTGCACCTGGCTGGATGACCTTGGGCAAGCCATAGCTCTGGACCAGCTGTTCCCTCAAGGACAGCTTGGGAAAGAGCTCTCTCAGCCCCACCTACTTCACAGGGTGTCTGTTGTGGGGAGGGGAAGGGAAAGGAGTTTGTAAGCCGCTCTGAGACTCCCTTGGGAAGTGAAGGGCGGGGTATAAATCCAATCTCTTCTCTTCTTCTTCTTCATCTGCCCTCAGTAGTATCTGTCCTCATTGAGAGTATTAAGCAGAGAAGGTCTTCCCTAAAACAAAAATAGTAGTGTAATCTATCACATATAAAAATCATTTTCACACACACAGAATACAAAAGGTTGTTGTATCCAATGGCAACCTTCCACTCACAAGAATTTTCCGCTTCCAGTAGAAACTCTTCCTCAAGCAAGAAGTTTTTAGCTCCGATCCACTGCCCATGTTATACATTTCTTACATGACATGGTAAAAAGGAGACAACTGACAAAGTTCATATGATTTCACAGGCATTCATTTAAAAAAAAAAACAATAGCAACCCAAGATATCTGATGATCTTTCAAATATATAATTATCTAAAACAGAATCCCAGAGCCAGACTGTTGAAGATCTTACCCGCTCGGAAGTTTTGCTCACTGAAACCTCCAGTTTCAACCTTTCCCCCCCTAACTTGGTAGAGAGTCTGTTACTCAAGTACCACTAGATTATATTTAAAGTACTGAAAAGGACAAGAGCGATCACCAACTGTCCTGATAAAAACAATGGTTCTCCAGTAGAAATAGCTTTCAGCATCATCATTACAGATGGTGTCTGACACTCCGACTGGTTTTAAAAGGCTCATTTGGTTTATCTAAATGGCACTATTACTCAGGCTGTTTAAGATGGTTTGTGGGAGTATAAGCACTTTATTGATAATAGTTAGAACAGGAGGTGGTGCTATCCTATACTTCATTTGCTCACTATAATGTCATTTGATGTGGTAAACTCTCCCATCCAATTTTTGTTCTGTTTGTTTTTCTAATCAAATAAAGTTCTACTCAGATGAATTATTATAATTTTATTAGGTAAAATTTTAATCCCTTCTTTAGTTTACTTGAGGAATATTAACATGATGCAAATCTTTCCTAAAGACTGCAATTGCCCAAGAAAGATTGCCTTCCCTTGGTTTTATTCCAAGGGATAGATAATTAGCACATGAACAGATCGGCTGCTGGGTCAAAAGTTTAACAATCGCACTTTAGAGAAGTCAGAGCTCTGCAAAAAGGCAGAGAAACTTGAAGAACAAGTTTTTCTTGTTGCTAGTCCATGCAAACCTTTCTTGCACAGCCACAAATGTTGCACTGTCATGCATTTTCAATCAGGATATTACAGACAGAATAATCCACATAGAGTGGAGGTTCCTGTACTAACATTCCCTGAAAATTAACATATATAGAAATGAAAGCAAGAAAGACTAATCAAAGGCATACCAGCCTGAGTGCTGGGAAACTCTGGAATAAAGACTGAATGCAGAAAGGGCCTTCATGTGGTCAAATCTGAGCAAGGATGTTTACGGTCATTAATAATGCTTCTCTGTTGGTTGCTTGGGTCTGGTGCAGTCTCTTGCTCTGATCCTGCGGGAACAGTCATTCAAGTCAGGAATACAATTTCCCTGAGGAACCCCAGACAGGAAAATTCCTGGAGATTTGAGGGTGGAGCCTGGGGAGGACATTCTGTTAGCCGAATTGCTTTAATTTACGTTTAGCAATCAGCAAAATACACGGGTTCTTGCCAACTATACCAGGGTCCCACCCCTCCCGGGAGATCTCAAGGAAAGAGGCATGTGAGGCAGATTCCAAGTTCAATGTTGTTTACTGGATCATGTAGTCAAGCATACAAAAATCGTAATCACACACACAATCTTACAGGCCTAATAAAATAAAGAGAGAAAATAGCACTTTTGCATGAGCAGGTCTCGTTGGTGGGGAAAGCACGTTACCTTAGATGCGTTGTCCGATGTCAAGATGAATTGGATGGGGGAAGAAAGGTATAAAAGCTATGGGGCCACGAGGCTTGAACCAGCAAGACCACGTGGTTCTCCTGGATCGCGAGGCCAGAGAGAGAAAAAGGGTTTCAAAGATGGAGGCAAGGGTTGTGGACAGAGAGCTGGACTGAAGGGTCAATAGGTAAGATAGAGGGCGACGGCTCAAGAGGCTGAGTGACTCTCGGTTTGGGCTTTTATTGGGGGTCTTGGGGCGGGCTTTGCAGACCACAACCCACTAACACTCCTACTAGGCGGTCCGTCCCTTTTGGACCTTGCTATAGGTTAAAGGTGAACAAAGGGAGGAGGTCCAGGGGCTGGTCAGTGTTGCAAGAATATGACCTCACCAGGAAACAGACACTGAGTCTGGGGTCCCATGACTCACCTGGCCATATCTATTGTTGGTTGATGGTTTTAGCCAAGTATCTGATGGCTGGCACATTAGTTGCTAGGCAGGCTAGTTAGCATAACTATCCAGATGTATAGTAGGGGAATGGGGGTCAGCCAGCGGATGTCTGACAGAAGGAAGCCTCATGGCAAGAAGAATCCTTTGTCTTGGGTGAACTGCTTAGGGTGTCAGCCTCCTGGCATGGGCTGGAGCTGGCTCCTATTCAAGAAGAAAGCGCAAGACCCTACCACTGTTGGTGACACAGAGTTCAAACTTATGGATATGAAAATCCATAAGAGCACAGAAAGTGCCTTGCTGGCTAACAATTCATCAGAGTATAATACCATAAAGTTTCCCCCCATCTAGAGGATGGCAACCCTACACTCCCCCCTCCTACTGGAAGGGTCTAATGCCCCTCTAAACACTTCGGCCGATTTCGCACTAGCGTTTCCCCAGGTTTGCCCTCATGCTTGCAACGGAGCTTCTGGTCGATTTCACACCAGTTGTTCCAGGCTCACGTTTTGCTTGAAGTATCGCCCTGCTGCACCGGAGTTTCCCTGGAGCAAACAAATCCTGTTTTTAGAGGATTTTCCTGTTTGTTCCGGGGGAGAACCCAGAATGAAAACACGCCCACTCGCCCGCCTTTCATCAGGGCCGCCCCATTGTGGGAGTTTCTAATTTTTTGTGGAGAAAACCTTTCATCACGCTATATTGAAAGGGCTGAGGTTCCAAGTGGGAAAACTAAGAAAATACTCTGGAGGAAACTGGGAGGGGAAATTCCGGAGAGAACGAGAGGCAACTGGCCAGTGCGAAATCGGCCTTCTTGTTTGCTTACCTCCTTACTTCAGGTTCTCTTGCCCTCCCAGTTTGGTGTAGTGGTTAAGTGCGTGGACTCTAATCTGGGAGAACCGGGTTTGATTCCCCACTCCTCCACTTGCACCTGGCTGGATGACCTTGGGCAAGCCATAGCTCTGGACCAGCTGTTCCCTCAAGGACAGCTTGGGAAAGCGCTCTCTCAGCCCCACCTACCTCACAAGGTGTCTGTTGTGGGGAGGGGAAGGGAAAGGAGTTTGTAAGCCGCTCTGAGACTCCATGTGAGTGAAGGGCGGGGTATAAATCTAATCTCTTCTTCTTCTTCTTCTTCTTCTTCTTCTTCTTCTTCTTCTTCTCCCCAACAGAGCAACCCTTCTCTCCATCATTCCTTGCTATTTCTCCTGTCTTAGCTGTATAACTACTTCCTCCCTGCCAGGACGGCTTCCTGTTCCTTCCCCCTTACTCTCAAGAAGGGCTTACTTCCTAAACAAGTTAGTGTTTTGAAGGAAGCCCCCTAATCCATGGGCCAGACCAGATCGAGTAAGGTGGCAAAACTTTTTTTGTTTTTCTGAAAGGTTTATCTCTATGTGTTATGTTTTGATGTGATAACTCATTCTGATGGGTAGCTTAAGCTTTTTATGATGCCATCAAGACCGCAGAAGCCAATTTTTTTACCCCTTCTGATTTGAGCTATAACTCATAAGCACTGTTGGAAACTTAATCATTCCTTTTCAAAGAACTACAAATAATTAATACAAATAGTGCCTCTGTCCATTACTCTCTTGTGATATAAGCTAACTGGATAATAGGCAACTTTGTGTTGTGTTTCTGCAAAGAAACATCTTTTAATTTTCAGCAACTATTCAATATGTATATATTTTATCCTCTGATCTTATGATTTCACAATAGTTATCATGTAATTTTTTTCAAACTGTTTTTAATGTTCATCATTACTGAAATCATTTTCTGAGTCAAGTCCAATTGCAGAAAAAAATCTGGTTGGTTTTTTTCTCCCCTGGTTGTTACATGTCCGTAGTTTACACATAGCCATGCAAGTAAGTCCATAGGACAGGCATGAGCAGTTTGGCAGCTGACAGGAATTCTCACACTTGCATGATAACATCTCCAAAACTGTAGTTGTGCGAGTGGTTCATAGATCTAATTAATGACAAAACTGCCATTTCTGTTTTTTATCCACCCATAGTTTTTTTGGTTTTTTGGCTGACTTTGCCAACTGCATCTCCAAATGCCTGCCTGCAGGGGTGGCCAACCTTGCTTAACGTAAGAGCCACATAGAATAAACGTCAGATGTCTGAGAGCCACATAGAATAAACGTCAGATGTCTGAGAGCCGCAAGACAGGAACAAATATCACACACACATTTTTATTTTTAAAAATATGCAAATTTGCTTTTTATTAACGTTAAATGGAACTGCCAAAAATAAAAACAAACGAGGAAAACCGGTTATTGATAATGATATTACTTGTTTGCTAATGATATTGAGAGAGAGAGAGAAAAAGAGAGAGATGGAAAGAAAGAATTAAAGAAGTGGAAAGAAAGAAGAAAGAGAGAGAGAGAAACTAGGAAAGCAAATAGATGGGAGGGAGGAGGGAAGGAAGGAAGGAAGGAAGGAAGGAAGGAAGGAAGGAAGGAAGGAAGGAAGGAAGGAAGGAAGGAAAAGCATGCCTCCCCTTTGCTTCCCCAGCCGCCCTGCCAGGAGCCGCACAATATGTGTGAAAGAGCCGCATGTGGCTCCCGAGCCACAGGTTGGCCACCCCTGCCTGCCTGGAAGGTGGCCCCAGTGTGTGCATGAATAGCCAGTTTTTGCATGGTGAAAGCTGGCTGGATGCCACCTCTCCACGCACGGCACAAAAACCTTCATAGCATAGTTCATTTACAGAAGTAATGCAGGTATTCTGAACTTACATTGGACAGGTGAATCTCTGTAGAGATCTCCCATGTCTTCCCTAGTTGACTGAATGTGTCCTGGTAGTTCATCGTTGTTGTCACTGCGCAGTCCCACATGGGCACTGTACAGGTGTGCAGGCTGGCTGCCAGGAGATTTTTCAACTAGCACAGCAACAGAGTGGGAGGAGCGCCCTCCAATCAGAGCCAGCATACTGTTTCCCACCCAAACGGTCACATGCTCTGGGAGGAGCTCCACACACTCCCTCAGTCTTCTCTT
This sequence comes from Lepidodactylus listeri, assembly GCA_029233225.1. Lineage (NCBI taxonomy): Eukaryota > Metazoa > Chordata > Lepidosauria > Squamata > Gekkonidae > Lepidodactylus > Lepidodactylus listeri. Next base: position 36,208,792 of record JARCFY010000016.1, read on the forward strand.
TGCCATCATTGGAAGAGAAGTTCAATTTGCTTGCTCCCAGTTTCTTTTTCCTCAGAAAAGATGTTGCTTTTAAAAAAATGCTCATCCTGTGCTACAAGAATCCCAACTTCAGATGAGCACTCTCTATGCCTTCTCTGCCTCAGGGAGGGGCATGTGGTGGACAGATGTACTATTTGTCAACACTTCACTGGTAAGGCCATGGCTGACAGAGCTGCCCGCCTGAAAGCTTCTCTCTGAGAAAGGGCCCTGAAGGCATCAGCACACCTGGCAGCTGATCAATCTGCACCGGTATTCCAGCCTTTAGTGGTCTCAGCAGGCTCTTCAGTTCAACTCTCCCCTAGGGCCCCATCTGTGTATTCCAAGGTATCAGTTCCTGCTTCCGTTCTGGCTCACAAGAGGGCAGGGCCAGAACCCTTGGTTCCGGATCGTTCTTCATCTGAACCATCCCCAAAGAAGAAAGAAGAAGAAGAGATTGGATTTATACCCCGCCCTCCACTCCCCAAGGGAGTCTCAGAGCGGCTTACAAACTCCTTTTCCCTTCCCCTCCCCACAACAGACACCCTGTGAGGTAGGTGGGGCTGAGAGAGCTCTTTCCTTGAGGGAACAGCTGGTCCAGAGCTATGGCTTGCCCAAGGTCATCCAGCCAGGTGCAAGTGGAGGAGTGGGGAATCAAACCCGGTTCTCCCAGATTAGAGTCCACGCACTTAACCACCACACTACACCAAACTGGCTGGAAAGAGGACAAGACTAAGCACAAGGTTCATAGATCACAGTCCTCAGATGAGTGGTTGGCCCCTCCTCCTCCACCTGTACAACAGGGTGCTTAACCTCCTGTTCCAGGACGTAATAATGGATGACCTGGAATTTCTTCATCCCTGAACCTGGCACAGTCCAAGTCTCCATTGGTGATTAATGTACTGGACTTCATGATGGGTCCATCCTATGGAACAGAGCCGGGCTGGGTACACTCCTGTTCCTGGCAATTGCTGGATCCATACAGGGATCATTATGGTTCTGAGAAGGCCTGGTCAGATCATATTACACCTGAGCATGATCAAAAATTCCAGGAGGATCGCCCTCAGACTCCAGAATGGGAACTGGACCCTCCTTGTCATCTGCATGAGTTTGATGACCGTACCTCCATTGTGAGTGGTGCAGCTCTATCAGACCCATCTGACAGTGCCATTGGCAATTCTGAGCCTGAATCGCCTAATGAGAACTTCCGTCTGTATGCGGAGAAAATGCTCCATTGGCACAGTCGCTGGACATCCCTGCTGCTGCCACTGAATCCAAACCAAAGGATAAGATTCTGAGTCAGCTGTATATGGATGCTCCTGGTTCCGTGGCATTTCCTTTGATTGAGGGCTTTTTGGAGATAGCCAGAGGGGTCTGGGGAAAACCTGCATCCATCCCCCAGCATTCCAAAGTGGCCTGTCATAAAAAAAGTACTTCACTATTTGTTCTTGTCATACCATCAGTGTTCAGTAGCACCTTTGATGAGTACGGCAAACTAGACATAATGCAGTTTATGGAACAAAACTGGCTCTTTCAGTAGTGCAACGAAAATCACTGGGAAAGAGGGCAATTACTCATATCTTCAAGGGGAGTGCTCCCAGCCACCCCATTCACTCTAGGAGGCAGATTGCTGTTCTGCCCCAACTGAAGCTTCCAACCAGTAAGGCCAGACCTTACTAACACCAGACGGGGGTAGTCTTCAAATAGCTTAAATAGGTAGCTCAAATAGGCACATTGACTAGGATCTGGGACACCCAGGTTTGACTCTCTACTCTACCACAGAAGTTCAGTGGCTGACCTTGGGCCAGTCACTCACTCTCAGCCTGACTTGCCCCACAAGATTGTTGTGAGGATAAGATGGAGGAGGGGAGAAAGATGCCGTAAGCCACTTTGGGTCCCCATGGGGGAGAAAAGTGGTGTATATACATCTTAATAAGTAGTCAGTTGTGTACATAAGACACATGAAACCCTGGAGTGGCAAAGATATTTCATTTTCTCTGATCTGCAAACCTCAGCCCAGAAGACATTTCAGAAAAGCTGATGTTGATAAACCACTTGAAGATGCCAGCACAGAGGAAGGTGGTATGGGTGGTGAATACAGTGTACAAACTGGATCCTTAGTGGAGTAAAAGCAACAATATTCCCTTCTACAAGTCACTTGGAGAAAGGCATGGTTTCTCCTTCCTCGTTTGGATAGTGAGTTAGGGATGTATTTAATCTCTTAACAGCCTTTCAGAACATTAGGGCCTAAGTAAACAGAAGCTGATAGCAGACGCTGGAATGAAGTCTGCACCAGACGGCTTAGGTCTTTGCTTTTCTAAAACCAACAAGTTTTAAATTGTGTATCAGAGAATGAATAAATTCTACAAGAGGGAGGGCTCCTGGCAGGCTGGGTCAATATTAATTAGGATTGATCTACAGTAGGTGCATAGAAAGGAACGCAATATGGATCGCATCAATACCTGCGGCTACTATCTGCAATGCTGAGGAAATGAAGAACCTTATTACTCTAGAAGGACAAAATGAAAAAAGTAATTACTCTAAGGCAAAACTGTATCTCTCCTCCTCTGTCAGTTTTAAGAGGGTGCCAAATTCCTGGAGGCTGAATTCTAGGCTTATATATGATATGGTGTTTATTGTATCGTGTATTTGAGGTGGAGGGAATAATATGTCCAAAGTAAGATCTCCTTAGCTTTATTCCTCACAGTAGCACACAAGGATGACTTGCCTTGCTCGGGGGAGTGGGGGGGGGGGGGGTTAAGTCAACTCAAGAACACACCATGTGGATTTTAAGTGAATAATACTTGCCCTCGCAAATAATAACACAATCACTCAAAAGAAGAACAGATTCCAAATACACTTGGAGTGCGTTGGAACAAAACAATGTGGTGGTGGTAAGGATTTTTCATTTGGTGAAGTCATCATGTAAACAGAAATCCGGAGGGTAGCTATACACATTATAAGGTGGTTGGAATAAAAAGAAGGATAAAGGAATTATGTGTTCATTATTCAAGAGCAGCATGCAAAAGGAGGGGCACATAAACCATTCTTTTCAGGAACATGTATAATCTCCCCTAAGGGGAAATGTATGAGAGATCTTTTCACATGCGACACTGGAAACACAATAAAAAGATACACAAAACCCACATGTCCTTCTCCCACCTTCTACTTCCTAACATGGCATATTTTTGCTAGCCTTTCAGCAGTGGGATAATCAAGGGAAAGCTGAGAAGTAACTGGTGCTCCAGGCACAGTACTTAGAGGGAAACCATGCTCCCCACTGCTTCTAGGTAAAGGTAAAGGGTTCCCTTGCTCAAAAGCCAGTCGAATCCGACTCTAGGGATGCGTTTCCAAGCCAAAGAGCAAGCGCTGTCCAAAGACGTTTCCAGCTGGGGAAAATCCAGTATTAATGGTTTGTTTGGGGTTCCCTCCAGGTTTTCCAACATCTAAACTCTCCTGCAGTGAAAGGAACCTGGAAGGGACATCTGAACCTGCAGATCTGTTTCCACCACTGGGGTGGTGTTGTTTTTTTGAGTTTTTGCCTATTTGCACGAGTGCACATGCGTATGAGCACACATGCACATGCATAAGCACATATGTGCATGTGTGGGCACATGTGTGGGACCCACCTACATATGTGCATGTGTGGGACCCACCTTCATTTTAAATAATGGTCAGGCAGCGCGCTCCGTGGCTGAGGCGCTGCAGTAATGTCGATGCTTGACCACCGGACAGCTGCATGGGTAACCTGCAGCAGGGTGTGCTGTCTGGATGATATGTCCCATAACACTTTAAACCGGTATACTTAGAGGTGTCACCATATTGCACCAAGCTGCCAGTGCGACCGCAGCCATAGTGTAGTGATTACAGCATCAAACTTGGATCTGGAAGACCCAGGTTCAAATTTCCTCCCTGCCATTGATGTTTGGGCCCATCATTCTCTGTCAGCCTAACCTATCTCACAAGATAGCTGTGATAATACACTGGAGGAGAGGAAAATGTTGTAAGACACTTTGGGTGCGTACTGGGGAGAAGAGAGGTACAAATGGTCCTATTAAATAAATAGAATGCAATCAACTGGCCGATTAACCTTCCTTAAGGTTCAGATTTTAACTTACACCCATATGAGAAAAATTAGTGGCAGGTGTGTGTGTTTTTAAACACACAATAAAGAGTTTAAGATTAGGGTTTTGCTGATTATTTATTTGGTTGGTTTTAAGGAGATTTTTAGCTATGAGATTGTATATTTTTATAGTGATTATTTCTTGTATGTTTGAATTTTGTTAATCCCCTCAGGTTCCAGCTGTTGTGGAAGAAAGTATTCTGCACGGAACACACACTATAACTTCTGTCCCCAAACCTCAAAGAACTGATTGGAATAATTTTTTGCCACAAAGTCAGAAAATATTTAACCAATAATCCAAATGGAAAAGATTTCCTCGGTAACACACAGTGAGTTTATAAAAAGCGTCTTATGATTTTCTAATTCAAGAGTTTCTAGCACGTCTGCATAACAGGGGAAAGAGCATGTTTGTGTGTTGTGCATGTGTGTCTTGTTATTTTTATCGCCTGTTGCAGATACATGCTTTAATCTTTCCTGGAATGTTTTTTTTTTAAAAAAAATACAAGATTTCCACTGTTTTATATGTAGCTTTTCCATATTTAATCAAAAGGTTCCAGGCGTCTGCTTACAAAAAGTTTAGCAGAGAATTTCCACAGCTTCAATCAGAAAGCTGCAGCCCTCTAGAGAGTCCTGTGAACTCACCTTAGCAACACATGCTGAGAAACTGAAAATGCTTCTGGAAGCATGACTGGAATACTGAAGACCTGGCGGTCATTTGCTGCTGTGTGAAAGATGAGAGAAGGCAATCTAGTCCCCCTTTGTTATTTCTACACAAATAAGAAAATATCCTCTATTTAAAAATATTATTTATAGTCTGTTCCCATACAACGCTTACTCAGAGGGGAGTCACACTGAATGCAATGGGATGCACTTCCCAGTAAGTATTTACAGGGTTACATTCTGAGCCAGCTTTCAGATATAAATGAATAGCAAACATTTGTGTTATTGTTGAAAAAAATCAGGCTCAAACGGTGTAGCACGTATTTCTTAGCAAGAGACCTATGAATCACATTCACAACAACGGCTAAAGGCTAATTCCCACTGCCAAAGTATTCACCCTTTGTGTACCTCACAACTCGACCTTTATTTATTGTGCCAAACTCACACAAAGCATCTTTGTGATTGTATATTAACTTGGAACAATCTATGGCTCAGTTCAGATATCACAGTATATCATTATTTTAATTTGCCGTGGTTACTATGATTATCTCAACATGGGCCTTTTCACTAACTGTGATTAATTAAAATACACCAAACTATGATATGAAACCGTGGTTTGATGTTTGAAGTTGGTTTATTGGTAACTTTACTTGCCATGTTGTCACCCACTCACCCAGTTTGTGGAGATCCTCTTGGAGCTCTTCACAATCAGCCTTGATGTTCACCATCCTGAATAATTTTGTGTCATCTGCCAACTTGGCCACTATACTACTCGCCCCTAGTTCCAGATCATATATGAAAAAATTAAACAGTATTGGCCCCAGTACTGATCCTTGTGGGACCCCACAATATTACCTCTGGGCCACAAAAATGTCAAGCACAAATACTGGATGGGGATACATTTCTGGGGAGTAGTGTATGCAAAATATGAGCAGTCAGTGTGTTGTGGTGGCAAAAAAGACAAATTCAGTTTTGGGTTGTATTAAAAGGGCCATAGCATCGAAATGGCAGGAGGTCATAGCCCCTCTGTATATTGCCTTGGTCAGGCCACACCTTGAGTTCTGTGTGCAGTTCTGGAGGCCTCACTTCAAAAAGGATGTGGACAAAATTGAGAGGGTACAGAGGAGAGCGATGAGGATGATCAGGGGTCTGGTGAGTGAAACCTACGAGGAAAGGCTAAGGGCCTTGGGAATGTTTATTTTGGAGAAGAGGAGATTGAGGGAGGACATGATTGTTCTCTTTAAATATTTGAAAGGCTGTCATTTGGAGGAAGGCAAGGAGCTGTTCCAGTTGGCAGCAGAGGACAGGACCTGAAGCAACAGGTTTAAATTACATGCAGAAAGGTATCAGCTGGATATTAGGAAAAACTTTTTCATGGTTAGAATGGTTCAAAGGTGGAATCAGCTGCCTAGGGAGGTGGTTAGCTCCTCTTCACTGGCAGCTTTCAAGAAGAAGCTGGACAAATATTTGTCAGAGATGCTTTAGGCTGGTCCTGCATGGGGCAGGGGGTTGGACTAGATGGTCTGTATAGCCCCTTCCAACTCTATGATTCTATGATTCTATGAATACTGATTTAGGAATTGGCAGATGTCATAGAGACCATTTCATCTGGGTATAGTGTGTAGTTCTGTGTGAGAGTCAGAAGCATCTCATCTGGGCTTTTTGGTGTGTGATCTATCCAGGTGTTTATTGAGTATGTAATTTAGGTCACCTCACAGAATAATCTTCCCAACCTTGAAATATTGTAGGACACGTAGGGTTCATTTCAAGAATGAAATCTGAAGCATATATTGAGCCAAGGGTGATCATGTATCCATCCAGTTTTCCTTTTACAAAAATATATCTTCTCTGGGGGTCTTCCACAGGACTTTGATGTTCCAGGTGCCCGATATTGTGTGGTGTACCAATTTGAGCATTGGATGGTCAGGTGCTTTGATGTGAAACTCTTGTATAAAGGGTCTATCTGGCTTGAAGTTCCCTTGGCATAGAGCCATTTCTAACTGAGAGACCTGAACTTTTAGAGCCTGCGATTCTCCTTGCAATGAATGGGTTTCTTCTTGTACTGTCTGGCTGAGGGTGAATGCCATGTCAGCTGTCTGCGCAGTTTTTGCCAGGGTCTCTGCAATCCCATTTAGTTTGCCAGTTACAGAGTAGAGTGTACCTGTCAGTTTTTCAGTCAGGGTGTCCAGGATCAACTTCTCCATGGATTGAAAGGAGGCTTGCAGTGAGGTTTGTAGAGTTTGCAGTACTGAGTTTTCCAGAGGGAGATTGATAGACTTGGGAGAAACTTGGGCCGCCATTTTGTTTAGCAGCAGGGCCTCAACCTCCAGCCAGGTTTTTGCATTTTCAGCTGAAAAATAGGGGTGTACTGTCTTGTTTTTACTGGCTGGTGATTGCAATTTCGTTCCTCCTGAATTTTCCATAATTTGGACTGAAATCTAGTGGTTTGCCGATGCATAGAGTGGGTGAGGGGGTAGATCAGGGTCAGAGATATCAGTTCAGGCATGCACCATGTTCCTCAATGTCGCCTCACCTCTTCACACAGCTCACTTAACTACAGGCATGGCAGTTCCACCCCCTGGTAGTCCCTGGGGTGTTGCCTCCACACAGTCCTCTAGTGATGAAAATATTCCTTGACTGCATGAAGGAAGTAGGCAAGTGCAACCCTCTCCCTGCAGAACTATGTGGGGGAAGAGATGGGGGAGATTATCCCAATCCTCTTCTGTAACACTAAAGTTCTCTACCACTGGTAGAGATTTTCTCCTACCCTGTATTTTGCCATCCTCTGCCATTTAGACTTTTGGAATGACTGCAGACAGACATCAAGCTTTGCATCACCTTTCCCACTGTTTTGGCTTTTTGGAGGAATCACCATTACAGTTATGGCTGTATTATTCTAAACCAGCAATGGAAGTAATTCCTAAGGTGCTCCTGCATGACCCAAGAAAGCTTTGAATGGGTCTAACACTGATGTGCCCCAAATCAGTTATGTAACCCGAAAATAAGGACACAGCAAGACAGATTTCTGAAGGAAACCACAAAAATACTTCACAAGCTGTGTTCATTCAAACTAACTTTTAACAGCATTTTCTGTGGCAAAGAGTATCTTCTTCTTTTACAAAGCATCTCACCCCTGAATAAACTATGTGTCTGCAGGGCAGCACCGCCTGCCTGGAGGTAAATACAAATGATCCGCAATGCTGACAAGTACCATTCCACTGAAGCAGACTGCAGAGAGAAAAACCAGGCGTGTGCATGGGAAATCAGCAATCAAGGAGGATAATGAAGGAACATACTCAAGTGTCAAGACTCCAAGAGGATAACTCCAGGCACATTATTTGTCAAAGACAGAAGTCCATACTCTGCTCCGAGTAAGATGGGAAGGGCTTTTGACAAAGTGATGTATTGTGCAATGAAGAGAATAACTACTGTTAAGAGCAATTATGGCAAATAACTCTAGTGGGGATAAATGTCTGCTAGGCCTTAATGTCTCTCATGCTTGTGAATTTATTGGAGACTATTCTCGCGATTACATAAAATATACATATCTGCAGCTTCAGAAGGAAATGCTTATCTTCTCTATTGGAAGGAAATCAATAGGGCTCACAATGAAAAGCGTCTCATAAGGGGGAGAGTAGGAATTCATCAGCTGCCTGTTATTAGGCTCAAAGCCAGGAATACTGAAACAATGATGAGATAAGAGTATTTTGCTTATGCGACTCGCTTGCTTACCCATTTAAAACATTTATCTCCCACATCTCCTCAGACTGAAGGTGGCTAACAATGCAACACCAGCAGTCCACTTAACTCGCTTTCAAAATGCACAGAATAAAAACACACATTTAAAAAAATCAGTTTATTTTGTTATTGCAAAGCTGTGTTCAAACACTCACCAAACCAAGAGTCCTGTATGCTCAGTGGGTCTATGCACATAGTCTCCACTAGCAAACAAAAAATATAATATAGAGTTTAGGGCTATGTATGTATGATTTGGATCCAGACTAAATTGGCAATATCAAGTGCTTCCTACCACAGCCCCCCCCCCCCACTTAATTCCTCTAGGTCCCCTATCTGCCAGATGTCACATTTTGTGGAGATCAGTAATATACAGTAAGCATGAGGGGAGACAGGAAATATCCATTCTGACACCAGAAATTTTAATCTGAATCCAACCCTATTTGTACCACAGTTCCTTCTCAGAAATGTTGCTGGCATTCATACATAGTGCCCATCAGGGGTCCTTTCGAGCAGGAGCTCAGGGGAGCGCAGCTCTGGGAGTTGGTGCCAGCCCCCCCCCCCGGCACGGGGGAATGCCTGCTTGTGTCATGGCTGCAGCAAAATGACCCTGTCCCGTCCCCTGGAAAGGTCCTCATTCCTCCGACCAGCCTTCTGAAGGCTTCAGCCACCACTGAAGCTATCCTCCCAGAACAGTGGTATTTCTGAGGCTTGGATTAGAAGCTGTCCCCTCTCTGCCAGCTCTTTCTTTCTCTCTTTCTCTCTCTCTCTCTTCTTTCTTTCTTGCCTTCTGACATACTTCCAGTGATGTCAGGTGGTGTAGCATATGCAAATAAGTTATGCTAATGAGTTATGCTAATGAGTTCCTGCACCTCTTTTTCTACGAAATGACCCCTGGTGCCCATATTGCATCACACTCATGAGAGGTAGCCATATATGCATGCCCATGAAATAATTCCCCAGGCTTCCCAGTTCTGTGATAGGGAAGTAATTTTTGTGATTAAAAAGCAACTTTTAAAGCTATTAAACATTTTATCATTTAAACATTTGTTGCAAACAGCCTCATAGAGGGATACAAATAGATTCCCCCTCATTTCTCCCTTGAGTCTCAGTTGCAGACTCCCTTTCTCATCATTGGCCTTATTATTTCAATGCTTGCAAAAAATACATCAACAGTAAACAAATCCTTATTATTTAACTACTGAACTACTTTCCCTATCTGTGAGTGCACGAAAGAGACCAGAGATCCCCACTTCTTATTGTCTTTTAGAAAAACAACATCTCTGGCCCTCATATTTACAAAGATGTGATATTCAGAAAGCGTTGTTTGTTGTAAATATTACGCAATGAAGTCTTCATTGAAATTGTTCAGGCTGGGTTCACATACTCACTAACCTCCAAAGGAAGATTGGAAAAGAAATTGAGGGCCAAAAGTTAAAAACATCAGTAAGTGTGCGGAAGAGTGTTTATCACAAAGACATATAAAAACCTGTTAGGGGCCAAATAAAGCCTCATAAAATGTACCAAGTTACAAATATACGCAAAAGAGAACAGTATATGACCTCACGCGTTTCGGCTTCTTCTTCAGAGCCTTCAACATGTGCTACAGGGACTCTGTTGCTTGTTATATCTTGTACCATTTGACCTTTGAAGAAGGTCATTGGCTTCTTTTTCAGAAGTCATTTCATCATGGGCTATGCTCTCCCCCCCCCCCCCCCAGCCAAGGGCCTAGCTCCTGGTTGTTTTGACTAAATATAGGAGCATTTTAAATGAGGTAAAATGACATAATATGGTCATACATTCTATGCTAGACTGAAATATGACAAAAAATAAAATTGATGCTAGCTTGCCACTATCCCTGAAAATAGGATCATTTCATAGGAATGCTGTCCTGTCTGTTGTGTACGAAAACATGGTATTTCAGAACATTCTGCATTCCCAAGGGAAATGAGGAGTAGATCTAGGAACAGAAGATTGGAAAAGCTCTAGAGAGGCTTTGTGGGGAAAGTGTTTTTTCTAAGCTTTAAATGTTAAAAAAAAATAGGGTGTCAGTCATTCAAGTAAAACTGCTAGAAAAGCTGTCCATGAGCAGAGAGAAACGTCATGGCTCATGGCTCAGGAACAAGACTAGAAAATAAACTGAAATGCTGTTGGTTTTATGCGCCATCTGAAAAAGAAACAAAAGCACAGTGTTCATGCAGAAAAATTGCAACTCTGGAAAAGAGTCTGTTTAGTGAGCCCAGGGATATTTTGAATACACTCACCAGAACCCAATCTCAGTCAAATAAATATGGTCGATCTACTTCTCTACCTCTTGGGGATCTCATCTATCACACTCTGTGGTGGTTTCATTCTGCTTAGTTTCACATAAAGTCTTACCAAGTGTTCAGAGCTCACTGAGGTTTCCTGAATAAACAGTATATGCTATTAAAATAAATTAGAGGTTTTGCAAAAAAAATCAGCTGCTGCATCAAACCAGAACTCCGAGTCACCATAGTGAATCAGTTCAATAGACAACCTAGTCCAGCACCCTGTATCCTACAGTGGCCAACCAGTATAATACAACCACAAGTATAATACAGAGTGCAAAGCATGCCCCTGTTGTTGTTCCTCAGCAACTTATATTCAGTGATAGACTGCATTTGAGTAAGAAGGCTGCATTTAGCTTAGCAGATCCTCTGTGAATTTCTCTAATGCCCTGTGAAAGCCAGGAGCCATCACAACATCATGTCTCAGTAAGTTCCACAAGTTAGCTATCCCTCTGTGGGGAAAGTACATCATTTTGGTTCCCCTTTTCTGCACTTTTCTCAGATCTACAATATCCTGAGATGAGGTTATGTTGAGTAGGGATGGGCACGAACCAGCTCATGAACTAAAGTTCATCATGAATTTTAGCCAGCTCGTGGTTCATGAAGTGACGTTCACAAACTGAAGAGCCATCATGAACTTCCAAGAATTCTGATGCAGTTCATGGCAGATCATGGCCATTTGTGAAGAGCAGAAAGCAGAAATGGCTTAAACCCCTGCTTTCTGCTCCCCACCACTTAGCTATTTGGTTCCAAGCCATTTAATCCCCTGCTTTCTGCTCACTGCCACTTTTGCTGGCGAGCAGAAAGCAGAGGATTAAATTGCTCCAGAAGAAGTGAGCAATGACTCACAAAAGTCATACCCTGCCACAGTTTTGTTAGGCTTTAAGCTGCTACCAGACTCTTGTTCTTTTCTACTGCTACAGACAGACTAACAAGGCTACCCATCTTGACCGATGTTCAGTAAATAATTTGAGAAAATACAAGACATATAATGTCCCATATTTTCTGATTAAGTAAGCATGCAACCACTGCTGCCAAGTCCATAAATGTGCTCTTCCTTTCTTCTGCGGCTTGATTTAAGTGGCAACACCCCCATCAGCTTGTTCTCCATTACACCCAGCAAGTTTGAAAAGAACCAAACCCACCTTTCAGCAGCCAGGCAGGACACTATCAGAGAACTCCTATTGGCTCGACTGAAGAAAGCTGGACTTTTCAGCCAACCAATCAACTTCTCATGTTGATTCCAGCCCACTGTGGGGGCAAATGGTAGCAGGACTGAATTTTCTAAAGAAAAGTGAAAAAAAAAACTTATTTGGGGGTTCATGGCAGGAAAAAGGGCTGGAGAGTTTGGAGGTAGAGAGTCCTTCAGAGGCCAGTATGTGGACAGGGTATCGGCCTTGCATTTTAATATTTTGTACAGCTCTAAGGATTGTTGAAGGGGCTGCAGTGGCTCAAGTGGTTAAGACGCTGAACTGCAGACCAGAAGGTTGGTAGTTCAGCAGTTTGAGGACCGAGTGCTGCATGACAGAGTGAGCTCCTATCTCTGGCCCCAGCTCCTGCCATCCTAGCAGTTCAAAAGCAAGAAATTGCAAGGAGATAAATAGGTACCACTTTGGTGGGAAGGTAACAGTGTTCCATGCACCTCGGCATCTAGTCATGCCAGCCACATGACCATGGAAACATCTACGGACAGCGCTGGCTCCTCGGCTTGGAAATGGCGATGAGCACCGCATCCCTAGAGTCGTATTCGACTGGCTTTCGAGCAAGGGAAACCTTCACCTTTACCTTTAGGGACTGTTGATGCTTTATTGCTATTAAGTACTTTAAGGCTACAAGACTAAGCACATTTATCACATGTGCCATTGAGTTCACTGAGGGTTACTTCTGAGTAAACGTGGTTAGAATTCTGTGGTAATTCTCCCAGTGATTTCAGTGGGAGAGTTTATTTGTTGATTGATTTGATTTCTAGCCCTCCTTCTCCTGCACAGCAGGCTCAGGGTGGGTTACAACTAGTGTTCCCTCTAAGCTGAGTTGGTGTGAGCTATCTCACTGTTTTTTAGCCTCCAGCCAGTTTGGTGTAGTGGTTAAGTGCGCGGACTCTAATCTGGGAGAACCGGGTTTGATTCCCCACTCCTCCACTTGCACCTGGCTGGATGACCTTGGGCAAGCCATAGCTCTGTACCAGCTGTTCTCTCAAGGACAGCTTGGGAAAGAGCTCTCTCAGCCCCACCTACCTCACAGGGTGCCTGTTGTGGGGAGGGGAAGGGAAAGGAGTTTATAAGCCGCTCTGAGACTCCAAGTGAGTGAAGGGCGGGATATAAATCCAATCTCTTCTTCTTCTTCTACAATAGATTTGTTAAACTCTAAGACACCACAGGACTCTGTGGCCTAGTTCTCACAGATATGGTATAACTGGGTCTTGACTGTACCACTTTCAGATTCACAATGGAACACTCATATTCAGTGTGGTGCAATGGTTAGAGTGTAGGACTAGGATCTGGGAGACCCAGTCCGCCACGGAAGCTCTGCTGGGTGACCTTGGGCCCCTCACACACTCTCAGCCTAACCTACTTCACAGGGCTGTTGTGAGAATAAAATGGAGGAATAGCAAATGATGTAACCACTTTGGGTCCCATTGAGGAGACCTCAAACAGGCATCTGGGAAAAACACGTGCAACACTTAAATATATGTTTACATTTCTGCAATCAAAATCCTATTGCATTGTTCATTGGATGTCCCGTCCTATTGATTGCATTGACTTACACTGTGTAATCCACTTTAAGTCTCAGTGAGAAAAGCAAGCTATAAATAAATAAATAAATATGGCAGCACTGAAAAAAACGCAAAGAAAAGGCAACAAGAATTGTGTTTCATGTGAAGAGAGCTCAGAGGAACCTAACTATTAAGCAAATATGGCCTTCTCAGTCCTAAATATTTGTACAGGTGTATCTACCAGCAATACCTTCAGTTACTGCCTGCCTGCCTGCCTGGGGGAAAACTGTTTCCGTCAAGGCAGGGCTGTTACTACTTGCTCTGCTGCCTTCCCCGTCCTGTGGATTTGTCTGATTACGGCAGGTAGATTTGTTGTTTGGTAACTTGTGTTTAATTTGTTTTGAGGGATTGATGGTTTTCTGTTTTGTTTACATTGTAAGCTGTATTGAGTCTTCATTATGCAAAGAAAAGTGGATTAAGTACCTCAGTAAATAAATACAGAATTCACTGTAGTAAGCACAGTAACATTTTTCGGCCACAATGGTCCTCAGGTTGCATCCCAAGCATTTCCTTTCGGTTGCAGTGAATATATTTATCAGGCCATGAGACGTTAGTTGTACACTGTCTTCCAGGAGACATGGGCCCATACTGAATATGCTTGCAGTGTTTGTTGTTGGTTTTCTGTTTTTTGCTATGATCCAAAATCATAAGGATTCTGCTCAGTGAAGCCATTTTCCTGAAATTTTGAAAATGATCACCTTCTGCTCACGAAACCTGTAGAAAACACAAAGTGCCTCCTGACTCTTTATCTTGTTCATCCAGTAAATGGTGAAAATAAGATTGGCATTCATTCCTTATTGTTTTAAATTAAACAACTGCCTCACCTAGATACCTGCCTGCATCAAATGAGCACACAACTACTGTATATTATACAGTCACTTGTGAAAATGTCAGAGCAAGTGATACCGGCTCTATTAGTTCCCGGAGGCTGTTTTGTTATTGGTATTGGTAATTGTTAATACCATGACACAGATTTCATGGAACAACATGTGGACAAGCGGAGGCAGGTGTGTGTTTGGAAGTTGATGTGTATAAACATATTGGTACCTTGGAAACATGCAGTGAAGTATTTGTCAGGGAAGCCAAGAGCAATATTGGGGTGAGTTATACTTAGAAGTCAAAATAAAGAGAGGAAGTTCACCAGAAGTCTTTGTTTCTCTCATTTGTGTGTTGCGCTTTATGAACATTAAAGTGGTATTCATTCCTGAATATTTGGGATACCCAGCCTCATCAAACAAAACAATTGTATATTACATGTATGCTGGGAAATACAAAGATTTGCAGAACATGGGCAACATCCAAGACTACCATCCATTAGGCCACAAGTCTGGAATCAAGGATTTCCTCAAATGGATGTAACTCATGCTTGCTTCAGTATCTGCAAAATTACTTAAATCATACATACTGGAATATTAAAAACAGGCAGGCCCCAGTGCATTGTTTGGGGGGGGGGGTATTTATTAATGAGATTTGAGATCTCTATTATATCTCATTTACACAAGAGTACATATAAGGAAAACACCTCAGTGTAAAGATAATGTGCCGACTGCACATTACCTCATTTGCTCAGTGTATTTCTTGCTTAGGTGACAGTTCTTGCAAAAATAAAGGGAATCCTCTGGGGAAAGTGGCAAGAAGATAACTCAGATTCCTTTGGACAGACAATCAGTTTTCGAGAAAGGACAGGGTCAGAGGGTGCATAAGAAAATTGAAGGGAGGAGAAAGCAGAGGGATGGTTCTCTGAGCAGGACCATAAATAAAAATGATACTTTCTTGGTATTGGACACTTTTAAATATGGAAGCTGCTTTATTTACATGCTGGGGCAGGCATACTTTAAGGACCACATTCTCCTCTATGAACCTACCCATCTACTCTGGTCATCTTTGGAGGCCCTGCTTCAGGTGCTTCCACCTTCTGAGATGAGCTGCGTAGATGGGTAGATGAGATGGGTAGCAACCTAGGAAAGGACCTTAGTTGGAGTGCCAAAACTTTGGAAGTCCCTCTCCTGGGAGATTCATCTGCCTCCCTCTTTTGGTATCTTCTGCCAGTGGTTAAAGACATTTTTGTTTCGTTTGGTGTTTCCTCACTAACTCTTATTACCCACCTCCCTGTTTTATGCATTGATATTAAATTCTGTTTTAAACATTATAGATATATTTGTATTTTAAATAATGTCTGGAATGTTTCTAAGTTTACTGCCTTGTGGACCCTGAATTGGGTGGTAAAGCAGCATACAAAAGTTTTAATTGATAAATTTAAGTTATAAATAACTCCAGCAAAGGCCCTCCAGAAAAGAGCTGTCCAAACCACTACCCAGAGGCCATCAATGAAAGGTCCATTTGAATCTCCAAGAGAGATCCAGAGCTTGGGATGGATCCTCTCTGCCATGCCCTCTTGATTTACCTCCTGCAAAGTCAGCACATGCAGAAGGTCAGCACTGGAATATCTCAAGCTACAGGCAGTGTCAAGTGAGCACAGGTAGTCCCACAGGTATGTGTGTTAAGTGCTGTCAAGTTGCTTCTGACTTATGGCAACCCCATCAATTAACGTCTCCCAAAACAACCTATCATTAACAGCCTTGCTCAGGATTTGCAAACTGAGGGCTGAAACTTCCTTGATTGAGTCAATCCATCTTGTGTCAGGTCTTCCTTTTTTCCTGCTGCCTTCGACTTTTCCTAGCGTTATTGTCTTTTCCAGTGACTCTTGTCTTCTCATAATGTGACCAAGGTAAAATATCCTCAGTTTAGTCATTGGAGCTTCTAGGGAGAGTCCAGGCTTGATTTGACCTACAACCCACTTATTTGTCTTTTTGGCACTCCATGATGTCCAACATCACATTTCAAATGAATCAACTTTCTTCCTGTCAGCTTTCTTCATTGTTCAAGTTTCACACCCATACATAGTAATAGAGGATACTATGGCATGAATTAACTTGATCTTGGTCACCAGAGACACATCCTTATACTTGCTAGCTCCTTTATAGCTGCCCCTCCCAGTCTCAGTCTCCTTCTGATTTCTTGGTTGCAGTCTCCCTTTTGGTCGATCAGGGAGCTAAGGAATAAAAAATCTTGAACAATTTCCATTGTCCACCTTAAAGTTGTGTAATTCCCCAGTAGCCGTTACTTTTGTCTTCTTGATGTTCACCTGTAATCCTGCTTTGACACTTTCTGCTTTGACCTTCATCAGGAGTTGTTTCAAGTCTTCTTTCATGGATCAGCCAGGACTCAGTGATAGTGAGAACTCCTCAGGAGATGAGGACTCCTCAGAAGAGGAGCTCCATGTGGCCAGCCTTGAGTTAACAGAAGCTGACCAGCAGGAAAATGAGCTGCAGGCTTGTCAGGATTCACAACCAACAACTGGTGCAGAGCCAACACACTTCAGCCCTGATACAGTAAGTGAAGCTCAGCCATTCCCAGTATCACCAACAACCTTAGAGCACTGCAGATGGAGGCTGAGAACAGAGCTACAGACAAGATGGCAAAGTGCACGCCGCTTGGCTTGACGCCAGCTGCTTGCTGATAACAAAGATGTGTAGTTGCAGGATTGCTTCTGAGCAGCTGGCTGCAAGCATGGTCCCTAGGCATGGGGCTATAAAAATCATCCAGGAGAGGCTGTTAGATGTGGACACAATGAGTACGATAGATGCTAAGCCACTGACTCTGTCTTGCCTGACTTCTAGACCCCTGATCTTGGACTGAACAACCCCGCCTTGCCTGACTTCTGGTACCTGATACTCGGAGCCTGCATTCCAGTACATCTTCACTATTTTCTGCCAGTAAAGTCCCTTTAAACCCCTGCATTCCGTTCCCCACAAAACCCACAAAAACAGCCTGCTCCCCACCACTTAGCTGTTTCATGCTTTCTTGTGCAGTTCATCTCCATCTGTGTCTTGTCTGTCAAATATCTAGGACATAGTGATTCCTACTTACCTGATAAATAAGAACAGTCTTGGTCTAGCAGGTTCCCCAAGAAGAGACCTTTAGGGAGCACATCGTTCGCACACTACTAACCATTTAATCAAAGCTGGGGTTTAAAGAATCCATAGGAGAGGCCAGAACAAGACCCCCTACCACCAGTGTTGCAAACAGGCAGACTTGGAGGAACCGGAACTGCTACTGCTGCCCCTCTGCTGGTGGTGGTGCTGCAGTGAGGCAAGGAGGGGAAGTCACTTGATTCCATTCAAGTCGGCCTGCAGGACTATTAGATTTCTAGTACAGGAAGTCATGCCATTTTCCTTCATTTTCCAGGAAATTCTAGGCTTTGGACACCAGAACAACTTTTATTATAGACACTTATAAGACCGCCAGTCAGACTAGTAGTGCAGTTCTTTATGATCTCAAAGAAACAGTAAGCAAGATGATGCTCTAGCTCAGCTCAAACAGAAACAACAAACTATAATGCCATCCAGTGCCTTTATATACAGAAAGATACTATCATTTCTCTCCATGTGAACAATGAATGGTGCTTTTAAGATATGCCTTCAGCAACCAGTACAATCTACTTCAGACAGACTCTTTACATAAAATATTTTCTTCTCAGAAGAAAATTTTGGAAACTGCATCCTACTAATTTAAGAATGATTGGCACATAGCCAATACAAAATCTCCAGCATGTAAGGATTAATTAGGATTGTAGTGGCAATTGGAAGATAAAGTGTACAGTGTACATACTCAAAGAATATTTACTTTACTTAACGCTATAGGAGAACTACCTTATGGCTGAGAAATTAGAGTAGCGCGCTCTGTAAAAGTTAAAATAAGGGCTTTTTTGTAATATTTATTTATATAGATTTCTAGACCCCCACAATGATGGTTTGAGACAGGTAGACATTCTCTTAAACCAATTTCTTTTAAAATTCAATAAAACCATTAGTAGCAATCCCCTCCCAGCCATCCCAGGAGGCTGAAAATGTGAGCCTGTCTTTGGGGGACAATGGTGCAGGTGAGGGGATAATATGGCTACTGAACTGACAACAAATCACAACCCTGACCATGAGATGACCTGATTGTTTCCCTGTCGTCTTGTGACATGGAATACCACACTGCGCCAACCTTAGAAGACTTGAATCCACAAGACACCACAGCACACCAAACTGCACCACACCAGCTAAATGTGTTTACAGTTTATTTACAGTGCTATAAGATTCTGACGTTCACAGAGAAAGTGCTTTGTCAGGCAACTGGTTTGTGTGAAGAAAAAGAATACTTTGCACACTCTCAAATATATACAGCACATCAACCAATCAGTGAGTTGCTGACTCATGTTAAGTACATCAATCACTGTCACATTTACAGAACAAGCCCGTACAAGTTCCTGCACAGTTTCATTTGTCTTAGTCACATGACTCTTGTTATCTGTCAACTTAGATCCTTATGATCTGACAGCTCTGTTCTTGAAGACTGAGAGTCTCAATTACTGACATTCCCCCACCCCATCCCTCTGATGCAGCTGGACCCTCCCAGCCATCCCAGGATGCCGAGGTCTTACCTGTAACATCAGGGGACACTGGAGAGGGTGAGTTGACCTTGGCAGTCCAGTTGTTCATGTATACCTGCTGTTCCAACCCCCTACTCACCCACCCACCCACTCTTTGATTTAGAAATATTAATGCACTCAGGAACCTGCATGAAATGTCCAGCATCTGCTATAACAAAAAGTACAGGTTGCAGGCAAGTGTTTATACTACCAGAAGACATTCCAGGACCGAAGGGGATACAGGTTGTGCTTGGGAAATAATTTATGTTGACAGGCCACAGCCGCCATAGTTGGGTGTAAGTGGGGGGATGTGGTGCATGAGGAAATGACAGCTCTCCAAGTGATATTTTCTGCACTGAAACTGTAGCTGCTGGAATCAACATTTTGAGAGGGCAGAGTGCGGTGGCCTACGTTACCATAACTGTGTAAGAAGTCATGAAGTTCTAAGATAGTGTTGTTGGAGGCTGCTCGTTGGTCAAACATTGTACCTCAACAGAAGTGTGCTCATTTCAGGTGTGTCGACTGAGGAGCAGGAGCAGAAGGGAGTCGCAAGAGGAGCAATCCTGATTGCCTCTTCAGCTGAGTCCACCTCAGGTAAGATCATCCTCAGTTCACCCTAGGGGGATGGCTCTTCTTGCTCTGTTTTTGAGCTGTATTCTATTGGCCTTAGGTCAAGTGGAAATTGCACCCCAGGCCGCCAGTGCCACGGATGAACCAGGAGAATGCAGAAGATGCCAGAATGTGGAGTATAGGCTCCGTGAATTCGAGGCAGGGGTGGACACCAGATGCAAGTTATTTCAGTTAATAGTTGCTGGGCACACCATCTCCAGGCAATCTGGCCTTGTCTCCAGCAAGGCCTACCTGCTTGTGCAGACCACTTATAAATGCCACATCAGGCATCTTGTATGTGTTGATCTGATTGCCACAGCCAACTGTATTCCCATGGGGTATGCACAACAAGGCCTCATCTAACTGCACCCCCTCCTTTTTTCACACCACAGTTACTAACGTGATAAATCTGATTGTTACATTGAGACAAGTTGTGCGGCATCTTCAGACAGATGTGGCACACCTCCAGCCTGACCGGCAACCTGATAATGTGGAGTTGCCACCTCCCACGGGCTCAAGAGAGGAAGACTTACAGAATATTGGAGACAAAAGTTAAAGTTCAAAAAAAGTTAAATATTTTTATTTACTGTTGAATGTGTTGTAAAAATAAAATGTTAATATTTGTTTAGAAGAGGCTTTTGTGTCACTTACTGCATCATACAACAGGCAAAACATTTTTTAAAACCATTACCAATTACTATTTATAACAGTGAGAAACCAAAACAAGGTGCTACATAAATTGGCATGCTCATTTATCTGACCAATCTGGTAGGTGTTGCTAGACTCCTGCTCAGCGCACCAGTTTATACTGGTAGACTAAAGGGAACTTTCTTTTTTGGTTTAGAACACATTGCCCACTTGTGATTATTGTTTTGGTTGCTTTTTTCCTGTTTATTGTTTTGGTTGCTGATTATTGTTTCCTGATTTCCTGGTTTCCTGATTATTTTCTGGTTTCCTGATTCCTGGTTTCCTGATTCCTGGTTTCCTGATTATTGTTTTGGTTGCTTTTTTCCTGTTTCATCACTTCTGATGATGTACCAGTATGGGCCTCAGCAACATGTTCCTCCCCCCCTTCTGTTGCAGAGTGTGATGTTGGGTGCTGCCCCTGAAAGTTGGGACTGGTGACAGCCTGGGCGATGTCACTTAATGTGAGCAGGGATGAGCGCAGAAGTTCATGCGTTAACTCCCTGGCCTCTCTTTCCTCCAATCGTGAGGCCCTCATCTCCTCCATAAACTCCATATGCTCACGCTTGGCTGCCTCCATCATGTCTTCGTGTTCACGTGCGGACATGGGCGTAACCTGTTCCCTGACTCTTTGCACTGGTGTCACCCGTTTCTTCCTTGTTCTTATAAGAGCTATTCGTGATGAGGGTGAAAGCTCAGCAAGAACAACACCTGGTGGGATATCTGTGAAAGAAAGTGGGAGGTTAATGTGCTTTGGTCTCTGGCTAAATGTTGCTGCATGAACACTCACATGCAAATTCTAGTTGGTAAAGCTTCCATGAGTGGGGGATTGCCCGGTGATGTCTGAAGAACACCTGTAACTGATTAGCTTGGAGCCAGTTAGTTGAAGTATGGGAGGATCTCTGCAAATGGGCAGACAAGGTGAGGACTGAGTTCCAAAACTGTAAAGAAGAGACATGTCCAAACCTGGCATGACTTGTCCTGCTGAGGTGACATCTCTAGTTCTCAAAGTTGTACCACATTTATATTATCACACTCACCATCAGGGTTCCTCTCTCTGGAAATGTTAGCCTCTGCTCCTTCATCGGTATTTGATGTACCTTGACCAGAAATAGTGTAAATTTAGGTATAAAGTTATGGGCCTCAGGGAGGTGTTATGCTAACACATAAGTCAGAGAACATTGCTGATCCTGAGATAGCAATGTTCCATTATGAGAGGAAACATCCTAATGAAACACATCAACATGCTTGATCATGTCATCCTATAAGCGGACCATCCACCAATGGCATTATTTGCAATCTTACCTGCTCGTGGAGGGATGTGGACACAGGTATCACTGGTGTCTGGCACTTCTATCTCCTCCTCTTCTTGAGAAGGCTCTGGAAGACAAGTAGGGAAATTAGGAGTTTCCATCTGGGGAAACTGATTCGTGAGCCCACCACACCACCCCAGCAATGATACTCTAGCCCAATTTTTATGGTAACTGCTGCATGCAGTGAGTGAGGGTGGTTGCATAACAGGGGGGGGGGATGCATCAAATTTGTGACTGTCCAGCATTTGGATCATGCCATACAAGTGTAGAAGCATGGTCCAACAATCTGAACAGCATCCTGTCGAAGAACATCAATTTCCAGGCATGTATAAGGCTTTGGCACTCAGTGGCAAATAGGGCCCCCCCCCCCATGCCTTACCACCCCTGACAAAAAAATTTCAAAGTCCAATTGATAAGGAAGCCACAATTTAGTCTGGTGCTTAGATTTACACAGAAAGGTGAATATGGTACGCTATGATAATCTATGCAGGAGAAGTCCTGGCCCCACCTGGAGTTTGGGGATATACTGCCTGCAGCATTGGCCATTACATTCTTGCCAGGAGCATAACAAGGCACTGACTTACCAGACAGGCCACTTGCCTCCTGCATTGCCCCCTCTCTTATGTCAATGGGCTCTAAGACCGGGGAAAATAATTCCTCTGAATCCTCGGCAGATGGGAGAGGGGCCTGCAGCCCTATGTTTATGGGGGGGGGGGGGAGAGTTGGTAGGTCAAAGCTGTCAACCACCCTCCTGGGCTTGACACTGTGATCCCCTCGCAATATGCTATGCAGCTCCTTGTAGTAAGGGCAGGTGGTTCTGCTGTTTCCTGAGGTGCTGTTGTGTATAAGTGCTTGCTTATAATCTGAGCAGAGTCCCTTGGTCTTATTTCAGCATTCAGTCACAGTGTGTAGATGACCCCTTGCTGCCATGCCTTTGGAAATCTCCATGTAGGTATCCATGGTGCGGTGAGACTGACAGATGGCATCTTGCATCCTCTGTTCACCCCACAGGGCGAGGAGATCCAAGATGTCCTCTCTTCTCCAGGAGACTCCTCGAACTTCTGCCATCTTGCCTTTTCCCTCTGGAGTTGAAACCGGAAATGAGTTCCAGATACAAGGTGGCAACAGAGGACATTGACAGGGACTATTTTACCAGCATTATACTAGTAATATATCAAAAATTGGTTGTGATCTGTTATCAATGGTCCCGGAAGAGTTAACGATTGAACTGCCGTAATGAAAAAAATTATTTGTGGATCTAGTTAAGCGCTTGAACGTTACCGCGTTAAATATTTGCAGCGTAAAAGCAGTTATGCGCTCAACAGCAATCTTTTTTGGGGGGGGGAACCCACAAGAGAGACATCCAGATGTCCAAGTCGGGATCAATGCAAAAGATTGCAGTCCAGATAGGCGCAACTGCGGGTTCACACCGGGAGAATCCATAAAGTACTTGATTTTGTGGGTGTTTGAAAATCCGACATCGAATGGGGTTGATCGCGGTACGGCACGGGATTCAAAACAGGAAGTGGATGTGCCCGTCTGGTCAGCCCTTTTAAATTTCATAGGAAACAGCGGTGAAACCCGCTACAAATGACCTAAAAGATCAGGCTACATATTTTTCTTTAATTTAAAAAAAAGAATCTTCTAGTAGAATCATGTCTCGAAATGAGTAGTGTAGCCTTGATTTTTGAACATGTTATGGAATGAATCATAAAACAGACCATGTTTTAGTAAATCTGTACTATTGTTTCTTTTCTCAGTGAGGAAGGTACTACCTACCAGCAGGTATGGTTCAAAACTGAGAAGCAAGGCTTTTAGCTATATCAGCATAAACAGGTGGATGGAGTACTGGTTTTTGCCTCAAGACATCCATAGATATAGTGGCAAGAACTTCCTCGTAACAGATAAAGTGTGACTTTCCAGTGGGCTGGAGCCCCAACTTCACTTCTTCACAGGGCTATTTTTGGGCAGGAACAGAGTTCCAGCTGGCTTCTGAGTTGGCCATGCCTACAGCCCCTCCCCGGTTTCCCAGATGCCTCACAAGCTGCGGGGTGCCTGGGGAAGCCAAGCCGATCCAGGGAGGGAGCTGTGCTGTCCAGGGTGTGGCCTAATATGCTAATGAGCTTCTGCTGTTGGGTGTGGCCTATTACTCTAATGAGTTCCTGCTGGGCTTTTTCTACAAAAAAGCCCTGCTTCTTCATTTTATTTTTTTTTAAAAAATAAGTATTAGTAAATTAAGGCAGACAAAAAGAGATTTCCCCAAGGCTGTCTAGTGGCTGAAGAGAGAGATCAGGAAGACTGTGGATCCAGGTTTCATGAGCTATCCATTGGGCCTCACTGGTTCTCATTATTACTCCAAACAGAACTTTATTGTTATCTGCCTTTTATAAGCACAGTTATGTCCTAGGAGAAGATCAATGACTGACTGTAAAGCTATATTAATAGATAATAAGTTGCACCAAGGTGACAATAAAGGATAATGTCCAATGAACAGGGGGAAATTGGCTGTCCACCCTCTGGTAAAATAATCCATTCAAGCTGCTGTTTTAGTATTCTGTTCACAACCCCCCAGCTCTTGTATCTTTGACATAAGCTGTAAAAAGTTGTAGTGAAACTGGGGGGGGGGAAGTACTCAAAGCAAACTTTAAACTTCTTACACCAAAGGCATCCCACTGTCTGCAGGAGGTCAACTCTGGAGTCAGTGCCTCATGACTTGTGCTCTCAGTAAAGGAGGAGATAAATTATGACTGAGAAAGTGATTCCTGGAGTCTGTGTAACTAACTATCTGTTATCACCACAGTTCCTCAGTGAAATGAAATAGGGTAAAAATTATCCACAAGCTGAGGCTGTAGGAAGGAAACATTTTTAAAAAAAAATCCTGTTTCTTCTTTAAAATCCAGAACTATCTTTAGAAAAAAATTATTATATTCTCTTCCAATGACTAAGAACTGATTACCCAAATCAATTTATCTCTAATGTATGTATCCCATTAATTCCCAATGTACAGAAAAATTCCCTGTGACATGCACAAGAAAATGAATGGTGGGAAGAAGGACATTTGCTGAAGTAGACACATCAACCGAACGAAACGTCTCTCTACAAATAAATGACCTGAAAGGTATCATGGAAAGCTCTCCTCTCCTTTCTCCTACGATCAGGGGTCATTTCGTAGAAAAAGAGGTGCAGGGGCTCATTAGCATAACTCATTAGCATAACTCATTAGCATATGCTACACCACCTGACATCACCGGAAGTATGTCAGGAGGTAAGAAAGAAAGAAGAGAGAGAGAGCTGGCAGAAAGGGGACAGCTACGAATCCAAGCCTCAGAAATACCACTATTCTGGAAGAATAGCTTCAGTGGTGGCTGAAGCCTTCAGAAGGCTGGTCAGAGGAACAAGGACCTTTCCAGGGGACGGGGTCATTTTGCTGCAGTCATGACACAAGCAGGCATTCTCCCGCCAAGGGGGGGGGGGCTGGCACCAACTCCCGGAGCTGCGCTCCCCTGAGCTCCTGCTCGAAATGACCCCTGCCTATGATCATCTTTCCTTTCCCATGCCTTTCTATCTCATCATCCACAGTACCTGTCAGGTTGCTACAGCAATGCAAAACGGCACCCCAAGTATTCCAAAATGACACTGTAAGGCTTTGGATGCCATTTTCACTAAGATAGCAGCCCAACAGACTCTAATGTTTGTGGGTTATGTTGTGCTGCAGGGCCTGTCCAC
The DNA here is from genome assembly GCA_029233225.1 of Lepidodactylus listeri. Lineage (NCBI taxonomy): Eukaryota > Metazoa > Chordata > Lepidosauria > Squamata > Gekkonidae > Lepidodactylus > Lepidodactylus listeri. The sequence continues at coordinate 36,234,215 of JARCFY010000016.1, forward strand.
AGAGCATAATTCTTGGCTGAGATACAAAACAAAAAGCGGATTACATTCCAATATCTACAACAACAAACTAATTATTTAGAAGGCTTAACAAAGCTAAACATTTTCTTTTTGAAGATTTGACAAAGCTTGAAGACGAGGTCCTCCAGATTCGTCCTTTGTCTCATCGCCACCACTTTTTCAGTAGCTGTTATGCAATGTGCATCAGTCATTTAATATCATTCTTAAATGTACAAACCATTTTTAATAAAATATTATTTGCTGTAATTATTTACCTAATCTCCTTTGTGCTTATTTCATATCCTTATTCAATGGGTGTAGCTAGTCCCCCATTCTAAAATACAAAATATTTTTTTCATTATTTAAACATTTGTTCAATAATTATTATATTTCTCCATTCTGGCTAAGAGTGCCTACTCACCATTCATCATTAATATGGTCCTATTCCTCAAGTTATTTATGTGGGCATCCGTGCACCAATACTGTGTGCCTTACTACAGCCCCTCCTAATGTTATTTAAATACAAAAACACCGGTCCTCACTCCCAAGTCTTAAAGGACCCATGTCTATAGATAACAGGAGCAATCCAACTCCATATTGACTCCTTCTGGATACATAGTTTTCAGTTTATGTATCCAAAAGGTTTCCCGTTGATATAATAATTTCTGTAAATCCACATTATTATACTTGCGTGGGTAAATCATTTCTAATGCCACAACTTTGAAGTCATTACATGAGTGACCCACCTCAGTAAAGTGGGGAAACAAGGGGAGAATCTGCTCTAAGCAATCTAATTCGTGACTTGTGCTCTGTAATTCTTGTGCGCAGTGATCTCATGGTGGCATATCAGCAACATCATGTGCTACAGTGACCTGACATCATGACTGAAGAAGGGACCTAAGTGAAGCAAGTGGTCCTTCATCAAAAGTGTCACATGAATTCCCACTGAGAGATCCCAAAGCACTGAAAACCATACTATCCTGGGTCAGTATGGGGCTATGACAATACACACTGAATGTTCCACTTTTAGTTTTGCAATTACCCTGGATAGTATAGTAAAAGGGAGAAAAGGATAGAAAAGGTCCCCCTGCCACTGGGGCTGAAAACCAGGTTTGGCCCATATGTGAATTGTAAAGGCCAAGGACAATGCCCCGTTAGCAATACCAACGGCATCATCCGGAGATGCCAGCCAAGTTGATTTGGAGTCAGTGTCGGAAGTCTGAGCAGGACCTTCCTCAAAAATCTGATGGAAGCTCTCTGCTCAGTGTCATGGGCCTGAAGACATGCATCAACGCCAATGGCACAGGATGGTGCTTTAATCTGATGGTGGTAGGCCTAGATGTAAATAAGTATAATGGATAGCTGGATGTTGGTCTCACTGACCCCACTGAGGTAGGTACATGAGGGTGGTAGGGGAACATGGGCATTGGCCTTGCCCTCAAGGAAAGGGGATGCCAGGCATAGCTCCTTGTTGCATTGGAGGAACCAACACCTTGTGTGAGTGCTGCACCCATGAAGATGGAGGCAGAAGTACTTCAAAAACTTAATTGTCTTACATCTAAGTGACGGAGAAGATGTACGAGGCCAAAGCCCAGGTCAGAGTCGATCCAAGAGGGCGAAGCTTGGAGTTGGGGAGATGGCAACATTTAATGTCGAGGGGAAGGCAATGAATGGTGTCAAAGAGAAGTCAATGGATCATGTGTCATCTTTTTCTTCACCTTCTTATAAAGTGGTTTCAGTGCCACCCTTGGAACCAAAGCTACCCTGTGAGGTTGCTTAGCAGTTGGTTCCAAGGTTGAAGTGGAAGACACAGACACTACCAACAGCATACAGGCATCGTAACCTGGCCGAGCTGAGCTGGGGGCAGAACTCACGGGCCACAGCATTGTGACTTCCCCCCAAACAGAATAGACAAGAATTGTGCTAAGCATTTTGAGACATCGTGGTCCATGCTCTTAAGTTTTTTACAAAGCAGTCCTGTGCTGTGCCTGCACCACGGCGGCCAGCCACTGTGTAACTACGGAAGCACTAATCCTTTCCCTGTGAGGATGTTACAAGTGGCCAGCAGAAAAATTTGGTGGGCTTGCAGTGTTTTCTGAGCATAACCAGAGTAATATCCACAGCAACCGTCCCCTGCAGTAAGTGGAGGTGTTGTGTGGTGGTGGCACTGTGGTGGACAGGGCATCCAGAGACAACCAGGGATCATGTGGCAAGGGGATGGAGTCTAGCATCCATCTCAGGCAAGGGGGCGGAGAGGGGCAGGCCACAGAAGTTCTGCTTCTTGTCAGCAGCACCCCCCCACACACACACTCCTTTAAATGGACCAACTCCCGTCAGCAGATCCAGGCACCGGACAGTGGGGAGGGGAGTCGAGCTGTTCACCCCACAGGCACCCACAGCTGCCTCAATGCCCACACAGAGCACAAGGTCCCAGAAGGACAGATGGGAAAAGGGGGGTTGTTGTTGCCACCCTACATATTTGTGAGGGTCCTTTGCTCACTGGTGGGTGCACTTCCCAGCCACATTGCTGGGGGCACTCCCACATCATCTCTGCCAGTGGCAAAGCAGGCGAGGAGGCCACTGGGCTGGGCACAGATGTAGGGACATGCAGTGCCACCCTCAGATTCCCCCAACTGCCTCCTCAGTGGGGCAGAAGTGGCCTGGAACTGGAATGGCCGTCACTCCACTCTGGGCGCTGTCATTCCACTCCCAGAGCAATCGGTGCCCAGAGACTGTAATTCGAAATCAATTCTGCATGCATTATTACTTCCACATGTGGTAAAGTATTGCGGTGGAACCCATGACAGTCATTTGGCATTCCTGGTTGCCAGTATGTCCAATGGGCATTCAAGCTTCTCCCGTTCCCAATGGGCAATCCAATCATTTGCTTTAGCACATCCCCTCTTGATTCATTCCTGGCTGTCCCCACTGCCCCATGTGACATCAGCAGCCCCTCCAGGTGCACACCAGTAGTCATCACAGATGCAGACAACCCCACTATGTCCCTGACTCCCTTGCTACAGCATGCAGGATCTGACTCAGGTGCCCCCCTCCCTTACTAGTGCCCTCCCCACCCCCCTCCAAAGACATTGAGTATGTCTGCTGCATTGGCTCCCCCTCCCCAGCCATTGACTCTGGGGGCCCCCATAATCCCCTGCCTCCTCAGTGATACCTTTACAGATGTCTTCCCCCTGGGTGATAGAAGCCATTTCTCCCTAGAGCAGACACAGTTATGAACTTCGTTCATTCTATTAATTTCTCACCTTTGTTCCCCGTGGGGACCCCATGTGGCTTACATTATTCCCCTCTTCTCCACTTTATGCTCACAACAACCTTGTGAGGTTGATTGAGAGTGTGCAACTGACCCAAGGTTTCCATGATACAAGTGGAGACCAGAATCTGGGTTTCCCAGATCTAGTCTTACACTCTAACCACTGCCCCAAGCTGGCTCATTCACCCAGACCACCCTCTGGCCCCTTCCCCCTTCACAAAGCAGCCTGCTAGGTGGAAGAGGGAACCTGTTGTTAGGTCAGCTCAGGAGGTGCCACTGGGCTCCTGGCATGCTTGGCAGATGACTATGACTCGTGGCACCTGCAGAACCATCCACATCTACCCAAGGCACCCAAGGGCCTTCCCCTCTTAGACATGTCACTGGGCAGCCTTAAGGGGGAGTCACAGGTGGGGTCGGGTGGGGAAAAAGTGAAGCAGGGAGGGGTGTGGAGTTCCTGTCACGTACTGAAAACCAAACAGAGACACATTTGTGGCACAACACAGACTTTATTCCACAGCAAACCATGGCAAGGTGTGAAAACTCCACCCGCTACCTCCCCGGAGCCTTGGAGAAGAGGACTGAGGATCCCGGGCATGGCCTGTATCTAAGTGGGATGGAATTCCAAGTGGACTTTGGAAGGGCTGGCTGGGTGCAACATTCCACTCCAAGAGGAGGGCTGGGATGGCAGACTGAGCAGAGTGGGGAAGGGGGCTGTGGGGGGCATGTACCCATGCCACAGCCACTATTGTCAGGAAAGGGAAATGAAGAACTGAGTCCAATTGAGGTGACCAGAGATGAAGTTCTAGACCTACTGGGGAAATTAAAAACCCTTAAGTTTCCAGGTCTTGATGGCATACACTTGAGAGTTCTTAAGGAACTCATATGTGAGATAGTTGATCTACTAACCTATATATGTAACCTATCACTCAATTCAGTCACTGTACCAGAAGACTGGAGAGTAGCAAATGTTACACCCATTTTTAAATAGGGATCCATAGGAAATTACAGGCCAGTCAGCCTAAGGTCTGTCCCAGGCAAATTACTAGAAACTGTAATCAAAGACAGAATTCTTAGACACATAGAGGGACAAAACCTGCTGAAAGGAAATCAGCATGGCTTCTACAAAGGTAAGTCCTGCCTCACCAACGTTTCGGAGTTCTTTGAGAAAGTGAGCAAGCATGTAGACAACAGTGACCCAGTAATTAAATACCTGGACTTTTAAAGGTTTTTTGACAAGGTGCCTCAACAAAGACTCCTGAGTAAATTTAGCAGGTTTAAAAACTGGTTTAATGATAGGAAGCAAAAAGTAGGAATGGGCAGTCCTCACAATGGAGGGAAGTAAGCAGCGGGGTCCCACAAGGATCAGTATTGGGGGCAGTACTGTTTAATTTATTCATAAATGATCTGGAACTAGGGGTGAGTAGTGTAATGGCTAAGTTTTCAGATGACACAAAATTATTCACGATGGTGAACACCAAGGATGACTGTGAAGAGCTCCAAGAGGACCTCCACAAACTGGGTGAGTGGGTGACAGTGTGGCAAATGAAATTCAATGCTGGTAAATGTATGGTGATGCACACTGGGAGAAAAAAATCCCAACAAGTATAGCCTAATGGGGTTTGAACTTGATGAGACTGAGAAGGGAAAAGATCTTGGGGTCGTAGTGGATAGCTCAATGAAAAGATCAACCCAGTGTGCTGCAGCAGAGAAAAATGCAAACTCTATGTTAGGGATTATTAGGAAAGGGATCGAGAATAAAACGGCTGATATTGTAATGCCCCTGTATAAATGCATGATGCGGTCTCATTTGGAAACTGTACGGTTCTGGACATCGTATCTCAAAACGGACATTGCAGAGCTAGAAAAAGTATAGAGAAAGGCAGGATGATTAGGGGGCTGGAGCACCTTCCCTATAAGGAAAGGCTGAAGAGTCTGGGCATTTTCAGTCTAGAAAAGAGGTGACTGTGGGGGAGACATGATAGAGGTTTATAAAATTATGCATGGGGTGGAGTTGACAAAGAGAATTTTTTTCTCCCTCTCCCAACACACTAGAACTCAAGGGCATCCAATGAAGCTGAAGAACAGTAGGTTCAGGATGGACAAAAGGAAATACTACTTTACACAGAGTGATTCAAATGTGGAATTTGCTACCAGAGGATGTAGTGATGGCCACAGGAATAAACTGCTTTAAAGGGGAGTTAGATAAATTCATGGATGATAAATCTATCAATGGCTACTAGCTATGGTGACTCAATCCCAGAGCCAGGAGGCAAAATCAGGGGAAGGCCTCGGCCTCTATGCCCTGTTGTTGGCCCTCTAGAGGAACTGGTTGGCTACTGCATGAGAAAGGATGCTGGATTAGATGGACCACTAGTCTGATCCAGCAGGGCTTTTATGTTCTTATGTACGTAGGCAGTAGCAGATTCCTCAGAGCATGTGTATAGCTCCTCGCAGTAAGAAGATATCAGAGGAACCTTTAACCCCCATCCAGCCTCTCATTGACCCCAGTTACATAGTGTTCCACTGAAGAATGAAGACAAAGAAAAATCACAAATGTCCAGATATTTATGGTCAATGCAGTCTGACCTAAACCAGCCTCCTTGCAAAGAGTGACTAGCTGATTTAGCCAATTCCATGAAAAGCCCTCTATCTGATGTCAGAGGCTTACCATACCAATCAGAAAATTATTAAAATGATAGTCCCGCCTGCCAGCTAACTGTTAATGACTCTGAACTTCCATTACAAACATTTGGTCCTGTCCAAATCGGCTTTTCCCTTATTAAAAAAGGATTAACTTTGGCAAAGTGCCCAACATGGTATGGGAATGAGCTGGTTATTCTAATATGAACCACAGGGGTCCAAGATTCCAGACATTCTAGGGGGCACTCTTGAGCTATAGCAAAGTTTTAAGATTTCTGTCGCAACACTATAGAACTGGAATAATTCCATGGGCATTTAGAAAGTTAGTGAACATTCCATGGCATACCAGAAATTCAAGGATGCTTGTGGTGCCCCCAAATTGGTAGAACATTCTTGACTTCTCCTACTTTAAACTGGCAGAACGTATACAGTTAATTTTAAACCTGAAATGTAGACTTATGCTATGGAAGCACATACCTAGTCTTACAACTGTATATTACATGTACAAGAAATATCTTCTGTTACAAGCAAGAAAAAAAAAACAGAAGGTGGGGCTCACTCAAGTTACTTTACTTTTCTTGGCATTAAAAAAACCCATTTCCCATTTCATGGTTACAGCTCTTACCAATGCATGCATTACTTCAAAACTCGCCCTATTTACAGAACTCATGCGCCTGCAACTATCAAAAAATATGGGTGCCAGAAGTTATGAATCAGAAAAGCCTGCAGAATTTCCCCTCCATTTTAATACCATCAGTGAAGAACTGGACTACAGGAAGCTTTAAGTCTGCCTATTCCTTCTAGGCACTTCTAAAGAACAGGGGGACCAACACACATGGGAATTCTCCAGATACCAAGGACGTTTTCAGAGAGCAGTTGAAGATGAAACAGTTCTAAAAATATTACCAGATTTGCAAACTTGAGCCTGTTGGGTCTCATCTAGGATTTTTCTGGCTCCACATCAAATATTTCCATTTCATGAAAGCACAGTTAACAGTTCAAAAATAATGTACCATTTAAAAGACGGCAAGAAGGAAAATACTAGAGCTTATCATTAGGGAAAATGTGCATAGAAACAGATCTATTTTCTATGCAGAACACAAGAGATAATTCATGTTAACTTTCACACAAGTCTGTCTCCTGCTGATATGAATGCTAGGCGGCTACCACACTTCAGATCCAGTTTAGTAATTACATTTAGCCGCAAATATGTTTTCTTATCGGGCTTGGGAGGGTTTTTCCCTTCCTTTTTTTAACTTGGCGAATGTTTTGTTGACCCCCCGATCAAGGCTGGTATTTTCAGTTTAACTAAGCTGAAATTCGTTCATTTTCTACAAGAATATAGCTTACCTTAAAAATGTTCTGCTTTATTATAAGCTGTATCAAACTGGATTGTGTCTAAAACATTATTCTGTTCCTTAGAAAGGTCATCAAATCACAGCAAAGAAATAGGCAAGCGATTCTGTTTGGTTGTTTGAATGTTATGACTTCATTCTACCAAATTTAATCATCAAACTTATTAATCTTGTGAGATGGTAATTTTCCTGAAAGTGCAATTATATTTCACAGCAGGCCTGCTGATTAGGCAGACATAGAGAAATAACTCATCAGGAAATTACAAAAAAGAATTAATCATCAACTTGTACAGTAAAAATCACTATATGTGGCAGTTTCACTCAATAATTTAAGTTCTTCGTCCTCACCAAAGCTTAAAAGGGAGCACGTACACAATCACCCACAAATAAGCTGCACATAACCCGTAATTAAAGTTTACATTTCCAATTGCACTGGAATGATATTAAATTTTTCTTTTAAACGACGGTGTAGAAGATATCATCAATGGTAAACATGATGTTTGACAGGCTGCAACGTTACAATCCTAAGAACAGAAAAAATGACATCATATAGATTACTGCTAGTTAATATTATTAGTGTTATAACTAACACAGGCAACTGCCTTACAGTAAACCCTGGATGCTTAAATGGTCAGGACTATCCAACAATACCCTTTATAATGTTTTGAAGTACACCGTTAATTGTTGTAGGTATAAGAGGACATGTCACCTGTACAGGGAAGTCTGTGCCAAGGGCCAGTATTTTGACGTTAAATCAATACCAGCCTAGGAGCCAATTCCTATGGGTTGCATGCAAACAAGTCCTTTTAGAAGCAAAAAACATTCTGCTCAGGCGAAGAGGGGAGGGACACATACAATTTCTGCAAATTGCCCCTCCAGCTGCAGTGTACAGCACCTTATCCCAGACCATTCCTAGGACTGACAGTTCAATGGGCACAGGGGGCTGCAGAAGGGAAGAAGAGGCAGAGAAAATCCACTCCACAAGCACTTATGGCTCTTGGAATCCAGCCCAATATTTTAGAATGTAAATTTAATGGAATCTAGCTAACTTTCGCAAATAGTATAATACTAGGAAAAGTTGAAGGAAGCAGGAAAAGGGGATGACCCAACATGAGATGGATTGACTCTGCCAAGGAAGCCACTGCCCTCAGTTTGCAAGACCTGGGCAAAGTTGTTAACAATAGAACATTTTAAAGGTCATTAATCCATAGGGTCACCATAAGTCAGAAGCTATTTGACAATGCTTGACACATGACATACGTGTGAAAAGAGAATAAATCTGTATCAAATATCAATCTCACAGTATACTTTAATAATCACAGATGGCAAGATGTGCAAAATAATCCCTTCAGTAATAATCATTTTCATCAAAAAATTCCCTTTGCTTAATAAAAGATTGCTGTCTCCGTTTCGTTGCCTCTTGCTCTTTCTTTTCTTCTCTCATGCCTACAAAATCAGGTATGTGTTTTTCAAATACTAAAGCAAACTCCACACATTCTCTCTGAACGGCATAAACACTGCTGGATACAATCTTGATTTAATCTTGACTTTAAAAAATGGATAGAATTCCAAAAAATACTATAAGCATGCTAAAATCCAAGTACCATTGAATTAAAAAGGCAAATATCTATTTTACTAAACATAAAAATATAAAAGCCATGTTGGATCAGGCCAATGGCCCATCCAGTCCAACACTCTGGGTCACACAGTGGCTAAAACTCAGATGCCATCAGGTGGTCCACCAGCAGTGCCAGAACTCCAGATGCCCTTCCACTGCTGTCTCCTGAGCACCAAGAATACAGAGCATCACTGCCCCAGACATAAGTGTTCCATCTATACATTGTGGCTAATAGCCACTGATGGACCTCTGCTCGATATGTTTATCCAATCCCCTCTTGAAGCGGTCTATGTTTGTAGCCATAGTCACTTCCTGCGACTGAATTTCATCTGCTAATTACTCTTTGGGTGAAGAAGTACTTCCTTTTATCTGTTCTAAGCCTATTGCTCATTAATTTTATGGAGTGCCCATGAGTTCTTGTATTGTGAGAATGGGAGAAAATTACGTCTTTCCCTACCGTCTCTGTCCCATGCACAGTTTTGTAAACCTCTATCATTATGATGCTTAGCTGTAGTTATGCTTTGCTTTTTAAATTCTGTTACCGTTAAGAAAAAGATAATAGCCCTATGTGACAAATTGTTAACAGGTGATGTTTGTCAAGGATGAAGCCTTTGCATGTTGGCTGGAAAAGGTCATGTTTATTAAATTGTTAGCTCATTAGTGTGGAGACAGTGAATAAAATTGGTTGGTAGAAGGCTGGGTTTTTTTAAATCTCAATCTCTCTCTCTCTCTTGACGATGGAGGATTCATCTGTGTGGAACCAAACTACCAGGAGGAGAAATTGATGTGTAGCCTTCACATGACATGTCTTAAATATATCGATTGTAGTCTTTCTTGGCTGATGTAACCTTTGGCAGTTTTGCCCCTATTATATGCATCATGCAACCTATCAAATGTTATTTCCTGCTCAGATGAAGTCTTCAGATGAAACAAGTTTTTATTCCGGAAAACCTCATCCTAATTGAACCATTATTTTGTAGAATCAAACTGTACCCTCTTTTTATAGAATTTTGTGTATTTATGCAACATTTTTCATTGTACATTACAACTGTGTTTTCACAACTTTTTTGTATCTTTTTTGCACCAGTCTTTTGGGGTTGTGGTTCTCTAGCTTTCTGTAGCCACTCATGTTAGAGGTTTTGGTTGTAGGCATGGCCAACTCAGGAGCCAGCTGGAACTTAGTTCCTGTGCGTTCCTGCCCCAAAATAGCCCTGGTTTTATTCATATCTGTAACCTATAAAGAGCAGCAACCCTTCTTTTCATTCAGTATCTGTAATGTAGTATGTTCTGTGTAACAACCGGCCTGCCATGTGTTCCCAGGTAATGGCGCCCGCTGCATGGCCAGAGCACATGGTCAGGCAGAGAGGGGAGTTTGAATCTGGAGGAACAATAGACGTCCAGATTCTAAGCCTCCACCAATGTGGGACCTAGGTTCTCCCTGGGGAGCCAATGCGGCCAAAGTCTCCTCCAGGGAACCTATGACAAACATGCGCATATGTAAAGCCCCTATCAGGTCTTTTGGGTGCGGCCGGAGGTGTGGCTCCGGCCAGTATATAATGAGGGCCCTGGAGCCCTGGAAGCATGCTTGTTCTGACCATCTACTGGACATGCTGAATCACTCAATAAAGGCTTCATGATTTCACTGTTCCTTGTCCCCGAGTGCAGTACTCTTCAGTATCTTATTTTATTTGCCATGTACCCTCCAGCCTGTTCAACAAATGAGGCAGAATCCTACAACTGACAGCTCATTCATTACAAAATGCTAATTCATTCCCGGGTTGTTGTCCATACTTTTTGCTGAATATTCTAGCGTTCCTGGTGGGGGGAGGGATCTCATAATTAGACACTATTTATTTATTTATTTGTTTGTTCCATTTACATCCTGCCCACCCCACGAACCGGCTCAGGGCGGCTTACCTAAATCGATTATCACAGCACACATCAATTAGGAGGCTTTAGGTACCTTAAAGAATACACGGATCTGCTCTATGTAAACCTATGCATTCTGGTCATAAAGACGTTTACATCAAAGACCCACACACGTCTATGGGACTGACTTCCTACTAAATGTTTCAGATTTCAGTCTTAGGGGACATTTTGCACAATAGCCTGGCTGCACCAAAGAGTTTTAAAAGTATTATTTTAGTGTTCTTTACGTTCTAGAAAGTCAAATGAAATAGATCATGTCTATATGTGGACATTCTGGGGCTTACAGGGGGTAAAAAAAGACTTATGGCTGTCTGGAGGAATGGGATTTTATACATAATCCCATTCCCCACAAAGACATAATCATCACTGCTGAAGTTCTCAGCCTAAAGCAAGCCCGAATTTTTTTCTGAAACACAATGAAAGAAATTAAAATAAGGGCATTGTATCCAAAAGCTTTAGGCCGCTCTGCTGGTGTAATGCTACTGCTATATGTTTGCAATATAAACAATATAATACTATTTGCAACAGAAGCAAAATAACAGTACACAGGACTTAGCCTGCTAACTTCTATAATTATACCTTTCCAGTATCAGAAATAATTGAAAGCACATTGCACTCTCCTCATTACAGTCATAATACTCCATTACCTACCTAAGGCTAATCAACCAAGAAATTAAAGCTACACGCAAGAACAAGTGTAAATAGGTTGTCATTCTTAGTATATGACTTGGCAATTCTAACACAGCAATGAGATCTTTCATATTATAAATTTAAATTATTTTAGCATCTTCACTTCAGTGTATCAACCTGATATTTTATTTATTTATTATTGGATTTATATCCCACCCTCCCCACAAGCGGGCTCAGGACAGCAGTTAAAATGTAACGTAATAATGAATACAGTTCATACAGAGTTAAAACTGTTAAGACTAACAGACAGCAAAATATTTGGTTTCTGGCATCCACAAAGGCTTCCACAAGTGCAGGGCATACGGTGACTAAAACAAGGACCCATTCAACAGACGCCATAGTAATCTGTAAATAAGGGCAGTTCACCCAGGCAATGTAGGCAGGGGAGGCCAAAGTCTTCAGGTGTCCTCCTCCTCAACCAAAGGCCTGGAGGAACAGCTCCATTTTACAGGCCCTGAGGCATTGCATTAAATCCTGCAGGGCCCTGATCTCAAGTGGGAGCATATTCCACCAGGCCAGGGCCCGGGCAGAAAACGCCCTGGCCGAGGCTAAGCAGACGTCTTTTGGGACCACCAGCAAATTTTGCTCAGCAGAGCACAAAGTTTCTCAAAGTCTACATGGAAAGTAACTAGGCCAAAATCTAACACTGTATTCTGAGAACTGATTTCTCATTATGCCACTTTTCAGCTTAAAACACTGCAAAATAAAATAAGGGGGAGGGGAGAGACAAAAACAGCTGAATACATTCACGCTTCTTCAGCTTACACCTTGGATTAAACTTTGTTGGTCTTAAAGGCGCCACTAGACGCAAACTTTGTTCTGCTGCTTCAGACCAACATGTCTACCCACCTGAATCTAGCTGAATACATTATTACTGTTATTAGCCAGTAGCTTGACTGGTTCCTCAGAGTTCTAAGATGGCTCCCATTAAGTAAACACACTGGAATCAGCAAACGTTCTTACATGAGATGACAAAAAAAAATCAGAATGCATGCACTGTAGGTAAAATATGCACCCTGACCTGGATAGCCCAGGCTAGCCTGACCTTGTAAGAAGTCAGAAGCTAAGCAGGCTTGGCCCTGGTCAGTATTTGGATGGGAGACTACCAAAGAATACCAGAGTTACTATGTAGCACGGATGAGATAGGGCTGCCAAGTACCGGCGACTTACTGGCGGGGGGGAGTTGTTCTTCCCCCGGGAGCTCTTCTGGTGCATGCGCTTTGTGCGCGCGCCACGGCAACGTAATGACGTCACCCAGAGGTGATGTCATCATGTTGGGGGCATTGCCAGAGCGTTGCCCTGGCAACCGCCCCCAACGTGATGATGTCACCTCCGGGTGACGTCATTACACGGGGGAAGTAGTCCTCACCGGACGACTTCTGGGGCAGGGTTCCCCCCGCCGGCCAAATGCCGGCCGGCGGATCGGGAACCCCTATAGCGGGGGATCCCCCGCATCCCGGGCTGACTTGGCAGCCCTAGGATGAGAATACATAATGATCTTTGCAATTCAGATTACTCATATTCTTATATTTTTCTGGTTTTCTTATGGATTTTTATATTCAGATTCTATTAGGATTTAGTAAAGGCCTATTAAATGGAAAAGCCTCTCCTTTGTAGGCTAAAGTGCCTTTCTAGCTGATGCCAGCAGACAAGAAACAGCATTCTTTTCCCCCCTTCAGGTTATTTGGATGGGATGGCTATCTAGCTGTCTGGTGTCTCTCTTAGTTTTCTTTTTAACAGGTTTTCAGTGTAGTGATGATGGTACAGCACAGAAGTATTCGCTTAAAGTACACTCTGTAACTGACCAATGAATGTATGGTTGCTCAAGTGACGCTCTACCATTCTTAACCAATTATGGTCTCTGTACCTTATCTCTCTGAGTATGTCATTCTGGGTATAAAACTTCATGTACTTCCTGATATTGCTCAGAAAGCAGTCAATTTTTGAAAGGCTAATTTGGCCTAACGGTTTTCCTAGTATTTCCTGCATTAAATACTAAATGAACCTTCCTCCTCACTGTGACTTCGATTTTATTTTGGCTTGGAAATTTATTTTTGTAACAGCTACACAGAGGTAGACAATTGCCAACCACCTCTGAATGTCTCTTGCCTTGAAAATCCTACAGGGTCGCCATAAGCCAGCAGCGACTTAATGGCAAAAAAAGGAGTGAAGTATGGGAGAAATACTATATAACACTATTACAGGAATGTCTATCCACAATATCCTACAATACATAGTAAACAGACTGTTGCAGCTAATACAGGATAGCACTGATGTCCCAATGGCCTTAACAAATGTCACAACTCACCATTTCCAGTCACTTTCTGCACTGGCTGCAACTGTTGCATGTTGGAAGGGTCCTGTTGTTGATCACTATATTCATCCTCCTTCTCAGATTAGAGATGTATAATTTTCCAAAGTGTTGAAGCCATAAGAAAAAAATTGTGTTTTGTGGAGAAATAAAAAAACAGACGTGTTGTGGAAAACTGAAATATATACAAAACTTACTTCCCTATCAAACCTAAAACTACTTTACTGCTTCAACAACATAAAAAGCACTATTTATAACTTAGTTGGCATATCAGATTGTACCGTTTGGTATCTTTATGGAATTTAAAAGAATAAATGCCTTTGTTTTCTATGAGCAAACTGTAAATATACCCAACGCTTGGGAGAGAAATACAAATGGCTGCATTCTATGCTACCTTAACACATAGACCTTAATGTCTACCATCTGTAAGAAAGGAAAAAATAAAAGCTGAAGGTAGAAAATTAATTTTGTAGTAAATGAATGGGAATGTATTATCTGGTCACCAACATTCTCATGAACTCCATATCACTTTAAAAATGAACTCTTTAATAATATCTTTTCATTAAGCACATTATAACATTAATTATTGCCCAAATTATTCCCATTTAGGGGGTGAGGACCATGGCTTAGTGGAGGAGCCTCTGCTTGACATGCAGAAGGTCCCAGATTCAGCCCCTGACATCTCCAGTTAAAAAAAGGGGGCGGGGGGACAGGTCATAAGTGATATGAAGAGACTTTTCTACCTGAGAGCCTGGAGAATTGCTGCCAATCTGAGTAGACAATACTGCATGAGGGACCAATGGTCTGATTCAGTATAAGGCAGTTTCATGTGATCATATAAACAATACCTGTATCTCTTAAAATGTTGAATATGTCTACAGTACATAATTATCATTATCTAATGCTATGGGTTGTCTTACATAAGTATCTCATAGCACACAATTTGACTGAGTAAAATTTTCTCCTACGAGGCATTCTACTCATTCCTAAAGAAAAAAAGGTCAAAGGAATTTCTCAGTGCTTTCCCCAAATTCCCAGTTTTTCCACTGAGAAAATGGGAGGAGTCATCAAAAAAAAGATGGGGGGAAGGAATTCCAATTTTTTCCAGTTTTTCTCCCAAGCCTCCGTAGCTGTTACTAGGAGTGATGGTACATCATCTCTTTGAACCTCTTGGAAATCAATGCCATCCATAGATTGCCCCCCCCCATTTCCTTAACCAGTTCTTGGGGACAGTCTGGGGCACTTCAACAACAGAGGATAGTGGTAGAGAACTGTGACTGACCTTGCCAGTGTTGCTGACCCTGTCTTTTGCAGTACTGGACTTTGTTTCACTGGCTGTGGAACAAAAAATGCAAGCGCATACATGAAAGGCAGTCAAACCCAAAAGACAGCAAAAATTAAATGGCACAATGATGCAAGACTCTGAATCCTTTTCAGTGGCAGTCCCAGAGTTATCGAACAACCTCCTCAAGGAGGTGCACCCTCACTTTTGATCTTTAGGAGGCAGCTGTATGTGATTTTATTTAGGACTGCACTTGTTAAGAGCAGTCCTAAACTGTGATTTTAAAATTTTGGGGGTTTTGTTTTTTATGTAATCTATTTTATGTATTTTATTATTATAAGCTGCCTTGAACTAAGGAAGAAAAGCAGCTAATTTTTTAAATCAATAAATCCTTCACAACTCAGGTACAGGTACCCTAGGGATGGGAAACTAATCAGCAGTGGTTGAATACTGGTTAGAAAGGTCAACCCCTGAGGTCCACATGAATACTTCTAGGACTCGAATACGGAATTGAACCAAATGAACATGTAGCTAGGTTCTGAATCATCAGCACACATTACTGCAATCACTCACGATCACTAGTCAAATGAAAGAGTTGCAGGATGCATAGTTGTCTATCCAACAGCTAATCCACTGACATCCCGATTCCCATCTTGTTTGCAAAGAAAGAGCTGATCCAGATTTGTGTTATGCCATTATAAAGATATGTGTTTTGTCATGGTGAAATATAATAAACCAAGCATGCTGCCTCTTCAAGGAACCCAAAATTCGGACCTTGCAGTAGTGAAGGCACTGGAACCATAGCTTTGATTGTCCTGGGGTTCTCTATTGTATGTTCTACAGTACACATTGTACAACAATTTATTTAACTGTTGATCTACATTAAGCGTTAGCGAAGTCACTAAGCAGTACTGTGTATCACCACTGAATCTAGGTGGGTAACAATCTTGCAATCATCTCCCTTGCATTCTGCTGCTTTTCCTAGGTATCCTTTGCATTGTCTAGCAACCAAATAGGAACACAGCATCAGTTAACATCCCTTCCTTCACTGTGACACATAAGACATGGTAAACAGCCACACATTCATCAACAACTCTAATCTATTTTGTTTTGGCAGGAGAGCATCCATCCTCCTTGCATGGATATGATGGCCCAGTACAGAACTACTATGGTGATGGGATTGTTGGCCAATTGATAATCAATGAATACTGTGCTGTGAAGCAATATGGCCTATGTTTGGAGTGTTGTGGTATATTCATGACTGGTCGGTGTTTGGGGCCCTGGCCAGGAATTCCAGGTTCACAGAAATCCCAAGGACATGATACGCAAGATCCAGGTTTGCTTCCAAAGAGATTTTAATAAACAGTGATCAAGCTTACAGAAACAGCAGGCTAAGCTCCCATCCGCAGGGTCTCAAACTCACACATGCACAGCAAAACTTAGCCAGACCTCGAGATGAAATGACTAAAACTAGGCACTTTCTATCCCAATTACTGGCTGCGAGTCAAAAAAATTCATTAATCAAGCTACCCCAAACACTAGGATAAGCCAGGCCATCTCGCACGTGGTATCTAGTGGTGAGAGAAAATAAAAATTAGGCTTCCTAGATAAGAGCTGCTGAGAAGCATGAGAGAGAAGAATATTCTCATGGGAGCGCCCTGACAGCCTTCCCCAAACAGAACTCAGAGCAACTAAAGGTCAAGCACCATCCTGTAACAAAGGTGGTGTTACAAACTCTATACAGGAGGGATGGGGAAAGATGGAACAAACATAGGCTGGATAGTCACAATGCCCTATGATTGCTGCAGGGATTTCTATACCTGATTTTTTTTCTTCTTCTCTGATCTACCTGGATGGTATCTGGGTATTTTATAGGTTATCTCACTTTAGTACTGATTTCCTGTCCATATCCACAAACCCATCTGTGTTCCTGGAATTCAAACAGCCTTGGTTCTCTTTGTACAACCATTACTATTGTCTTCTTTCTTGTGTGGATTTCAGCATTCACTCTTCGTCTTTTGAATCTCATGTACTGCTTCACTGGGACAGCAGATGACAACAGACCCAATGTTGTTTGGTTACCAAATCCCTTTGGATACAATGAAATATTGCCATATATCAAGGACATGAGGCAGAGACAAGTTGCCACTACTCATACAGCGTTGGTATTTGTTGCTCTGCCACTACTGTTATGTTTATATGTAACCACTACTCTTGTGAAACAGGTCAAAGTTTGGTAACACACAAGTAGCACTCAGCCCTCTGCTTCGTCATCACACATAGTAATTATTTCAACATTTATAACCAAGCTTTTCCAGACCCACAAAAACTAAGAACAAAATGTTATTCCTATTATGACATGAGAAGGAAACTTTACCTGCCCTCATGTCCTGCAGTTTAGAACCATGATGAACCTATAACACTGCTCACTTTACAGAGCAAAGATGTAGATTTTTTTGTTCCCCAGATGGAAGCGGTAGGATACCAAGCCTGATGCAGATCCGCACATTGCATCCTTTGCCTACACACACAGTAAATTATAATAACATTGTCCATGCAAGCACATGTCCTTGAATTATTGCTGGCTGATACACATCAACAGCCCATAATAGAAATTGGGGAGGGGGGGGTTGGCCACACTTTTTAGCTGGCAGAAACAGTCTGTGGATTGGAGAGCAGCACCCCTCTTTGTCAAACTCTTCCCTGGAGAAGAGTAACATTTCTGCAGCATCAGATAAAAAGCCATGTCCCTAGGGCTCTTCACAGATGGGAGAGAACGGAATAAGGCAGCAAAAATCAAAGGGAATGGCAATTTCAGAGGTCAAGCTCAGTCTCAACCGAATGAGGCTTAAGGCTCCTGGGAACAGAACAAGCTTCTATTGTTGTTTCTCAAAAGCTGGGTGGCAATTAAGCCCTTGCCGAGAGCTACAGAAGAGGTTGTTTTGCTTTTCTCCCACCACAGGTTCTGGGTTTGTGATAAGCTGCTGAATAACAAGGCGAGTCAACTTGCCTACTCCTTACTAGAGGTCAGATGAGCGAAACTTCTTGCCATCTTTTCAGCTCTACTTGCTCAAACTCCTCCTGCTTGGAATCTACCTCACATTCTGATAGGTTCTCCTCATGTTGATGCGGGATATTTTTCTTTAATAAACTTTCGCTTTGGATTTTCACTTCTTAGCTGGGTTCTCAGTATTCCCTCCATGATGGTACTTCATCATCAGAACCAGAATGGGATGACAAAAGAGCCCAAGAGTAAGCCAGGCTGAGTGGCTTCTGTGGCACGACAAGCTAGCTATGCAGAGGTCACTCAGCTCAGACCTGGCCAACCACCCATCACCAGTGCAGGAGGAGGTGACACTGTGTGAGCTGACACTCACTGCTGGTATTGCTTGACAAGCCTGAGCTGAGTGGCTCCTGCAGCACAGGCATAGCTACTGAGTTTGACTCTGCTCCTGGCTGCCAGCAGCCCACCAGGGCCCTGGCCCATCAGCACTTTCCCTGTGAGTTAAAAGCCCAGTCCATCCACCTTCATTGCTTAGTTGTGGATCCTTATTACTGGTGTAAGCCAGTTTTAAAGCCCAGGTCTGCAACCCCCCAGGGAACGAGTTATGGTCTACAAAGAGGAAGGTCACTTCCTTACACAGGACTATTTCAAAGTGAGTGTGGGCTACAGCTAGAAAGTGGACCAGAGCCACAGACATGTGTCTAGGGTACACACAGTAACAACAGGGAAATTCACGAGTGGGTCTAGTAGTCAAGTCAGTTTGGGCAGTTAGCATAGACATGTCCCTGTTTTTGAGTTTGGATCATTCATGCCGTATGCCTTCAGATGTGAAAGAGTATTTAATTTTTCTGCCTCTGCTCTGTAAATGCAATAGAATTCTCTTACACACAAAGGCACCTCCCTAAAGAAAGCTTGAACTGCATCATTTTGCAAATTAACTTCCATTTTTAAAAACTATTCATTTATTTTAAAATATTTACATGCTGTCTCTCTGTACTATGCACTCAAGGCAGTTTACAACACATCTGGAATCCAAGTTATAAAACAAATTATGACTGATCCAAGCCCTCTCCCCAAACCCCTCCAATAAACTACTAAATGTGTATGTATGCATGTGTGTAGGCATGCATGCATGTATATATGTGCGTGTATGTGTTCACTTCATTTATAGCCCCATCTTTCTCACTAAGACTCAAGGCAAATTACAAAATGTAAAGAACAATTATATCAGACAGTGTAAGACACCCAGACAAGAATGCAAGAGAACTAGGCTTACAGAATTAGAAAATACAAACAAAAAAAACTATGTAAGGACAATTTCCTATTCCTGATACATCTGAAGAAATGCCATCTGTTCCTCAAATTCTCTGTTTTGCCAGAACCTGTGCTCCTCTCTCTTCATCTCATTTGGGTAAACCTTCTACTTTTTGAATGATACCCTTATGATTTCTTGACTTGGGATTCAGGTATTCTTTCAGTCTTGGCTTTAATCAGGCAGGCAAAAGTACACTCAGGGGTCATTTGGGGCTAAAGCGAGGTGGAACACTGCTCCGCCAGCCCAGGAGTGGGCACTAGGGCAGCCACGGGCCAAATCAAATTCTCTGATCTGATTCAGCCCGCTGCTGAATTGCCGCTGAAATTTGATGGCAGCTTAAAAAGCAGCTGGAGGGGAGGGGGTTTGAGGGAGAAGCTCCAAACTTACAGGGTAGCTGCTGGAGCTTCTCCCCCAAATATCCACCAAGTTTCAAGAAGACTGGACCAGGGGGTCCAATTCTATAGGCCCCCAATCAGGTTGCCCCCATTCCCTCCATTGTTCTCTATAGTGGGGAAAAAATAACGTTTATATCCATTTTGTGATTCTGAATTGTTCTATATGAACATGGTAAAGATGCTATAAACCTAAATGGCCTAAGAGGTTGAAAAGGTTTCGCTCAGATAATACAAGAAAGGCAATGAAGTCAGTCCTTTACATAAAGTTACAGGTTGATTGCTCTGCCCTCCCCATAAATATAACAGCCACATGATATAATCAAATGGAAGCTGTGATTTCAAAATTACCAAGCAATTCAGGCTTACAAACTTTCACCACAGTGATATCTGTATACTGCAGAGGTGATTTCATATACATAGATCTTACTGTCAGTAAAAACTTTGAGTCTCCATGTCAGACATTCCAATAGAAATTGGGGTTCATCAGTATGAATGCACTGAGATAGATAGATAGATAGATAGATAGATAGATAGATAGATAGATAGATAGATAGATAGCTTGTCATTTATTAGACCCTCCATGTTATCCTCCTGACCTCTGCAGAGTTCCTCTCAAGTTTCACACCCAAAGAAGCCAAGCAGCCTCCTGCACTATCCCATACCCAAAGTGGTCATCTATTTGCTTGAAATCCTGTGTGGTGTGTTAACCAGGGGGGGGGGGGGATTCTTAAGCCATCCTCTTTGGATTACTTAGGTTTCTGTAGTCTGATGTCATGGAGGAATTGAGCTCCTCCAGAATTATCATTCCAAAACATGAAAATGATCCAATCAATGCTCTATTACCCTAGCTGTCATAGATTATGAAAGAAAACTGAATCCAGGTGAGGTAGTTGAGTGTTGCCAATGCTTTACAGATGAAGTAACTATGCTTGGGTCAAATTCTGCACTCAATTACAATATCATCAAAGTCAATAGGATAATGATACCCATAAAACCTGACCCAGTATGACATAAATAGAGGCCAGTTAGAGGTCTAGATTACTTTGTAGATTCTGTCTCTCAACCTAATGCCCAGGATCACATGATTCTACCTTGAACAAATGTCGTCTTTTCCAATTTAAAATATTTAGAAAGTAGACAGAATTATTTTTGCATTAAACAAGTTGTGTATCAAAAGAGCCATGTTTTAGAAATTTTGAGAGCAATATAGTCTAATAAGCATAGTATAAGCATCTTAACAGACAAAAAGAAGAGAAAAGCAAATAATTGATTTGGCATTTACCAGCCTGGAAAAATGATCAAGATTTAAAGCAATATCATTTATATGATAAAGCTTTTCATACTTCAAAACTTAGATCAGAAGTTGCTAATTTAATTAGTCCTTTTTGGTTGCTTCATTTATTACTAAACACCTTTTGTACATGATTATAATTAAAAATCTGAATTTTTATGGCCTGAATGATAATCACCAATCAAGCAGGCTAATTCAGGTTTTTTCCCCCTCTGTAACATACAATGATCTTCTAAAGCTGCAGTAAAAAATATTATTTGCTAAAAAGACATCAAACAATCTATTGGAAAAACAATTAGCTGAACTTGAAAATTAGCTTATTGAGTTTTCATTTTGAAATGTCTACACATGATTTTACAAGCAAGTCAAACTATATATCAGAATTCTACCACACAGTGACAAAGCTTACAGCTACAAAACTGTAAGAAACACTCCAGCCTAAACGTTGTTCCTTCACTGATCAACATTATTAGCAATTGTTTATGAAGCCATCAGAGAGATACACAAATTGTGTTTTGCTATTGTAAAATAGTGGGGTTTTATAATGTTTTATTATGTTTGAGTATGCACCAATAAGTGGTGGGTTTTTTTCAGAATTATACAACAGGAAACGAATTATTCAAAACCCAAGTGCACATGTTTGAATAATATCAGAACAAAAAATAATGGCTTGGATCTTAAGCTTATTTTTGCTCGCACCCCTCCTCATCCATAACAGAGGTGGTCATCTACGTTGGCCCATATTCCTCTAGCACTGGGCATTTTTTTTGCTCCCTGAAAGACATTAATTTTATGTGAAACAAACATAACACTGGAGTAATGTGCTCTGTAGTGGAGGCCTGTCTTGACCACTGGAAAGGGTGATGCGTTGCACAAGTGAAAATGAGACTTAGAATCCAAGCCATGATGTCTGGATATGGAATTTTGTTCCTAAAAACCACAAGTAGAAGGCTCTTAGAAATCTTTCCTGTTTTGCCCTCTCTCTCCCCCCAGCAACCTTCTGTGACCCACAAAAAGTTGATGCTGGGGGAGTCATCAAAGGCTCCTAAGAAGAAGAGAATAAGAAGAGATTGGATTTATATCCTGCCCTTCACTCACTTGGAGTCTCAGAGCAGCTTACAAACTCCTTTCCCTTCCCCTCCCCACAACAGACACCCTGTGAGGTAGGTGGGGCTGAGAGAACTCTTTCCCAAGCTGTCCTTGAGGGAACAGCTGGTACAGAGCTATGGCTTGCCCAAGGTCATCCAGCCAGGTGCAAGTGGAGGAGTGGGGAATCAAACCCGGTTCTCCCAGATTAGAGTCCGCGCACTTTACCACTACACCAAACTGGCTCTAAGTAAACTCAGCAGTCGTGGGATAAGAGGACAAGTCCTCTTGTGAATTAAAAACTGGTTAATTAACAGGAAACAGAGTGTGAGTATAGATGGGCAGTTTTCACAGTGGAAGGTGATAAGTAGTGGGGTACCACAGGACTTGGTACTAGGTCCAGTGCTTTTTAACTTATTCATTAATGATTTGGAGTTCGGAGTAAGCAGAGAAGTGGCTAAGTTTACAGATGACATTAAACTGTTCAGAGTGTGATGAGAACCAGGGAGGATTGTGAGGCGCTCTAGAGGGATCTGTCAAGGCTGGCGAGTGGCTGTCAACATGGCAAATGAGGTTCAACGTGGGCACATGCAAAGTAATACATACTGGAGCTAAAAACTCTAACTATAAATATACATTGATGGGCTCCAAACTGGCAGAAACTGCCCAGGAGAGAGATCTTGGAGTCATGGTAGATAGCTCACTAACAATGCCGACTCAGTGTGTGACTTCAATAAAAAAGGAAAATGCTATGCTGGGAATTATTAGGAAGGGGACTGAAAACAAATCAGCCAGTATTATAATGCCCCTATATAAAACTATGATGTGGCCTCATTTGGAATATTGTGTACAGTTCTGGTCACCGCACCTCAAAAAAGATATTACAGCATTAGAAAAGTGCAGAAAAGGGCAACTAAAATGATTAACAGGATGGAACACCTTCCTTATGAAGAAAGGTTAAAGAGGTTAGGGCTCTTTAGCTTGGAGAAATGACGATCAAGGGGTGACCTGATAATGGTTTACAAAACTATGCACGGGATAGAAAAGGTAGAGAGAGAAAGAAGTACTTTTCTCTCTTTCACACAATACAAGAACTTGTGGGCACTCTGTGAAATGAATGAGCAATAAGCTTAGAACAGATAAAAGGAAGTGCTTCTTCACCCAAAAGGGGTAATTAACATGTGGAATTCACTGCCGCAAGAAATGGTGATGACTACAGGCATAGACAGCTTCAAGAGGGGATCGGATAAACATATGGAACAGTGGTCCGTCAGTGGCTATTAGCCACAATGTACAGATGTACTGGCCCTATGTGTGGGCCAGTGGTACTCTGTATTCTTGGTGCTTGGAGGCATCAGCGTGAGGGCTTCTTTAGGGGGACCTCCTGATGGCACCTGGGTTTTGGCCACTGTGTGACCCAGAATGTTGGACTGGATGAGCCACTGGTCTGATCCAACATGGCTTCTGTCAGGATAGCTTCATGAACAAAATACCTCAGGGCAGGGGGCACTTCAGTAAGGAGGGGGAAACAGCCAAATTGCCTCTCCTCTCTTTTGCATGCATGGGAAGGTTGTTCTGCTGCACTTCTACCAGCACAGAGAAGTATGGAGACCACGTGGGGACAATTTCACCTAATCCCCTCTCCTCACTGCACTCCCCGCTCACCCATTACAACTACGACTTCGGGAATCACAAGGGCAAAAGCTTCTGCGGCATCACAGGGTATTGCTGGGGGCAAGGGGAGGCAGGAAAGATTCACGTCATATGGTCTTTATGCATACAGGTAACCATGGTATACAGCTGACAGAAGGCAATTTGCCAGCCTTCAGGGAGAAATCTTCTCATCTATGGCATACAAAACATGCAATGACATTAATTTCTTAACCACCTGTGTAAAAAAAAAAAACAGAAGCAGTACATTACTTTATGAAAGCAAATATGAACTGGAATATGAATTAGCTTCAAGTTTAGTTCATTTGTTGTCGCCGTAATCCATTGTAACAAAAGCTTAAAAACAATCAATAAACTTTCATTATTTAAATTTTTGGCACTGAATATATATAAATTATGATATTCATTGTCAGCCACAGAACATCTTCTTGCTGTTGCAGTTTATAAAATTTGACATAAATTTGTCCTGCCATTTTCTACACTATCTTTTAAATTAGCGTCATACAGCCAGTAAGATGTTTTCTGTTATCTCCCTCTTTATACTCAAAGCATTCTGCATTTTTATTACAATATTTCTTTGCCTGTTGTAATGCACTATTATAATTCCTTTTATCATTTGATGTCTTGAGGACATGAAACTATAAACCTGATACTGAAAACACAGTTCTGATAACATCACGTCATCACCAATCCCTAATGTAACTAGGAGCTGCCATTTTAATAAAATTCAGGATTTAAGCATGTTATTGTGCTGAAAATATTTAAATAATTAAAACACAAAGAGATATACAGAAAAAGAGAAGTTGGGGTAGTTCAGTTCTTTATTGCTACGATCATTTGACCAGAAAATACATAAAACAATTCCATAGTTTACAAGAAATTGGGGTATTTCCCATTATTCAGAAGTAGCTCCCGTTTAAGAAGAGGTTGGTGCCTCCCCATTCTAGAGGGTTCTCTGTTCCCCAGAAGAGGTTCTCTAGAAAGTGCAAGGAAGAAGCTACCACAGCATGGATGATGGCTACTAGCAACCTGCTTCTTAACTTTCCCATGCTATCTTTTCTGGTTCTCTCTATTGCTAGCACAGGAGAAAGCTGAGTTAGACAGAGCTTGACACAGAATGGTAACTCTCAGGTTCCTCAATAATGGCTGAGGACAGACTGGTGTTGTGGCCTGCTTCAGGTCCGCTGTGCAAGCGGATGAGGTGGGCCCGTTCACACAGCCGCAGCTGCTTGGCAGAGCTGTGCTGTACTTATCGCGTCCTGCGACACTTTCCTCCCGCGTTAGCCGTGTACCAGGAGGAACTGGTGCCCAGTCGTCTGGGCGCGCATTCCTTCCGCTTCCGGCAACTGTGAACATGCACCGGAACAGCAGTCGTGTGCTGCGCCGCCGCCACCAGGAGCCGCCATGGAGTTTGGACGATGCAGTCCGCCTCCTCCCTAGTATTCTCCCACAGCGCTGCAGCCAGTGCGAACGGGGAGCCCCAGGACGAGTTGGCCCCGGGGCTTTTTTGCCTGCTCGCGCTGCGCTGCAGATCCCCAGTCTGTCCTCAGCCAATATTTACTCATCCCAGGGGTCATTTCATAGAAAAAGAGGTGCAGGAGCTCATTAGCATAACTCGTTAGCATAATTTATTTGCATATGCCACACACCCTGACATTATCGGAAGTATGTCAGAAGGCAAGAAGGGAGGGAGGCAGGGAGGCAGGGAAAGAAAGAAAGAAAGAAAGAAAGAAAGAAAGAAAGAAAGAAAGAAAGAAAGAAAGAAAGAAAGAAAGAAAGAAAGAAAGAAAGAAAGAAAGAAAGAAAGAAAGAAAGAAAGAAAGAGAGGAGGGAGGGAGGGAGGGAGGGAGGGAGGGAGGGAGGGAGGGAGGGAGGGAGGGAGGGAGGGAGGAAGGAAGGAAGGAAGGAAGGAAGGAAGGAAGGAAGGAGCTGGCAGAGAGGGGACAGCTACTAATCTAAGCCTCAGAAATACCACTATTCTGGGAGGATAGCTTCAGTGGTGGCTGAAGCCTTCAGAAGGCTGGTCGGAGGAACAAGGACCTTTCCAGGGGACAGGGTCATTTTGCTGCAGCCATGACACAAGCAGGTATTCCCCCGCAGGGGGGGGGCTGGCACCAAGTTTCAGAGCTGAGCTCCCCCAAGCTCCTGGTCGAAATGACCCCTGGCTCATCCTAATTTAATGATACAACACAGCCAGTTGGTTCAACGCAGCCGGTTGGTTCTATCTGTAGCACTGCACGCTTATCTTGTAAAAAGGGGTGATTGAAACAGAAAAAAAACAACTGTCAGAAGTTATTCTTTAAAGGTGACAGGTTAGGCACAAACAAACAAACATCAAAAGGCTGGGGAGTAAAAACTCACAACCCCATGGCAATGTGCTACCACCAGTCCCCTTTACTGACCCAGCAGCCAGAGACCAAGGGACAGAGCCTCCAGCGCTCCCGGATCTAAATCAAGAAGTCAGCCCTGCAAGGTGGGACACTTGCAAATTGAGTTCCCAAAGACAATTACTCTGATAGCTGTAGCCAATAGGGCTAAAGTACTGGATTCAGACTGAAACCTCAACACCCAGGAACACTACAAAATGTAATTAATAAAGTTTATTAAAAGAAATGTGCAGTGATATACAATATATGAGCAGCAAGCCGCAAGAATAAAATAATAAAAGTTAAATATCTAACCCTGAGCCACTTTTACAAGCAATGAGAGCCAGTTTGGTGTAGTGGTTAAGTGCGCGGACTCTAACCTGGGAGAACCGGGTTTGATTCCCCACTCCTCCACTTGCACCTGGCTGGATGACCTTGGGCAAGCCATAGCTCTGGACCAGCTGTTTTCTCAAGGACAGCTTGGGAAAGAGCTCTCTCAGCCCCACCTACCTCACAGGGTGCCTGTTGTGGGGAGGGGAAGGGAAAGGAGTTTGTAAGCCGCTCTGAGACTCCAAATGAGTGAAGGGCGGGATATAAATCCAATCTCTTCTTCTTCTTCTTCTTCTTTAATCCAACTGTTCCCGGACCAGACTAAGGCTAAGGACAGACTGGCAATCTGGAGCAGGAGGAATCCGGAGGCAAAAGCTGCGGGGGGAAAATTTCCCAGGGCTGGCTGTTCACACTGGCCAGTGTATTGCACAAGGATGCTGTTACGGAGCGTTCAGACTGCTGCGGAGCGGCCCTTGGTAGGCTGGCCTCCGCAGCTTGTGGCAGGGCTGTTTCGGCAATGTGCGCATGTGCGCATGAGCACTCATGCACACATTGCCGAAACTGCATGTTCACACAGCCGCCTCCGCTTGAATCCCGCCTTCTTCCGGTTCACACTGCCTGAAAGCGGGAGGCATGCAGAAGATGGCCCCTGGACACCGGTTTCTCCTGGTGTCCTTCTACAGTGAGAGGAAACCGGTCTCAAAGCGCGTAAGTGCGGAAGGGAGCTGAGGGACAGCTGCAGATGTCTGAACAGGCTCTCTTCCCCCGCTTCCCAAGCGGAGCTCTCCCGGGGCAGATTGCCAGTCTGTCCTCGGCCTAAATCCAAACAGAGTTCCAGAGTCTAAGGCAGGTGTTCTGGCTGCAAGGCCCACCTGGTCAAGAAGTGACCCAAAAGTAGATACAATCCAGACAAAGGGCAGAGACTAGAATGAAGGATTTTTCTTTATGCCAAACTGTCTGTGGTAGCACAAAAAAAAAACGCTGGCTGAAAACACTAAAAGTGAATGAAAGAAGTATAAAAATAATATCTTAATACCGAGTTCAATAGCACAATAACCATATATCTAGATTAAGGCATGGTGTTCTTACAAGAGTGATTGATCCCTTGTGATTGAATAAACTGGCTTCTGTGTGTGCTACTACCGAGACTGAATCCCACTGTAGCCTATTGGTTTTGAAAAAGAATTATTTGAAACACAGCAGCTTATATTCGGACAATGCGTCTCTATGGCTTATGGCAGGGATGGGCAATTATTTTGGCTCGGGGGCCACTTTGTGGGAGCAGAGGTTAGCGGAGGGCCGCACCTTTTAAAATGATTGCATTCATTAGTTAACTTTGCAATTCAGAAAAGGTATAAATTGTATCATAAAAATCAATAAATATAAATAAAATAAAATAGTGGTAGTTTTATTCAATTTATTTATTGTGCTAATTTCATATCATCTACAGCTGCAAGCACATTTAATTTTAGAATCAGTTTAATGAGACAAATGTACCCTATCACACTTTTCTACAATTTTGTTGAAATCAGGAGTGAGATTGCTTGTTGAGATTCTTATCACAGCCTGCAAGTTAATGTCTGTCAAAGAGCATCTATATTTACTCTTGTTGATCTTCATGCTACTGTCTTGGTGGGCCGCAAAAAACTCTGTGGCGGGCTGCATGTGGCCAGCGGGCCGCAATTTGCCCACCCCTGGCTTATGGAATTCAAGACTATATGGATTTTCCAGGAACTATATGAGTCCACCCTATGATGAATGTATGTCAAGTTGGACTATGGAATTATAATACAACAGGAGTGAGATACACTGAATAATTTTGGGACTTCTTTTTTTTTGTCAGTACACCTTGCTTTTGTCTGGTTATATGGTTACGGTGTTATTGAACTCGGTATTAAAATATTATTTTTATACATCTCTCATTTACTTTTAGTGCTTTCAGCCAGTGGTTTTTTGTGCTTTCATATATGCTGGTTCCCCTTCTTCTTTTGTTATAAACTGTCTGTGGTGGCATGATTCTAGTTGACCAATCAAATGTGTTGCTAGCCGAGTAACCTTAACCAATCAGTTATGTTTGCTAATAGGGGATCCTAACCAATCTGGTGTGTTGCCAGCATGAGACCACATACTTAGCAGCTGTACATAGGCCCAGTTAAGCAAGCCACCTTCCCCCATCCCAAGGTCTTAACACTAACGAGATGGAATCTGTAGACAAAACTCCCTCCCAGTTTCTAGGTCTTGAAATCTCTAGGCCCCATGACTTCAGTGGCACCTGTGGAAGACTCTCATCTCTCCTTATCTTGCTCTCTGAAAATACAGTCAACATGAACTCAAGTTCCCAGAGAGAGGAAAGCTTCTATATTTTTGTAGGCCCAAGCCTCAACCAATGTTTCTGAAAAGCCAAGAGACTAGGGTTGCCAAGTCTGGGTGGGAAAATACCTGGAAACTTTGGGGATGGAGCCAGGAGAGGGTGGGGTATGGGGAGAGGAAGGGCCTCCGCATGGTAGAGTGCCACAGAGTCCACCCTCCAAAGCAGCCATTTTCTCCAGGGGAGCTGATCTCTGTCAGCTGGAGATCAGTTGTAAAAGCGGGAGATCCCCAGGCCCCACCTGGAGGCTGGCAACACTACAAGAGACTGCTAGGCAAGCCAGTCTCTTGACAATGACATACCTTTCTTCTTTGATGGTCTGTGTAAGTACCCAAACATTCTTTTGAAAACGCCTTTTTTTGCCTAGAACAGGAAAACAATCGTAACTGTGCGTTAAAAACATTTACAGATTAGAGACAGAACAAGCAAGGCCATCACTACTGGGTGACCATATTAAAACAAAACCCACTGTGAATAGATAGGACACTGAGAAACCACAAGGTTGGATCCTAGCTACCACGAAGGAAATCATGGATCTTTGCCATGTTCTTCTCTACTCCTTCAGTCCTTTCTGGCCCCCAGAAAGTAAATTCCTGGTCTAATAGGACTTATGTAGATTAAGAGCCATGCAGGACGGACAGTCTGAGGCAGGAAGGGGAAGGAATTGCCTTTCCTGCCTTCTTCCAGCAGCAGAGCTTCTGTGATGGGAGGGCAATTTCATCCCCTTCTCCCTCCCGAGTGCAACCCCTCAAACTATGTGGCTATTAATGTATACAGGTCCTTCAACACCATGAATCTGCACTGCTGGGACAGCAGGAACAGAGAGGAATGGAGCTCAAGTCAACATTCCTGCCCGTGGCAGAACCCATCCCATCCCCCAGGAAACATGTATTCAGTAAACAATAAAACAGTCAACTCCGTGCAAATATTCTGGATAGTGCTTTCTGAATAAAGTCAACGAGGACCCTGTTCAGATGCTCAGAAGAACAATTTGGTCCGAAGGCTGAATAACCATTTCAAATTATATGCTCTTCTCTCTGAACTACTTGCAACATCATGGAAAGTCATAACGAAGGCCTTACTTTTAGTACAATTATTTAACAGTGCTTCTGTGCAAAGAATTAGCCTGCCTTTTCTTCTGGGCTTCTCTGAAACTCTCTACAACTCAGGTCAGGATGAACCTTATGATATGACAAGAGAAAGTAACAGAAGCTGTATCACCACTTGTAGGTATTTAGCCTCTGCAGGTCCAGAGGTCAGATCCCTTCAGCAAGAGACAAAAGGGGTCATGGCCCTTGGCTCTCAGCCCAGAGGTCATAGCTTGGAATCTGCAGCAGTCAGCTTAATAGATCCAGACCAGCTCAGATTTGTCTGTATTTCTGTTGTCTATTGTTGTAATTTGTAACTTTTTAAAAGGTGCTTTGGGTCTCGCCCAGGAGAAAAGTGGGCTAAAATTCCTTGAATAAATACACCGATGACACCTTTAAAATAAAAAAGCACAAGAGTGAGTCAAAAGCTGTGCTCTCTATATCACAGCAAGTTTTTGTCTGTGCACTAATCAGACCAGGAGAAAGAGCTTTTCCTCTTGTTTGCTTTAGAATGGGAAGACAGGGAAAGCATATTAACAAGTAAGTCAGAGGGACACAGGTTCCAAGAACGTGGTTACCAGGTACTTTCAAAAGTTTGTGTCAGTTAAGTCATTCCTCAGTTATAGATTTTTATGTCTAACTGATTTAAATTTGATAAAAAGGTAAAATATAGTAAAGTAGGCTAAAACAATGTAGTGATTCAAAGCCTGGTGAAGTTTCAGTCCATTTTAGAGGTATCAATGTATTAATCGCTGTAATAAATTCACAAGATGCACCTCCAGTTAAAAAGCCTTAAGATTTATAATAGGGCTGAATTTACGGAGGCATCCTATCTTAGAACACGACAAATGACTAATGTGTGCACTTTATGCAATAGTTAAAGACTTTGTTCTTCAACGCACAATGGCTGGTGCAAGGAAGTGAAAAGAGACGACGTGGAATCAGAATGGGGGTTCAAGAGATTGATGTGACTATGACTCCTTGAAAGCATACTTAAAATCTGAACAGACTGCACCGGAGAGTAAAACATCTCTATCAAATTGTCCCTTCGTGAGGTAAAGCTATCATATATGAAGCAGTACTATTTCCCCTTAAATGTTAGCTCAGATAAAAGTCCTGGGCTATGAAGCTGCAAAAGCTTGTTTACATCCCACTGAGTTCAACCCTGTATTCTCATAGGTGTTCAGCCCTGTGTTTTCATTGGAGCACGGACTTTCAGCCACAGAAGTGCAGCTTTCGTAACTCCGCCATCCTTCAGCAGCCAGAAATACCTCCTGAAATCCTGTTCCTGAGCATCCTCCTCACACAGAAGCTGCATTTGGGGCCTCTGGGAGCCAGTTTGGTGTAGTGGTTAAGTGTGCGGACTCTAATCTGGGAGAACCGGGTTTGATTCCCCACTCCTCCACTTGCACCTGGCTGGATGACCTTGGGCAAGCCATAGCTCTGTACTAGCTGTTCCCTCAAGGACAGCTTGGGAAAGAGCTCTCTCAGCCCCACCTACCTCACAGGGTGTCTGTTGTGGGGAGGGGAAGGGAAAAAGGAGTTTGTAAGCCGCTCTGAGACTCCCTTGGGGAGTGTAGGGCGGGGTATAAATCCAATCTCTTCTTCTTCTTCTTCTTCTTCTTCTTCTTCTTCTTCTTCTTCTCTGCAAGAGAGGGAGCCACAAAATTCACATTCTGCAGGTGGCATCTGAGGAAATGCTGAGCTGGATACAACCCACTGCCTTTCCTGGATCTATACCCCTAAACTGAAAACAGTAGCCCAGCAGCAGTCCAGGGCAAACCTAGCAGTGTGATGAAACTTCCAACAGCCAGCTGCTGTAATGGCAGGAGCATCTCTGAACAGCAAGATCTAGGAACAGCAGCCCCCAAAGTGGTGCTGAAGAGCCCTCCGGTGCTGACTACTGTGTTTTTCGATGACCACTTCCTTCCTTCCAAAGGCCTCTCTTTCCCAAAGGAAAGAGCCAATACCAGCTTTCCTCCAGCTCATTGGAGCAGCAGGAGACACGTCAGCAGTGACCAGGAGGCATAACTTTTATGTCTGCAAGAAGCATCTGTTCGGAAATAGCTGCCTACATCAGAAGGATGCCTGTTGTGATGGAATTAAGGCCTAAATTGAGCCTCAGTCCTCTGTTAAACCTAGGTCAATTCAATACCTACAGTAAATTAGCCTCTACAGTTGAATCTTTGGTTCTGTTTTCCAGGAGGCTTCAGGACTCGGCTAAGCGCTGGCCTTCTGGTACCGATAACCCTGTATATGACTTTGGCCTTACATGACTTTGGTCTTTTGAAATGTTTATACGTTATTAAATTCTAAATCTCAGAATTCAGTATTCAGAACTAGCTTCCTTGACTCTCTGAGTTACCCTGACTTTCCTTGACCTTCCTGATCCCAGAGATAGAAAGAAAGGGCTGAGCTTTGTTGCGTACGTCAGGTATATGTCAGATGCTTAGCCACAGACTTGACTGACAGTTACATTAGCTCCTATGGATGAAAAAGGGTACTTCATGTCTGAATTTAGTCTTGTTCGGGGTTGTTCTGGCCAACCACCCTCCATTACGGGTCTTGACAGAGCAACCAAAGATATCCTTTACAGAACGACAGGTGCACTATTTTTGTATTGGGTTTGTGTTGAAATATTCTGTGTTGAATACTGAAATGCTACAAAAGTGTTTTCTTTTCTTTTTTCCACCTTATAGTTTTAATATACACATTTTGCTCACAGTTAAGTATATAGTTCTTATTTCTTTTTATTTCGGTTATAAATCTAGGAATTTTATATGTTATGCTCTTCTATCCATTTATAAAACCTCAACCATGTATCCTCAAAATCTTCTTTGTTAATTTCTCTCAAAATTAAAGTTAAGTTGTCCATCTCTGCTGTTTCCAATATCTTATTTATAACTTCTTCCTTCGAACAAACTTTACTTCTTCTCCAGTGTTTAGCATATAATATTCTTGCCACTGTTACAATATGCATGATAAGATAAAAATCTTATTTTTTATATTTATCTGGAGATATATGCAGTAAAAACAGTTCTGGTGTATAAGGTACAGTAGTTTTTAACACTTTTTGAAAAAATTCATGTATCCAACTCCAATATTTTTTAACCTTATCACGTCCACCACATATGAAAAAAGGAACCAACATTTTTTTTACCTTTCCAACAATCATTTGGTAGGTCAGGATAGAACTTAGCTAGTTTATCTGGGGTAATACACCATCTATAAAACATTTTGTATATATTTTCCTTCTATAAAGTCGCTTTAGTAATCTTTACATTTGTTTGAAGAAGAAGAAGAAGAAGAAGAAGAAGAGGAGGAGGAGGAGGAGGAGGAGGAGGAGATTGGATTTATAGCCTGCCCTTCACTTGTAGTCTCAGAGCGGCTTACAAACTCCTTTCCCTTCCCCTCCCCACAACAAACACCCTGTGAGGTAGGTGGGGCTGAGAGAGCTCTGAGACAACTGTCCTTGAGAGAACAGCTGGTACAGAACTATGGCTTGTCCAAGGTCATCCAGCAGCTGCAAGTGGAAGAGTGGGGAATCAAACCTGGTTCTCCCAGATTAGAGTCCACACACTTAACCACTACATCAAACATAACCATTCGTCTAAATCAATATTATAGCCCAGGTTTTGTGCCCATTTAACCATACAGTTTTTTACTATTTCATTTTGTGTTTTATCTTCTAACATTATTGTATACAATTTCTAACTCAGTTTGTCATCAGCACATAACAATACCTTATCTATTTCCATTATATTTGTATCAAAGCCCAATGACTTATCTTTAGCAAATCTCGACTCTGTTTGTACCCTTTCCCACCAAGCAGCAGCTAAAAGAATGGATCATGTTAGAAAATAATAGGCTATTAACTTTAGAGGGACATGACCTGTTACTGGGTTGGCATGCTTTTATGTGGCATGAAAAATCAGGTACACCCAACTATTTTAAACATCTGGTTAGGAAATCTTTACTGATGCTATAGGAAAGCATTAAAAGACTATCTTACACTAAGATTCCCAAATGGGTTTCACCACTTGAAGCTTTTACAAATCCTAACCTACTGCAAAAAAATAATGGTGCTGAGATATGAAGATTTGCTGGACAATCAAAATGAATTAAAATCAGTAGAAAGACTTAAAGTACAAAAGTGTTTTCTGACTTGAGAGTGTGTAATGGAATAAACTGAGTTTTGGTTTAGAACAACTGTCTCCCTCTCTCTCTTGATGCAACTGGGATCCCTGTCAGCTTCTCCCCCTCCCCTATGAACACAGTGGGAACGGGAGTCCATGAAAAGGTTCCTGCACTCCTAATTTTCCCCAGCCCCTGGCTTGGGACTTCCTATCATTCTGTGGGACCTCCCAGTATTTTGTGATTGGTCCCAGCCTCTATGGCAGCTATTTTGTGACTGGCCATGCCCATGACAGAAGCGGTTTTGCAGAGATGCTCCTTAGAGGAAGGGCAAAAGGAAAAATATACTAAAGAAAGAATAACTGTAGCCAAACCTGAATCAAGAAAGTAAACAGATATTAGCTTATGGTTGCTATGTGGCCGATGAATAAGAAAATCAATCAGGGGTGTCAAACATACGGCCTATGAGCTGGAAGCAGCCCGTCCAGGAATGTTATCCGGCCCACAGGCAACTGGTGCTGTTCTCAGCCCATGAGGGGAAAGGGATTGCAGGAGGACAAAAGGCACGCCCTGGAGGTTTTGGAAACAGTCAGGCCTTCCCCTCAGCCCTGCTGCTTCTGAGGGAAATGCAGCAGGGATGAGAACTGGGGGTGGGGGGATCTTGGAGAGCCAGGCTTTTGTGTGTTTCCCATAAATCAATCACTTTCACCGCTAGGAATCAATTGCTTTTCTTTGTATTTTGAGTACAAAATAATATCATTAATGGAGTTTGCCTATGTCCTTTATAAAGTTTGTATCTTCGGTACTTGGCATTACATTTTTACAACATACATCTCCTGGCCCGACAAACTGATATTTATGTCACCTCTGAATCAGAAAACCGACAGAGATTTGTTTGTTTTTTCTAAAATCACAAAATTTCAACAGGAGAGAAAGTACTTCACCAAACACTGTACTTCATTGGCAGTTTCAGCATTATTAATTAAAAATAACTCCTTTATTACCGCTAATTGCTAAATTTATCAAAAGAAATTATTGCTATAGATTTTTGCACATCTTTAAATCCCATATCTGGTTTTAAGCTATAAGACAGCAGCTAACACTGTGTTTCTACAGTAAATATCCAACATGTTTTAATAATTTTCCTTACAAAATTGAAAGCTGTTGTAGTTATTTTCCACTACAATTTAGTTCCTATTTAACCAAAAGTTTGTACAGAGTCCTTCTCAGGCTGTCAGCAGCCTTTGATACAATGGATCACTCTGTCCTATTAAGGGGGAAATACTAATGACAACTTTCAAAGTACTCAGGACAGAAATTAATCCTTAGGTCAGCAGCCATTAATAAGCTGCTTTCACCCACCTGTTGTTGTCTTGTGTCTTTATTTTGGGTACTAGCATGAAGTATGCTTCTTTGCTTCCTAAACTGATAAACTAATTCACTTTGACAAACATCATAATTATACAAACACATCATTTTCTACACAGAACAATTCAGCTTTTGCTACTTCGTAGTTTTTATACACTAAAAAAATTGGGTATATAATATGCTCTGATGATGAGATTACACCGTATAAATAGTGTGTGGCTAAACAAATGAACCAAGATCTGAGAGGCTCAAATCTTACCTCTGCCCTGTGCAATCCTAAACTGTACCCTTCTAGACCCATTGATTCTTCTTAGGACTGCACTGTCAGACACCCTTCTCTCTGTTTCAAGCTGTTACCTTCGTTGTTAATGACTGCACAAAAACACTAGCCTACCTTACATAGCTGTTGTAAGGGTTACTACAAAAAGAATCGAACACAAATGCTTCAGTAAAAAATACAGACCTGATTATTCTGCTCCTCATATATACTATCTTCTTTTGTCTATGTGGTGAAAAACCAAGCAAACAAGAATTACTCCTTTATTCCAGCATCTTTGGCCCAATTTACACCTCCCCTCTGAAGTAGTTTGACTGCTGTCTTTTCCCAAGCTCATTTCACACTGGTTTCAAATTTCACTCCAGGGGGGTCTGAAGAGTACTAAGCAACAGCATTTGTTTAAAGCAGTATAACGCTAGCTTGACCACAGGAGGGCAATTAACGAATGTAAACAGTAATTTATAAACTAGAACAAGTATGGTTTGAAACTAGAAACAGATATAGACATTTTGAAACTAGAATGATTCTAGTGGGAAAGTCAGATGTAAATTTGACCTAAAGCTGCAAGTAATGCATACAACATTTCCTATGAATTAACTTTTCTCATACACGCACAGGGTACTTGGAGACTGGGCGGTGGGGTGGGTGTTCATTGTATTACAAGGTCTTCCTTAAGAATATGTTGACAACCCTCACTTTAGGACAGGATAATTAATAAAATGGTTCATTAATAATTAAAGAAAAGCATTTATTAACACGGGAAGGATCTGTTATCTTTGCACCCCTCCCATCACAGGATGCAACCCATTATTAGGCCGTGGTCACACGGCACCCAGTTTGTTTTCTTTCGGGTTGGGATGTTCATACATCCCAATCCCAGCAGCGGGGGCGGGAGGAAGCACCCTTCCTGCTCACAGGAGAGCGCTCCAAATCCCCCTCTGCCGCTGCCAGCGCTGCCAGCCGCCGCCGCCAGCTACTGCTGGTCCCGTCCTGGCTGCCTGGCTCGCCCCACGCTCCACTCCGGGCCACAAGCCCCACCGGTTGACGCCTGGTAAGTTTTTCAGTTAGAACATGCAGGGGGGGCAGGCAGCGGGAGCGGAGCACGGGGTGGGGCTTTTTTTCCCTTTTTGCACTTGGGCACTTGAGTGCCCAAGCGCCCGAGTGCAAAAGGGGGGGGGGGAAACCAGGAGGGACATTCAGACAGACCTCTCTCGCGATCATTGCGAGAGAGGGCTGTCCAGAACGGCACAAAAGCGGGTGCCTTGCACGACCTCCAGGAAAATACTTGTTTTTTCCAGGGTCGGAAAACGCACGAGAAAAGTGGGAGGGTTGCACGAGTGAGCCCGCTTCGGGGCGGGAGCTGTCTGAACATCTGATTTGAAAGCGGGAGGAAATGGCAGTTCCTCCCGCTTTAAAGGGCCGTGTGCCCACACCCTTAGTGACAGCCATGACATGACAAGTTTCTTCTGACAGTGCCCTGAGCCATGCCAGCGATGGTCCCAAACAACAGGGCAGACCTGTTTCCTTCATGCTTTTCTTAAAACTTTCCTAGAGGAATTCATTTTGCTGCTACTAGAAACACTGGACTAGATGGATTCCTGGTCCGATCCAACAGGGATCTTCTTATCTCAGCATTTTTATTTTGTCTGTATGTGACAATTTAAATTACGTTGTAATGACCAATAGCTGTAAGGAACAAATGATTAGGAAGCTTTCTTAAACATTCATGTCAAATTAAATGAACTGGGAGTCACAGCTACTTATCCTGTTGGCACTCTAATCCTTAGAATTGCTGTGCCTGGCAAATTACATGTTCAAAACTGGGCACAATTATTGGCTGATGCCTTGACCCACCATCATAATCTGTTAAGTCTTTTACCAGCTTTGGGAGCTGAACTGGATAATTGTCCAGGGTGGTTCAGGGCCTCTAACGCTGGAGACAGCAACCATTGCCAGACACATTAACGCAATACCACGCAAAGATCTTTCTAAATCACAGAAACAGACTGTGTGGAGAGTGACAGAACGGAGGACATTTGCATGCTCTCCTAAAGACGTTTTGGCTACCCCAGGTCTACCTCCACTCTCAGAACAGACCTTAATGTCTGATGTGTACTTTCAGCCTTTTACAGTGTAACTGAGTATGATACCTAGCTGAGCAACACAAGTTACTTTGCACAGGATGCTCAGAGACAGGAGCCATTTCAGATGCCATTTTTACAGCTCTCCGTGGATTTAGGATGGAGATGCCTGAAAGGACTGTTGATGCAGCATAGAACAGCAGTCTTCTTCTATGTTTCCAGCTTAGTAAGAGAACTGACATGCAAAAAAAAACCCCACCCGTATTTGTATTAGCTACCAATGGGTTAGACCTGGTGGGAAATCTCTGTAAATAGAAGGGGGGAGGGTCAACTTTCACTGATTTCTCCTTTCCACTGTAGGATTATGAATCCCCCATGCTGTAGGATTACGATCCCTGCCCAGGAGCAGCATCTCTGGGATCATTTTTGGGCTACAGCAGGAGGGAGCAGGTGAGAATGGCCTGCTCTGTGGATGGAAACCCCTTCCACAAGTGGATATTTACCCCCAGGATCCAAGCTGATGTTTTTTATTCAATATATTCAATATATTGAATGATGTATAAGAAGTTGAGAGAAGCAGTGCCCACCTACAAAAGCTGTAATTATTGATCCCAGTCACTTCAAACAATCTGTCTAGGCCAGGGGTGGGCAAATTGCGGCCTGGGGGCCACATGCGGCCTGCCACAGAGTTTTTTGTGGCCCGCCAAAACAGTCGGCCACGTGTTTTCAGTCAGGCCTCCATCTGAGAAGGTCAGGAAGGCTCCCGCTCTCTCCTGGCTTACCACTATTTTACCACTAAACTACCACTATTTTATTTAATTTATATTTATTGATTTTTATGATACAATTTATACCTTTTCTGAAATGCAAAGTTAACTAATGAATGCAATCATTTTAAAAGGTGCGGCCCTCTGCTAACCTCCGCTCCCACAAAGTGGCCCCCGAGCCAAAACAATTGCCCACCCCTGGTCTAGGCGACTGTCAGACCGGATCAACAGCCTGACTTTCTCAAATGCCAAAAAGTGAGGGGGGATGTAGTTGTTAGAATCCATTTATTTCTTCTTTAAGAAAGCAAGATCTTG
Organism: Lepidodactylus listeri; assembly: GCA_029233225.1. NCBI lineage: Eukaryota > Metazoa > Chordata > Lepidosauria > Squamata > Gekkonidae > Lepidodactylus > Lepidodactylus listeri. The sequence goes on from JARCFY010000016.1 coordinate 36,273,164, forward strand.
AGACCAACAATCCATTTTAAATACTGAATAATGATCTCTAGTAATAGAAAACAAAAAAGAAGCCAACCTTTTCTGGCAAATACTCCGTACTGGCATAAATGTCTTCTTCCTGAACCGTCTCAGCTGGAGCCTGAGGTAAAATGAACACAAATTAAAACAGTCATAACCTGAACACAAGGAAACAAAAGTCTTCTTGTTATCACATACCAGCAAAATTAAGCTGTCACCTCCCTTCACTTTTTCTGAAAGCAAACAATAACTATGCTTTAGAGAGCGAGAGCACAAAATCCCATGTTTACCCTTGTAGTAGTGAGCCCAAGGGATAAGAAATAGCTGATGAACTTGGAAAATTGAGTCTGGGCTATACCGATTCTGACTGCAGGTATGGGAGGGAACTGACATAGTTCAACCATTTTTCATGCCAAAAGATTAAACGCGCAGTTAATATATCAGGGAGAACAGTTCTAACCAATGCTTGAAATCAAGGAGAATGGTTCTTTTTTTTAATTAATAATTTTATTTAATAAACAGCATACAGGATAACTCAGTGAATATTGGGAAATAGTACAGAAATCAACATTTATATACATCTCAAACACAGACTGTAAAGATGCCACCATTATGGTGGAAGTCACAGACGCTTATATTGATATAACATTATAATATTTAGAGTTACATGAAAAGAAAATATTTTCAGCTACGGGGAACAGGCTATGATCTTAGTGACTTTTTATAGCTGAATTCTTGACCAACCGGTGCGTCAACCTAAAGCTAGAAGCTTAAATTTTGCCTCTGTTATGGATTCCCATTCAAGCTTGTCTACATCTAGTTTTTCTAGAATTGGGTACCATTTATCCATTAGTACGCATGTTTCTCTTTCAGCTGGGTCTTGTGGTAGTAATCTTGTGCAGCCATTGTTGGGTTGTAGGGGGAATGGTAGATTTCCACTGTTATTGTTACCTTTGCTCCTATTATTAACACGGCTATTGTTACCTTTGCTCCTATTATTAACACGTTTATTAAATGCTTTGTTTTTTCAGGTGTACCATCTGGCAGCTACAGATGCACAAGCAGCATAGTTGGATCTAAGAGTAAGGCATATCCTGTTAATCTCTATATATGCTGTACGATTTGTTCCCAAAATTGGCAGTGAGTGGGCATTCCCACCAATTGTGGTAAAAAGTGGCCTTGCTCCCACATCTCTTCCAGCATAGAGGGGACGCTTGGGGATACATCCTGGATAACTTGGCTGGGGTAAGGAGAATGGTTCTAGCCAAGGCTCTCCCACAAATGCTGGTTTTCTATGTACCCAATATTTTTCCGAGGGAGAAAATTCTTTTCTGTAAAAAGTTTCGCCCTTCTTCCAGCAGTCTGATAAGGTGACAGACAATTTAACATATGAGCAGGAACTTAGGCCCAAATCTCAGTAACTTGCAATAGTTAGTAAAATTAAACTACATTACCTATACACATCTCAAGAAGAAAAAACTAACCTGTGGGTTAAACAGAACAATCTGTGCACACAAAAAAACAGTACACAGATTGAGTGAATGAGCTTTCAGAAGAGGCTGCAGTCAATTTGTAGAACAGCCCACAAATTTCCTCAGTGGATCAAGATAATAGTCTATTTAATCCAGTGCTGTCTTCTCTAGTGGTCAGCTAACATACTTACAACATCTCAGAAATAGTCCAAGAAGCAGTAATTATCCAAAAAGTATTACTGCAGAATGCCATCCCCCCCCAAAGGCCATTAAACAGAAAATTTAACCCCTGAATGACTCCCCTACTCCCTTATTTGTAAAGATGGTCACCCCAATTTAGCAAACAAGGTAGATACTAAACGATTGATTTCACGCTAGAACCCCGAGTCTGAAACTTCATTCATCTTCATGTTCACCTCAATGCTGCACAAGTCCAATTTATTTAATATGGTTTTTGGCAGAAATAGTACCTTACTTATGTTATCCTATAGATGTTCTTATGGTACCATCCAAAATGCCCTCTAAGCTGTGCTATGGGGTGCTGGCATACAACATTTTAGCTGGCATCAAAGGGAACTTAGCTGGCAGCACAGCCTACGAGTGAACTGAGAAGGTATTTTTCCCTCCATTGGAAACCATGGAGGATGCGGGCACCTCCTTCTAGGGCCCATAGAATTGAACCCCCTGGTCCAATAATTTTGAAACTTGGGGAGCTTTTTGAGGAGAGGCACCAGCACCTATGCTGCGAATTTTGTGCCTCTAACTCAAAATACAAGGGCCCCCAGAGTCCCAGATACCCCCGGATCAATTCTCCAGTATAGCCTATGGGGCCCATTGACAATAATGGTCCCCATAGGCTATAATGGAGCCAGAAAAAATGATTATTATTTTTTTTGCACACCCCTATTATGCTTTGCAGTATGATTTGTAAGCTGCCTTGAGTCACAGGGGAAAGTGGGATATAAATATTTGAATAAAAAGTTGTTTGAGCAGATTTATAACATTTAAGTAACTTCCAGTTAGGTAAGGCAGGGTTCTGACAGTGATTGTTCCACCTGTTATACTTGATGTCAGACTCTTGAACAAAGTTATTCCCCATAACACTCTCTTGGCAGTGATCTGTCTGTTGAGAAGTAAAGATGTGTCAAGCGACGACAGTCCTGTGTCAGAACTGACCTAGTTGGCACCCGGTTGGCACCAGACTGGTTCTCCAGAGGCCAGATTTACCAATATAGTGGGAAAGGGTGGGTAGTAGGGGTGTGCATTCAGCTTTGCTGAGTGGAATTAATTTTTTGGATACATATTCAGGCAAATCAGATTATCTAATCTGATTCAGCTACTGATAAAGTGCTCCCAAATAAAAGTCGATCTTATTTGGCTTTTATTCAGATGCCCATCCTCGATCAGGGACGGAAGGGAAAACAGATCGGGGAGGAATCTTTAAATACCTCCCCAATCTGTCTTCTCTTCCCCCCAGGCAGCCTGCCACAGCGAAAGGGAGGGAGAGCGGGTCAGTTTCACTCCACTTTGCTTGGAAGAGGAAGGAGTGAAACTGACCTGCTCTACCTCCCATTCCCTTCCCCAGTCAGCCTGCCACAGCAGGACAGCTGGGGAGGGGAAGGCAGCAGCGGCACACTGGGGGAGGAAAGGGGAGGCCTTTTAATGCCATTCCCTCTGTTCTGCAGCCAGACACCCCCCCCCCCGAAGTCAGACCACAGCCGTGGCACGATCTCTCTATTGTACCCTATAGCCCCATAGGGTACAATGGAGAGATCATGCCGCTACTGCGGCCCGATTCCAGAGAGAAGGGGTTTAAAGTTTATATCTCTGCTTGGAAGCAAAGGGTGTGTGAAACTGACACACTTTAATGGCCAGCCAAAACATTTTTTTCTGCCAAATATTTTTGGCAAATGCTATTTCCCAAATCCCAGTATAATACCGACACTGGGATTTGGAAATATCAGTATTTACCAATATTTTTCAGATTTGGTTTAACTGAACCCAAGAAAGACTGATTTTTTTCCCCCATGCACACTCCTAGTGGGTAGAACTGTTCTCCAGCGGCTACATCTACCAATACAGTGGAAGGGGGTGGGTAGACCTATTCTCTGGAGGCCAGGTCTACCAATATAGTGGACTGGGGTGGGTATTCTCCGGAGGACTGGTCTACCAATACAGTGGAAAGGGGTGGGTAAAATTTGACTTGATTCTGTTTTCTCTTATAATGTTTAAAGTATTCTTAATATATAGTTTAAATATAATTTAAAACAATTTATTCTGAGATTTTTTTACAAGGCTATGGAAATAATCTCCTAAAAAGTAATGTACACGATAGTCAAATGTAGACTCGCTTACAGCTTTAATGGTACGAGCTTTTTTCACTCGCTAAGAAGAATTTCTGCTCACAACACTGTGGAGCTTAGAGAGAACATTGGTACCACCCTGTGCACATTCATACCCTTGTAAGCCCAGTGACTTAGAAGGATGTAACTCTGAGCAGAATGGCACTGTTAAACATCTGTTTTCTTCTTTAAATATCTGCATGCTACCTAATGCCTTGCTTAATGAAGTTTGACCAAAACCCAACAGATTTCAGTGCTCTTCTGTCAGTCATATATGGATTCTAATCAAACTACGACAGATGTTGGTAGTGCCTCTCCAAACAGCATGAAAAGTTTACAATCCTTTAAATTAAGCAAGCCTACTTTCAAGCTAAAAGAACCTTAAAGAAAATAAGTCATTACAAGAAATACAGAGGTAGGACTGAGCTACAGCAGGTGACCTCTCCCCAACAGTAAAGGTCAGGCAAAAAAGCTAAAGCCTTCACAAAAACTCTTTGCATATTTCCAAAACTGTCCCCACATCAGTGACATCTTGCCTCTGAGGTGACAGCAAGGATTATTTTCAGCACACAATATAATTTTTGTCTTGTAGTTCCATTTAAATTAGGGCCACAGCAAAAAGTGGGGGATTCACCTTCCCACCCGGCATCCTTTTCCCAACCCTACTTGGGACCCGGAGCTGTCTGTCAGCAAGAGAAACTGACCAGTTTCATTAGGCTGGATTCCAGCCACGAACACAAAACAAAAATAGTTTTGATGTAACAGTATGATGCCACAGTAAACAGGTTTACTTTAGAGAGGATTTAAAAAAAAAAAAAAACACACACATGGGCACGATCCAGAGCACTTTTAAATCCCGCTGACTTCAATTATTGATTTACGGCTAGGAGCCAAAGGGTTTCATGGGTAGATCTGAGTCCAATAGCAACAGAGAGACCAACAAGATTTTTGTCGGATAAATGGCAAAGGGAGCTTTGACTCTTGAAAGCTCAGACCCTGAAAATCTTGTTGGGTCTCTGTAACGTCCTTAATGGCGACCACCACGTGGTCGCTGCAATGCACAGACAATAGCCCGACTGGATTGTAATTTAGCCCAATCTTGCACGAGGGATCCAGAAAGGGACCTATGGGGCACAACCGCGGGACTTGGGTGAGGCCGGGGGCACAACTCAAGTGGGAATATAAGCAGACCCCCGGACCTCCATCCAACATATATCATCATCTCCTCTCAATAAACTTTATGAGCTGATTTCACTAGAAGCATCTCCGACCTCAGTACTTTATAGTCTCTAAGGTGCTACTGGGCTTAGAGCTAGCTGTTCTACTGCTACCCTCTGGGCTACCCTCTACTGCTACCCTCAACATGGCTACCCTCTGAAACTATCTCCATGAAAGGGTTTCATGTAGCCCCAGGGTTTCCTGTCTCTCTTCTCGTAGCTCTCTACCTCATACAGCTTCTTAACTTATTAGTACTAAGCAGATAACTAAAATATAGGAAAAGCTAGACCCCATTTGAACAGCTGATAAAAATCTATCACAGGTACCTAAAATTCCGCAGCTAAAAGAGTGATAGGTCTTCTATCATCTTCTAATAAAGGAGGTAATGTCTCCATGTGATCTATATTGTGGAGCAAAGAAAGAACTAAAAGACTTCTAGCCTCAGAAAAATGACTGGATTCAAAGGTCACGTGATATAGGGCGTCTACTACAGGAGAGTCACACATGGCTCCTGAGTCACTGAGTATCACTGATCTAAGTAAAGAAACCAGGAACCAGAACTGCTTTAATTTACCTGATCAACAGGTAGGTCCACTTGCACATCTTCATCTTCTTGAATCTCTTGAGCCTCTTCTGTTTCTTTTGGGGGGTTCACAGCTTTAAAAACACTACGACCTAAAAAAAAAAGAGGATGTCAGTTTTTTTAAAAAACTGTTAGTATCCAACACTGTAAAAACCACTAGTGCAAATAAATTCTAAACGTGCATTTAGGCATAACTGAAAAGCTGTGTCTCCTGTAGGTAATTATAAATGATATACAATAAAAAGTCAACAATTTAAAAACGCCAATAAAAAATAAATTGAGTGAATGCAGTCCTAAATGAAACTCTTCAACTGCCTCCTGAAGATCAATAATGAGGGGGCCAGACACACCTGGATATTTGTTCCATAATTCTGGGGGCTGCCACCAAAAAGGCCCTCTCTCATGTGCCCACCAAACAGGCCTCCTTTTGGTGGGGGGGTAGGACAGTCTTCTCCAGCTTCCAATTCAGTCTTAATTCCCGGACATTAACATATGCATGAAGACGGTCCATCAGATACTCTGGTCCCAAGCCATGTGGGGCTTTTAAAGGTCAAGACCAATACCTTAAATTAGTCTTGGGAGAGGATCCGTAGCCAGTGAAATTGCTATAGTATCGGAGATATATGCACCTAGTAGATGGTCCTGACCACCAGTCTAGCTGGAGCATTCTGCACTACCTGCAGCTTCCAAACACTCTTCAAAGGTAGCCCCAGGCAGACTACATTGCAGTAGTCCAGAGGTAACCAAGGCTAGGATCACTGTGGCTAGATCTGACTGAACCAGGAATAGGCGAAGCTGACACACCATCCAAAGCTGGGCGAAAACACTCTGAATCACCACAGCCCCCTGATTTTCTAAGGTGACTGCCGTGTCAAGTAGCACTCCCAAGCTATGAACCTGGCTTTTCAAGGTCAACATAATCCCATCCAAGAGAGGAGAGATCTCAAGTCTCTGATCTGCCTTTCTACTAATCCAGAGAACCTCCGCCTTGTCAGGATTAAATTTAATCCTGATTTAAGTAGTCTAAGGTTGTTACCCTATGCACATTTACTTGGTGGCATATCCCATTCAATTCCACAGAATTTACTCCCCCCCCAAAAAAATTAATGTTTGGGCTACATTTCCAGATCCTTCCTGTTATGTCTTTCCAGGTATAGTCAGGGGTCATTTCGAGCAGGAACTCGGGGGAGCTCAGCTCCGGGAGTTGGTGCCAGCCCCCCCGCCCCCGGTGGGGGAATGCCTGCTTGTGTCATGGCTGCAGCAAAATGACCCCGTCCCCTGGAAAGGTCCTTGTTCCTCCAACCAGCCTTCTGAAGGCTTCAGCCACCACTGAAGCTATCCTCCCAGAATAGTGGTATTTCTGAGGCTTGGATTAGTAGCTGTCCCCTCTCTTTCTTTCCTTCCTTTCTTCCTTCCTTCCCTCCCTTCTTTCTCTTTCTCTCTCCTTTCTTGACTTCTGACACACTTCCAGTGATGTCAGGTGGTGCAGCATATGCAAATAAGTTATGCTAATGAGTTATGCTAATGAGCTCCTGCACCTCTTTTTCTACAAAATGACCCCTGGGTATAATAGTAGTAGTAGTGGTGGTGGTGGTGGAGGAGGAGGAGGAGGAGGAGGAGGAGATTGGAGTTATACACCACCCTTCACTACCCAAAGGAGTTTCAAAATGGCTTCGAATCTCCCTTCCCTTCACCTCCCCACAACAGACACCCTGTGAGGTTGGTTGGGGCTGAGAGAGCTCTCCCAAGAACTGCTCCTGCTTTAGCCCCATTGGAGTATGTGTGTAAACAGTCCCAAGAAAGAAACCACAACCCCGACAACCTAAAAAAAATCTGAACTATAATGTTACAATCCAAATTGGTAAAAGTACACCAGCTGTCTGCATAGCACACAAAATATTACTTTATGCAACATTTTAGCCAGTTATGCTAGGAATGTTTCCCCATACAGATTTGTTTTGTCGTATTTCTGAAATATTTTCTTTAAAAATACCTGAGACTCAAATGAATATCTACTAGTAGGGATGCCAACTTTTTGACTTGTCACCCGTAACACTTTTAACAGCAGCTTGAAGTGCAGACATTAGCAAAGCAATGTTGTGTCTCTCCATGTTGTTAAAAGTTTCACCTGCTGTGGTCTTAGGGCTGCCAAGTCATACTCACGCACTGGCGGGGGGGAGTCCTTCGCCGCCCGGGAGCCACCCGGGAGCCTCCCTGGCACGCGCGCTTTGCGCGCCCCCCTAGTGATGTCACCCGGAAGTGACGTCACCACGCTGGGGAAGTCGTCCAGGCTGGACAACTTCGGGGGTGGGATCAGGAACCCCTATAGCGGGGGATCCCACGCCCCCCGGGCTGACTTGGCAGCCCTATGTGGTCTGCATTTCAAGATACTCTGAAGGGCAGAATAGACCAGTTGACTAGTTACCAGTTGTCTCTTACCCTTCCACCAAAGTGTTCAGGGTGGTTCTTTCATGTTTCCTATATCATCCTCCCAATAATCCTAAGGGGGTTTGTTGGAAGGATAATACAAGTATGTTTTTCTAATGCAAACAACTTTTTCTTTGAAACATCCCTGCCAAGCAATTTTTATGGCATATTTTTATTATAACTACTTTAAATTGAAGCAGAATAAAGTTTGATTCCAGTGACCCCTTTATGACCAACAGAGTTTTATTCAAGGTATAAGCCAGGGATGTTGAACTCGTTTGTTATGAGGGCTGGATCTGACATAAATGGGACTTTGTCGGGCCAGGCCATGTGTGTCATAAAATGTAATGCCAGGTAGCAGAGATATTCCATTGCAGCCCCACATTAGGGGGGGGGGTATTAAAACTAATATTTATCTTCAAAACTGGAGTTCCTTGAGTTTGTAGAATTCTATATTTTACCTGTGGTTGGTCCCAAATCCCTCCCCCCCCCCCAAAAAAAGATGCCTGCCTAATAGGGCTGCCAGCCCCCAGGTGGGGCCTGGGGATCTCCCGCTTTTACAACTGATCTCCAGCTGACAGTAATCAGCTCCCCTGGAGAAAATGGCTGCTTTGAAGGGTGGACTCTATGGCATTGTACCCTGCTGAGGCTACTCCCCTCCCCAAACCCTGCCCTCTCCTGGCTCCATACCCAAAGTCTCCAGGTATTTTCCAACCCAGACTTGGCAACCCTACTGCCTAAAATGAAAAGATGGTGGAATACTGGGATTTGGCAAGGCAATTGTTAAAATAAAACATCAAGAAGAAGCACAAGGAACACAACAGAAACTAAAAATATAAATGCTCTGAGCCTAGGACCCAGGGGAAAACATGAAATGGCTGCGAGGAACATACTCAAAGGCCTGGGAAGTTTGGCAGCCCCGCCCTCTGCTCCCTGCACTCAGAGGCAGCTCGAGCTCAGAAGGGTGAGTACAGGCAGGGGAGGGGAGGGGAGGGGAGAAGAGAGCATGCACACGAAAGCTTATACCTTGAATAAAACTCTGGTGATCTTAAAGGTGCCCCTGGACTCAAACTTTGTTCTGCTGCTTGAGACCAACATGGCTACCCACCTGTATTTAAATTGAAGTATTAGTGGTTTTGAATAACATTATTATATTTTACTCTGTAGAGGTCATTTTGACCTAAAGAACCAATGAAACCGCATTAGTAAACCCCATTTAAGGAAAACTGCATCGCTACAAATTTGGCCATGCTGACTAGTCCCCTGCTAACGTAAACTTCTCATGTCACTATGATTTAGGGTTGCCAAGTCCTACCTAGGGCTGCAGCGGGGCAGTCCAAGTTGTCTCCTGGAGCTCTTCGCACGCGCACCGCAATGACATCACCTAGAAGTGACATCATCATGTCGGGCACGCCGGTGGCGGGACCACTATCATTTGAGGGAAAACCATACAGTTTTCCCTCAAATGATAGAGCGTCCCCCCCCCGCAACGTGCCCGACGCAATATCACTCCAGGCACATCCTGCGATCCTGGCAATTTAGGGGTGGGGTTCCCCCCGGCGGCCCCATGTGGGCCACCGGGGAATGGACCCATCGAGCGGGGCTTTCCCCGCCTCCCAGGGGGCCTGGCAGCCCTACTATGATTATGCAACTTTTAGAATCTCCACTGTTTTCCCCTGCCCCTTGCAGCTGCATGACAAGCAGGAAGTTCTGATGGACAGGATAAATGTTGTACAAACATTTCTGACTTAAGCAACTATAATATAGGAAAAAGGAACAAACACAAGAATAAATCAGAGCCAGTACAAACTGACTATGATGTAGTGCAGCAATAAGAGTTTCACACTTGGCTCTGGGAGACCCAGGTTTGAATCCCCACTCTGCCTTGGAAGCTTGCTGGGTGAACTTGGGCAAGTCACACATTCTTGGCATAACCTGCCTCACAGGGTTGTTGGAGGAGAGGATAACAGTGCCAGCTACTTTGGGCACCAATTGGGGAGAAAGGCAGGGTATAAACGAAGTAAAATAAATATGACTACATAGTCCTTATGTATCAGTTACACTATTTCATGTTACCATCATCAGAAGACAGTTCTTTAGGAGCCCTTTCAGGACTTGCCTTCTTGGATCTTGCGTAAAATAATGAATGCCTATTTCCTTCTCCCTTCTTTGGTTGTTCCATTGGAGACTGCATGAAACATAAGAACATCCAAATAACGGGCCTGCTTCTTTAAAGAAAAACATTGCCATGAACCATCAGAAACTGACAGAGGTCACATGGATAGTTTGCCCCAGCTCAGATGCCATAGGGAAGTGGGGTTTTTCCCACTTCTCCACTGTATCATGCTGTTCCCATGCATCTCCTGATATTCTCCATCTTTCTCAAACCTGCTTTGAGGGAAAAGTTTCGGGGAAGATTGCAATAAAACTGGAGCAGCACATATATAGACTGGAAGGTCTGGATCTTTCCAGTTCTGCCCATACCAGCACCATTTTCCGTATCCCAGTCCATTGCAAACAGAGGCATTTTTGTTTGTTTTTTGAACTGGCAACTGACATATAGGATGCGTTCAGACGTGCAGATTTGAGCCATTTTGAAACGCTTTGAGCCAGCTCAAATCTGCGCGTTCAGACAGCCACAGCTGCCTCCTGTCCCCAGCCATCACCTACCAGACCAAATACTGTCTAAAGCATCGCAGTTTTGAGACCAGGTCCCGAGGTGGTTTCTCCCGTCCTTTGCTGGCTCAAGCCACCTTTTCCCCATCTAATTGCGGAGCCGTCGTCGAGCCACTTCCAAGTCTTTAAACCCCCCCCCCCCCCGAAGCCTCTGGCTTCTGCTTTTTGCCCACCATTTTTTGTGTGTGTTGGCGATATGTGCATAAGCACTTCTCTGCCTTTCCTTTGGAAAAATTTTTTTAATGGCCATTACTTCTCTGTCCGGGATGCGAAGGAGACCAGTTTCAGGGTACAAGTGTAAAGGGATGTGTTATTTCAAGGCAAGGAAGTCACGGAGCTTGTGTGACTGAGAGGCTTTGCTCTCCTGCTTTTGCGCATGAGCTAGACTGGATTTTCAGATGTTTGCTTATGCGCATGTGCAAGCGGCCAAAAATAAAAAAGGGGGCCAGACACACGCTTCCGTGTAGACGCCGGGGAGCCGCTTGAGTGCACTTCGAGCTGGGGTGAGTGTGATCGCGATGGGGCATTTTGAGCCGACTCCAGCTGGCTCCAACACGCCATCTGAACGCACCCATAAAGTATAACGTTACAAATACTAGCTCCTCAGAATTCCCATCTTTTATTGTCTTTTTTAAAAAGTTAAGTTTCTAGCCCTACTTACTGTGGAGATATAAAGGGAAAAGCGTATCTGATACACAGAAATGGGACTAGACACTTTTTTAAAATGAAAGCCATGAATTCAGGCAACGTGATAGATTACTATAAAATTATAACACTGTATCAATATGCCAATGGCTGGTTTAACCCCCCTGATATCAGTGGATGGAGGGCAAAATTGCCACCACGGAGGTTAGGAAAAGGGAAAACCTACTACGTGGAAGCCCCACCGCTGCTGTGCTGTATCGACAGCAGCAACATGGAAACCACAGAGGCCCTTTCTCACATGGAAAACATTCGAGATCTTTTATAGTACTTACTTTTCTACATATTTTTAAACTTGCATTCCCACTGCTAGGTATTGGAGCCTTAAAGGTGGTCCTTTTATTTCTGCATGAGCCAGTAACTTCAGACATAACACTGCTGGCTGCTTAATCATCATTAAGAGTGGGCTGAAGGACTACATCTCTCTCTCCTCTCCCTTTCACACCGTAAACCCCCAAGCACCAGTTTTAACTTCAATAAAGTATTACTTCGGTAATAACTTTTAACTGTGGTTGACTCTAACAAGCGTTCTGGCTTTACCACAATTTTAATTAACTGACTGCCCAACCATAAACTAAAGACAAGTTTCAAATCCTAGTCTAATCCTATTTGGCATTCTAAGATTTGTTCCACTGGACATGCTCAGATCAAGCCCTCTGGGCTAGTAATCAGGTTGCTACATCCATTTAAGCTTGGGGACATGGGTCTCCAGCCACCCGGGGCCAATGGGGATCTTGCCAGCTTCTCCCACCCTAGCCCAAGTACTACCACCGCCCAGCATGTTGTCAATAATAATTTGGATACCTGAACAGGAAGGAGGCGGGAAGATGCCTTTGAGCGGTGGGTGTGGGTGTCCGGTCCCTTTAAAGGAACAGAAAAGAGGTCATGGAGGGGAGGGGTACACAAAAGAGATGCCAAATATTTTCCTTTATTTTTAATCATCATTATGCATGATAGGGCGCAGTGGGAGAAAGCAGCCATGAACAAGAGTTCATCTGAGGAGGAGAGCAAAGGGGCCAGAAGAGAAGCAGCAGACCACTGGTTGCTGGGAAGCCTGAAGGGAACTTTGACTCTTGAAAAGTTATAACCTGGGGGGGGGGGAGGTTGGTCTCTAAGTTGCTACTGGACTCAAATCTAGCTGAAGGAGCAAAGAAGACAGCCTGAGGAAGGTGAGAAGGAAGTGGCCAGACAACCAAAGGCTCAGAGCACTCAGAACAGGCCGGGGGCACCACAAGGGGCTGCATAGGGTTGTCTACAGAGCCCACAAGCTTCAGCGTGCCACTGCTGCCAAACACAATGGAAAGTGTGAACTATAGTGTCATTTCAATACTGGGATAACCGTTGTGAAGGCCGTGGGGGGCACATGATGCCATGGGCTGCGCCAGATTGCTTAACTAGAGTTACAGCATCAACAGTGTTAGCTCCACTGCCCCCACACATGCATTAGCTGAGGACAGGCTGGCAGGTTGCTATGTTATGGTGCCACCTCTAATTGACCCAGTTTAAAATGTTGCGGGACATATCAGTCACACAGCACTCCCTACTGTGGGTTACCCACAGAGACATCCCGTAGGCAAGCATCCACATTATTGTAGCGCATCAGACACGGAGCGCACTGCAAAAATGGCCAAAAGTCAAGCGCGTGCATGTGCGCATGTGCACACATGAGCAATTTTTTTAAAAAGCTGCTACCCTAGTGGCAGAATGGATCTGCAGGGTCAGGCTGCCAAATCTGTTCTGTGCACGCTCCCCCATGTTCAGACAGCCGCCATGCACGATGAATGCACAAGAAAACAAAAACTCCACTTCAAAGGCAGTGGCTTTTTAATCTGGCTCCAAGTCGTCCTCTGACGGGCCCAAGTACGCCCAGGGAACGCCTGACAGCTATGGCTGTGTGAACGGGCCCATTTAATCCGTTTGTGAAAGGTGCCTATATTGGGCCAAACTGCCAGTCTGAATGCAGCCACTGATATGCAAGGCAGAGAAAACATGCTGAATGCTCTGGTTAAACACTAATGTCTCCTCTGTTCAGAACTTCAGCGATGCTCCAACAGCCTTCACTTTATCAAGTTAAACATGCCTCCCTTCCACTCAGTCCCTAACATCAGGCAGCAGATTTACTGGCTCACAGTTTTCAAGCCGCTCAGAACCATATGAATACACGGTCAAAATGAAAACAACTAAAAACACAATGGGTTGGGTCTCACGGATTGGTTCCGCTAGTGGTAACGCCTGGATACTCGGATAAAACTTGAGAGAATAAATGATGTCCATTCCGTAGTAAAATGTGGAAACAACATGTGTACAGCCCGTAACACTTCCAAAATGCCAAAGGTTTTATGCTAGTGCCATCCCTGCCCATAGTACATAAGCTCATTTTTTACTCTACCACTGTAGTTTTTGGTCCAATTGATTCTGCAAGTTTTCTGAGCCCTTGGGGATTTGAGAAAAACCTGATTTTATTCTTGCAAAAGGAAGACAGATATCCATTACCAAAATTATTGCGGTATCTACATGCCGGCTAGTGCTTATGGCATTTGGGTGGTAATTGCAAAGGATATCTTTTTTTTATTTGAACATTATCTACTACTGGAAGCAAAAAAGCATTAATCAACATTTGAAATGAAACGTGATTGTAGTCCCTTGGTAATATTCCATTTTCATGGAGATTTTACAAGAAAATGGACTTTGCAAAAGCCAATCATCCAGTGTAGCGGAGAAAATAAAGGAACATATCTGCTCCAGGAAGAAATAGATTGTTTCCTTTCTCTAGCCGTTTAAATTTTCACAGAGATAGACTAAACACAGAAACTCCCAGCAGGGATTGATCGCTATCCGTCTTTCTTCCAGCTGCAGGGCCTGAGGGCTCTCCTCCAAACAATCCTGTACCCTCCACAGGTGACTCAAACCCCTCGTTCTCGTATTAAGAACTGAGGATGAAAAGTATCATTTTATATCCAACTGTTAATGTCAATGACCGGAATCCCAAGAGCTCCTTGGTTATGTCCTGTAGGACTCTTAGTTTTTCTTTCACAAGCTATTCCTTCTAACGCATCACAATCAGTTTGTGACAGTCCCCTCTGTCTGAGACACAATTTGCCACGTGACATAGGGGCTTAGTCTCTGACAACCGCAAGCTCAAAGTCTATTTGGTTGCATAGAATTAGCTGTGCGGTTCACTGGATCCCATTCACAACAATTTACAGTTCCTATCACATTTGTGCAAAGATTAATGGATGTGAACATCAATGCCTTGTGAGGCTTTAGACTGGGGCCCAGGGATTGTAATCCATTGCCTGCCTGAATTTGCCAGCTATTAAACTCCTTTGATGCAGCTGCTGATGTAGAAAATTTAAAGGAGGAAGGGCAAATTTTAGATCTAGCTAGGTCTCATGAAGCTGAATAAAGATTGTATTTCACCTAATTTTCAAATGTATTCTTACTTTTCTTTGGGGGGGCTTTGGAGGTTCTGGAATCCGGTCACCAAAATTCCTAAAATACAAGATAAAATTAAGGAATGCAAATATTTATCACTATCAAATGTATTGCTGCTATATTATTAAAATGTTTCTATAACAGTCTTACAGATTTAAAATTTAACGAAATGCATTATTTCTAAAAGGCATTCTGAAGTTTCGTTCATTTCATACAATGAACATAAAACCAGTAGTATATAGCATATTAATGTTGATATTATGGACAAAAGAAAAGCTCTGCCAGATTAGACCAATAATACAGAAAGACCACTATTCCCCAGAACAGATAGACCCAGCAGGATTGTAGCACGGAGTACTAACAGACTGTATCATCCCGCCAGCCATAGACCATCAATTAGCAGCTGAAGATTTAGTAACTGTGACGTTAACTGCACTGCCATTCTCAACACCCCAAACATCTCCTTAACAGCTGGCCACACAAAGTAAATGGCCAGTCATCACGGCAACAAAAGCCTAGCTGTTTCCCTTTCCCTCAATCACTTAGTCAGCCTCAAGTATCTTCACATTGCTCTAAAACAATCTCCCAGTTCCTTACCAAGATAATAATTCAGTCTTCTTCCTGCTATCTTCATTAGCATGCATATGTCACCAATTGCATAGCTATACCATCGTAATGAACTGTAGAATCATGGAGTCAGCTACAGCCAGAGTAGTGTGGCGGTTAGAGTGCCAGACTAGGATCCCCACTCTGCCATGGAAAGTTGCTGGGTGACCTTGGGCCAGTCACATAGCTTATCCTACCTCACAGGGTTGAAGACAAAATGGAGGAGAGGAGAACACTGTAAGCTGCTTTGGGTCCCGATGATATACGACGCATAAATGAAGTGAATTAATTAATTGATTCAAGACCTTTTGGGGTTAAAAATGTTTACAGTGTCCTGTTCTCACCAGCTGGCCAAGTGTCCGTGAAATGAGTGAATGGTCTTCTACCAACACAATTCTAATCTTAGTTGCACCATGCTAAGCTCATGGGCTTGGAAACATAGGACTGCATCGTAAGAATGCTGGTTTAAGTCCTGCAGTGTTGTCACGATCTTGGGCCTCTAGTGTGGTCTACAGGCTCTAGGGAGACCTACTGGCCCCAGGGAAGCCTGTATTAGAGTGTCTACAGGGCCTGCAATTCCCAGGTCGCTCTTTGGGCCCTGTGATTGGTTAACAGGGGATCTGGAGGGAAAAGTTACACCAACAGAGGAGTAGAGGGTGGTGCCTGGGAAGAAGGAATAAAAGGTCTTGCCCAAAGTGGGAGGGTGTTCACTCCCAGGGAGCAGAGCTGGTGAGGCTGCTACAGAAGGAGGGATTCCCTCATCCAAACGGGGTGAGTCAGTCTGAGATCAAGTACCTAGAGAAAGCTAGGACAGACTATAGTCAGACCTGTCAGGATTTCTTATATTGCTGGTTTACCTATCTTTACTGTAACTCATTTTTCCTACACATCACTGAATCACAGTTATTGTTAAATCTTTTAAAATAAAAATAGTTTATTACTCCACCTGGGCCCTCATGCCTCATTTGGTCACTTCTAAGGTGAAACCTACTGGAAAAGGAGAGCATAAAGGGGCAGTGTGGGTGCCCGGGGCCCTCCCGAGGGGGCCCATACCAGAGCGGTGGCAGCCTTTAGGAACCTTTCTAGCCACTGCTTGCGATAGGTGCTTACACTTAATTTCCATTCTCCACATGTGTAAAAGTTGAAAAGGAGGGCCAAATTATCTGGTTTGTTCCTAAAGTCATAAATGCCACTTAAATATCTGATGAGCATTTCAGTGCACTGTTAGCTGCTCTGTACATCTGGAAATGATCTCTCAATATTAGAAGAATCTGTTGCTCATGTATTTCTGAGGCAAAAGGCTTTTTAAAAAAGTGGATAAACATGCTTAGAAAGAGAAGTATTCCTAGAGAGCAAATGTGCAGCTGCTAATGTTGGGACATATCTTGAGCAGAGTACACATTTTACAAAAATTCCAGCTATGACGTTTTTTCCTTAATACTGAAGTATAAAGGAAAATTTAAAAAGATGGAAAAATAGGGTTAGACTCCACTGCAATAATCAAGCCACTGTGTTTTGTTGCTTCAGATATGGGTCTGGTGCTGGATCTTTCAACCTTCTGGTCTGCCAGACTTATCTAGTGTTATTAAACCAGGAAGTGAGTATTCATGGTACTTTCTCTGTTCCGTGCCATCAGATTTTCAAATTTCGTGACAAGGAAACAAAAATTCTGCATTTATAATGAATTATGCAAATTAAGAATATTTGATAGCTTCATGCAGGTATGGCATAATTCATGCTCCAGCTATAATTCAGGTTTTCTAAAAATTCGGGAGAACAAAGAAGAGGAGATTGGATTTACACCCCGTCCTTCACTCGGAGTCTCAGAGCGGCTTACAGACTCCTTTCCCTTCCCCTCCCCACAACAGACACCCTTGTGAGCAATGTTCCCTCTAAGCTGTGAAATCTCGTGAGCAAAAATTCTACTTTCTGAGCTACTGGCATTAAAGTTGTGAGCAGGTGATTTGGCTACCGCATAAATGAGTTTGCTCTGGAGCCATCCTTCCTGAGCTGAGACAAAAATGTATGAACCGGAGACTAAAAAACTGTGAGCTTGCTCATACTAACTCAGCTTAGAGGGAACACTGCTTGTGAGGTAGGCAGGGCTGAGAGAGCTCTGAAAGAACTGTCCTTGAGAGAACAGCTCTGACAGAACTATGGCTTGCCCAAGGTCATCCAGCAACTGCAAGCAGAGGAGTGGGGAATCAAACCCGGTTCTCCCAGATTAGAATCCACGCACTTAACCACTACACCAAAGAGGAATGTGGAATAAAGGAATAAATGCTTCAAAATTTCTTCCATGCAGTCATGTGTGCACCAACAAAGTGCTTCATTTTGAAGGCTATGATCGTGAATTCTATGACAGCCAGCATACTTGTAGTTTGGCAAACCCGTGGACACACAGAATGTACACCGCTCAGATTTTGTTACCTTTGAAAGAGACCTCTGTGTCAGATACACAGTTAACTGAAGCAGATCCACTGTCAAGAATTCTGCTAGAAATTCTAAGCACCAGAACAGAAAAAGAGATAGATAACTTTCACATTTCTTTAAGCAAGACCGTTTACTACATGAATTGCCATCTTCTCTTCAGTCTCACCTTTATTTCATTTTTAAAGCAGAGGCTAGATTTAGCTGAAACAAAAGACAGCATCTGGGGTGGCCATTCCATACACACCCACAGGCTGTAGGCAGCATAATCATGCACAGTCCAACCACATTGACACAGGCTTCCTAGAATGTTCAGCGTTAATGTATGGAAGTTCCGATCATCAAAACTAGGCATTTCTAACACGACATGGGGGACAAAAAGCCAGTGACCATT
This sequence comes from Lepidodactylus listeri, assembly GCA_029233225.1. Classification (NCBI taxonomy): domain Eukaryota; kingdom Metazoa; phylum Chordata; class Lepidosauria; order Squamata; family Gekkonidae; genus Lepidodactylus; species Lepidodactylus listeri. The sequence continues at coordinate 36,291,458 of JARCFY010000016.1, forward strand.
ATTTAAAGCAAACAGACAGAAACAAGGAATGAATAACCTTTATAGAGAGGTCTGTATCAAGATAATAAGGCTTAATGAAAGTATGGGCAGAGCTCCAAACAGTCAGTCACCTGATGTACCTCTGCTAAAGGAACCTGATAAAAAGAGCCTGTGGCAGAAGCATTCTAATAAAATGATCTCACTGATCTTCAAGGATGGAAATCTTGAGCTAAATCAGAGCAAATGGAAATGCATTAAAGTATGCACAAGTGCTTCCTGAAAATGAGCTGCCCTTAGCGCTTGACCCCCCATAAGTTAGAAGGAAATGAAGGCATTTGTAAGAGTGCACCAGTAAGACCTATGCCATGACAAAGAGCCACAGCCTTGGAAAATTAGACTGAGGGGTGAATACACTAGGAGGAACATCAGTTTGGAAAGTAGACACAAGAAACAATTCCACAGCCTTACAAAATAAATCGACACTGGAAGAATACCAGTAGATGGGGCACAGAAGGCATATCTATCTGTTCACAGTATCAACTTCATCTTGGTCCTCATGCAGAAGGAAAATAGTCATCAGATAACTCAGTTTTCATGTATGATGTACAAAATGGTGGTTCCCCAAAGCCTTTTCAGATTGGAGGAAATGGGCGGGGGGGGGGGAGTGGTCCTGAACTGGGGCTCCTCAGATATCTGGGAATTCAGTTTCAGCATGGAATTCTCAGCACATGTCTGTTCAGTGGGACCCATGGTAGACCTGTAAACAGTGCCACAGATATTTAGGCCCATCAGTACTAGACGAACCATTCTGTGTAAGAATTAGAGAATAACAGTTTCCTTTGCATAAGATTTTTACACTTATAATATGTTTCATTTGTTTCAGTAAACTCTTTCCTAGCATCTGTTGATGCCATTCCATCATATTTATTAGGACTCTCTACAAAAACAGCTTCTGCCCAGTCCTGGGGGAAATGTAATGAGGCCATGCTGAGTTGGATTAGTTCATTTTCCAGATGCTTTTCATGTTCTGTTGTTATTCCGCCATCCTCCTTTCTCCCCATTTTGGGAAACTTCTGTGTAGCACATCAATGCACACATATCTAATAGTACCTAGGTATTTCATCAGCACACAGAAGTTTCTCCAAGAGTGCAAATCGATGCTAGGTCCATTTCAAGTCAGGAAAAGACTGGACAGAAGGCTTAAGCTCAGTTTCCTCTATGAGATGTGGTCCCAGTTCGAACTGGACCCTTACACAACTCTTCAGCCATGACCTGAGGTAGACCTATGAACAATATAATCTATTTCTTAGGCATTTTATCCCTTTCCTGTCTGTGTTCTGTTTGCTTCCTACATGGAAAGTTAGAAAGGTTCTACATTGCTTGCTCATGGGGAAAAGGTCCTAATACTGTTTTCTCCACAGTACTGAACTGAAGTCCCCACCAACCATCTCTAAATGCTGACAAGTTTTAGGAACTTCTCAACAACAGGATTTGGTTAATTCCCACCACATATTTCTGCATTCCAATAATTTACCCACTAATTTGTAAAATACATCTTCTATTGTATCTTGACTTATGGTCAAGAAACCGCAAGTGGTAGAATTTGTTTTAGAAATTATTTTGCCAAGTTCATACGTATATTACATAATGAACTGAAAAGCAAAGCCAATTAATAGCACTGAAACTAACTGAACATGTATGTAAAATAAGGTTTAAGAAAACTGATTTAAACACCAGTGGTATGAAACCTGTACTACAAAATACCAATCGTCATTATGAACCAGTTTCATTAATACGTAAGATAAAAAACTGGCCCTGTTCTTGTATTTAACTAGCATTTTTATCTGCAACAAATGGCATAAAGTTTAGAAAATTAGGTCTGTCCGAATATGTTTGAGTTAACAAGGACTCACATGCATAACCTACACCTCACTGATTTCAACGGCATTTGGGTGCTTGCCTATCTTTCATTTCAGTGGAACTTGCTTCTACAGTCATGAATCAGGACTCCAAACTAAATTAGTAATCTTTTATCCAAACTAAATTAGTAATCTTTATCCTAACGAAGTGCTTTTGTGGCACAGGAGCTCACTTTTCGGTACCCCCGCAACAAAACTGCATTTGAGATATGAAGATAACAAGACCAAGCTTACCGACGAATACTCCCTGGAACTTTAGGATGCTGCCAGTAGGGCAAGAACTGAAATCTCTCTTGACTACATGCAACATAAAATTGATTATGTTCTAACTCCCCTGGTCCATGTACAAGTTGGCCACGTAACGTATACAGCCTGCAACACAACAAATTGAAAACATAAAACGTCTTATAAATGACTATCTTATAAACAGAACATTACCATTTCAATATGCAAAATATAACTTTCAGTATTTTTTTAAAAAATTGTTTAAATAAAACTCTGGGAACTCAAGAAGATGGATATGCACACACAAGTAGCCAATACGAGTACAGGCAGCACCCACAAAGAGCCAGTATGGTGTAGTGGTTAAGGGTGTCAGACTAGTATCTCATAGTCCAGGTTTGAATCCCAACTCATGCCATGGAAGCTCGCTGGGTGACCATGGGCCAGCCATGTTCTCTCAGCCTAACCTCCCTCACAGGGTTGTTGCGAGGGTAAAATGGAGGAGAGGACAGACGACAACGATGTAAGCCATTTTGGTTCCCCACTGGGGAGAAGGGTAGGGTACAGATGAATTAAATAAATAAATATTCCAACTAAGATCTGTTTTCTAAAGCAATATCCTAATATATACTTTGGCCCAGTACAGGCGTTGCAAGCACCTGTCTGGAAAGTAGCAACTCCCTCCCATTCTGTTTCCAAAGGAATTCCTCCCTTTCCCGTGCTGATTTTAATTATGCCTTCAGGTACTGGATGGAAGCAATGCTGCATTTAACAGTGTAGCAGAGGACAGAACTGGTGAGAGCCGGTGTTATGTAGTGGTTACAGTGTCAGACTAGGAGCTGGAAAACCCAGGTTCAAATCCCCACACTGGAAGCTCGCTGGATGACCTTGAGCCAGTCACACACACTCAGTGACCTATTTCACAGGGTTGTTGTGAGGAAAAAATGGAGGAATAGATAACAATGTAAGCCACTTTGGTTTCCTACTGTGAAGAAAGGAAAAGTATAAATGATGTAAATAATAAGTAACATATGGGGTAGGGATTTAAGAAACAGCTTTAATAATGGTTTGCCATCATTCACCCCTTCCTTTTTTTGTTCTTTGTCTCCTCTCCTTTATCTTTCTGTCTTATTTTCTAATTTCCCCGTTTCTTCCCATTTATTCTCTGTTTAGTACAATATGACCCACTCCTCCATCTCAAAAAACTGTAATAATGATTTCACCTTACACACAGAACAATGCAAACTATGGTTTCACTGTACATCAGACTGCAATCATGACTGATTTAAACCACGTTCCATTATAAACCAGAAACTACAACATGTATGTTCTTAAAGTTGGTTCTCAGCTCCAGTGTTAATGGCTAAACTGTCTGCTGAAAGACTGGCATTTCATTAAAACTGAATACTTGAAAAATGTGTCCCTGCAAAAAAAGCAAGGAGCGGCTATGAAATTTCTTGGCACATTCATAATAAAAATATTAGGATATTTTAATTGCCATGATCCTGATCCTTACACAAAACTGAATTTAATGTAATAAATCTATTCCTTATTGCTACCTGTACAATGTTTGAGGGTGAATTACTTACCTATGAATACCTCCAGAGCGTAGCAGTACTTTTTCATTTATCAGCCCAAGGACACGATCCCACTTTGTCAGAGTGAACCTGGGTATAAGAATTTTTACAGGTGCTATCAACGTATCTCCATTTGTGAAAACGCTGCCAAAGAAACATCGTAAATATATATTTTTCAACCAGGAAGTTATATAAAATGGAGACTGCATATTAGAAAACCATATTGACAAGATGATGTAATCTGCAACATGAAGGATCTAGCTAGTCAGATTTCACCAATAAATTTTAAATCTTAACCTGTTATATAAAACATTTAAAATCATCAGGCAGTATCATACATTTTTAGACACCTTTGCTTGACATGACTGGGAGCCAAAAGTGAAATATGTCCAGTTGGAGAACCTAAGATATAGACCTTGAAAATTCAATTACTTTTCTTTCTATACCAACCAAATATGTCCTCACAATTCCCAGAGGAAATAAAGTACTATCATTTTGGAGAGATAATAGAATCGATTGATTTCTTCACTGAAGCCCATATTAGAAAATGGTTCTTACTCAACCTGCAAGGACATATAGAACCACTCTGGGACTAAAGCTGCAATCCTAAGTATACTGACCTGGACATTAAGACCCAAGAAATCAATGGGACTTACTTCTAAGAAAACATAATTAGGACTGGGCTGCAAAAAATCACTATCTTCAGAAAAATGGAAGTTCAGGTAAATAGAAAAGTTGGTTTTTCTACCCCGCTTTTCACTACCCAAAGGAGTCTCAGAGCGGCTTACAATTGTCTTCCCTTCCTCTCCCCACAACAGACACCTTGTGAGGTAGGTGGGGCTGAGAGCTCTAAGAGAACTGTGACTGACCCAAGGTCACCCAGCTGGCTTCATGTGGATGAGTGGGGAATCAAACCTGGTTCTTCAGATTAGAGTCCACCACTCTTAAGACCACAGTAGCTCAGTGGTTAAGACACTGAACTGTAGACTGGAAGATCAGTAGTTCGGCAGTTTGAGACCCGAGTGCCGCGTGATGGAGTGAGCTCCCGTCTCTGGCCCCAGCTTCTGCCAACCTAGAAGTCTGAAAGCAAGAAACTGCAAGTAGATAAATAGGTACCACTGCAGTGGAAGGTAACAGCATTCCGTGTGCCTCAGTGTCTAGTCATGCTGGCCACATGACCACGGAAAAGTCTTCAGACAGCGCTGGCTCTTCAGCTTGGAAACAGAGATGAGCACCGCCCCCCTAGAGTCGGATTCGGCTGGCTTTCAAGCAAGGGAAACCTTTACCTTTACATCTTAAGTCACTATACCCCAGTTGGCTCTTTCACAAACTAACATACCCCTATTAAAATATTTTGCAATAATGCTATTCTAGGATCCCACTTTTCCTCTGAGTGTGTGCTCGGGACATCTATCATTTCTTTAACAGCTTTAACACAACCAGAAAAAAAAACACATACAAGACATTTTAAAGCAAAAAAAAAAGCAGGGGTAGAGAACATTTATTCTTTCTCTCTCATTCTTTCTAAGGGCTAAATATCTGACCCAGTGGAAAACAAAGCAAAATATTATTATGGTAGTAGAATTAACAATGGAAGCCCGGTTATGGGCAGTTTACATAGACATGCTTTCTGCTTTTGTTTCCAATTCTAGATGCACAGCAACAGACATCAATACAACTACTGAAGGAGATCAGAACATAACAGAAAATATTCCTTACTGAGACTAGCATCTTCAACAAGCTGGTGAGGAAAGAAACTGAACATCTGTAACTTGCTGGGAGACCTTGGGCCAGTCACACACTCAGCCAAATGTACCTCACAGGGTTGTTGTAAGGATGGATGGTAAGCCCCTTTGGGTCCCCATTGGAGAGAAAGGCAAGAAATAAATTAAATTAAAAAAAAAAAACATCCAAATGTGACAGGACATCCTTTGGGTGAGGTAACTATGTTTTTTTTAAAAAAAATAGAAAATTCCCATTGTGTTTGACTTAACTTTAAGAAGGGGTTGAAGCCCTTTTTATACTAGACTTTGGTAGCTGGAAAAGAGTGACAGCCAGTTACAAAGTGTTTCGATTCGGCTATGTATTTAGCCGATTTACTCTTATTCCAACTGCATGTTTTATACTTGTCTTTAACTTATTAATGTCTGCACCGCAAGTCACAGAAAGGCAAGCAGAACCTGAGGAGAGATTTATTTGTAGATAGCCAGGCCCACAATCTGGTTAGTTTGTAGTGCATTTAACTATCTGGATCAGTGACAGAGCATCTGCTTTGCCTATAGAAGTTCTCAAGTTCAGCCCCAAACAGCTCCACTTAAAAGGATCATGTGGCCAGTGATCTGGAGGACTTCTACCTGAGATCCTGGGGAACCACTGGCAGTCAGGGTAGACCTCATGGACCTTGATAGGCCAATGATTTGATTCTGTATAATGCAACTTTGGGTATGTTCAATTTGGCATTATGGCTCTCAACAAATTACACAAAATAATGAGTTTGCAGGACTTTCAAAGCTAGAACATTCTTGTTTTTCTCATTTACTTTTGCATATTTGGAAAGTTAGTATTTTTATTTATGAATTACTAATGCTTTCTGTAATCTAAATTTAAATTTTACAAGTGATGGGATTTCGGCTGATTTCTAATTTACACTACAATACGTTATTCTAAATACATACACAAAATTTTAGGTGATAATAACATTTATGTAAAATTCATCCTTAGCACAGGAATGCACCACAAATGTGTACAACGTACACATAAATTACGAAATGCATGCTACTAGAAATCAGATTTCACACCAAATATTTATGTCTTACAGCTTCTTTGAAACACAATGTTAAGGTATGTAGTCTGTTTTCAGAGGATATTTGGAGCCATCTAGTGGACTTCTTAGTACACAGATAAAAATGGATAAAAACATGGATCCTGTAATGAAATATATATATATATAGATAGATAGATAGATAGATAGATAGATAGATAGATAGATAGATATAGATATAGATATAGATATAGATATAGATATAGATATAGATATATCTCCTAAAATTGATATGTAAAGTGATGGGACCATGGCATGAGAACTAACAATCACAAAATTCAATTATAAAATGAACAAAACAACTTGGAAAGCTTTGATTCAGGTGAGTAGTTGTGTTGGTCTGAAGCAGCAGAACACAGTTTGAGTCTAGTAACACCTTTAAGACCAACAAAGTTTTACTCTGGGTATAAGGTTACATGTGAATGCACACTTCTTGAGATACAAAGCTTTGTAAGACAAATGTCAAAAATAGAAGTATCTCACAAGTAATTGTTTCAAAGTCCCAAAAATACTTGAGCAGAATTTTTTTTAAAAAAAACAACCTTTCACAAAGTACTTAGATCTACAATGAAAAAGAGAACAGAAAATGGAGTGGGTCATGTCATCTCTAAGTCTCACTTTTTCCTTCGGTATTATAGTTCACAGATGACGTCCAGTGTTTCAGAACTATGTAAATGTAAAGGCTGTGCTAGCACCACCATCCTTTTTCCTCTGTTAGCATTTAAACGCATCATAGATGTAAATTCTAAAAAGGCAGTAATGGCCGTGATCAGACAGCTCTTTAGATCCGACCCAAGCACCAGTGCCTGGTGGATTTAAAGGGAACGTCCAGACAGCGACATCTGGGAAAGGTGCCGCTTCCATTATCATCCCGTCGATCCCCACCAGGGAGCCATGCCTTAAAGATACCAGTGAAAGTCCGGTCTAAAGCTTGCCGACGGGCCAATGGCAGACTTTCCCCCGTCTGATCATTCCAGTGTGCAATCCAGAGACTCCAGACCATCCCGAACAGCCGCCATTTAAAAAAATTCTTAGTGAAATGCGCATGAATGCGTGAACATGCGACGGCCACAATCCGCTCAAACGTTCCAATTTCATGTTTCTGAATGGCCCGTGACATTTATGAACTTTGTTAATTGAAATAGTACCTAGAGGAAGGTACTACTGGCGGTGCTTTTACCATTCAAGTCCACGCATGTGCAGAAAAACAAGTATAAGGTGAGGCACATATGTGCATGCGCAAACACAATTTTTTTTTAAAAAAAAAACCCAACCGCACGGCTCCTTTAGGTGGAAAATGTCTAGACAATCTACCACGGAGTAAGGTGATTCACAGGGGAGCTGTCTGGTCGTGCAACACTGGATAAAACAGATCGGGATCAAACAGTGGGATTAGCTGCCCATCTGAACGCACCCAATGTTAACCTGCTACAGCTTAAAGAAAAATGTATTGCAGTATAAGTTTTTGTGAGCTACAGCCCACTTTGTCAAATGCACATTTCATTAGACAGACAAATATCAAGGAGGAGTATAATCTAATGAGGAATTGTTTCAAAATTCCAACACCTTTTGCCAGGCTTGCGCATGCATCACACGTCTCCTTAGAATTCCCATGGGGGGGGGGGGCAGAGGGGGGAACCAGCTCTGGTGTAGTGGTTAGGAACGTGGACTCTAATCTGGGAGAACTGGGTTGGATTCCCCACTCCTCCACATGCAGCTGCTGGTGTGACCTTGGGTCAGTCACAAGTTCTCTCAGAGCTGTTCTATCAAGAGCAGTCCTCGAAAGAGCTCTCTCAGCCCCACTGACCTCACAGGGTGTCTGTTGTGGGGAGGGGAAGGGAAAGGAGTTTGTAAGCGGTTCTGAGACTCCAAGTGAAGGGTGGGGTATAAATCCAACTCTTCTTCTTCTTCTCATTAACCCACTTGCCCACATTTGTACTTAATTTTTAAGTGCAATCTTCCACATGAGAAGGGAGGGGAGAAATGAGGGCTGCACATGAGACTGGCAACAAGCTGGATTCATGTACATTTGAGAGCCAGCTGTGGTATAGTGGTTAAGGGTGGTGGATTCTAATTTGGAGAACTGGATTTGATTCCTCACTCTTCCACATGCAGCCAGCTGGGTGACCTTGGGTCAATCACAGTTCTCTCTGAGCTCTCTCAGCCTCACCTGCCTCACAGGGTGTCTGCTGTGGGGAGATGAAGGGAAAGTGATTGTAAGCCACTCTGAGATTCCTTCAGGTAGTGAAGAACGGGGTATAAAACCGACTCTTCTTCTGATGCACTCCTCATTCACAAGTGAAATTGACTTCTGTAAATTAGATTTCCTGTGGCTGACCATCTTTATAATTTTTTTAAATTACAAATGGGTAAGGATTATATTTATGTCTCTCTTATTTCAGTGCTAACAATTGAAGAAGTCCTAATCACAATATACTTACTTAAGAATGTGCGGCTTATTATAGAAAGATTGCCATTTGGAAGGTACTTGTATTTTACTGTGAACTACTGGTCGGATCTGCAAAACCAACACAGAGTATGAGATGCAAGAAATTTCTGAAATTTCATCCTTAATGCTGAAGGTATATGAAGGCAGACTACATCATTTTAAAGCCACAGTACTTGTTCAACCATCAGTGAATGTGACATAACCTACCACCATCTTACACTCCAAATTCCACTGTGCTTTATACTTCTTATTCCCAACACAACAGTCAAGCGGGGATTCTTGGCCTTTCTGAGCCTGCAGGCACCTCTGGAATTCTGACGCAGGGTGTTGGGCACAACTACAAAACGTTAGGAAATGAGGGTAACTCTAATAGGAACACTCCAGCATTTCCGGCAGAAGCTCAGCTTAGACTATGTCTTTTAAAATGAACATATTGTGTAAAAGTATTTTCTCGTATACACACAGCTTACCTTCAGTCATGCAGGGAAGGTCCTCCTTGTGCTGTGGCTGCTGCTGTTGGAAACAATGTTGTTTTCCCCCCCAATCTGCTCAACCAAAGATCTCCACTGGCCAGTCAGAAGTCCTGCTGGGCAAAAACCTCACCAAGCCCCGCCCGCTTCCTAAAAACACTTGGCAGGCACCACAGCACCTAGAGGTACCGCATTAGGGATCCATGCAATAGTGTTACAGCTAAATTTTTTTCAGCTTCCTTCTAGGCTGTTGATAGTTCAATCAGCAGATTAGTCATATATAATGATGAGGTCAGTTTGTGTGTGTTTATGCGTTAGCAGCTACCACTACCTTGATAGAAAATCCCACCGGGAGTCCTGAATAAGACAACATATTTTGTATCTGTGATAAAAAGAAGTGTCCAAACATTTCATCTCAGAGCTATACGTACATTTGCAAAAGACAGAGGACCTCCACTAAGCACTTGTTGACAGTAGTATTTTAAGAACTTTGGTTTGAAGCCAAATCAATAACACACACGTCTAAAATTAGATGCAGAAGGAGGTCATTGCTGACTTAACATGTGAATCATTAGACTCACTGAAATGTTCATTCTGAGCGAAACATAACATAATGAGACAGAATGGTTATTTATTTATTATATTAGGTTTGTATACCACCCTCCTCACAAGTAAGCTCAGGGAGGTTCACAACAGATTCATATAAATATATATAACATTTATTAAATAATTTATAATACAATTCTGAAACCCAACAGCCATATGGTGTCACACAATTCTGACCCCCCAGATTATATTAGCGATGGGGGAAGAGGGGTGAAAACAGATTGTGAATCAGATAGGTATTAAGAACTATTAAACTGTTAAAATCCGTTGCTGTTAAAAACCCTTGCTGTCCTCAACCACATGCTTGGTGGAACATCTCTGCCTTGCAGGCCCTGCGGAACTGTAACAGATCCTGCAGGGCCCTGATATTAGCAGGCAGAGAGTTCCACCAATCTCTCCTTGGGCCAGGAACTTCCAATAGATGTTGGTCACTTGAGTGTAGTGCTCTCCAGGGGACATACCAGGAAAGGCGGTCCTGTAGGTACGTTGGTCCCTAACTGTTTAGGGCCTTAAAGGTCAAGACCAAAATCTTGAACCTGACCCAGTACTCAAGTTGGAGCCAGTGCAGCTGGCGAAGCACAGGTTATATATGTGCAATTATTGGTGTCCCCATAGGGACCCGGGCCATTGCATTCTGGACAAGCTGTAATTTCCAGATCACCCTTAAGGGTAGCCCAGCATAAAGCAAGTTACAGTGAACAAGCCTAGAGGTGACCATTGCGTGGATTACCATGGCTAGGTCAGGGCGAGACACGTAGGGGGCAAGTTGCCTGACCTGGCATAGTTGAAAGAATGCCAGCCTGGCAACATTTGTGACCTGGGCCTCCGTTGTCAAGGAGGCATCCAGGCCCATGCCCAGACTCGTGACTGACTGTGCCAGTGTTAAGAGGTACATGGTCAAGAGCTGGGAGGTGGCACCCCAAACCTGAGTCTCCACCACCCAGCCAGAGGACCTCCATCTTTAGTTTCAGCCGACTCTGCTTCAGGCACCTCACCATGGCCTGCAAACCCTCAGCCAGGTTTCCTGGGGCAGAGTCCAGTTGGCCATCCATCAGTAGATATAGCTGGGTGTCACCTCACGGGGTATCAAGAGGACACCCTCTCATCTAGTGCCATCCTCTGTCCCCAATCATGCTGAGCACTTCTAGAATTTTAGGTTGACACCATTAGACTTCTGAAGGTGAGAATTATTCCTTGTAAAACCATACATGTGATCAGCCAGCTGGAGTCTTGGACATGAAAATTCAATATCTGAAGCCAAAGGAAGTATATGGAAGGGTAAGACTTTGTGACTTGGGGAACAATGCTTTCAACAACCACTAACTGGCTGAATGAAATGGTAACTTCCAGAAAATACAGGAATCAGAAATTTATTAGAAAGCCATGAATTTATCAGGCAGACATGAATGGCAATTGCTGTGGAAGACACATTCCTTCCAGTCTAAATGAGGGGGCTACTTCAGCCTACCTGCTCTTTTTCCTCAGTGACTACTGCCTACAGCACCTATGCGCTCTATGCAGCTTATAGATGGTTCTGTGGCTCAATGGATAAAAGATTTTATTTTTCTCCAACTTTTAAAATCGTTCTCTAGTATATCAAGATGGGTAGCCATGTTAGTCTGTCTGTAGCAGTAGAAAAGAGTAAGAGTCCAGTAGCACCTTAAAGACTAACAAAATTTGTGGTTGGATATGAGCTTTCGTGAGTCACTGCTCACTTCAGATACTTGAAGAAGTGAGCAGTGACTAAATAAAGATCATACTCTACCACAAATTTTGTTAGTTTTTAAGATGCTACTGGACTCTTATTCTTTTCTACTCTCTAGTGTATGTTCCTTTGGACCTTCTTCCATCTGGATTGGTATAAAAGCAAATGGTAAAAATCTACAAGTTTCGATGGCAGTTGTTTGGAAATCTCAATTGCTTCTTCCCCAGGCAGAGCTTTTTTTCTGGCGGAACACCCTGGAACGGCGTTCCAGAACCTCTTTGTGGAAACAAAATTCTCAAAAAATGTTTAAAACTTCTATGATGAGCAACACATCACTTGTGGCATCACAAGAATATTAAAATAAAAATTTAAAAAATAAGATTTAAACGAGGAGATGTCCAGTAGCAGCTGCAGGCGAGCGGGGAAGCAGCCAGACAGTGCACGGGACTTGTTGCTCTCGCCACGGGCGAGGCTCAGGCTGCGAGCCTGGGGAGAGTCTGGGGCAGGTTCAGGTGGGAGAGAGAAAATCAAATGCAGCCTACCCAATGGAGGCTTTTCTCCCCTGGCAGCAGTGCACCCCAGCTGCTGCTCCACATGCTGATTCCCAGGTGAGAACATCTCAGATTGCAGCCCCAGCAAGCCCAAGCCAAAGCTATTCCACCATGCCCCCCCCCCAGCTGGCTCTTCTGCTGTGCCAAGGTCCGTGTGACCTTGGCAGGGTGCTCCTTGCATGTTCCTTGGCCGGCTCCCCACACTATGCGCCAGCATGGTGGGGGAGAGCCTGGGCCACCCCTTGCCAGCTCTACCTGGGGGAACAGCTCTGCCAGGGCAGCCAACCAGGGCATTGCTGTTTTTACCTTCTGGATTCCCATGGCGTCTGCTGCTCCCTCTTAATAAGAGCTGCTCTGCAATGGTAAGAGGTAAGAGGTACTCTGCAACAGGGGCAGCAGTGCCATTCTTCAGATAAGGGAGCACTGCAAATTTGGGGGGGGGAGCTGTGTGTGTGTGTGTGTGTGTGTGGAACATGCGACAACTGAGAACCATGAAAAGGATTTTGGACTATTTTATTGAAGCTACAACAAAACGTAAAGCAACTGAAGATGGTTCATGAACATCAAGGGATTCATCAATCAATCCAGCTGGAATTTCAACTCTCAAAAAAGAACTGAGGAAGTTGATAACATGTCTAAAGTTTGGAAACTGCTTTAAAGTTGAGGTAAGTCTGTAGTGCATGAAAATAATATTGTTTCAAAGAACCCCATCCCTCTTGAGAGTTCCGGCACCTCTTTTTCCAGAAAAAAAAAGCCCTGTCCACAGGTAAGAATAAAAAATAAATCTTAATAGATGTAGATTGGCAAAAAAAACACTGGCTTGGGTTCACTGGAGAATTTCCACACATGCTGGCCGTGGCAATTTTTGCATGGCAGACCTCTGCTATTCCTAGGCATTCCCTGTCCCACAGGAGCAGTATTTGAGGTGGGGGGGGATCTGATTGTAGCAGGAGATATACGCCCTTCTGTCCATTGAAAACTTCCAGTGGATCTAAGACTGCAGCTTTTATTTTTACAGTATTATCATGTCAAAAGCGGTACAGACAATAAAATACACAACAAACAAAATGACACCATAAACTCGGGGGGCTGAATTCTATGCAGAACGAACATAAGAATCTTGAAAAAGAGATGCCAAGGACTGGGGACCCACTTGGATGGAAAACCTCACAGCACAAGTTGGCTACACTGAGGAAGGGAAGGTGAGAGAAACCATCCCTTTGTTGCATCTTCTGTCAGCAGGCTCTGGAAGAGGCCAAGACAGTTTATTCTCTTGCCTTGGCATCTCCATTTCAAGGCTCAGAAGGAACTGCTGGGGGAAAAGGTCAGAAAAATCTGCTCCCACCAGCTTCTTATACGGGTGCTGCACAGAATTCAAACCAGGAGTTGGCCCCAAAGGTGCCCTTTGAGTCATAGTCACATAAGGTGACCCTTCTATTGATGGAAAGAGTCTTCCATTACAGACTCCATCTGTAAATAGAAGATTTATCCAGTGGCAGAAGGGCACCTTTGGATCTATCTCAATATGTCTAGACTAAGGCTGAGGACAGACTGGCAGTCTCGGCCGCTCTGCCTCCGCTTCAAAAGCGAAGGCAGAGCGCCTGTTCAGATGGCCGCGTCTGCCCTGAGGAGGCGGCCCGGACGCATCGCGTCCGGCGCCGCACTCCTCCCGCAGCAGCCAGGCACCACTTAAAAGTGGTGCTGCTGCTGCAGCACGCGTTCCACCCGCCAGAGGTGGGTGTGAATGCGTGCCGGGAGGGGGAGCCGCACAGCGTTCACACGCCGCTGTAGGAAGCCGCCCGCAGCTGCAGGTGGTTTCCTTCCGGCGGCGTGCGAGCGCCACGCAGTGGGGGCAATTCCCCCCGCCTTAGTCTGGCGCACCACGGAGGCGCGGCAGACTATCCTCAGCCTAAGCTAATAGTTAGAAATTATGGAATTTCAGCCATGCATTATCCTTACCTTTTTAAAATCATCTATATACTGATAAAACTAAGTAATTGCTTCCTCCTGTCAATAACTGAAAATGACACTAATACTCACCACCTCATCCTTCTTCTTTCTCTGAGGTTTTTTTGCCCCTATACCAAAGTAACTGACAAAAAAAATAAGACTGGATTAAACATTTTAAATTCAACTCAAAATTCACTTAGATGCTTTAATGCCAGCGGCCCCCCTCTTATAGTGGAGCTGAACGTACACAGATTTTCTTGGGTATCTCCTTAAATACCTCAGAAACAACTACTGTGGGCTTTTCCACATTCTCATTTCCCTCGCTTTTAAGTTCCTGTTTCTTCACGGGGGGGGGGGGGGGGGAGTCCTGTTCTGCATGTGTTTTGCTCCCTCTAGTGGTCAATTTGATATCACAATGGTTTATTTCCAGCGCATCGCCCTGCAGATTTAAACTGAAGGTTTTTATCCTGGAAATAAACCGTTGTAATATAAGATCGACCACTAGAGGGAGCAAAATGCATACAGAATAGATCTCTCCCCCCCCCACCAAGAAGGGGATAGGGCACAGAAGGCTTGCCCCCAGCAATATAAATCCATTACACGTTTACAGACATATTCAATGGTAACTGAATTACAATATACACATACTCATTTATTTGTATTTATTTTTCTTTCTAACCTGCTAAAATGACCACGTTCAAGTTATTTACATGAGGCTATTTCACAGTATCAAAAAGCAATACGGTAAAGTCACTATACAAGGGCCTTAACACATTGATAAATAACTTAGCTTTAGGTCGGAGGACATCACATGATTTTCAACATACTACTACAACGTTATTTTCAGCTTTCTAATAAGAGTCAGCCAATTGGGATTTAACAGCTGACCGTTATTTTCAAGAGCCATTTTGAAAGTCCAAAGCCCACAGTGGAATTTCTACTAGATTCCAGCTTTGCGCCTAATGTATTTAAGGGCAAGTATTTGCTACTAGATTTGCTACTAGATTTGCTACTAGAATCCTACTACTGAAGGATTCACTTATAACAAGGCAAGGGGGGAAATTATAACTATTCCTAGAAAATGTGCATCACTAGTCATTCTACTCCCCAAGCAGAAATCATGGATCTAAAGAATTATTATACTGAATTTTATTTATTTAATTTACATACTACTATTTCAACCAGCTGAAGGCCGCCAAAACAGAACAATTTAACCATCCACGCATGAACGCAGGTTTCTCATACACTTTCAAGAAGCCATTCTCCATTTGTACAAACAAAAACCAGTTCAGACACTTGATGCACAAACATGAATGCAAACAGAGCCACATCAAACTGCTTTCCAGCATTAAATTACATTGAAAACTGTTTTGCAGCTTTCAAACAATGTCCATATAATAATTCCAGTTCATACCTGCACTCTTCCTAAGATCACCAAACAAGAACAATGGCAAGAACATATGAACTGACAGTACTTTACCAGTGTAAAGCTTTAGTAAACTGCAGGGGTCATTTCGTTGAAAGAGAGGTGCAGGAGCTCATTAGCATAACTCATTTGCCTAACATTTGCATATGCCACACCCCCTAACATACCGGAAGTGTGTCAGAAGGCAACACCCACCCCGCAGGCTCCACTCCACAGGTGAGTGAAACTGACCTGCTCTTCCTCCATTCCCTTCCCCATCCAATACTTTGTGCAATTAAAATAAGCGTAAAGAACACACCCTCATTCTCTTCCTGCTCCCTTGAAACCACCAGGTTTCAAGTAGACTTGAGATACCCAGGACATGTGCACCACCCATCCCTTCCCCTTCCCCACCCCACACAAAAGACACCCTGTGAGGTAGGTGGGGCTGAGAGAGGTCTTTTGAGAACTGCTCCTGAGAGAACAGCTCTGAGAGAACTTGTGACTGGCCCAAGGTCACACCAGCAGCTGCATGTGGAGGAGTGGGGAATCAAACCCGGTTCTCCCAGATTAGAGTCCACTCCTGACCACTACACCAAACTGATGGGGTGGAAGCTGCTGAAGGGTTGGTGAAATTTCTCCAGTACTTATGTGCCATGTGCCCAGATAAAAAATGGTATACTTGGAAAATTTATATGCCACCTTGAGCAAGTCTCTGGAAAAGCAGCACACAGTCATAAAAGGAACAATGATAAAATTATCAATATTAAAACAAAACATTAAAAACAATAAAGACCCTAGCAGGGCTTTCCCTGGGGCGCTGCACCTCTGCACTGCTCGGGGAAGCCGAGGAGGGGGCGGGGCTTGGTCATGTGCCCGCCCCCTGGGCTCCTCACTCCCGGAGCTGCGCTCCTGTGCGCTTCCGCTCCAACGGACCCCTGGTAAACTGCAACTGAAATGTAGTATTCCAGATCCCAAAGATTTACATTCCAGTTGAAATATTAGACTCTTCACTTGATCACCACTTAGTTAAATTGTGTAAGAGTCAGCCTATTTGTTTGGGGCACCCAGTCAGCCACACCATTTAACATTCAGGAAGAATTTCTGTCCAGGTACTGCAGTAGAAATCAATGGAACAAGACACACAGAATCTGGTTATCTGCAATCTGACTCTTCATATTCCAATATACCAAGTAATCCTCTGGACAGAATCAGGAACCTTCATCAAAATGGCATTGTCCCTATGCTGTTATAACATTTTAAGTTAACCCCCCAAAAATACTGCAGCATAATTAAATATGCAGATGGCACAAAACGGCCATATTCTGTGCAATAATATTCTGGGAGCCTGGGTGCATTGACAAAATATGGTCAACATTCATCTGTGCAACTTTCAGCCTTAGCAGGGAAACATTTAGCATGTTCTTGCTACACACAATCTGCCTTTCACTAACAGTAACAAAAACCTGGCAAGCAATCTGCTTCTCTACACCAGTTATCCCCATTCTTGGCTGATTCTGCATAGGCTTTTCCCTCCGTTGTTTTACGAAACCCACATGGAACAGAAATTCCCCTCTGCACTGCACGCTGCTTTCACTTTCTTTGATCATCAGATTTTATGGTACCGTGACTCCATAGGGTGGTTACAAGCAGTTTTCCCCCTGGTGAGGAAGGGGTCACCAAAAGGCTATCTTTGGGGATCATGGGACCTACGTGAACGTGAACCATGTGGAATGGGGGTTGTAATAAGGAGGGGAACTGACCAAAATTGAATGAAAAGGCTGCCTAGATCCAGCTTTGTCAATGATGAATGACAGATGTGTGTTTAAATGGCTGAATTTCATTGCAATAAACATGGAAGATCACCTGTCTTGATTCTTAGGGAGCCCAGCTGTTTCAACGTACACGAGCCAGTCATAACTGATGGTTCCATTGTGTATTTTGCCATTTAAAGTAGTTGATAGGATTAACATAGCCCCACCTTGCAAGAACCACAGAGAAATTACTACCACCAGGGCTATTTTTGGGCAGGAACACACAGGAACGGAGTTCCGGCTGGCTTCTGAGTTGGCCACACCTACAGCCTCCCCCCCCCCGGGGTTCCCCAGGCGCCTCGCAAGCCGCGGGGCACCTGGGCAAGCCAAGCCAATCCAGGGAGGGAAGGCAGTTTGAACTGCCTCCCCTCCTCAGGTTCCCCAGGTGCCCCGCCAATCCAGAAACTGCCTTCCTTCCCTCGGGTTCCCCATGCGCCCTGCAAGTCCTGTGGGGCACCTGGGGAAGCCGATCCTGGGAGGGAGCTGCACTGTCAGGGGTGTGGTCTACTATGCTAATGAGTTTCTGCTGTTGGGTGTGGCCTATTATGCTAATGAGTTCCGACTGGGATTTTTCTACAAAAAAAAGTCCTGACTACCACTACTAAAAGAATGAAGCCCTCTGTCTGCTGGATCCCATGTTGACAGTGCCTGGAAAACCACCTAAGTACAAGTCTCTGCTCAATAGCTAGTGTTAACAGTGAACTACACTGAAAAAGCAGCATGCCAAGCAATACCTGTCGCGGCTACCTGGAAAATCGAGATAATGCTGCCCTCTGCTCCACCCTACAGGGATCTGGGGGGGGGGGAGTGAATGAGAGACCTTCCCATACTCTCCTGTAGTTTCAGAGCTGGCCACTCTTTACTCTTGGATAATTCCCCAGACGGAATGGAGAGAGACCAAGAGGCACAAAAGGAAGGCTATTTTCTACATCATACACTCCTTTGTCCCCTCTCACTCTTATCTTTGCAATTTGGCCAAGCCATGAAGGGACGAAACAAAGGTTTCCTATATCCTACTGTCTCTGGTCCCTTTCAGTAATTGTAAGAAATCAATAGCAGAAGAAGGCTGCCAAAAGGGCAAAGAAAAAGAAAACGTCCCAGAGGATTGATCTGTACCCTGCAACAAAAAACTCCACAAGGTAGGAAAATCAGCTTTTCTCTTAGACGGCCCTACCTGCTGGGTGTGTGTCTACACAGTTTGGGGGTGACATTTCGACAACCAATCCCTACTAGCCACGTGGCAGCCACACTACCTCCCCCTTTCTGCTTAGTAGACCAGAAGAACTGCAGTGGCAAAAGTGGCAGAAGCCACACGACCGAAGAATACACACAATCACTTGCAACAGAGGCCTCAGTAACTTATTCTTTGATACAGGGCTATTTTGGGGGCGGAACGCACAGGAACGGAGTTCTGGCTGGCTCCTGAGTTGGCCACGCCTACAACCCAAGCCTCTGGCATGCGTGGCTACAGCACATCTGCCCTCCCCACCTTACACACAAGAGGGAAAGGCGGCATGTCAAAATGCCCTCTTTCCCTCTGGGGAGCCCATGGAATTTCCTTGTCAATTCTTCTGGTCTACACCCCCTGCCAGTCAGCTGAGAGTGAAATTAACAAGGAAAAGCCTCTCTCTGCCTTCCCTTTTCTAGCTGACATGTTGCAGCTGGAAAACCAGGCAGGGAACCCAGGCATGTTGAAAACACCTTTCTTTCCCTCCCCGATCTGGATCTTTCAGATCCCAGGCACTTCAGCAGCGCCTTTCCTTGGTTGTCTGGTTTGGGGGGGGGGGGGGTAGGATACTAGAAAGGTGTTGCTGAAGTGCCTGAGATCTGAAAGAGCAAGGGGCGGGGGCGGGGTAAGGCTAGAAAGGTGATGCTGAAGTGGGGTGGAGAAGCTCAGCGAGGGGGAAGAGGCAAGCTGCCCTGTGCTTTCCCAGCTCCTCTGCCTGATATGCTAATGAGCTGTGCTGTCAGGGGTGTGGCCTAATATGCTAATAGGTTTCTGCTGTTGGGTGTGCCCTATTATGCTAATGAGTTCCTGCTGGTCTTTTTTCTACAAAAAAAAGCCCCGCTTTGATATCACAGCAGCAATTCTTGGCTCATTTTATAAATGTCTCAGGAATACCTTGGAACTTGATTGTAACCAAAAAAAAAACCCCCAAAATACCTGGTTTTGGTACCGAGGGCTCGATAGATTTCTATCACCCAAGATTTGATTGTGTTTGCTCAGTGCTTTCATACTTACTTCAGTTTCCTAAACTTTTCCCTTCCAGCAGCCACATATTTGCCTCCTGAGCGCAGGTCAGTCAGGTCATTCACGGAATGCCCTTCGCCGGGTGTGTACACATTCCTCACCCCGAAAGGTGCTGGCACGCTCTCATTCAGCTGGATCATAAAGGCTTCAAAGGTGGGAACGTAGCGATGGCTGAGCACGAACTTCCTCCCCACGAAGAAGGGGTCACCGTTACGGTACACCCAAACGGTCCGGGCTGGGGTCACATCTGTCAGGCTGTATACAGCTCGAGACCGTGTGGCGGCCACCATGCTGAACACCCCAGCTGAGCAGCGGGGAGGGGGCTGGGGTGAAAAGCACCACAGTGCCTGCAAAGCCAAAACTAAATTCAAAACCACACCCTCCCATCCACCCCCCAACACAGGAGAACTGGGACCGAGGAGGCTTCAGAGCTCCCCCTTCGATGGGGCTGCTCCCCCTCACGCCCTCCTTCAGAGTGCCACCAAAGGTGCCCTAACCCTGAGCCCCACCCTGAAGTCTCCGAGGGGACAGCAAGCTGTTACCTGCCTTGGCCTCCCTTCCTAGGGCGTGACGTCACGCGAAGGGCAAGGATTGTGACTCGCTGCGCACAGCAAGCAAAACAGCGGGAGGGAAGAGGCGAGGGCGGTTGCCTTGGAAACGTGTTGGGCAAGGGTGGGCCTCAGACCGGGCGGGCAGCGGGTTGCCAAGCCCACTGGCCCCGCATGCAGAAGTTCCTTGAAGGCTGGGAGAGGTTCCAAAGCGCGCTCGGGATCTCCAGCACAGCCGCCGCCTGTGAGGCGCCCTTCGGGACTCATTGTTCTCGCCCTCCCCCCAAATTGGTCCATTCCTTACTCGGGAGCTTCTGCATGCAGCGCTTGGCGCCCCAGCGATCCCCGCCGCCTTCCGATTTCCCCCTCCCTTCCCTGCTTATTGGCACACCAGCCTTCCAGGCTTCGTCTCCCCTCCGGGGCTCGACGCGTCCTCTGCAGCGCGCAATAGCGCCGCCGGTTTCTTTCGGGCGGGGCGTCCCCTGTATGCCTCCCTGGCCGCGCCAAGCTCAAACGTGGCACTCCTTTCAAAGAGAAATCAAAAGGCGACCCCGTGCTGGGGGGTAACCCCTGCACTGGTCTGGCGTCCCCGAGAAGCTGGGTTTCCCAACAGTCGGAAGGCACTCGGGGCGGGGGTTTTAGGAGCACCGCCTCGTGGTTTGGAAACCAGAGAGTTGAGAAGCGCAGTCGAGGAACAGAAAGGTGAAAGGGCCCGTTGTGAGAAGAGTTTGAACGCTTGAAATGCTCTTGGGATGCATCAGCGGTAAAGCCCTCTTTCCCCGAAGCAATTGCTACCAGTGCTCCCTCTAAGCTGTGGAGTCTTGTGAGCAAAAACTGTACTTTGTGAGCTAGAGGCATTAAAGTTGTGAGCGAGTGATTTGGCTACTGTATAAATTAGTTTGCTCTGCAGCCATCCTTCCTGAGCTAAGACAAAACTTTGTGAGCTGGAGGCTAAAAAACTGTGAGCTAGCTCACACTAACCCAGCTTAGAGGGAACACTGGTTGCTACAGGTATATTTCATTCTCGCTCCAGAGCCGCCTCCGATCAATGCAACGCACATGACGTTGGAGACCAGCGGGGGGTGGGTTTGGGGACGGCGGGGCTGCTGGGGATGGGTGTAGTTCTTTGCATCCATGTCGTTTTGGACTTCCAAAATGGACTTCCTGGAGTGGTTTAAGGCTGAGCAGGATAGGTACAGAAAACGTCATTGTCAGCTATCAGAATGGTAAAGAGTTATTTTGCTGGAAAGCGGGGTAGGAGGAGATGCTGCCAGTGTTCCCTCTAAGCTGAATTTGTGTGAGCTAGCTCACGGTTTTTCAGCTTACGGTTCACACATTTTTGTCTCAGCTCAGGAAAATTGGCTTCCGGGCAAACTTAATCTGTGCAGTAGCCAAATCGCTCGCTCGCAACTTTAACGCCAGTAGTGCACAAAGTAGAATTTTTGCTCACAAGACTCCACAGCTTAGAGGGACTATTGGATGCTGCAGTCAGTTTTCCCACCGCAGATTCAGCTGTATAACAAGGGAAAGGTCGCTGCAAAAAGCGGTACCAGAAGAGGCATGTGTCAGCTGTTCACCGGTTAGTTGGTAGGGGTGCCAACCTCCTGGTATAGCCTGGGGATCTCCCAGAATTGCAACTGGTCCCCGGGAGGACAGTGATCAGTTCTCCTGGAGAAAATGGATGCTTTGACAGATGCTCTGTGCTATGGCATTGTTGCCTGCTGAGGTCCTTCCTCAGATCCTGCCATCCCTAGGCTCCACCCCTAAATTACCAGGAATATCCCAACCCAGAACTGGCAACAGTATTGGTAGGCCCTGACTCACAAAAGGACCTATATTAAAAGACATTTGATTCCATACTTTGGTTAAAATTAAGATAATGAAATAGATAGAAGCATGCAGCACACACAACCAGTGATGTAATAACCTTTTTATTATATTAGTATTCATAAAGCAACAGCTTTTTAGATGAGCAAATATAGACACAGCTGCCGAGAAGAAAATGAATAAACTCCAAATGCATTATGGTATAATATCACGAAGATAAGAAAAACATTTGCAATCAGTTTTAATATTGTTAATATTTCCGGAATATGTAAATATTCCATATACATTTGTCACAATCTTGAACACATTTATAGAGTAAGCCTTATCAATTGCTTCCCAGGAAATATGCTTAAAGTTGGGTTGTAAATCTCATATAAACAGTGTGTCATACATGACAACATGTTTTGAATTTTCTCAAGTTATAACCAACATTTAAATACATTATTTTTGCAACGAGCCGTATTTGTTTAACATTTTGAAAGCCAACTAAAAGGGGGGGGGGAATTACACACCCTCATGTGCCATATGTGGGAGCTTGGGTGGGCATAAATTACTGCACAATCCCAAAGATTTTTACAGCCGCATGCTCTGCATCTTATCTTTGCTTAATTATAAATAATGCATCTTCCCAAATCAGATAACGCATTTGCAAAACGTATTTTATTCATTCAGCTAGAGAAATAGGGTGTTACTGCACATCCATAACATTTTTTTTGTGTTTGAACCACTCAGGTGGAAAACTATGTACAATTCAATGAATATATAAATACAGATTAATGGATTAATTCTGCGTATCGGTGAAAGTGAAATTCTGCCGGTGCCTTTTTCTTGGAAGGTTTTTACTTCCTCGGGTGTGAGGGAATCCGTGGAAAGCCCCAGAGACGCAGCCTACTTATGCCTCCATCTGGGACAATAGTCAGTCTCACATGAGTACAGAGGTTCATTGTTTGTATGGCAGTGGCATCAAAAAAATGTCTTTTATGGGGCTTGAGCTGGAAGGGGGAAAAAGAACTATAATAAATTTTGGCCGATTTTGCACTAGCATTTGCCCCAGGTTTGCCCTCACGCTTGCACCGGAGCTTCTGGTCGATTTCACACCAGTTGCTTCGGGCTCAGGTTTTGCTCTGGAGTATCGCCCTGCTGCACCGGAGTTTCCCTGGAGCAAACAAATCCTGGGCTTTTTCCCACTCACATTGTGCCGGCGTTCTGCCTCCGTTTGTCCCGGCGCTGGGTGTCAATTTCACACCCTTTGCTGCGGCGCGTGTGTTAATATGGGGCTTTGCGTCATTTTCTCTGCACCTTCGGTAAACCAAAGGTTTACATCCAGCGCCGGGACAAACGGAGGCAGAACGCCGGCACAATGTGAGTGGGAAAAAGCCCCCTGTTTTTAGAGGATTTTCCTGTTTGCTCCAGGGGAGAACCCAAAATGAAAACATGCCTACTCGCCCGCCTTTCATGAGGGCCGCCCCATTGTGGTAGTTTCTAATTTTGGGGGGGAGAAAACCCTTCGTCACACTATATCAAAAGGGCTGAGGTTCCAAGTGGGAAAATGAAGAAAATAATCCGGATGAAATTGGGAGGAGAAATTCCGGTGAGGACGAGAGGCAACTGGCCAGTGCGAAATCGGCCAATTTGTGTTTAAATACTGCTTAGTAAGGAAAAAAAAAAACCCTGTTCCGGTATTAGCAACAGTTCATCCCAGCACCTGGATAGCTTTCAGCAGGAGAACAAGCCGGCCACACAGGAGAGAAAAACCACCACCACTCTAGCCATGGGTGGGGGGTTACTCCCGTTTCTAAAAGGTCACCTTTCTTGCCTCTGCCCTCCTCAACAACCTTGCTCTCTTGCCTGAGCTTCTGTGCCTTGTGCTGGCCAGAGAGGGAAGCACACAGGCTTCTTGCAAAGAGGGCCTTCACAGCTTGGCTGGCTGGCTCGCTCAGAGCCAGCTTCTGCAGTGGGAAGCCTGGCCACCCTTTACTTTCCTTGCTGCCCTCTTGCCCTCTCCCTGGCGCAAGGCAGAGTAGCCCTGGCCATCTTGCTCTCATCTAAGCTGGGAGGTTTGTGCCAGGGACAGAGCAAGAAGACCGCAAGGGAAGTTAAGGGCACAAGCGTCCAGCACTGGTGGGGAGAGACAGCTCTACATGCTCAGAGGTACTGTGGCAACTCTAAAGGTTGTATGATTATCATATGTGTCTGTGTTTGGTGGAGTGGCACACAGTAGTCATGGGGCTGACGGTAATTGTGCATGTGGCTCTCCATGGATCACAGAGTCTGGGCTAAAGAGAAAAGAATGCACTACTTTCCAGTTGATCCAGACATAGGCATAAACTACGGGGGGGCTCGAGGGCTTGAGCCACCCCCGAAATTTCCGGGGGGGGGGCTCAGCCACCCCCGGGAAAATGGAGCGTCCAGGCCGGCTGGCTGGCCGGCTGCTGCCACCACCGCCTCTCCCCCTGCTCCGTTCCTCCCTCCCTCCGTCCAGGAAGCAGCTGGGCAAATGCCCAGCGTGCTGGACGGAGGAACGGAAGCAGGAGCAGGCGGGGGGGGAGGCGGGGGGGATATGGAACTTGCTGGGTGCTGCCTCGTTTGCCCGCCCACCGGCTGCTGCCGCCGCCACCCCCCCCCCCCCAGGATTGGCCTGGCATGCTGGGCAGTTGCCCAGCTGGCCCCACAGAGGCAGGAGTGGCCAGGCTAGGCCAGTCCGGGGGGGCGGAGACATGGTCCCAGCACGCACGCGCGCTTCGTGCACACACACAGGACCCCCCCCCCCCCCCGGATTTTAAAAGTCGACGCCTCTGGATCCAAAAATGGCAAACTTACCTTTGTTACAGGCAGCAAGACATTCCATTCTGTACCCTGTTTCAGGGACCATTTTTGCGCTATGCAGTCGTTTTCTTCTTCTACACTCAAAATACAGGCCTCAAGCGTACAAGTATCTGGAAAGTTTCCTGATAGTAAAAAAATGCATGGGATATAACAATAGTCTTCCTTCTTTCAAACAAAGCAAGATTGTAAACCACACACTTACTTGGAAGCAAACCTCACCTGATCTCGGTGGGATTTATTTCCACAAAAACATGCATAGGATCAAGCTTATAAAAAACCCTATGGTATTCGCCGAACTGAAACATTTCATGAAACTTGCTCATCGGAGCTGCTCTTTCAGCTGTTACAGCTTGAAGGGAGAGATGGCAAAATATTTTATATATTTCATGGACGTCAAACTGCAACAAAACCAGTCAAGTCTGTTTGCCACTAAATCTTTGAAACATTCAGTAATATCAGGGCTATTTTGGGGCAGGAACGCACAGGAACGGAGTTCCGGCTGGCTCCAGAGTTGGCCACACCCAGCAGGAACACATTAGCATAATAGGCCACACCCAACAGCAGAAACTCATTAGGATTGGCTACATTAGGGGTATGTGGCCTAACATGCATTATTCCTGCTACAAAAAATGCCCAATAAGAAGCAAAAGGTGGCTGTGGCTGGATGACCACTCTTCTGGTAACATGGGGGTGTGGCCTAATATGCTAATAAACTGTGCTGTCAGTGGTGTGGCCTAATATGTTAATGAGTTTTTGCTGTTGGGTGTGGCCTATTATGCTAACGAGTTCCTTCTCGGCTTTTTCTACAAAAAATGCCCTGAGTAATATTAATACAATTAATGGACATACAGAGGAAGTAACAGAGTCAAGGGACTGACAACAAATATTCACCTTTAAAGTGACTGGTGTCTATTTCTATGTGTGTTACTATACCCGGGTGCCCCAGTCGAAAGACTGCCCATTCCCTTCCTGGTATAAGGAGGTTTCCTTTGTCATCAGCCTGAAATTGAAAAGACAAAATTATTTGGGGTAGTAATTCTCTCCGCCTCATTCCCAGAGAAAAAATGGACATAATCCTCTGGCACCACAGATTTAGTGTCTGTGTCTCAAGTCCTCCCCGACTTCCCCCCATCTATGCACAGGCCCTCTGGCGACTTGTTACTGGTAGGCAAAAAGGACATACCAGTATGAAAATATGAAGGTACATAAATCTTGAGCCTTGTTTAACGTGGGCCCCTAGCCACTACACATGCAAGTACACCAGAGATTCAAAGCCCAGAGGGGCGATTTTC
Source organism: Lepidodactylus listeri (assembly GCA_029233225.1). NCBI lineage: Eukaryota > Metazoa > Chordata > Lepidosauria > Squamata > Gekkonidae > Lepidodactylus > Lepidodactylus listeri. Next base: position 36,317,670 of record JARCFY010000016.1, read on the forward strand.
TGGTGGTTGACTAACCATGTAGTGACCCAGTTTTAACAAGTCTCTGGGTGAAGGCAATTCACACACTTTCATTCTTAATTACCAGTATCACAACATGCAGCATGGCATGGGAGCTGCATACATTTGAACATAAGAGAAGCCAATGTTGGATCAGGCCAGTGGCCCATCCAGTCCAACACTCTGTCACACAGTGGCCAAAAACACCAGGTGCCCTCAGGAGGTCCAGCAGTGGGGGCAAGAAGCCCTCCCACTGTTGCCCCCCCCCCCATCAAGCACCAAGAACACGGAGGATCACTTGCCTCAGACTGAGAGTTCCTATCTATACCTTGTGGCTAATAGCCACTGATGGACCTCTGCTCCGTATGTTTATCCAATTCCCTCTTGAAGCCGCCCATGCTTGCAGCCGCCACCACCACCTGTGACAGTGATGGTCCCCGACATACAGCCCTCCCACTCTTTGCCTTTCATTGCTAAAGGTCACTTGTACTGCACCTGGTGCAAACTGATGGTGCCCTGTGTGTGTGTGTGTGTAGATGGCAAAGGCAAAATTTTAATAATGTAATCAATTTATTGATGATTGTCACCTGAAGTAAGTAGGGGCAGTATATTTTTTACAGGTCGCCTGGATATATCTGAATTGGGATGTGTTACGGTTGCCTCATGCATCGGTTTTTAAAAATTATTCTGTAGAAGAAATAGGCAGATCTACTGAAATCGTGAGGGGCTGCAGTGGCTCAAGTGGTTAAGACGCTAAACTGCAGACTGGAAAGTCGGTAGTTCAGCAGTTCGAGACCCGAGTGCTGCATGACGGAGTGAGCTCCCGTCTCTGGCCCCAGCTCCTGCCAACCTAGCAGTCCGAAAGCAAGAAATTGCAAGCAGATAAATAGGTACCGCTGCGGTGGGAAGGTAACAGCATTCTGTGCGCCTCGGTGTCTAGTCATGCCGGCCACATGACCATGGAAACATCTTTGGAGAGCGCTGGCTCTTCAGCCTGGAAATGGAGATGAGCACCGCATCTCTAGAGTCGTATTCGACTGGCTTTCGAGCAAGGGAAAACTTTACCTTACTTAAATCATGGGAACAAAGTCTTATTGATAATATTGAGGGCAATACTTATTGATAATATTGAGGATGCGATTTACCTCAGTGCTACACAGCTCCCATGCCATGCTGCATGTTGTGGACGTGGCTTGATTTAAATGTGATACTGGTGGTGAAGACTTAGAAAAAACTAACTAACCACCGGGTTCTAATCAACGTTCGTGCCACACTTGACATGGAGGTAGGGTTACCAACATTTAAACTGGTCCCTCTGGCTGTCACTTTAACACCAACTTGATCTGCAAGCAATTATCAGGGGTTGTTATTTAGCTCCATGCCATGAAAAGCTTCAGCTGCCTGTTTCTGTACATTAAACCACCATTACAGGAACTTTTTTTTTAATCTGGACAGTGGGCAACCTTATAGGCAAAGGCTGCCAAAAACAGCCTTTGTGGCAAGTACCCTATATCATGCCTGTAATATAGGGAAAAATGGGAACCCACAAGGACTCACGGTGGCATCTCATTTCCCTCTCCTCCACTATTTCCTCTTTCACTTTCCTGAAAGCCCCCATGGCCTCTCCCCTTTCTCTGCCTCATTTTCTCCTTCTCAGTCATTCACCAACCTACCTTTTATCTGCTTCCCATCTCCAGCTATATTTATTATTTATTTACTTCATTTATACCCCACCTTTCTCCACAAGGAGGACAAAACAGCTTACATTATTCCCACCTCCTCCTTTTACCCTCACAACAACCATGTGAGGTAGATTAGGCTGAAAGTATCTGAGTGGCTCTAAATCACCTAGTGACTAGTGATTTGAGCCTGGGCCAGACCCTTCTCTGAAGTTCTAACTGCTACACCACACAGGCTTTCAGAGGGTAGCTGCTGTTGAACGGTAGCAAACAGCCAGGCCTAGGTGAGTCAGGCAAAACATGTGGTATCAAGTCACCCACTGGTTGCTACAAAGCCTAGCTCCGATGAATTCTCCCTCAAGGGATGATCTACATATTGAGGTATCCACAGATGGGGGCCACACATCGCTATTAGTATATGGATGATGGCTTATCACAGGGATTGCCATCTTGATCACAGTCTCCACCTCTCTATCTTCTGGCCCACCCATGCCCTCCCCTGAGCCTCTCCTAGGGTCAGAGAAGCCTCAGAAACAGGAGGCTCCAGCAGGAGGAAGAATCAGCCGAAATCTACACACACCCATTTGCACAACTTCATGCAATGGAAGATTTGGATCCATGCCAAGATTCAAATATAAAAGAACTAAGGTATAAATCTGACGTGAGTTATAACACATTTGTTCTTACTTTTAGAACTGGTGGCCTTTCCAAACTTCTTCTTGTCTCCCAGCCATCCTTCATGGATTTTGCACGTCCTACTCCTAACCAAATAATTTAAAGCTAAGGGTTAGTACAAAGGAACATAACAGTTAATTATCTGTTAACTAACCTGTAATTGTAAGTATTCTAGAGAGTGCTAGGAGGAGAAAAGGGGGGACATTTCTCCCTCTACAGCAGGACATCTCCTAGCATTGGCCTTCCCATTCTCCATTGCCATTACATAGGCTGCAAATGGGGCGACTCAGGCTTGCACCAATGCACAGCGTCCTTCCAGAGCAAAACCGGAAGTGATGTCACTGTGTTAGGATGATGCTCTAAGATTTGCCCCAAACGCAATGGTTTAACCACAGAATTTTGGGTGGATCCTAGAATATTACCCCAACATGACATCATTTCCAGATTTGCACCAGAAATGATGTCACATGATTCCAGCAAGCCTGTCCCCACCCCACAATTTCTCCTAGCTGTCGCCAGCAGTGGTTGGCAACCCTAAGAAGGAATGCTTTCCTCATTCCTCTGAACTTAGTATGGCAGCAACCTGAATAAAAATCTTAACTGATTCATCACATGTTTAAACTGATTGATTGATTGAATTTGGATAGGAATAAAATAACAGTTTTAATGAAAAAAGCAGTTTCTTTGTTTTTAAATGGTATGTGAGCTTAGCATGAACTCTCTTAGAACAGGCTTTTCCTCTTAATTAATCAATCAGGGCACTGCTTCAGTTGTTAACTGATTAAAAGTTGCATCCTTAGTCATTGGTGAACTTCATAGATAACACAGACGTGTATGAAAACTTTACACAAGGGATTTCCTGAGGGGTGGACACCACCCCACAAGATGTTTCCCTCAGCCACACGATGTTATGCCGATTTGACTACACTGGGGTTCGCTGTGGGAAATCAAAAGGAAAACAGTTCAAAGAGATAGTATCTGGGCCTTTGGGTAAACCTATCCATGTATGGACTGATAACTGAGGGATAACAGGGTAAACTGGTAGGCACAAGGAGGTTTATTTTTAAAAGTGTACAATGACAGTGTTTATTCAGAAACAAACACACAGCTTGGGTAAATATTAATACTCAACCAGGAATTGTGGTGTTAGGTTTTATATAGTATTAGCCTGATACCCGTGCTTCGCTACGGTGTTTAAGTTCCGTAAATCCAGTTATAATACTGATGATGTGAAGTTTGAAATGTAACATTTGTTGTAGGAATTCTAATGGAGAGAATTGAAGTGTAAAAAACAAAGTGTGACATATGTACTTTTTTTTCTATCCACTGAAGGACCTCTCTGTAGACCACATTGGTGGTTCTGCCCTCAGGTGCTAAGATCACCAGGCTGCTTGGTGAGCTTCCTCTGGAGCAGACAACATAGAACTGTCCATTTAAGAAGTAGTCATCTGTTGTCAACTCCTGCCACCTTCCACGAAAGTGATGGCCTCCCTACTTGTGCTCCTGGATTGTTTTGCTGTAAGCATCCCACCTCCTCTGCCTATCCAGTGTAGGAGGGGGAGGGGGGAGGAGTATTAGAAGCCACTGTGGAGGCGGGGCCAGCAAAATCACTAAGGCATTACTGCTGGGGTGGGCTCCCTTGTGGCTTTAAGCACCCTGCAACTGCTGCTGCACCTGACATACAACCACCTGTCAGGTGTAGGAGGTGGGGGAGTGTGTTGGAAGCCACCAGAGAGGCTAGGCCAGCAGCATTACTGCTCCTCACAGGTGGCTGTTAGCCATTCCTGATTTCCTCAACTGCCATTAGCTCTCTGCAGTCTCCTGTAACTGTGTTTTTTTACCTCAGAACACTGAGCTCTGCAGCTGACCAATCAGAGAGTGGGGGGTGCAAGGAGGCAGCAGCCTGGCAGCCTTATAGAAATCAGTGTGGGGAGGACATTGCCCTGCAAAAAAAACAATGCCCTGCAAAAAAAACCCCAGTCCTAATGTTAGCTGTCCCTCTCATACAGAATAACTCCCTTCTTCTCAGGGAAGGGAAACTGCCCATGGATCTGGCTTCCCACTCCTAGGAAGGAGAGAACAATTTAACTGCTGCCTTCAGAACCCAGTCTTGCCCCTACCCATTTTAAAGTTAAAGGTTAACATCCAAAGGCTCTTTCCTGGAAGGGGGAGAAAAGGGGTTCTGTTTCTGCAGGCTGCTCTCAAACCACAGCTTGGCTCTTGATCTCTCCCCCCTGAACCCTTCTTGAAAAGGAGATGCCCACAGTCTCATGGATGGCTTGACAAATACTACCACTATATGCTCCTTTGCACAGCACAACATTAACAAGAGAGCCTGTATTGCAAGATGGCCTGTATATCTCCCTCCTAGACAGGGAAAGCATGAGGAGGAGGAGGAGGAGATTGGATTTATACCCCGCCCTTCACTCACTTGGAGTCTCAGAGCGGCTTACAAACTCCTTTCCCTTCCCCTCCCCACAACAGACACCCTGTGAGGTAGGTGGGGCTGAGAGAGCTCTGAGACAACTGCCCTTGAGAGAACAGCTGTGCCAGAGCTATGGCTTGCCCAAGGTCATCCAGCCAGGTGCAAGTGGAGGAGTGGGGAATCAAACCCGGTTCTCCCAGATTAGAGTCCACGCACGTAACCACTACACCAAACTGGAAGAGGCAGTCACTTTTGCTCCTGATAGGGGCGGAAGGAGTTGCTAGTAGACTTTTCCATCAGACAGGAATGAAGAGTTGCTGCTGTGTAACACCAAAGGTACAATAGCTGCTGCCGCTACTCTTCCTCAGACAGTTGCTGCTCCTGGGGTGCTAGGACCTTGGTAGCTGCCCGACAGTACGAGCCCCTGACACCAGGCCTTCCCATTCACCCCGGTGTCGCTTACCCAGGACCCCAACATAAACATCAGTGAAGTGGATGAATATTGTGCTTCATGATTAGGCCCATGAACAACAATGGTTCTTTGAAGGATTTTTTTAATGTTGCTAGTGGTTCACTGAAAAATTGGAAGTCTGGCTTTGAGACATATTTCACCTCCTGAATGAAATAAAAACGGAACAAATCCTTATTAGACAAAAAAAGGGGCTTGTATTGCTCTTACCCAGTATATTATGGGGATGACCCAACTGAGCGTCGCTGTATCCAACACAGATACCTCCATTCACCATTGCCACCAAATCGCCTAAGTCGTTCTGGCCAGAAAGTGACCAGTCTCTTGATATCGTGCCATATACTTTCAAACGTGCAATTCCACCATCTACCGGGGGGGGGGGAGAGAAACATGCCTTTCAATTATGACTTTAATCAGACCTATTAATACCTAAGCAATCACTTCTATATAATTTACTACAATAGTTGCATTTAATAATAAAACAGGTAAAAAAGTTGTATTGCAAACAGATTATTACGACCCCCATTACATTATCAACAGCAGATATAATGTTTTATGTGTCCTGGCCCTCAAGGACCTTAAATCTGAAATAAATAGTAGCGAAGATAACAGGGGGAAAGACAAGGGCAGTGATGGATGGAGAGAAGTCATGGCTGGGTGGGGCTGGTATCAGGTCGCACCTTTGGGATTCTGGGAAGGCAGGACAACTGTGAAAATATAAAAACCAGTATTGATCAAATGCCTCTCCAGCACCAAATGGAACAGAGAGGTTCCTCAGACAGTTGAGAGCAGAGGTAAACATTGGTAAGTAAATATTAACAAAGCTGGAGGTTAATTTAGATTATGTCCTAGGTAAGGAGTCACTTTAGTGAAACATGCCTGGCTTTCCACACAGGTTGCAGATAAGGCCTTAAGATCATGGCCTGAAACAAATTCTCCCATATCAAAGTCCGGCTTAAGGAAGAGCTGTGGAAAACACGGTTTTGTGTTATTTTTCTTTGTTCCTAATAAAAGGTATTGTTTTCAGATTTTGCTTTGGACAATCAACTACCTGCAATCTTTGCTTGTCCTTAAACTCTAAACCTGCTGTTTTCTCACACATTCTCGCATACCCACTCATTCTCCCTCCACTGAGAGGGGTCACCAAGCTCTCATTCAAGACCAGAGTTATCAGGAGACCATAGACTTGCCAACCTCCCGATGGGGGTGGGAGTTCCCCCAATTTCGGGCCCCCAAATCCACTACCAGTGAGCTGGCAGGCAGGGGGAGCCCCACCCCCGAAGAGTCCCAGTACACCCAACCTGTCTGGTGCAATGACATCACCCAGAGGTTATGTCAGCACACCGGGCTCATGTGGGGGATGCTCTAGCATTCAGGTAAACCATAGAGGACTATAGAGGTTGTTGCCAAAGGTGCTGTCTTTACTCTTGGGTAGCCCCAATTGCAAGGGGCACCCCACTTCTAACTTGAACCAGAGACCCACAAAACTCAGGCCAAGGAAGATACTCCTGGTCCTGGAACACAGAGCAAGCCATAGCTCTGGAAACAGGGATTTCACATTCAGGTTTTAAAAGGCACTCTCAAAGCAAACATCCAGTCTTCCCCCTCCACCCAGAAGAGATTATGCTTACAGGATAACACTGGGTTCCACCAGGTGAAGTATCTACATTTCTAAAGGCAATTCAGAGGCCATCTGGCAAATAGTCCTTCTGTCTCCAGAACCTCACCCAGCCCTTTTCTTGTGTCATCTCATGTCTATGTGTGGTACTTGTCCTTCCTTGCTCTTCATCCCCACTTCTATTGCAGTGCTGCAACTAAGGAACATCAATATTAACTAAAAAATCTTTAGTGCCAAAGGATACTTTGAAAGGAACTTGGAATAGGGTATTGATTAGCATTTGTTGGTGAAAATCCTTTTGCAAAAAGGTATCTTTTACAGAGAATCAGTCTGGAAAGTATTGGGAAATGAGAGTGAATTAACTCTTGCTTGCTTATTACTAGAACTATAAGTGTATAGACACCACCCATACACACTAAGAACGTAATCCTAAACAGAGCTACGCTCTTCTAATGGACTTAGAAAAGTGTAACTGTTTAAGATTGTACTATAATCCTCTTAATTTTATTATGGCTGAGAAAAATCCTCATGGTTTACACATTTCTTAACTCCCCAAACCACTTTCTTTTCTACTCCATGTACATCCTGTGTCCTTGTTTAGCATATGACATTTCTGAAGGTTATTTTTTGTTTGTCAGAAGTCTCATTTGTGCTGAACAAACTATGACACTGAGTTGGGAGTTAGTTTCTGCTCAGTCATCCCAAACAGACACACATAAGTAAGTGTACACACACATTTAGTAAGTGCAAGAAAAGTAAACACAAACAAAAAAATCCCTGACAGCTAGATATATAGTTTTCTAATGAGGTTCCATGATCCTCATGGGTGACGGAAACAGAACAAATAAGATGGAATAGAAATAGACCTATAAAATAAGTCTTTGTTGTGTACATTATATCTTACCTGGATATATGTTGAGCCTTATGTGAGTCCATTTCTGCTTTGAAGTTACACTGAAATAGTTGTGGCCCGTGTCAAGATTTCCTGATTTTATCTCTGACATAGGAACCAAGAACGCCCATTCATTTGACCTCATCTGAAGACATACATTAGTTAGTTGTTTGTTTTCAGGTCAGAGATAATTTTGTTTAAATTTGTTTATAGAATCTCAGAGTTTATATACCACAAAGTGTTTCTTGTTACAGTTTGGCTTTTAGTGTCTCTGGAAAGTATTTTTGCCTACATGTCTCAGCTAGAAATTAAGATGAAATATCACTTATTCAACATTTTAAAACATTCCAAAACGATTCTAAAAAGCAATATTTTATATATCCATGTGCAATGCTAACCCTCAGTCACCTGAAAGGACTGCCATACGTTAAAGGCAAAACCTTTCTAAAACAATAATTCTTCCTTTAAATTGGCATCAGAAGCAGGACCAAACATCATTTATCTGTGTTTTATTAGCCAGATTTTGTACCCAGTGTAGCAGTAATTTTTAAAAAGGAATCCAAGGAAGAGCAGAAAACTACAGACTCATCACTGTAACTTCTATGCCAGGAAATTGGTGGGCTGGTGGGAAACAATATTAAATCTAAAATTATTAACCGTATAGAAGAAGATGCCTTCCGTGGAAAGAATCAGCATAGCTTTCGTAAGGGGACACTCTCCTCTAATCTTATAGAATTTTTATAAGCATGTAGAGAGCGATGATTTATGCTGATGATTTCAGCATAAATGTTTATTGCCGAGTGTTTTCTTTCTTTTTGTTGCATTCCTGTGGGATTCCAAATACCCATCATTTGTGGCGCTTTCGTGCATGTGTGATTAGCTAACTTGCAGACCAAGCCCATCAGAAGTTGGTTTCAGGACAGGCGAATGCTTGTGTAACCTCAGTTTGTGGCTCCTAGGGAGCAGAACATGGAAGGAATCTTCCAGTAATTGAAAGAGAATAAATTATTTTTACTTTTCTCTTAATATCATATTATGTAACAAAAGCATAGACCTCAGTAACACAGCAGAACAGTGATCTTTTAAAGCCCAAACAATTAACTTTTCCTTCCTTCACAGCTTGCCACCCCCAACTTCCATCTCTTTCCTCTTGTTGGTGGCCTAAGAAGTCTCCAGCTGAACCTTCTGTGCACCGGCTTCCAAGACGAGGACCCCAAATGAACCCCCCATTAGGTAACACAGCCCTTAAACAAGATGTTAAGAGCCTATGATTAAGGTTTAAGCTTCTCAGCAGGGCGGTTTTGCTTCCCCCCCCCCCCCCCCCGCTTTCCACACATACTGCACCCTTCTTTATCTAGAAGCGCCACTCCTTCCTGGCTCATTCCATTCCAAGCTAGGGGTTACACTTAGGGCTGCCAAGTCCCCCCAGGGGCAGGGATGCCCCTGCTAAATGGGGCCCCAATCTGCCAGTCGGGATCAGGCCGACATCCCCGGCATGATGATGTCACCCGGAAGCAACATCATCATGCTGGGCACGTCGCCAGGTGATGCTCTAGCAATCGCCCTGAAAACTCTATGGTTTTAGGGCGATTGCCAGAGCGTTGCCCTGGCAATGTGCCCAGCGTGATGACGTCACTTCCAGGTGATGTCATCACTTTGCGCGCTTTGCATGCGCGCAGGACTCCCAGAGAGGGACCAGGACTCCACTACTGTTATGAAGGTAAGACTTGGCAACCCTAGTTACACTTGCATTGTTTTTACATTGCTTCCCTTCGCCCTGAATTCAAATGCGTGATGGCGGTGATTTACCATTTTTTTCCGGTCAGCTCTAGCTAGGCAGCAATGTTGCACGGGGCAGCCGCACCACTCAGTGTGCACTGCTGGGAGAGTGAGAGCTGTCCCCAGATTCAGCCAGGAGAAGCAAGGATATAAGTAGGATAGGCGTAGGAAACAAGGCATAAAGAGGCTGAAAGAAGAAAAAGATGAGCTACCAAAGGTCATGAAGGAAGGAAGCCGGAAAAGACAGGATAAATGAGGGACAATAGTGCGGAGAGAAAGAGATCAGAGTGGGCTTTGGAGCCCAAAGACATCTACCCTTGTTGATGCTGCTCATTGTTCCCTTTATGCTTTTACAGCCTCTCAGTCCCACTCAGTTGCTACTCTGCAGTGGCCGAGGCATGCTTTCAGCCCCTGCCAGGGGCATAGAGTTTTGGAAATTCCGGGGGGTGGAGAAGCGCGCTCTCGCTGGAGCGATGTTCTCCCCCCCAAACTGCCCCGCCTCCCTGGGCCCTTCCGAGGCCCGCCAGCCACTGCTGCTGGTGCCTCTCCCTCCCCCCCCCTGCCACCTCTTCCCTCTCCAGCAGCGGCCGCCGGCCTCGGAAGGACCCAAGGAGGCACGGTGGCAGGCGCTCCGTTTTCCTGGGGGTGGCTGAGCCCCCCCGGGAAATTTTGGGAGTGGCTCAAGCCCTCGAGCCCCCCCGTACTCTACGCCTATGGCCCCACCCCTTCCACTTGATTAAAAGTGAGCGTAGCCAAACAAATGTACCCTTTAGTGTTTCGCTCAACATAGCAATTTTTGTATGAAAGCCTCAGCTTGATCCGTTATCTGGTGTTTTTCTTAGTTAGAGTTCACATTACCTCCTTGACAGCTTTCAATTCTTCATCTGAAGCTGCAGTTCCTATTCTGGTCCCTCTTGGTGGCAGGATTGGTATTTCCTCTGCAAGGACAACATGCCAGACCGAAACATAATACATAATACCAGCAGAACTAGTCTGTCATTAGTGGAAGATTTAGAATCACTGTTTAAGCTGTAGTATGTTGTACTGTCTGGAGGCAGGATACATACCCGGCTGTACTGTATTGTAGAGCTAAGAAGATCTTGTCTTGAGTAGACACAATGGATGAATGTCCTTTCAGGTTTAAGACCTGATACAGCTGACTGCCATATCTGGGGCTAGGATGCACCATAAGAAAATGCAGTATCTATGAGCAATACTTCAATGCAGTAGATAGAATACTGGAAAGACTGGGGAGACCTTCATTCAGATTCTTGAGTTGGTCACTCTCCTTCAGCCTAACCTACTTCACTGGGTTGTTCTGAGGACAATAATATGGTAGACAAATGGTGTGTGTTCTCATGGGCTCATTGGAGGATGAGTTAAATAAATAGGTAATTAAGTAACTTACAAATGAGGAGGAGGATTTGTAGCTCAGTGGAAGAGTACATGTTTGTCATGAAGAATGTCCCAGTTTCAACTGGAATTTCCAGAGAAAGGATCTTTGGGATCCAGTTTTGGAATAGATCCTCCTCTATCTGAGACCATGGAGAACTACTGCCAGGCAAGGCTGACAATATCGAGTTGGATGGAGCAAAGGTCTAACTCAGCATAATGCAAAATTCTGTGTGTCAATGTTCATGCCTATAATGGAATGCCAGTACCAGCACTTGGCTGAGTGCTTGTCACAAACGCACTGCCATCCCAGCACCATAAGTGCTGACATGCAGAAGGTTCTTGTAGAATCTCATAATATGTGGTTTGGGTTTGCAAACTGCTCTGTGTGGGATTAGGGGATCAGAGGGCTGTTGTATATTCAGTGCGCATCCCAGCTGTTGCATTTGTTTCCTTGCAAATATACCCTACAGCACCAGCAAAGTATGATACTGTAGTGGCAGCTACCTGCATAGAAATAGTGTGGAAGATAAGTGATGAAAAATGGTTATAATGGCATGCCAACCTCCACTGCCTGTACCAGCACCCAGATCTCCTGAAGACAATCTGAAAAGGACTCGTTTTCCCCCTGCCCACAGCTGACCAACTAGTATGTCTTGCCCATTCCACAAATTTCATTTATTTCTGTTTACAGGCCCTAAAGAGCATTTTCTCAACAGGTTAGGGGAAACCTGAGAGTTCACCCTTTTTGCTTTCATTGGGACCCCGTTTCTGTTGCCATTGTTGTGCCCCATAACAGCCCCAGGATTTCTGTCCTTCTTTGGCTTCTCTCCCTGGTTTGAGAAATCCCCTGGACATTTGGGGGGGGGGTGTGACTGGGGAGAGCAGTTCTAAAGTACTGAGTTCTCGGCGGCATTGACAAGAACAAAGTTGGCGTAGCGATTAGCTCAAGTTTTATTTAGAAAGAACAAGCATGCATTCCCCGGCCACAGGGCCAACATATATACACCCCCAGGACACACCCCAGGTCCCACCTATGATCCTATTGGGAGGTTTGAATTTCCCACCTAGGTCTTACTGGAGGATTAGCGGGACTCCAGGATCCGGGCTCCTATTGTCCAAGGAGCCAAGCTCTGGGCTCTTTGCGCTGGCGCCTAGTGGCAGTCAGCAGACACAACAGCAGTGGTGGGGGAAACTCAGTGGAGACGTGCTGCCGTAGCGTCCACCCTCCAAAACTGCCGTTTCCTTCAGGCCCTGATCTCTGTAGAGTAGAGATCAGTTGTAATTCAAGAACTCCCAAGTCCCACCTTGAGGTTGGTAATCCTTCTATGGAAGTTCTAAACTTCCTTGTTTCTTCATTACCTTGGTTTAAATAAGCAGCTTGAATTGATATCCGAGGAGCGCAGTTTCCAGCAAAATGAGATGTGTCTGCCTCAAACCCATAAACCGTTCCTGGCACTCCCAGTTGAATGATGCACCAATCATGCCCTAAAAGACAAAGGCACACCTGATTTTTTAAAAAAATACCAATATATATATATATATATACATATATATATATATACATACATATACATATATATATATATACATACATATACATACATATACACACACACATCAGGGCATGGAATGTATTGTTATGATTATGAATGTTGCAGAACCAAAAGAGATGCTAGGGCTGGATACAGGGATCATTATCACTTCTGTGCTAAAGAACTGCACTTGTTGCCCATCTTTTATCTTTATGGCCCTAAATGTTTGGGCGCCTCTTCTCATACTGACCAGCTCATCAGTTAAGATCCCCTTCTCAGGCCCACTTGTCTGTGTCCTTGCATGGAGAGGTAAGGAGAATGGCAATAAGAGGCAGGGCTTTTTCAGTAGTAACACAGCCTCTCTGGAACGCCATCTCCATTTGAGGTCTGTCTGGTGCCAAACTCATTCTCTTTACAGTACTAGGCCAAAGCATTTGTCTTTACCTAGGCTTTTAAATGAGGGGGGGGGGTCTTATCTTTTAAGCTGTTTTTCATTCTGCTTTTAACCTTAGGCAGGAGTCATTTTGAGCAGGAGCTCAGGGGAGCGCAGCTCCGGGAGTTGGTGCCAGTCCCCCCCCCCCCCCACGGGGGAATGCCTGCTTTTGTCATGGCTGCAGCAAAATGGCCACGTCCCCTGGAAAGGTCCTTGTTCCTCCGACCAGCCTTCTGGTCAGCCTCCGACCAGCCTTCCCTCCCTCCCTCCCTCTTTCTTGCTCTCTCTCTCTCTCTCTCTCTCCCTCCCTCCCTCCCTCCCTTCTGACATACTTCCGGTGATGTCAGGTGGTGTAGCATATGCAAATAAGTTATGCTACTGAGTCATGCTAATGAGCTCCTGCACCTCTTTTTCTACAAAATGACCTCTGACCTTAGGAATGTTTTATGAATATCATTTTAAGCCACTGAATGTTGATTTGTACTGTATTTATGTCTGTGCTTGTTTTTACACTGTGGCTTTTTAGGGCTTCTTTTTATACCGATTGTTTTATGATTTTATTATACTATTGTACACTCTAATATACTCAGGTGGGTAGCCGTGTTGGTCTGAAAAACAAAGTTTGAGTACTGTGGCACCTTTAAGATCAACAAAGCTTTACTCTAGGTATAAGCTTTTGTGTGCATGCACACTTCTTCAGATAACTGAATCTGAAGAAGTGTGTATGTACACAAAAGCCTATACCCAGAATAGCACTCTGTTGATCTTAAAGGTGCCACTAGACTCAAACTTGGTTCTTACCCTAATATAATGTAACTACCCAGCACAGTGCACTCAAGCTCTTAGGTATGCTAATGGCTTGCTCCCCCATCCCCTGCTAGTAAGTCACTGAAAGCTGACAAACTAAAGTGACAGAGGGAAAACCAGGCCCGTAGCCAGAATTTTTTAGTGGGGGGCACCGGGGGAACCGATGGGGCATGACGTCACTTCTGACATCAAAAAAATTAAAAATGCAATAAATACACTCCAGCAGAGAATAAAATAAAAGGACTCGTTCACTCACTCCAGCAGACTTGAGGGAGGTTATGCATGGTGGTTCTTCACCACTTCCAACTCCTCCAGCAACCCTCTCCAGCCATGTTCTGGCCGTCGGGAGTTGTGTATGCAGCCCCTTGGAGAAGCACCAGCAGCACCAAGGCAGCTCCCACCCTTCACGGCTGGGCGAGTGAAGGTGCGTGCTCTTCTCCAGCATGTACCCATTGGTCTGGCCAGCAGAGCTAAGGCGGCAGGCAAGAAAAGGGAGCCAGCAGCCTTGATGGATGGGCCTGTAGCTGGACAACCCACCTGTCTTGGCACTGACTCAGCTGGGTGGCTGTGGCCCCACTGCGCCAGACCAGCCACCTTGGGTCACATGATGCTGGGTCACATGACACCAGGAGCCAGGTCACATGGTTGGCCTGGTGCAGGGACAGTGAGGCTGCCGCCGCCCAGCCAAGTCAGTCCGCAGGGCAGCCAGCTGCAGTCTCGCTGCTGGGGCAGCACCAGAGCACAGTGAGTGAGGACTGCAGAAGGTACAGGACTGGTCAGCTAATCACAGGGCAAGGTGCGGCACAGCGTGGCATGACTGAAGTAATACACAAATAATTATTTTTCTGGAATAGAGCCTTGTGGGCACGGCTGTAAAGTGAGGAGGCATGGCCCCCAAATGCCCTGCTGTGGTTACGGGCCTGTGCAAAACTCTTCCTTTTGGACAGGAAGGCCATCCAAAGAGGGTGGGAGAAAGAGAGGTTATAAAAATTCTGGACATGGCCGGGGGGGGGGGTGTTTCCAGTTTGGGCAGCTCTTTGGATGCACATAAGCCTCAAAGGACAACGCTTTCATCAAGAGACTCCATCTTGTCCACAAGGCAGAGGATAATGGAGAGGGGTCCCAACCTGGAGATCTGAGATATAATGAACTCTAACTTCCTGGAACTTCAAGTAAAGCTTGCCAGCCCTAAAATTCAGCATTGTATAGGAAGTACCTAGCATCGGAACAAAAGACTGTGTGTTTTCACCTTCTTTGTTCCCTTGCTAAGCCCAGATTACTTGAATGGAACATGTGTATTCTTTTATTCATTTATTAAACTTTCTTATATATTTAAGTGCTATATGTTTGATTGCTGGAAAAACACCATCCCTATTTGATCTTGCTGTCTGAAGTGTGGTACGGGGAGGGGCAGCAGAGAAGCGCTCTATCCCCAGAGCACAATAGCTCTAAAGTTGTGGTAGATTGCCACTGCGCTTGCATGTAGATTGTCCTAAGAGTAATTGCTGGCAAGTTGGTAGTTATTTAGGTTGTAATTGACACCCTTGCATACATTGTAAGGGTGAGTCAACTCACACATAAAAATCTGAAAGTTTCTGCAGCAGTCTGACGACTAAAACAGCAGCTTACCTGAAATTCGTTTCCTTCTGGTCTCCCACCCATCTCTCCACTTTCCATAGTCAGTGAACAGATCTGCTTGAGAGACTGGTCTCTGTTCCTATTTGAACATAAAATCAAGATAGCTCAACAGCTATCTTGCATTATAATGCCTTCCATTATACGCAAGCAACTGCACAGGCTTTCAAGTAATTAGCAATCATTTTTCACACATTAAACAAGCTTATTTTTGACAGCACCCAAAGTACTGTAAAGATTAAGAAGCAGCTGAAAGTTATGTAAATTCCCACTGAAATTAATGGAAACTCAGCATACTTAAATTTGTGGGGTCATTCCCATTATGTCCTTTTAAGCGGTGGCATTAAAACTGTAGCGTTCCATTCCATGACAGCACTCCTTTACATAGCAGAACTTTTTAAATATGGAAACCAGTGTGCAAGATAAACATTTTTTTTCTGAACATAAATAGATAAAATATTACTACAGTTTTTTTTGCACGCAAATAGGTTGTAATATATTTTGAAACGAGCTGCTTATAAGACAGTATTTTTGTGATTAGCATGAATGGGCCAATCCCTGTGGTTTTGACTGACAGATGTGGCAGGTGACCAAGGACCTAATTAAAGGAGCTGAATGTTACTAAATGTCCCCAGCCTTTTCAGTGTGATACATATCAGAGTTTCTGAGTGGGACAAAAAGACAGAAGCAATTGCAGTTTGAATTGGGTGGCAGGATGGCAAATTCCACATGAGGCAGGAAACTAGAATCTACTATGGTTTATTTTAAAGACAAAAGAACCCGGAGGGCACTGAATTCACACAAGCACCCTCCTAGAAATCTCTGTAAGGCATACAATAGCTCTGAACAGGTGATTTACATATCTGCCTGTTTGTGCTGTGAAACACCTGTGTCATGGACCAGATCTGAACTGATACAAACACAATGGCCGAGGACAGACTGGCAGTTTGGCCCGATATAGGCCCGCTTTGCAAGCGGATTAAGAGAGCCCGTTCACACAGCCACAGCTGTCTGTCGTTGCTGTGCCACACTCACCCCGTCCTGAAGCACTTTCATCCCACGTTAAAAAGGTACCTGGTGAAACCGGTGTCAAGCCATCTTGGTGCACGTTCATCTCGCTTCCCGGCAGTGTGGATACAAATAAGCCACACATCAAGCGGTGCCAGTAATGTGAACCTGTTGATCCAACTGCTGCGCCTATGTGCAGGTCGGCAAAATGGACCAAAGCCGTGCGCCACCACACCACCGCTGCCAGGGGCCGCCCCACAGTATGAATGCTTCGTTCCGCCTCTTCCCCGGTATGGTCCCCCATCAGTTTATGCAGTGCGAACAGAAAGCCCCGCGACAGCTCGGCCCAGGTCTTTTTGCCCCGCTTCCCTTGTGCTTCATTTTGCCAGTCTGTCCTCAGCCCATATATACCATGAGATGGCAACCAATATAAACAGACTCTTCTTTAAAGTTACGAATGAATAATACACTGGTGCTCAATGTAACTAGTCTGATCCTTGCTGTTTGTATCAATACAACAAATTACAACATAGTCTAATAGTCTATTTTTTACAATAACCAATAATAACAAACAACAGCATGTGCTTTTGTTCCATACAACTTTGTGAAAGATTTTACAGCATATACTTTGGCTTGGTACAGCTTGTGAAAGATTCTGACAGGGTCCTGGTTTAATTTCAGCCCATTTCTTTATCTTTATCAAAGAATCCTCACACTTAAAGACTACAGGAATGGAAGACTTCTGTAATATTTCTATGGCATTCTGCTCCTGTTTCAGATTTCAAACAGGAGCAGTATGCCAATAAATAGTAGTATTACAGAAGTGTGAGGATTCTTTGATAAAGATAAAGAAACGGGCTGAAAGTAAACCGGGACCCTGCCTGAATCTTTCACAAGCTGTATTAAGCCAAAGTATATGCTGTAAAATCTTCCACAAAGTTGTATGGAACAAAAGTACATGCTATTGTTTGTTATTATTGGTTATTGTAAGAAACAGACTATGTTGTAATTTGTTGTATTGATACAAACAACAAGGATCAGACTAGTTACACTGAACACCAGTGTATTATTCATTCGTAACTTTAAGGAAGAGTCTATTAATATTGGTTGCCATCTCATGGTATATATTGTGTTTGTATGGGGTTAACTGTCCATGAGCCTGTAATTTGAAGTGATGTTGTACCGGATCTGAACTGGACACACCGTACCTAGTTTTGCTTTAAGAAAAAAACAGGAATTCTGATCACAAATCTTCCATTTTATATAGTGTTTGGTTCAGATTGTTTGGCAAAGTTGGCCAACATGGAAGCAATCTTGGGGTGCAGTTGCTCTTATTAGAGGAGTTGATGCAGGAACAGTGGTTGTGTTTCTTGCCATAGAAGTCCATTTACTTCAACTATGCCCTTGGCTTGTATGGTTGTAAACAAACATTACCAAGATACCATAACTCCCAAGTGTTGTATCTCATCCTCAACACAATAACACTGTTCTCTGACTTCTCACAAGGAAGTTGGGAGCATGAAACAGTAAGAGATGTATTTGGCAGCGAAACCTGGACATTAAACCTGGTTAAATTGCTCTTAGTGCTAGCCTTTACCACAATCCATTTATTTTTTTCCCCCACAATCCACTTATAATCTAAACAAGGGCTATGGGACCTTTGCCTACCTTTAAGAGATATTCTGCAGGCGCAAAAAAGTCGTCTGTTGCAAATAAAACCTTTACAAATTAGAACAGAGTGAACGAGTTAATTATAACAGCGATGTACACATTACTACTAATTTTATTTTGCATACTAAAACACTTCCAAGTAAGCAGCCATTAGTATCAGATTTTCTGCTTTTTCATGTAACGATCTGGCTTTTAAAATTATCTAATATCAGACTTCTACTTTTTCTTACTAATGGCCCCTAATATATTGGGGCAGCAGTGCCTATCTAACATGAATGCAGCAGCAGCAGAGAAAGGGAAATTTCCCCAACCCTCCACTCCTACTGCAGTTTGCTATGCCCTTAAGAGTCAGTGCGTCCCCAGGAACAGCACGGGTGTGTGTGTGTGTGTGTGTGTGTGTGTGTGTGTGTGTTAAATTAGAGGTCTGAAGCAGCTGGGAGAATCAGCAAAACCTGACCCCTCCCCCAACCTTCCAAGAGTAGGTGTGTCTTCCACAAGTGGAAAAGGCAGTCAGAGTCTAAGGTGATGTACGTAACAATGTACTGAATGACTGGTGCAAAATGTTCAGATAAGGATTCTCTTAATAAAAATGATGGTAAGGACACAATTGGCCCTTTGTCTGCCCCCCCCCCCAATTCTTTGGTATGCAACTAAACTATTGCTGCATCAACTGCTGTGAATGCATTACTAATGCCACCCAAATCTGGAGCATGATTCTTACCTAGATGTGTACAGCAGCTGCTCATAGAGAAGAGGAGATTGGATTTATACCCCGCCCTTCACTCGGAGTCTCAGAGCGACTTACAAACTCCTTTCCCTTTCCCTCCCCACAACAGACACCTTCTGAGGTAGGTGGGGCTGAGAGAGCTCTTTCAAGTGCTGCCCTTTCAAGGACAGCTCTGACAGAACTATGGCTTGCCCAAGGTCATCCAGCAGCTGCACGTGGAGGAGTGGGGAATCAAACCTGGTTCTCCCAGATTGGAGTCCGCGCACTTAACTAGTTTAGAGGGATCTTTATAAGGACTAACAGAGGTCCCCCCCCCTTCCCATCTGGATCACAATGAATGGCATTTTAAAAGTCTTCAGGGGCCCATTTCAGCTTGGGAAAAAAACAAAGGGGGGAGGCAGGAGCCTCTTCCCCCCCCCCCCCCCCCCGCCACGCTCCTGATACCAAACAGGTCCTTGTGGCCCTTTAAAAACCTGTTCGATGCAGTTGCTGTGTGGCTACAAAGAACCCTGACCCTAGTAATTACGTGTAATTTGACTGTAAGGATATATTAAAAACCAAATCAGCGAAAAGCCTGCCTGAGCAATGTGGTCAGTTGTTTAGGCAGACTTTTCCCTGGTTTGGTTTTAAATGTGTTAGTGTTTTTACTGTTCTAACATATCAGGATTCTAGGGGGATTTTTAAAATCTATTTTTATTGTAATCCACTTTAAGCAAGGGTTTTTCTTTCCATCCAAAGTAATGTAATTATTGAAATGGTGGCGAATTTTCTGTATCTGGCTTCCAGAAGGAGAGATGTGTATTAGGATTTCATTTTCTTCTTGTTTGTTTTTCTTTAATCTGCTATGCTAATAAAGGAGGTGGTGGTGGTTGAAAAGCAGGATAGAAACGTAGTAACTAAATAAACAAGCTGAACATGGTGGTGAGACATAACCTAGTGAATTTACCTTTCCTCCTATAGTTTCACATGCCAAATCATTCAGATGTAGAAAGTCAAATGAAACATAAGGCTTTCCTTCTTTGAGATGAACAGACATCTTTCTTCAAAAGATACGGCAGAAATAACTGATTTTTTTTTCTTCTGAAAAGAAACAAAACAGGCTATGGATATCTTTTTCTTTTATCCTACCTCAGTAGTGTTTTCTGGCTTCTTACAAGCAGCCCATCATTTCTCATGGCTCAAAACTTAATATTGGGTAACGAGGACCTAGTGAAAATGCAAGAGGGCGCATCATACCAAACTCACATAATTTATGGTCCATCTTATAAACCATTTCATTTCTCTCCTCCCTATGATATTCTATTACTCTATAACTGTGTGCACTGTAATGTGTCCTTTGAATAAGCAAAAGTAACATTATGTAAGAATAGCTGACTGTATTGACAAAGAGTGTGAACTGTGAGCTGGAAAGTACCTGGTTCGTATCTCACAACAGGGACTTTAGGCTTTCAACCAGCCACTGTAGTTCAGCTCCAGCACACCACTGTACACTGCAATAGGAGCTATTGTAAGGATTGCAGAGACAGTATACATGAAGGCTTGGATTCTGCCAAACATTTCAGTTGATGGAAGGATTCGTTACCTCCCCTCTTCCACTGCAGCCCAAAATGCCTCCCCAAATGCCACTCATAAGGGACTAGGGACCCCCAAGAACAGCATGAAGGAATCTGAGGTCTGTTACGAGAGGACAAAATCACTGAATATCAGCAGAAGTCCTCTGCAGGATCCAACCCAAAGTACCTCAGGCACTCTGAGTGCTGTAGAAATGTTAAAAGTTAGATTTATCAATATATGTAGCTCCTCAGATCACAAGGAGCAGGTAGCAACAAACACAGTTTGTTCTTCAAATTAAAGACACACAAAAATAATACACTAAAAATAAACATAATATACAATATAGATGTGATTGAAAGTGAGAAGGAGAAGAGATTAGATTTATACGGGGGTCATTTTGTAGAAAAAGCGGTGCAGGGGCTCATTAGCATAACTTATTTGCATATGCTGCACCACCTGACATAACCGGAAGTATGTCAGAAGGCAAGAAAGAAAGGAGAGGGAGGGAGAGAAGAAGGAAGGAAGGAAGGAAGGAAGGAAGGAAGGAAGGAAGGAAGGAAGGAAGGAAGGAAGGAAGGAAGGAAGGAAGGAAGGGGACAGCTACTAATCCAAGCTTCAGAAATACCACTGTTCTGGGAGGATAGTTTCAGTGGTGGCTGAAGCCTTCAGAAGGCTGGTCGGAGGAACAAGGACCTTTCCAGGGGACGGGGTCATTTTGCTGCAGCCATGACACAAGCAGGCATTCCCCCACCGGGGGCGGGGGGGCTGGCACCAACTCCCGGAGCTGCACTCCCCCGAGCTCCTGCTCGAAATGACCCCTGGATTTATACCCCGCCCTTCACTACCTGAAGGAGTCTCAGAGCGGTTTACAATCTCCTTCTCCTCCCCATCCCCACAACAGACACCTTGTGAAGTAGGTGGGGCTGAGAAAACTCTCTGGAGAACTGCCCTTGAAAGAACAGCTCTGAGAGAACTTGTAACTGACCCAAGGTGACACCAGCAGCTGCATGTGGAGGAGTGGGAAATCAAACCCAGTTCTCCCAGATTAGAGTCCGTGCACTACACCAAACTGGCTCTAATATCTATGAGACTGGCCAAGATGAATGAGATACTGCAATGATTGCTTTTCAGGATCCTTCTCTTCCTCACTGAGAAATTGTCTGGCCAGTTTGTACCTTGTGTTACAGTGTCTCTAATACCCAATAACAAAGCTGTAAATTAGTGATGCTCAGCCTGTGTACAACTACAGGATGGCAGGCAGCTGAGAGGCTGACTTGGCATAAAGCAGCCTTCCAAAGGCTGTGTATTTGAAGGATGACAGATTGCACTTCTACAGGAGCTAGTTCAGCACTCATCAGTGACCTTTCAAATGTGAAAACTATTGGCATATATTCTAATTATAAAACGATCATCATCATCATCATTTGAGACCAGATAAATAGTAATTGCCGAATTCTACAAGCACACAGCCAAAAATGAAACAAAGCAGTTAACACATCATTAAGCAGTAACTTATACCACCCTGAACTGCTTGGAGGAACTTTTGATAATTCATTTGCAAAGCAGGAAATGCTGATGTTCTTCTTGTTAATGCTTCAGTCTTGAATAATATCTTTGCTGTAATATTACAAGAGAAATATATTAAAATCAATTAATCTTACTCTTTCAGTAGTTTTGCTCCAAGGCAAAGCTGAGGGAATCAGCGGCGTGAAGAGATTAATGTTTTAAAGAGGCTGTGTGCAGAGTCCAAAATAAGCAAGTTACACAATCGGTAGGCAATCATTACATGATATCGATTCTGCAAGAGGTCCCTTCCTTCCTGTCTAAATGTCCCCATTTCTTCTGCAGAACAAAACAAAAATTGCAAGGGATTTGCATCCCTTTTAAATATGCATAAGATGCAACTCAGGAATATTTGACGTAAGGAGTGCACCTTGAACTAATATCATGTCTATGAACCATGGTGTCTCTGATGTACCTTTCCACCCGTGACCCTTTGTCTACATGCAGGTTGTTCCTGGCACTGTGTCTGAAAAAGGCAGAAGCTCTGGTGTTGGCACAGAAGCCATAGAACAGACATTCCCTCGAAGCGTGGTCCTAATTTGGCTGAAAGCCTGTGGTCATTATGGTCTGAGAGTCTATATCACTATGCTACCCTTCTCTGGTGAAACATGGGTTACTTTATTGTATTGGTTTATGTTGATCATGAGTACCCAGGAATAGCTTCAGAAGGAAGTCAAGGCTGGATATTTGCTTGAACCATTAAACCTGCAAGGATCCACCATCTATCTGCACGTTGCTGCTGCTCTCCCTTTACAAAGAAGACTAAAGTTGACATGAGAAAATTCTCTACGTTAAGGGATACTTTCTAGTCACCAGCCCATTTATCATGCTAGTCATCTCTGGGTGCAGTCTCCAAGGTGTACACGCTCAGAATCAGTTGCAGACATTTTGGCACCTAAGATGGTCTTTAAAACACACACTCTTGCTCTTGCTCTTGCTCTCACACACACTTGATTCCAGTGACCACTGCATACTTTTCACATATGAGGAGGTCACTTGTCTTTACGGCTTTTCACCTGTTCAGTAGCATCCATTCTCTCCAGGGCCTCAGTCTCCGTAGCGTGGAACACTGGCCATTTGCGTTATCCTCTTCACGGACTTCTGCACATCTGGACAGGTAATATAACATACACGCACCCGTAATTGCTCCTAAACATTGCTATCATCACCTCTTTATGTCCTAGTCCTTGATTGTGTGCTTATTTTATTTTTGACAGCTTTAGTGTGATTGTAATCAGGGAAGAAGAGCACCACGCTCTATGGATCAACACCTCCTGGTAGTCCCTGGCCCGAAAGAAGTCTGTCTTGCCTTGACCAGGACCAGGGCCTTCTCCACGCTGGCCCCATGCTTCCCTCTGAGATCAGGGGCCTGTGGGATCTACTTCAATTCCACAGGGCCTGCAAGACGGAGCTGTTCCACCAGGCCTTTGGCTGAGGCAGTGGACGTCCATATATGGCCTCCCTGAGGCGTTTGTCACTCTGTTAACAACTACTGGCTGTGGCCAGGGACCTCGCACAACCGGGGGGGGGACTGTTGTTAGCTGTGTCCACCATTTTAATATTTATGATGACATTTTACATTTTAATGTTATTATATTAACTAATATTTGGGGAGGGGAGGGGAGCGGGAGCAGTCTCAGTGCATATAATGCACTAGGGTCCCCCCTCCAAAGCAGCCATTTTCTCCAGGGGAGCTGAACTTTGTCAGCTGGGGATCAGGAGATCCCCAGGCCCCACCTGGAGGCTGGCTGTCACGATAGGACCACGAGGCTCAGACAACACAACACAAGTCAGAGAAGAAAGTCACAGCCAAGCAAGAGTTCAGTTCTTCAGACAGGGGTTTAACAGTTCCAAATGCAGAGTCAAGCAAGCCAGAGGTCAGAGCCATAAATCACCTTGTTTTCAGAGGAGTCAAGCGTGAAGACGTGGTCACAGGAATGCCGGAGGTCAGAGAGCCGAGATCAATAAGCAGGAAAATCCGTAGTCGGAGTCCGAAGTCAAAAGCCAGGTCAGAGGTTCAAGAATATGCACAGGAGTTCAGAGAGGTGCGGATAAATCCTATCCAGGAAGTAACATTGCCAGCGTCAGTAGCTTGTTGATATAGCATGCTGGCTCATTAAACTATTAGCAGCTTCCAGATACCGGCCTGCCGCTGCTAATACTCAGGACTCAGTGTTCGTCTCCCCCTCATTCGTGCCTCACTTCTCCTAACTCTAAGTTCTTGCCGTCTCTGTGCACAGAGCCTGCTCACAGGAGGAGGTGAGGCTGGGGGTGAATCACTTGTGCTGGGCAGAGCCTGAATGGCTGCAGGTGGGTCCTGCTGCAGGCTTGATTCCCCAAGACTTACGTCTGGGTCTGTTAAAGGAGCCCGATCAGGGTTGTCAGGGGCTAATTCAGGAGCAGGCATGATACTGGCAACCCTACTTCCTACTGAAATGTACCTTGGTATATATAGAGGTGTGGTCCCTTGTATCCTTCTGGCCTTAGCTGTCACGTAGCTAATTTCCCCCAACAATGAGACAGGCCACTTGTGGTGACAAAGTAGCAACTGTGTCATAACAACAAAGTGAGTCACATTGCAGATTTTATGTGAGTAAAATAAAAAGAGCTAAGAAACAGTGAGGATGAGTTTGGGCTTATTTTTTTTTTAAAAAAAATCTATCTAGTGTATTTTTTCATCTTGCTCCTCCTCCAAGGAGCTCAGAGCAACCAACATCATTCTCCCTTCTTCTGTTTTATCCTTACAACAACCCTATGTGAAAGATTAGCCTGAGAGAATGACTGCATCAAGGTCATTCAGTGAGTTTTATGGCTGAGTAGAATAGTTACATGAGCTCTCTCCAAAGGTCAACATCCTAGCGTAGGCTCTCAACCCTTTTTCAGGTGAGGAACCCGTGTAACATGCCACAGTATCCTGCAGAATCCCACATACCCCCTCCCTTCCACCTCACCAGTAAAAAAAAAAGGTTTTAAAACAGTACTAATTTATTTTACTCTTACTACAAGAAAAGCAAAAAGAGAGAGAGAGAGAGAGGAGATAATGATGAGTTGGAGAATGTGAAATATATGAGGAGGGAGGTTGTAAAACTTCATGGATCCCCTGGGAGATGCTGGTGGAATTCAAGACTTCTACAGACGCCTGGCTGAAGCACTCTGCTTTAACCATCACACCACAGCAGGTGTATATTTTTCACCAGCCCCATCTAGAAATACACTGAAAAGTTTAACACAAATAAAACTCTGTGGGAAGCTGGCTAAGAGCAATTAAAAGCCAAAGCCACCGTCTGGGTGAAATATCAAGTCAATTATACCCTCCATTGCCCGTTCTAAATGAAATATGGCTAAACTAAACAGCTTCTCACACTGGATTTCTTTTTAATTCTTCTATTCTAAGCTACACCTATGCATAATAATGGGACTTGTTTAATGCTGCCTCTTCAAACTGTTTGTCTTTAATTCCTCCTTATTTTCATTATGTCCTCAGTAAAAAAAAAAAAAACATGCATCGGCAATTTGTTGTACCCCAACAGATCTTTTGAAGTTCCATAATAGGGACAGGTAGTCTCCTAAACCTGTTTTAGAAGAGAATCCAGTTCACAACTATTAGTTCAAGACAGTGTTTCCTCTAAGCTGAGTTAGTGTGAGCTAGCTCACAGTTTTTTAGCCTCCGGCTCACACATTTTTGTCTTAGCTCAGGAAGGATGGCTCCAGAGCAAACTAATCTATGCAGTAGCCAAATTGCTCGCTCACAGCTTTAATGCCAGTAGCTCACAAAGTAGAACTTTTGCTCACAAGACTCCACAGCTTAGAGGGAACGTTGGTTCAAGATCAGATGTCCTTTAAAAATCCATTCCTTTTAGCACCCCAAAAATCCTTCTATCACTATTACAGTGAACTCAGGCAAGGAAATCAGTTAGTCAACTCTTTTTGCTCTCATCATCCTCTCATGTCCAGTCACCCTGCTTCTGTACACTTCTTTGGATACTTTATAGAAAGGTGAGGTGGTAGAAAAACCATTCATTTGAAAGCCCTTTCACCCTCTGCAGAGGCCATAGGCGAGATGCACCACACTGGTTCTCAAGTGAACATCACAAACTAACACAGAGATCAAATGGTACCTTCTGTGCATCTATGTTGCTTGATAACACCTCAGACACAATAGACACAGAGTGTTGGACTGGATGGGCCATTGGCCTGATCCAACGTTGGCTTCTCTTATGTTCTTATATTCTTAATATCTTTCAATAGAGGCAGATCACAAGAGTTGACTAGAGAGCTTGCAGAGCCTTTGTCCATCATCTTCCAGACTTCTTGGAGTGTGGGAGACGTGCCACGAGACTGGAGGAGGGCAGATGTTATCCCAGTTTTCAAAAAAGAGGGATTACCCATGAAACTACAGGCCAGTCAGTCTGACCTCTGTCCCAGGGAAAATACAAGAGCAGATTTTAAAGGGATCTATCTGCAAACATCTAAAGGACAACTTGGTGATCCGGGGAAGTCAGCACGGATTTGTCCCCAACAGGTCCTGCCAGACCAACCTCATTTCCTTCTTTGATCAAATGACGAGCTGACTGGATCGAGGGAATGCTGTTGATGTTGTTTACCTGGATTTCAGTAAAGCTTCTGTCAGGGTTCCCCATGATGTTCAGTTGGGTACACTAGAGGACTGTGGGCTGGACTCTAGGATAGTTAGGTGAATAGGGAACTGGTTGGAGAACCACACTCAAAGAGTAGTTGTCAATGGCATTTCATCTGAATGGAGGGAAGTGTCCAGTGGGGTGCCACAGGGCTCGGTTCTGGGCTTGGTACTTTTCAATATTTTTATAAATGATCTGGATGAGGGTGTGGAGGGGCTACTCATTAAATTTGCAGATGACACCAAATTGGGAGGAGCAGTGAACACGCCAGAAGACAGAGATATAATTCAACAAGATCTGAACACACTGGAAAAGTGGGCGGATATGAACAAGATGCAGTTTGACAAGGATAAGTGCCGAGTTCTACATCTGGGTAACAAAAATGAGGAACACGCATACTGGATGGGGAATACACTTCTGGGTAGCAGTGTGTGTGAACAAGCTCTTGGGGTAAGGGTGGACTGAAAGTTAAATACGAGCAGCCAGTGTGATGCAGTAACCAAAAAGGCTAATGCAGTCTTGGGGAGTATCAACAGAATCATAACATCCAAATCGCAAGATGTCATAGTCCTCTGTACACTGCATTGGTCAGGCTGCACTTGGAATATTGTGTGCAGTTCTGGAGGCCTCACTTCAAAAAGGATGTCGATGCTGTTGCCAGACCTCTGCAGCAGGCCAGCGACCCAATCACCCCCCCATGGTAACCAGCCTGCACTCTTCGGGAATGCTGGTGGGCTGAGGGCATCCCAAAGCGGCCCCGATGCATGGACTTTCAATCGTACCTAGTCGGAGGTGGCAGAGTCATTAGAAGCCCAGGTGTATGCCAGAGGCTGATGACGGGCTGGCGTATCAGCAGAAGGTGGAGAAAAGAAGGTGGGAGAGGCTGCGGAGGATGTCAGCTTCCCAGGGAGCTCCGATGCTGGCATCAGGAGAGCCCCACAAGATTTTGCAGCCAGGGCCCAGCTCCAGACCACCGATCCTTGCTGGCGCAGAGACCCCGCTCTGCCACTCCTTCCAGAGAGCGAGCACTGAATCCCTTTTCAGTCATGATGATTCTGTCACTCCTCCCTCTTCCCTGGGGACGTCTGCACTACGTGTGATCCTTTTGATACACACGGTTGCCGTTTTGTACGAAGAGGGCAATAAATGCATGTTTCTGCTTTAGTGCATGCAGGGAACCGAAGATGGAGAACACTTTACTGTCACACTCATATTAAATGCCCACGGCACCTATAGAGCTGTCTGTGTAGCAATTCTCCCAGTGGCATTGGAGCACCAAAACTGTAGCAACGGAGCAGGGCTGGACCCACAGCTGAACATGCAGACCGTCCCCATTCCTCCAAGGAAGTGCTTGGCAGAGAGGAGGGTGAGACCTGTAGTCTTTCTGCAAACAAGGCAGGGAATTAATCCGTCTCTATCATCGCCCCAGCTCTTGGTATCCATTTTTTTTTCCAGGGCTACATTAAGTCCAGACGTATAGTTGTCCTATTTCTATTTCTGTGGAAATCATCAAAGCTAGAATTCTGGAAGGAGCCAAGAGGTAGAAGTGTGCCTGAGGCAATATTCATAGCATGCCCCTAGCCTCCGAAAATAACATTTTTAAAGATCTGGAATGCTAGCGATGAGCACGTTCACTTAGTTCGAAAACAGTGCCTGATGGAGAGACGGGCTGTTTAAGATTTCCACCTTTTCAGCTGGCAAGACGCTTGCCCGACAACAGAAAACAACCAACCAAAACGTTCCTGACGGGGGAAAGCTTTGACTCGTAGATTTCTGCCTGTCTCATGACATTTGAGAGACTAAAACTCTTGGCAGAAAATAAGCTGGCAAGCTGAGCCCACTATAATCTTCTTGGAATTCCCTGGACATCACTGTCTTTGGTCTCCAGCAGGGCTGCCAGTCATAGTTTTTCCCTGCGTTGGTGCATATTAAAGGGGGGGGGGAGCCTCTTTAAATGCTTGACAGAAAGAAAATTAGCTGGGGAGATTTTATCACTTCATCTCTAGGTTCAGAGCAACTTCACCTGCTAAATTTCCGTTTGCCCTGTTAAAAGCACAGGAGCCATGCCATGGGGGTAAGTGGTTTTTTTTTCTTTCTAATGGCATGACGCACACATGACACATTTATTATTATTTATCTTAAGGCAACACGTGAAGCAGCTTTATACTGAATCAGACCCTTGGTCCATCACAGTCAGTGCTGTCTACTCTAACTGGCAGCAGCTCTCCGGGGACTCAGGCTGAAGTCTTTCACATCATCTCCTGCCGAGGATTGAACCTGAGGCCTTCTGCGTGCCAAGCAGAGGCTCTGCCACTGAGCCACGGCCCCCTCCCCTCAAAATCTAAGGCCGTTTTCTACAGCAGGATATACAGAGCTAACTTCTATGTGTAAATTTAAAAAATACTGTGGCATCTCTGCTTCTTCTGCATAGATACAATGATCAGGTAGTGCCATTTTCAGTTGGCGGAAGACTCCTTAGGCTGCAGGAAGGCTTAGAATTTTGCCCAGTGGCTTAGTAGGCGCCCTCCACCCCAATATATGCAGCCCTCTACAGCAAGGGGGAAACCCCACTGGTGCTACATGTCAAATCTTACCGCATTGGGGCCTTAATCACTGTACTGCAATACTGCAAAATCAAGGATGGCCAAACCATTTCATTGCATCATATTACCACTAGGTGGCAGGAGAATATCACAGAGGTAAACCACAGACCTGTCTAATCAGGGAATATTTACTTCAGGTCTCAGCCGATTAACTGAAGACATGTTTGCAACAGAGCGAGGATTGTTGCATGCATGGCAAGGATGGTTCTGGTTTGAAAAGGAGACAGATGTGCATAGGGACATATTGGGGTGGGGGTGGATGTGTGCTGGAGAGTTGTAGTCTGTATGCCCACCCTGTTTGCAGATGTGGATGCAAATAATTCAGATAGAATAGTGCTTATATGGACCAACATGGTAGAAAAAAACATCTGCCGCAAGACCAGGGGTCCGTTGGAGCGGGAGCGCACAGGAGCACAGCTCCGGGAGTGAGGAGCCCAGGGGGCGGGCCTATGACCAAGCCCCACCCCCTCCTCGGCTTACCCGAGCAGTGCAGAGGCGCAGTGCCCCAGGGAAAGCCCCGCAAGGGTCTTTATTGTTTTTAATGTTTTGTTTTAATATTGATAATTTTATCATTGTTCCTTTTATGACTGTGTGCTGCTTTTCCAGAGACTTGCTCAAAGTGGCATATAAATTTTCTAAGTATACCATTTTTTATCTGGGCACATGGCACATAAGTACTGGAGAAATTTCACCAACCCTTCAGCAGCTTCCACCTTATCAGTTTGGTGTAGTGGTCAGGAGTTGGACTCTAATCTGGGAGAACCGGGCTTGATTCCCCACTCCTCCACATGCAGCTGCTGGTGTGACCTTGGGCCAGTCACAAGTTCTCTCAGAGCTGTTCTCTCAGGAGCAGTTCTCAAAAGACCTCTCTCAGCCCCACCTACCTCACAGGGTGTCTTGTTGTGGGGAGGGGAAGGGGAAGGGATGGGGGGTGCACATGTCCTGGGTATCTCAAGTCTCCTTGAAACCTGGTGGTTTCAAGGGAGCACGAAGAGAATGAGGGTGTGTTCTTTACACTTATTTTTATTGCACAAAGTATTGGATGGGGAAGGGACTGGAGGAAGAGCAGGTCAGTTTCACTCACCTGTGGAGTGGAGCCTGAGGGGTGGGTGTTGCCTTCTGACACACTTCCGGTAGGTTAGGGGGTGTGGCATATGCACATGAGTTATGCTAATGAGCTCCTGCACCTCTTTTTCTACGAAATGACCCCTGCACAAGACGCTGCTGAAGAAGAGCAGCCCCTGTTGCTTGCCTGTCTTCTTAATATCAATACAGCAAAGCCAGTGTGGTGTACTGGTTAAGTATCAAACCAGGACCTGAGACTGGCCTTAGATCCCCACTCTACTGTGAAGCTACTGTGTATCTGTGGCCCAGCCCCTCTCAGTCAGCCTGACATATCTCATAAGGGCATGTTGAGGATACGATGGGGAGTGGAATTCCATGCAGTGAGATAAAATAGTGATCGATAGCAGAGATTCTGCTGTAATGAAGCAAGGGCATTTCTCTTTCATGTGGTTTCCTTTCATATATCAAAATAGTGTTTGGTATTTCAGTTGTAATTCCAGGAGATCTCCAGACCCCACCTGTAGGTTGGCAACCCTAAAAAATCATATTCAGCATACTAGTTCTGTAGGAAGGCAAGCTGATTTCCATGGGAACCTAACCTTTAGGAATTGATTCCAATCCAGTGTGGGAATAATTGTTGGATATAAGATATTTGTTCAGGCAAGATTTTGTCTAGATGGGACAGAAAATAATGTTTTTATTGGTTTTGTCAAAACTGTTTTGACAACAAGGTAAACAGAAAAAGAAGCCAAAGGTGGGTGTGGCTGGATGACCACACTTCTGGGAACATCGGGTGTGGCCTAATATGTTAATAAGCTGTGCTGTCGGGGGGGGGGTGGCCTAATATGCTAATGAGTTCCTGCTGGGCTTTTTCTACAGAAAGAGCCCTGTGAAAGCATATACTGGTCATTGAATCAACACTGTACTTTAGAAGACTCTGGCAGCTGCGCAGAATCTGGCAACCCCATTCAAGGTCTGCCACAAGAAAGGAGGTACAGATTATTAAAAATATAGGAGCTTTGCCTATTTAGTGTTGTAAAGGAAGGAGACAAATGGGTGTATTTATATATTCGATTCCAAACTTGCCCCTCAAATGTGGATCAAAAAATCCACATAATGGGGCCATGCAAAGAAAGGGAAGATGTTTCTACAAGCCAGGGAATTCAAGGACGTTTCACTTAACGTTCAACACAGTGAAGGCCAGTTAATTTCATCAGAACTGAAAAACTTCCCCTGTACTGTTGGTATTTCTAGCTGCAGGCGACATGCTGATGTTTGAACACTCCTTCTCTGCCTTTAAAAAAGTTATCATGTTTGAAAGAAGGTTCAGCCCTGTCTACTTTTCTTGAAGACCCTCCCCCCAAGCAGACATTCAAGCACACAATTCCCTACAGTTTTCCCACTTGATTGCATTTAATGTGTAGAGTGGCAGTCCCTGAACTATAGGTATTATTCAATAATGTCTGCAAACCAAGCTGCTGGTGCCTTTTTTCAGTTGTGCATTATCAGAGAGATCTAAATGGACACATTTCAGAAATACCTTCCCACATGTAAAGCTGCTGGGTGCCTTCTGATGGGGTACCTGTACATCATGTGCCATTCTACATCTTGCAAGATCAAAATAAGGTATGTTGATGTCAAATTTTGTATGTAGCACAGATAAATTGCTAGGATGCCTTCCAATTGCTTTTAAAATTCTAGGAGCATTAAAACAGAGGGGATTTTGCTTCTTGAGCCAAGGTTGCATAAGTTAAGGAACAAGACAAAAGAATTTAAAATACTCAAGTATGTTAGAATAAAACCTTTCTTTATTTCCTTAAGTACAAACGATGCTGTGATTTCAAATACTGCTGTACTTTAGAGAGCAAAGATACCAAAAACACAGCCCCCTTATAAACTTAGACAGCATAAATTAATCATTTGCATTCGTGAAAGTGGCTAATGGAAGCACTAGTGATCGTCCTTGAGAGTATACTTTCACATTCTAATTAAAAGAGGACCTTGTGGTATGCTAAAGATACAAGTCCTGAAAGCACAACACGAGTTGCTCCTCAAGCTTCACATGTCATGTATGGAACTCATTCAGAGGCCAGTTCTAAATTCTACTAATACTACGACCCATTCAGTTTTTGTCAGAACCGTTAGATTTTTTTTCAGCACCAAAACAAGGCATGTTACGGAAACAGCCCCGCTCCTGCAGATTATAGGGTCTAACTCTATATCATATCATCTCTGGGTCCTCAACAAGAACTTTTGATCAGATGTGCCTTATGAGTTCTGTGTTTACACTGAATTCCCTGGGACATGGGGATTCAATAGGGACTGGGACTACAAGGAGAAGGGGTTTAAGCCTTTCCCTCGTTCCCTTTTTCCCAACCTGAAACAACCCTGGGTGGCACTATTACCTGTTGGAGAATCTTACATGCATAGATGCCACCTGTAGATGTTCTCAGCAAGACAAATTGCACCCCCCCCAGGCTGTTTCAGGTTGGGAAAATGGCATAGAAAGAAGGATTAAATCCCCTCTCCCTGCATAACACAGTCCAGATCTGAATGAAGTCCTTGCATGCCTAGGAAGTAAGTTCTGGGCACAGAACTCTGATTAAAAGTCCTTGGGACTGACCTGGGGAGGATGCAAGGATAATGTTACAAACAGGTAAGCCCCATGGCCAACTCACACATTATGGAGTACCCTATGGTCCCCAACCTGTATCAAATGTAAACACAGTATTTGGCCTGTTGGGGAACCTACATGCATCCCAGGGAACACATGGGTTTCTCCAAACAGCACCTCCCGCCCACCTTTTTCAGGCTGGAGAAGTGGTGCAGAATCCCGTTCTCCAAACATGACATGGTCCTGATCCGATCCTACCCATGCAGGAAGTGAGAACCTGCAACTCATGTCTGACTGTGTTATCTCTGACACAGGATAGGGAACCCCAGACCCAACCTGTGTACTCCATAATGTGTGAATTAAAATTGCTGTTGCTGAGCTTAGGCGTTGCATTCTGAGCTGGTTCGTGTTTACTTGAAAGCAAGTTCTGTTCTGCACAATGAGGCCTATTACCAAGCGAATGTGTACAGGGGACACAGGCTTCAAAGTGAATGAGCTTTTCTCCAAATTGTCAGAGACCCACATTTACCGTTTTCTGCCTACCACACGTTCATTTTCCTCAACGAAATTAATTCTATTAAGCAGAACGGCACAACACTTCAAAGCAACAATCCTGCCTCGGAAAATGGGATGGAAATGAGCCAAATGACATTGCAATGGCCAGTTGGAATAAAATTTGCACTAGCTCTAAACTACTAGTCGGAATGGCTGGATTCGCTCTGCACAAGAAAAGAAGCATGCCATCAAGAAGCATCAGGGATACAAAGAAACAACATAGGAAAATGAGCACAGAACAGGAGAAGTACGACTGTTCATAGAAAATATGTTTTTCCATCTTTAAGCAATGTAAGTATCAGCATGATTTTAAAACTGTCGGTGGCATAAAATGCTGTCCTATGAAAGCTATGTGCTCATGGCTTTATTGTCTGAAGGAACAAGCATTTCGCTACGGCTTGCACAAAAAAGGTCCAAAGAGTAAACTGATTTTAAATTTTACTCACACGCTGGGTTTATGGTCAAACTAAAAAAGACATTTGGGACCAGGGGTCATTTCGAGCAGGAGTTCGGGGGAGCTCAGCTCTGGGAGTTGGTGCTAGCCCCCCCCCCCCCCGCGGGGGAATGGCTGCTTGTGTCATGGCTGCAGCAAAATGACTCCGTCCCCTGGAAAGGTCCTTGTTCCTCCGACCAGCCTTCTGAAGGCTTCAGCTACCACTGAAACTATCCTCCCAGAATAGTGGTATTTCTGAGGCTTGGATTAATAGCTTTCCCCCCTCTTTCTCTCTCTCTCTTTCTTTCTTGCCTTCTGACATAGTTCCGATGATGTCAGATGGTATAGCATATGCAAATTAGTTATGCTAATGAGCTCCTGCACCTCTTTTTCTACAAAATGACTCCTATTTGTGACCATGATCAGATCCTCATTGTCTTTGTAAAGGTCTATAACAGCTGGTGGAAATTGGATTGGGACCACGTTGCTGGGTTGAGGAATTAACCCTTGCTACTACACCACTGTCGCAATATAAATTCTACTCCCCTGGGCAGGGAAAATACATACATGCTTTCTATACAATGGCAAATAGCACCTCCAGGAGGACTACTGACATTGACAAGAGAGAGCATGTGCAATGGATTACACCACCTTTACCTACACATCTGGAATCTCCCCACCCCCAGTGGCAGCAATTAGTAGAAGCTTAAAAAGGCAGGCGAGCCAAAGAACTCCCTTTTGCTACTTTGGTCCTCAGTCCACCTTAACGTTGTAACTCCTCCATAGTAATAAACTGATTTGCACTGCAGTCTTGCTGAAGTAGCTACATTAATACCCATAGCATAATACTGGATTTGTATCTGACTTCCATCTGTGGAGAGACTTTTTACCTGTAGTCAGTCTCTTTTAGCCCTTCTCCCTACACTGACTAGCTTAAGGGTGGATAGATGAGTTTATAAGCATTTTTCAAACTTTGTAGCAAAGACTGTTGACTTGCTTAGTCTTACAGAGCTCTGCTTCAGAGTATTTAGGGCGTGCAAAAACAAACAAATCATGGCATCTGCCTCAGATCTAGTTATATACAAGATGTTCCTTGATTTAAATGGACATATAATTCAGTACAGGATGATGGCCTTCAAGCCTGGTTTATGCCAGAGTAGACCTGTGTCTAGAAACTTGGTTAACCTAGGGAAATCTTTCTGGCCATCCCAGAACACCTGCTCATATTTCCTCTAAGCCTAAAAATACATACAGAAAATAGAATCCGGCCTCATGCTTTCTGTAAACTAACTTTGCATTTCATTTTCTGCTGCCGCCAGTTCTCAATTATAAGCATTTAAAGCTCCATCTCTAAAGCAGAGCTAGATTAGCTCTCTATTTGCAATCCTTTTTAATGCTTTATTTTTTAAAAAAATGGGCAGACGGAAGTAGAAAGGGTTCATCAATATTCAAAAACTGATAAGGGGCTTTATGGGATCGTTCTTATATTTATGGAACAGCCCAAAGCTTCATATATGAGCACTTGATATTAACAAAAGCAGTTCATTGAGAAAAAAGAAATAATGGATATAAGTCTTTTAAAATCTTGATCTTAAAATGTGTATTTATGCTCTCTGCTGCAGCTGTACATCCCCATTATGGACAGAGGGACCCAAGTACATTATTTGCCTAAAGACACGTAGGTCACTGTCTCGTACCACAAATTTTGTTAGTCTTTAAGGTGCTACTGGACTCTTTCTCTTTTCTGCTAGTACACAGGCCGGCGTAGGAATCTTCTCTTCCCTTTTGAAGGGTAAATACTGATATTTGAAATACCTAGATTATATATTTACAGCTATACAATGCTAATATAAGATACTTGTAAAATACTATTATAATACTTTATCCACAACAATTCATTAGGGTAGATCTTAGGGGAGGTCTACATCAGCACCCCTTAATGCTTGTTCATTTCCTACCCTCCCTTGACGCCACTCTCCATGTATGTCACACTCATCCCTTGAGGATGCTTGTTCACCCCAATCAGAATTGAGAGCGGCACATCTCCCCAGTCAGTTTTCCTGCGCAAGCCCTGCTGAAATCAGTGAAAGAACTCCTCTCGCTTGGGCTTGTATAGGACCATTTCCAAGTGTGATGGGCTCTGAAGCACTTTGCCTTGGCTGGGACCCTGTTATCTCCAGCAGGGCTCTGCTTTGCGTGACAGAGGACTGGTCGTGTCCCTTTCTCCACCAACCATGCAGATGACCTCAGGTTGGTTCCAGTGAACTACCAGTGTAAGGAGCATATTCCCCTTCACCCAGAAGTCTCTTCCTCTACAGAGCTGATTCCTGTGGACATAGGACCTGTGTGAATAAATGCACAAGTTGGGGGCTGCAGTGAGAAAAGGGAGGGGGTAATATTGCCCCTTCTGTTAGTGGAACTGCGCTTGCAGAAGAGGGAGGAGGAGTGATTTTGTCCCCCTTTTCCCTCTTCTGACCCACATGCCTGTTTGCCCACATGGCCACTTTGGCCTCAGAAACAATGTGGGAAGGGACTGCTGGGGGCAGGAGAAGTAACTGCATTCACTGGGCACTCATACAATTGGGTACGGGCATGGACTGCCCACTTCATATTGCATGGTGAAATGATTCCTCGCTAAAGAGGAACCAGCATAGGATCCTGCCTCATCTATTTGTTAGAGTTCTTTGAGATGAGGATGACCTGTGGATATTGTATACTTAGACTTCCAAAAAGTAATTGCCTCAAAAGGTTTCTGAGCAAACAATCATGGGATAGAAGAACATGTCCTTTCATGGATTGGTATCCAATTAAAAAGCAGAGGGTGAGAACAAGCGGATAGTTTTTGCAGCGGAGAGAGGTGAGCGGTACAGTCTCCAAGGGATCTGTGTTGTGACTGATGCCACTGAGTTTATTCATAAACAGCCTAGAACTGGGGGTGAACAGTGAAGCGGTGAAGTTTATGGATCACACCTAATTGTTTAGGATGGTAAAAACACAAGGCAAGTGGGGAACTCTACATGGACTTCTCTGAAGAGGGTGAAAGGACAACAAAATGGTAGATGAAATTCATGGAAGCAAGCGCAAAATGATGCATGTTAAGGCAATAAAACCCTAATTTTAGAGATATGCTGATGGGGTAGGAGTTGGTAATGACAGACCAACAGAAAAAGCACCTTGGGATTGTGACAGACTGCTCGCGGAAAATGTCAGCTCAGTGTGCTACGGTGATAGAAAGGCCAATCCCATGCTAGAGATTATCTGGAAAGGGAACAGGAATAAAACTGCTAGCACAACAGTGACCTTATCCAAGTCCCCGGTGGGGGTTCATTTGGGGTACCAGGTGTACAGTTCCGGTCACTGCATCTCAAAAAGGATATTGAAGAGATGGGCAATGTACAGAAAAGGGCAACCACGATGATCACCGGGTGGGAGCATCTGTGAAACAAGGCTAAAGCACACAAGTCTTTTTAGTTTGGAAAAAAGGTGACTGACATGATCGAGGTCTACAAAATTCTGCGTGCTGTAGAGAAAGTAGGCAGAGTTGCCTTCCTCCCTCTCCCATAATACTAGAACTTGGGGCTAACCTACGAAACTGACAGATTCAAAACAGACAAAAAGCAGTACTACTGCATAGATGAATTTAGAAGAGCGATGGAGAATAGGGCTACCTTTGCTATTAGCCACGGTAGCTAAATTGGGTTTTCAGGTTCAGAGGCAGAAAGCCTCTGTATGATGCTGAGGAGCAGCCAAGAAGTGAGCACTGTTGTGGGTGGCCCCTGCTCGTAGGCATCTCTGTGGCATTTGACCAGCTGTTGGAAACAAAGATACTGGACAGATGGACCATTGGTCTGACCTCGCATGGTTCTTCTTCTGTTCATGATGGAGTGGAGGGAGGTGCTTCTGATCCTCCAACTACACAAAGAAGAATGCTGCCGGCTAAACACATGAACTACAGCTTTAGTTTTCAAGAACAATGCTGACGATGTACGAAAAAGACAACGGAACTGGGACATCAAAAATGAGGCAGCTGAAGACCGACGGCTGAGATAAGGACAACCTGGGTTCTTTTGTCCAGACTAATATGAGAAACATAACTGGAAAATTAGATCCTCATAAACAGGGTTCTAACTGGTATACATAGGAAATCCAAGTGAAGTTTACATCACTTTACATTACAGAATATTTTTGACTGCACCCCGTTCATGTTATGCCTGGGTGTGCAAAACGGTACCGAGTGCAGAAGTACACCCCGGCTTACGCCCGACTTTAATTCAAAAACAGAGCACCCAATAGGGGAGAACTCAAACATTTTTACACATTTTCTTTGTCAAATTCACAGACAAAATACATTGTAATATGACAGGCAACATCGTTCCACCCCCCTGAAGCTATCATTTCTACACAGTCCTCCTCGTCATAAGCATTATTTGGTTCGCCAGTGCTCCATTTATTGAAGGTCTGCATGGGAGATCGGTCAGAATACACAAAGTTACCCTCCTTCTCTAGGTCATTAATGCCGATGAAAACTCGGCTGAGGCCTGCTTGATTGACGTACGAAGCAATAAGGGCATTGGTGTTTTCGTCCTTGGGCATGCTCAGGGTCCCTCCTCTTCCTTGGCAGTAGAGCTGCGCATCCATGTACCTCTTCTCTTCTTTCACCAGCAAGTAGATCTTATTATCTGTCTCACGCACACCAGCGACAGCTGCGGGGGAGGGCAGTGCTGAAAAGTGAGCACTCGCATTTCTATAAACCAACTTAATGCATACCGCACAGAGACAGACACATCAATCAGCTGTCAAGCAGCCAACCTCTTTTAAGCATGGCTTTTATAAAAGAGGAGGAGATTTGTATGACCCATTCTCACCTTTTTTAATGAACTTTAACTCTGTTGTCAGCATGGCTACTTGGTTATCCATTTTACCAATGGCTGTACGGAGCTGGCCACATTCACAAGGAAGGCCTGCAGAAATCAATAAGTACATTTTGCATTTGCTGAAAGCCACCCAAGGACAGAGCACGTTGCACAAATCTGTCCCATAAAAATGAGACCTCCTCTCACGTAAACCCTTTGGAGAAGACCCAAGCTGTTCCACTGTGGTTACTGAACCCCCCAAGAGCAGGCTGAATTTTTTTGGTATATTTTGTATATATTTATTACAAGGATAGAATAAGTTCTGGATTGGATCCCACCTAGAATTTCCATAGGCATAAGCGGAAGTATATCCTCACACAGCACTCCAAATTTTCCCCCAAAATGCTGCTTCTGGGGGACAGAATGAACACACACACACCCCAGAACACCTTGGAGATGGTTTTGAATTTATGCATGAGCAAAGTAAGGTACAGTTTGGGGCCTCAGATTGAGGGGCCTCTAAATGCTAAAAGCAAGCTTCTTAAATTTAAAGCTTCTGACCTTAACATCCAGCCTTCCAATGTGGGGGGGGGGGGGAGACAACTGGGGAATCACACACCTCATTGCACCTGTGGAAATTTGGGGCAGGATCCAAACCTCTGATTGCATCTTCCAAAAAAAATTCATTTGTTAAGATAACCTGCATTTTCCCCAGCGGCTTTGCACTGCCCTCATGCTCAAACGTCTTAGTTCGCTCGGCCCCTCGCTATAATATATTAGTCCCTGTGGTGGCAGCCCCAAAAGTACTCCTTCCTATCCCATTCAGTGGGAAAAATAAAATACAATCTATATCCTTTTAATGGAACGCTCCTAAATGCTCCTGCAACAGGCTCTGTATATATGACTTTGAGAAGATTGGGGATTTAGCATAAAACTGAAGTGAGTGTACCTTACAAGGAGGATCACTCAAGGACAAAGATTTGAAAATGCTTCTTGAAGAACAAACAAATGAAGCAGGGTCATGTTTTCCAGTTGCCATCTTGACAAGTTCAGACTAGGGTTGCCAGCCTCCAGGTGGGGCCTGGGGATCTCCCGCTTTTATAATTGATCCCCAGCTGACAGAGATCACCTCCCCTGGAGAAAATAGCTGCTTTGGAGGGTGGACTCTATGACATTGTACCATGTGGAGGCCCCTCCCCTCCCCAAACCCCACCCTCTCCTGGCTCCACCCCCAAAGTCTCCAGGTATTTCCCAACCCCG
The DNA here is from genome assembly GCA_029233225.1 of Lepidodactylus listeri. NCBI lineage: Eukaryota > Metazoa > Chordata > Lepidosauria > Squamata > Gekkonidae > Lepidodactylus > Lepidodactylus listeri. Next base: position 36,357,549 of record JARCFY010000016.1, read on the forward strand.
ACTTGGCAACCCTAGTTCAGACATTAAACTATTCATGTATTAACTGACGTTTCATTTGAATCTGTGAACCTTAAAAGCATCAAGGCAGATTCATACCAACATTTTTAAAGAGTTACGTTGTGAGTCTTGCTTAAAGGAGGCAATTTTAGAAAGCTAGGGTGTCAAACCAGATTTCAAATGTTCTCAAGGATTATCCAGATTCTGAAACATGATGCCAAAATCACATAACCACTATGCAAAAAGAAGACCTGTTATTCTGTCCTCAATGAGACTGGATTTGACACACTCAAACCCAACCTCAGGTGCTGACTTTAGTGTGCCAGCACAGACACCTCTCTCACACACAGTGTTCCTTTCGTAAGGCTCCAGACTTACCTGGATCACCATTAGGACCAGGAGGGCCTACATCTCCATTATCTCCTTTTTCACCTAAAAAAGGGAAAATAAAGTGGTTCTTGGTTCTATTTTACTCCAAACAGTGTGCTAGGATACTGTGCATACTGGACTAGGGGAGTAATTGTTGGGATATGCAAGGTCTATAGTGCAGCCTTATGAAGAAGATCTGAAGACCACCCTACAGGGGAACAGCTGAAGGAGTGGTAGTTAACATAGCTAGACTAGGGACTTCCCACTTTTTCAAACTGTGTCCTTGCGATCTCCTGATTGGCTCTTCTGGAGACTTCCTGCTCCTGCAGAGCCTCCTGTTGCTCTTTGTTTCTCCTTCAGCTAGGTTGGACAGTTAACATTCTCTCTCTTCTGTGCTCTGTAACAGTTTGTTCTTCTTTAATAAACCTACTTGTTTTTCTCTAAACAGTCACTGCACCACTTCCTTTGCATATTTAAACTTGGTCAACAGTAATGCTCAATGCAATCAAGCTAATGTACTTCCATATAAATCTGTTTTAGGACCAGAGTGCAAGTCATTAGAAGCATTGGCTAGAAACAACACCTTCAGACCAGTTCTACTCAGATACAGTGCAACTTTTCAGATGCACAAAACAAACATAGGGCTTCAGTTATGGGGCAATTAGATTAGTTAGTCAAGGTCTGCTTGCAGTCTGGACCCAGATCAAAATGCCATGGGTAGCCTAATCAATTTCTCAAGTAGTATTCATTGTTTGGGGGGGGGGGTATATATATGGGCAAGAATCTGTACACAGCTTCATGTTATGATTAACCACTCACTGACAAGGGAATTCCTTGATTTCACCAAGCTCAACACACCAGAAAACTCATACTATTTTGCAGATCCAATAATCAGGGAATTGTATATGTAATTTCCTGATCTAACATATGTTGGCCCAGAAGCACATCAAGAGCTGTTGGCAAAGCACAGAATTATATGATACCTTAACCAAAACACAATCCCTTTCTAGGTACTGATGTAATATGTGATAGTTAACTTAGCTGGGGCTAAATGAGATAATTCAGTGTGTCTTAACAAAATAAGAACAAGCCCCGGTGGATCAGACCATCTAGTTCGGCATCCTGTTTCACACAGTGGCCAACCATCTTTTTTTCACCTTCCCAACCCTGCCCTATGTAAAAGAAGTACATGTTCATTTATTTATAATCTCAGTGACTGTGGAATGGAATACAAGTTTATTAGTCGCCTGACAGAAACTGAGCCTTAAAACAATATGCAGTTTTTTTACAACGCACAAATTAAGTTCAGATTTCAAACTTAACATACACTGGGAAAACATGTGAAATACCTTTTGAACCAATCGGGCCAATTTTTCCATGCCGACCCATGCTTCCCTTCTCTCCTTTCTCCCCCATTTCTCCTATGAACACAAAGAAATCAAATGAAAAGCACAAACATTGGTTTATCCTTTCCCCCCAATTTATATCCCCAGGAATACTTCCTTGTCAAATGTCTATGAAATCTAAAAATGATCTTTTCCTTGTTTCCCAATATGTAAGACTTCAGATTCCAAGACATTAGTTCCATCTTAAACAATATAGCAAAGGAAGAATATTTTACTGCACTGGCTCTAAATCAGGGCTGCAATGAAATTTTATCAAGATTTGAGGAGAATTTAAAAATCATTAAAGTTTTAAAAATGAGGACACCAATTTTTTACGCACAAATGCTTACAAACAAAAAATATTGGCCAGACATAGAAACAGGAACAGCTGCCAGAATACATAGTTCAGTTCAGTTCAGTTCAATTCATTGTAATTAGCCATTGGCCATTACAAAGCTGCAAAACTCTCAATAGTAAAAATACAGATTATGAACAAGCTATAGGTTAATATCAAAATATACAGAGGTACCGAAAGTCAATAACAAAATATGACTGATTTAATACAATAACCTAGATAATGCCCCTTCCTGTTGCCACCTTGGAACATATATTCTTTGCAGCAAGAGCAAATAATGAAACTTTGTAAGAAACATATGCATCAGTGGCAGATAATACAAATGAGATTTGATCCTCAACTGAATATACACTAAGACCAGATAAAATACCTGCTCGGACTGGAGTACAGTGGGCAAAAGAGGATATAGTGAGTCCTCAAGTACATGGGTGCCACAAATACATAGATGATGGGCCAGTGGAGTTTGATTAAAGCAGCCCCTCAAAATTGCCGTTGGCACTGACTGAAACCGTAGGGAAGTAAAGGACACTCTTAAGTATGTGTTTGGAGATGTTGACAACGTATGGAGTTCTAGTATGGTTCAATTTGATTCGTTTGTACCATGGTGCTGCTTTTGATTTTAATATCAAAGAGCTGTCTAGCCAGGCATCAAAATAATAAATCCAGTTTCTAAGTCGGGATTTATCGATTGATGTTCCCAAAAGATCATTGGGAATGGAGTATCTTGAGCGAATGTTGTTACGAAAATCAAGATGCTGCGAATCTTTGGCTAACAGCAGGTTAAAGGATTGACAACTGAGGGAATTAGTTTGTGAGTTTTCCATTCTTTCCCAGTATCTAAGGTGTGCCCAAGCCGTAAGAGAAGAGGTACCGGTTTCAGCTCTCATCAGAGCAGCTGGAGACCCATTGGGGAGTACGAAAATGCGCCTTAAAAAATGATTCTGGAGAATAGATAGTGTCATCAGCTATTTTAATCATCTGTCAAATTTGATGCCAAATTTGGGAGATCCTATGCCAGTTTCAGAGATCTAGTACTGAGTTTTGATGAGGAGACGTGAGCCTGAATATTTAATTTTGAATATTTTATTCCATAATTTATATTCCAGGGAGCATATTCCAAGCTAAAATTTTAGTACAGAATTTATTCCAGTACTTGTTTGGTTGGTCATCAGGGAAAGCTTCATTTGTCCCAAGGACCAAATTAGAAATCAGTTTTGTACAATATTCATATAGGGCTGATACCAATGATGCATCGACTTCCGGCAACTCCTGGCTTGCAAATCTGTAGCAAGCATCGGGCTGATTTACCTCCTTCCTGTCCTCTCTGGTACAAGTATCTTCCACTCTCACTTTGGTTGTTCACGCACCAAATGTTTGGTCAAGCATGGGCGTAATGTGAAGCAAGGTTTTTTTCATGCCTCCACACAGTATCATGGTCCATTTGTGTAAGTTTCAACTTTTTCCCCGTCTTTCCAAAACCTGTTTTCCTGCAGTGGTTTTTGAAAGATCACAGCAGTGTTGGGGTAGATGCCATCTGGACACAAAAGTATGCCTCTTTGCTGATTCCCCCCACATCAGTGCCATATTCCCCACCTTGGTCCCCTGCAGGAGCTACTGACCCCGCCCCCCCCAAGAGAATTTTCTCAGTTTTTTAAATTAAAAAAGATCTGTAACTATATATACCACAGTGGAATGTCAATAACCCTTTTAAAAAAAACACTTTAAAACCCTGCCTAGGGTGGGGGCTCCCACTCCCTAGCTTCAACGGGGTGTCATTGGCGCCAGCGTCAGGGGTTATGAGTTTGGGAGTGCTCCTGGATCCCTCCCTAACAATGGAGGCCCAGGTAGCAGCCACTGCCAAGTCAGCCTTTTATCATCTGTGGCTGGCTCGGCAGTTGGCTCCCTTCCTTGGCCGCAAAGACCTAGCTACAGTGATCCATGCAACGATCACCTCAAGGTTGGACTACTGTAACGCTCTCTATATGGGGCTGCCCTTGCTGCAAATTCGGAAGCTGCAGCTGGTGCAGAATGCCACGGCCAGGCTACTGATGGGTCTCACAAAGAGGGACCACATCAGGCCTGTGCTGGTGGCGCTGCACTGGCTGCCTATAGCATACCGAATTTGCTTCAAGGTGCTGGTACTTACCTTTAAAGCCCTATATGGCCAAGGTCCAACATACCTGAGGGACCGCCTTTCCCCATATATACCCCAGTGAGGACTCTGGTCGGGGTCACAAGATTGACTCACTGTCCCAGGCCCCAGGGAGGCTTGGCTCGCCGAAACCAGGGCCAGGGCCTTTTTGGTGGCGGCTCCTGTCTGGTGGAATGAGCTCCCAGGGGAGATCAGGGCCTTGTGGGACCTTATGCAGTTCCACAGGGCCTGTAAGACGGAGCTCTTCCACCAGGCCTTCGACTAGGAGCCGCCACCATTAGTACCATCCACCATTGCAGCTACCATCGCGATGAGGGTCAGCCCTGGAAGCAGCCCCGGCCAGGTGGTCTTGGAGCTGGACTCCAACCCTGGTAGGAAGCCATCTAAATACTGACCATCATTGGAAGCACTTTAAATTGAACTGTTTTAGTAGTATTGTGTTGTCTTGTTTTTTAAATGGTTTATTGTAATTTTATGGTGTATTGAATCCGGCACTTATGTGCCCTTATAAACCGCCCTGAGCCCGTTTGCGGGGAGGGCAGGGTATAAATGCAAAATAATAAATAAATAAATGGCCTCTGGTGGCACAGAAGAGGGGAGACAGCTGCTGCCGGGGAGCGAGGCCAGGGGAGGGGGGAGACTTGTCTCCTGAATGCTCTGCTGCCGCTGCAGCTGCCTTAGCATTTGCAGCAGCAATGAAAGCCTGTCGCCATGTGGCAACCTTTGTCTGCCTTAACCAAGGTAGTGCTCTGTTTGCACGGACAGAAGCTGGCATTAACTTTCTTAATCAGGGTTTGCACCTGCACTATAAAACCTGGGCTGCTTCCACAAAGTGGGGGGGGGGGGGGGAGTCCATAGCAGTCCTGTTGTTGGTGCGATTGTCTGTCAATTCACACTTACAGAGAGTCCAGACACAGCAGGGTAATCCATTTTCAAACCACTGTTTGGCTTTGTTTCCCCCTTTCGCACTAGATGTGCAGTGGCCCACCCCCTCCCCTGTGTCAGGCCACCATCATAATTCTCCATGCACCTTTTCTTCTTTCTTGTTTTGGGATGCATGTGTGCTGCTGGCTCTGGAACAGCTCAAAGCTGTTTGTTGTTGTTTTTTTAAAGATCTAGTATATGACGGAAGAGACTCCGGAGGAGGAATACCTAAGGCAAGAGTGGAACATACACGTCTTGCTCGAGCTAAGGTACTACCCCAATCAAGATTTTTTTTAAAACTCCCATCTTTGAACAGCACAGCTACAGAATAATGCAATGCCCCACTCCCCACGCTTGCCTCCCTTTTCTTTCATTTATTAGCTTCTATGACCAAAGGTCTTAAGCTCAGCCAAAACAAGTCAACCCTCAAACATGGGCACACAGCATCGGCCCCAGGACATGAAATATGCAATCAAAATTTACAGTCAAAATAAGCAAAACTAAAAGATCTAAAATGTTAAAACAGAAGTCGCTGATAAAAACTGTAATTCATTTAAATAGATCATACTATTTAAATGTTACAAATTCTGTTACACTCAGGCCAAGCCAGATTTTTGTTGCTTTACAGATAAAACTATCGTTAAAAATCTTGTAACAAAATAAGTAGTTTCAGAATTAATATCTGCCAACAAGTAGGGGACCACTCAGAGTTCAGGAGGTAATCGGTGTTTGGTAAGAACTGGAGTGATCCAAACCGATCTAGGAATCGACCACTGGTGACAAAATAATAGAAGATGGCCAAATGTTTCCACAACTCCAGTCTCACAGTTACAGAAACAGTCCGAGTATGGAACTTTAGAAAAGCGAGCTGTTAACTCAGCCGGTGGGAAAAGAGTTAAGCCTAGCAAGAGTGAAAACACATCTGTAACTAGATATTTTTAAGGATCTAGTATATGAAGGAAGAGACTCCGGAGGAGGAATACGTAAGGCAAGAGTGGAACATACACGTCTTGCTTGAGCTAAGGTACTACCCCAATCAAGATTAATCAGCTTTATTTTAGCCTGCTTTAAGGCTTCCTGGCAAGTTAAATTATTCCATACTGTTGGGGGGATGCTTGCCTCCCTTTAATGAATTAATTCCTCCCTACATTTGGACAATGTTTCTACACTGGGAAAGGCAATGGGGATAATCCCTCCTTCCCTTCCTGATTAATGAACGAATTAGTTCCTCACTAGGTTGTGTAAGGCAATGGGGCCAGTAAATCCCCCCTCCCCAATGAATTATTTCCCCCTAGGTTACAGCTACATTCAGCTCTCAGCCAGCAAATTCACCTCACCCTCCGTGCTGAATGATCTCTTTGCATTCTAGGCCAAAGCAGATGTGATGGTATCCGCCTGTCTGAGACAGGAACACTGCTGCCATTTTAAAACTGAGAGTTGCCTCAACAGTTCCCAAAAGGATCATTCCATCCCAGGGCATAAACGTCAACGACTGACATTACCACAACTCCCACTGACATTTACAGGCAGCACACACTCACAAAAAGGGTCTGCGATCACAGCCATTGTGCTGTACGACTCCTGCTTTCTCCTTACCTTAGAGGCCCACGTTAATGAGAAACGTGCGACAGCCTTCCAACATGCCCTCAAGAAGATGCCACAAAATGAATATTGGAAACTCACAGCAGGAATCAGAAAGGTCTTTTCCTGTTTTAATGGCAGTGCTATACAACACTTTGCAGCAGAGCTGTGGTTAAATGACCCACTTCAAAAATGGGTAACCTCAGCAAGTTTTAATGAAAAAGAAATACAGCCCAGATCAGATACAAAAATTGTCAACAATTTGACTGCCTCCTTCATTGTTTGCCCAGGCTTTTTATGAAGCATACACCAGGGTTTGTCAAAGGAGGTCAGATCCATTCTGTGAATGGCTTTATGGAATATTATTATTCCAAAGTATTCAATATAAACTGAAAAATGAAAGCCACAGATTATCTTTTATGTCTAAGATCCTATGAACAACCCTCTACAACACATATACCTGGACATTAGTGCTGCTAAAGATTTTCCCTATATGGGCAGTGGGACGCCCCTACAGTATTTAGGAGTATCTAGAGAACTAGCCGCTCAAAAGCAAGAAATTGCAAGTAGATAAATAGGTACCGCTTTGGTGGGAAGGTAACAGCATTCCGTGCGCCTTGGTGTCTAGTCATGCTGGCCACATGACCGTGGAGAAGTCTTCGGACAGCGCTAGCTCTTCGGCTTGGAAACTGAGATGAGCGCCGCCCCCTAGGGTCGGATTCAACTGGCTTTCAAGTAAGTGAAGCCTTTACATTCACCTTTTAGAGAACACCAGGCCCAATCTTGGCAAGACTCGTCTGGCTCCTATATTTGTCCCCTTCAAGCTAAATTAAAAATAAGCCTACTTTAAGCCATCTCCAAAGGCAAACTGTGGGCTGGCTGCAGGCAGACTATCCATCTGGATTCTCTTGCAGCCACTATGAGGAGAAGGGAAGATTTCCTCCCCACCTTTGCAGCCTTTTCTTCTCAGGGAAAGGAAAAGGAAGGAGGAGGAGGGTTCTGGGCCATCGCATCTGTGCTTTTGAGCAGGCATGAGAGAGGGTGCATTCAGACGGCTCTTTCGAGTTGCGCCAGGCACGAGTGCCTGGTGGGTTTAAAGTGCATGTCCAGACCTCAACATCTGGGAATCGTGCTGCTTTCATCAGTAGCCCGTCAATCCCCGCTGGGGATCCGTACCTAAAAAAGGAAATCTTCCCCTCTCCCTTTTCCTCTTCCTGTTTCACTCCGTAGTCTACTCCTCTCACCAGACACCCACCAACGATAATTCCTCCTAATGCAAACATCCCTGCCTTTTCCTGCCTAATTTTCCTAATGCTGTATTGAGTGTGTGTGTGTTTGCTAATTATTACTGTATGCTTGAGAATTTTAAGTAAAAGACCAATTATTTCAGCAACCTGGTAAGGGCACACTGTTGCAAGTGGAGCCTCTCTTGGGTTCAAGAGGTTTAAGCTGGCAGCAGGACATAAAGGATTTGAGGCTACGTTTAATTTGGCAAAAGATTCTACTTTGTAAGAAATACATTTTAGGGCGGGTTTAGAAGGAGGAGAGGAAGGTAGTTTACCAGATGAGCGTTTAATCACTTAAACAGCAATCGGAAACGAAGGGGTTAGACTGACAGAATCGCGTTGGAGATCTGAAATCCTGGACCTTCTCCTAGCAGTAACAAATTGTTTTCACACAACTATGTCTGAAGTTAAACAGGCCCATATCTAGTGCATAAATACAGCATTTATATATAAACACAATTAATTTGCTCCCTGTGACTTAGTGTCCTTTCTTGTAAACACTGCCAGGCACAGAACATTTATCAACAGTGACCAGCACAAAGCAGCCTGGGTGCCCCCTACTCACGCGTGATGAGCACTCTTATCAGAGCAGCCAGGAAGCCCATGTCACAATTGCCCCAGGCTCATAACAAGAACTCTTTGGCGTCGAGCTTTTCCCTCATACGCTGGGCCTCCCTCCGGGCCATTCCTGAACAACTTCCAGCTCATACTTTAGAAGGCTTTCTCTATGTATCTCTCCGATTCTACGAGATGATGGGCTGATTCATAGTACAGAACCTCTGCATGGACAGAGCATTTCTGTTTGGGAAATCGTATGCAAATTTTGTGTAGGGGGTCAACTGCACACTGGCTGCAGCCTTCTAGAGAGCCAGTCTGGTGTAGTGGTTAAGTGCGCGGACTCTAATCTGGGAGAACCGGGTTTGATTCCCCACTCCTCCACTTGCACCTGGCTGGATGACCTTGGGCAAGCCATAGCTCTGTACCAGCTGTTCTCTCAAGGACAGCTTGGGAAAGAGCTCTCTCAGCCCCACCTACCTCACAGGGTGTCTGTTGTGGGGAGGGGAAGGGAAAAGGAGTTTGTAAGCCGCTCTGAGACTCCCTTGGGGAGCGGAGGGCGGGGTATAAATCCAATCTCTTCTTCTTCTTCTTCTAACATACCCATTCCACACCAAGCAAAACACGATCTGCTATGCATGACCAGGGCTGGCCCAAGGGTTTTCGGTGTTCTAGGCAGCCCATGACTTTGGAGCTCTCCTCTGCTGTGACTTGGGTGCACACAGAGCTTCTGAAAGGTCCCACTGCTGTGCCCTGGGCATGCACAAAGCTACACAGGCAAGAGCCGCCACCAGCCAGGCTGACCTCCAGCAGAGGGCTAGTGGTGGGCTGGAGAAGGAATGTTGGGCAAGCACATCCTGAATTCCTGAGCCACCGCTGATCATGTGGAGCACCTGGATGGTGCTAGGGCTGGGGCTGATGGCACCACTTGGGGCTGCTATTGGCTGCAGCTGATCCAGCTCAGGTGGGAACCAACCCTTAGCCTCTTTCGGTGGCCCCTTGCCCAGGCACCTTAGACAATCACCAAGGTCTGCTTGATGGATGGGCCAGCTCTGCGAAGGCTCATTGCTCAAAACTATTCCAGAAATTTTAAATGCGTAAAGTGGCCCAGCCTCTAGCATCAGGAATCAAAGTGACAAAGAACTTGTGGTATCTTAAAGACTCGCATATTTAGAAGAAGAAGAGTTGGATTTATACCCCCGCCTTTCACTTGGAGTCTCGGAGCAGCTTACAATCTCCTTGCCTTCCTCTCCCCACAACAGACATCCTGTGAGAGAGAGCTTTGAGAGAATGGCTCTTGAGAGGACAGCTCTGAGAGAACTTGTGACTGACCCAAGGTCACCCAGCTGGCTGCACGTGGAGGCGTGGGGAATCAAACCCAGTTCTCCAGATTCGAGTCCATAGCTATTAACCACTTCACCAAACTGGCTCTTTATTTATTGTGAGACCAGAGCCCATTTCATCAGATGCATCTGACAAAGTAGTCTAATGCCATAATAAATGTGTTAATCTTTATGGTGCTGCGAAACTCCCCAGATGGAAAAGGACAACACAGCTACCTATTTGAATAATTCCATCAACAAGTGCAGGGTGTAGCTACTTTAAAACAAGAACTCCCTTTCTGTGACCTCTCTCCAGAATGGTGCTTTCATAAAATGGATTTGTACTCAATGCTGGATCACCCCTACCCCCAACACACACACAATCCACAATATCACAGAAGTAGCTCCCATTACAAATGCCGTTAGCCAGAGAGGACTTGCAGGATTCTATCCTGTATGCAGCAATCTTCAGACTTTACCACACGAATAGCAGTTAAAGGTTCCGTATGACATGGGATGCCTGCTGTGTTATGAGAACCTACAAGCGCTGTGCCAGGCCGATGCACAAACTAATTATACTGAGAATATCAGCACAGTTTGAACTACCCTGGAAAAAAGAATCACAGATACCTCCGTCATCTTCCTGCCAAGAATAGAGATGTGAGGTTCTCCTCGACTCTTCCCACCTTCCAATGCGCCTTGCGCACCAAGCTAGGGAAATGACTGTGCCCTCTCTCCTTTCATTGCTTCGCTATGCTGTAATTTCCATCCAGTAACCGGAGAGGGAGAGGCACAAAACAGCAAGTGGTCCAACCCTTTTCCTTCTGTAAATAAGTACTGGAGCAAGGAGTGTACAGTATCCCACCAGCCTTTCTTGCCTGGTCACTGCATGGAGAAAACTGGGAGGCGCTGGAGAAAAGTCACTGGCTGCTAGTCTCGGGCCAGGAAGAAATTAAACCTTCGGGTGTCATTCCAGCTGCAACAACAACTGTGCAAGCAGAAGGCACCAGCAATGTGCAAGACACACACCTTTCCCCTTCCAGCCATGCACATCACATTTTCCCAGATACTAATATGGTGCCTAGTGAGGAAGCCATTATAAGGTTAGGTGGGTTGGTTTGTTTTGGACTAGAATTCAGTCTTGGTGAATGTTTCCCATGTACGTGGAGATCAAGGCTACATCCACACATCATTGGGTATTTTCCCTTCATTGTGTTATAATAACCAGGGGCCATGGGGGGGGGAAACGAGCAGGAACTGCATTCTGGGAGTAACAAGTCCAGGGCTAGAGTGTCACAGGCTCACTGCAGAGCCCAGTTCCCTCTATGGTGCGTGCTGGCACACGACAATAATTTCCCCTGCTGCCAGTGCACCCAGGTCTCCAGCTCTGAGTCTGAGTCGTGAGTGTTGGGTTCGAGCAGCAGCCCTGCCCCCTTGTTAGTAGCCTCCCGGCTATAGGGCCCCCCGCTCCCAGCAGCCCTCACTTGTGGTGATGCATGGGGGGGGGGGTCTGCTGCTTGTTCTTTCTGTCATCTGCGTCGTCCCTCCATGCCTCTTTTCTTTGTGCTTTTGAAGCAGTTTTTCTCCAGGTAGGCTCGCCAGCTCTGAGTTGGGAAATACCTGGAGATTTTTGGAGTGGAGGCTGAGCCTTGCCTTCTGACACACTCCCGATGAAGTTAGGGGGTGTAGCATATACAAATGCTAATGTTATGGTAATGAGCTCCTGCGCCTCTTTTTCTATGAAATGACCCCTGATAACCATTCACACCTGGATCATTCTGTGTAGACAAGTGAAACCACTTGTTAGTGAGTGACTGCTATAGCACAGTGACTGCACAATACCCAATGATGTGTAGATGCAGGACTCTCTCCCCCCCCCCCCCAGCTCAAGCCACATTTTTGAACGGTGAGCTGTGATGGACACTTGCTGGCACCTTGTCACATGAGACACCCCATAGCTACTGCCTCAGTATAGACTGTGCAAATTGGTACCCACCCACCCTGGGAGGTTAACAAGAGAGCGCACGTTCTGAAGCTGGGTTTATGTATTTATAGGGAAAATGTACTTCTGGCAATATGACAGGTTTGCCCCTAAAAAAAATACCTCAATGCATTTACAGGAAGGTGCCAGAAACTTGAACAAATGGTTTCCCCAGAGGGAGATCAAAGGATTGAGTGGACCTTGATAAGCCCTCCTGGAGCTAGGATATGGCAGTTGATGCCCCTTGATGCAGGAAGCATTGACACTTCCAAGTGCTATGGATATGCTAAAAGGGGAGGGGAGGTGCCAAGAGGGGGAGCCAGTACCAGGGATGAAAGAGGTACCATCAAAGTGGGGGGTTGTTTTCCTGAGAGACCCATTGTTATAAAATACGCATTGCCTTTAGATGGGAGAGATTTGTCAGCAATTCAGTTCCCGGGTTCGCTTCCAGATAGTTTTTCCCAGCCTTGTTTTCTGCTTGGCATTCCTTGTGGGGTCATTTTTAGGCCAGGTACTGTGTTAGATTTAATAATGATCTGGAGTGATTTTACATGAAGGGTGTCTGGGCTTGCTTTCTCTCTGGGTGCCAACTACCTCTCTTGCTTCCTCTCTGGGTGCCAAATGGCCCTTTCTTACATGCGCAGGGAAATGCCGATTCCTACTTTGGGGTCAGGAAGCAATTTTCTGCTTGCCAGTTTGGCCAGGGATCCCTGAGGTTGTTTGTTTGTTTTGCCATCTTCTGGGCATGGAGCAGGGGGGTCACTGCAGATGGGAGGGGGGAGGTAGTTGTGAATTTCCCGCATTGTCCAGGGGATTGGACTAGATGACCCTGGAAGTCCCTTCCAACTCTATGATTCTACCCAACTTTAGGGGAGAGCTCACTGCTAACACTTCCTATAATGCTAGCTAGGATCCAGAAGTCTCGATATACGCAGCTGATGGCTGTGGGATATCTCAGCTCTTCTGGCTGTAAGACAATGGATGGGAAATTTGCTAGTACTACAGTAGAAGCCCAGTTGGCCAGGAAACTGGGGGGGAGAATTTTTAATTGGATGAACAGGTATTCTTCTGGCAAAGCAACATTTTGAAACTTTGGATTATTTGACTGATTAGAAGCTTCGAGGCCTCCTGCAGTATTTGCTGTTGCCTGGATAAGTCGTTTAGTTTTACTGGGCTGTTCTTAAAAAAACCCCAAACCTGGCTGTTTCACACCTCTGAGATTATAAATGTAGAATGCAATACGCTACATCCACACAGAACACTTTCCCCTTTCCACTGCCGCATACTTAAGATCCAGCCCGGTATTTTTAACATGGGGCCCCTTAGGCCTCTCTCAGCAAAGGGGTCAACTTCAGGGGGGCGGGGGAGCTGGAGCCGCCCCCCCCCCAACTTTTCCAGGACATGCTGAGCCTCCCCCGGAGACAATGGCCGGTAATATCTCTGCCCCCCCCCCCCCCCCGGAAATTGGAAAGTCTACGCCCTTGTCTCTCAGATAAGAACTTCTGGTGCTGGAAGTCTGAAAGCAGAATCAATGAAAAAAAAGAGATCAAAAGAGGTTTCTCTCACACACAGTGGTGTTCTCAAGTGATTTCTTTCTGCTGATTTGCAATGGGAATATTTTTTACTTATTACAGACAGTCAGAACTAGGGTTGCCAATCTCCAGGTGGGATCTTGAGACACACCCCCCCCCCCCCCCCCCAGACTACAGAGGTCAGTTCCCTGGAGAAAATGGCAGTTTTGGAGTAAGAGCTCTATGGCCTTGCATCCCTTATGATGCCCCTCCTCTCCTGAGGCTCCATCTCCCCCCCCCCCAAAAAAAAACTCCAGGAATTTCCTAACCCATTGTTGGCAACCCCTAGTGAAAGAATTTAGAGCTCTAAGGCCTAGCACAGAAAGAATTATAGAAATGCCAGCAATCCCAGGCCTCGGCTGTAAACATAAAACACTGCCAAAAACAGAGAGGAATTTTTTCCTCCCTCTCCACTTGTTACACGCTACTTAAAGAAAAATGGTGTGTTCCAGAAGTTCAGGGTTGACTCCAGCCTCTTTTTCCATCAGTGGGGGGCGGGGGGCAGGTGTTCATTGACTTGTTCTCATTGTAGACCTCCGGTTCATCCCTCAAGCCATTTCTGAGGACCCCCCCCCCAATTTCCCCAAGACCAGCATTCCAGTGGGTTCAGGGGGCTGCTGTGAGGGGGAGAGGTGGGAAAAGTTTTGCTCTGCTGACAGAAGTGCCTTCCATTTGCAGTGGTTGAAAAATGGCTGGATCCAGTCCGTGGTGTCAAAAGAATCAGTCTTCAGAATCTAATATCTCATCCTTAGTTATTTTTTTACACTTATGTGTGAAAGGTCATTGCCTGCCGGGTTGCTATAACCTCCATGTGGGGCCTGAAGTTCTCCTGGAATTACAGCTGATCGCCAGACGTACAGAGGTCAGTTCCCCTGGAGGAAACGGCAGCTTTGGAAGGTGGACTCTATGGCATTATACCCTGCTGAGCACCCTTCCCAAACTCTGCCTTCCTCAGGCCCCGCTCCAGGAATCTTCTAAGCCAGTGCTGCAACCCTATTCCCTAGCTCAATGCAACTAAAGAGTGACATTTAGATTCAAGCCCAGTAGCATCTTAGAGACCCCAAGATTTTCAGGTAATAAGCTTTTGAGAGTCAAAGCTCCCTTCATTGGACAAGAGCAGAGTAGAAATGGAGATCTCTATGTTTTATCCTAGTCAGAAGTTGGGAGGGGTGTTGTAAAGAATGCTCGTAAAGGATGCACAGGGTACCATGCATATTTTAATCAGCTTGATTAGAGCAGAGGGGAAACTACCTGGGGACAGGAAATTAGCATCTTGCAGTGAGATAAGAATCCTAGGTCCCTGGCTCAGCTCACGGGAGGTCCACTGTTCTGAACTTGTGAATAAATTTAGATTCAGCAATTCTATCTTGAAGGAGTAATGGTGATTCACACAACCCAAAGTCCTCATGATCACCACAAGGACTTTGTGCAAGGTGAGTGTCTGGAGTGTCTTCTCAGACACATGCAGACATCATTCCAATGGATACCAGGAAGTACCCAGGAAGAATCAGCTGCAGCTTTGTCCACTGCACTCTTTTCACATCCTGAAATGACCCTGGGGACACTGTTGTTGGGACACTGGCTCTGAGAAGAAACGCATTTTGCCCTGGGAGGTCTGAAATGAGCAAAACCTCCACTCTGAGTTTTTAAAAGGTCCCCCCCCCCCCCGCTTCTCTCTGGGCAGAGCACAGCCAGAAAAGGAGAAGTCAGTCCAATTGCTTTCCAGCTTACATTTATATATATGCTAATAGCTCTAGCAGGATGGGATAGTCTTCTTCCCCCCCCCCCGCTTCAAGCAGGAAACAGAGGTGTGGAGGACTCTAAACTAGAGGGGCACCAGGAATAATCTCCAGGAAGCATTTCTTTGACCTGGCATGACCTGGTCAGTGGGAGGGGAAACAGATATGCAGGAGGAAGGAGCTCTCTTTTTCCTTGGGTGCTGTGTCCATGAGCATATGCAGACCTCTCCCCTGGGAAGGCAGCCATTGATCAGGTGCTCGCCTCAAGACCTGGAGCAAGCTTCAAGGTAACAGAAACTCTATAAAGGGATCTCTAACATCCTAAGCTAAAGGGGTCTGTCCTATTGTAACATCTGATAGGGCGTGTATAGAAACAGGAACAGAGGATTTGCATTTTACCGATTTCTTTTGGTTTCCTTGCTCAGTTTGGTGCTGTGCTAAAAAAGTCTGCTTGTAAACACTTTCTTTTTAATAAATACTTTATAACTTCTGATGCTGGGAGTGGTTCTCTGTACCACATAGACCTCCACCGTCTTGGATACGCTATTTTAAAAGGAGCACCAGGAGGGGAAGGCAGGCAGTTGGCAAGTGGCCATTCCTCCAGGGGTGCACAAGTCAGTAAACTGCCCGTGGTGATCAGGCTCTGGGCAGAACTTGGAAGGGAAGTGGGGAGTCCTGACCCTCCCAGTGGATAATTCCTGAACAAGGTCAGGTAGTGGTGGTTACCAGTAGGGCTGCCAGCCTCCAGGTGGGGCCTGGGGATCTCCTGCTTTTACAACTGATCTCCAGCTGACAAGAGATCAGCTTCCCTGGAGAAAATGGCTGCTTTAAAGGGTGGACTTTATGGCATTATACCATGCTGAGGTATTTCCAGGTATTTTCCAACCCAGACCTGGCAACCCTAGTTACCAGAGGTAGAGAAAGAAAAGCCTCTCCAGATGTGAGAAAAACCCAGGAGGTCAGGGCAGAAATGGGGCCTGCAGGCCAGAGCAGGGATGTTCTACCACAGGCTCCCTAGGGAAAATTTCAGGATCTGAAAACAGCATGGGACAGAAGGCTGGATTAAAGTTTACCAGGCACAAGATGGTCTAATTTAAATGATTCTTGAAGGTACTAAGTTTGGTTTAACCTTAGTTCAAACTACCCAATGACAAAGCCAAGGATATCAGAGATTTACAGCACAGTAGCTACCATCACAGCAAACCCAGTCTTTCCGCTACTACCACAACTTGTTTTTTTTCACTGCTGCGGTACTGATTTTAGCCCAGGAAGATGTCAGCTAGTTAAATGAGAAGCAATCAGTGAGAGAATCAGTATAGACAGCTTGTGTGACTTACAGGAGTCACGTTTGCTGATTTCATGTGCCTTACGAGTAGGGTTGCCAAGTCCAGGTTGGAAAATACCTGGGGACTTTGGGGGTGGAGCCAGGAGAAGGTGGGGCTTGGGAAGGGGAGGGGCCTCAGCCTGGTACATGCCATAGAGCCCACCCTCCAAAGCAGCCATTTTCTTCAGGGGAGCTGATTTCTGTCAGCTGGAGATCAGTTGTAAAAGCGGGGGATCCCCAGGCCCCACCTGGAGGTTGGCAACCCTACTTACGAGCAAGACCATCCATCTAGAGGAAGCCCCAATATGTGACTTCAGCACTAAGGAACAATATAGGGAGTGGCGGCAGAGCAGATAACAGGCTATGAAGCAGCATGCCAGAGGCTCCAAAATTAGGATAGTCTAAGAGTGTCGAGGCTTCCCTTCCATTCTCTCTTATGTTTACTGCACCACTGCTTATTTTTAGCCACTAAGGAAACAAACAGTAGTAGATCAAAGTGTCATAACGCATCACTGTATATTCTTGGACCCCTCGCTGCAAACCTTAGTCAAAGCACAACCAGAACAGCCAAACAAGCTGTTCCAAATAAAATACGCACAGCAAAGTTGCAAGCAATTTGCTACAGCATCTTGCATTAAGCTGCCTAGTAGTTATACTGGAGTTTCAACAGGCCTTCTCAACCCTGACTATACAATAAAAGTACCACCTGAGAGCTTTATATAAGACAGGGTTCCCCAACCTTTTTTGAGCCCGTGGGGCACCTTTGGAATTCTGACACAGGGTGGTTGGCACAGCCACAAAATGGCTGCTATGGGAGGCAGAGCCAGCCAGAAAATGGCTCCTGCAACTTTCAGGCGCACAGTGAAGATCCTTGGGCTTTGGTGGCAGTTGCTGACAAAGCAACTTGTTTAAAAATCTGCCTTGCTGGTCAAAAGCCCCACCTAGCCCCGTCCACGTTTTAAAAACACT
Source organism: Lepidodactylus listeri (assembly GCA_029233225.1). NCBI lineage: Eukaryota > Metazoa > Chordata > Lepidosauria > Squamata > Gekkonidae > Lepidodactylus > Lepidodactylus listeri. The sequence continues at coordinate 36,375,059 of JARCFY010000016.1, forward strand.
TGGTGGGCTTCAGGAAAGGTGTTGCCAAATACCACGATGGGGACCTTGGTAGCTTCATACTAACAACGAAGTCAGCCAAATCTGAAGGTACTTAAATTTGATGATGTGAACTGTGAACGGGCAAGACAGATCTTTCTACAGGCCTGTAAAGGGCCCCAGGTTTGCAGAAAAACATGAAATCTAAAACAAAAATGTGGAGGGGTTAAAATACCAGAAAATGATATAAGGAGCCCCTGTAGCTTTAAGCAATGGATTCCCTCACTAGCTGTTGCTAGTAATGTATTATTAGCACCCACTCATCTGTGGAATATACTAAGTGACATAGTTTGGTGAAGAGTAAGCTCTCTTTAAAAACTTACCTCTTTCTCCTGGAGGTCCCACTCTTCCTGGGCGGCCTGGTGCTCCTTTCTCCCCCTTTTCTCCAGCTTCCCCTATTTCATTGCGAAAAATAAAATACTCTGTTCAAATAAGCATATCAATTTGTAGTGAATGTTATGATCAGCAATGCAGTCGCTAGCTCTGTCCTTTCTGAAGTGTATACATTTCAAAACGTAGGAAGAGGGTCCATAAAGGCCAGCATTCAGAGATGCATCTGCTCCTCACAAGGAGACCAGAAATAGCAACCTCTCTTATTCGCTCTCTGCATTCAGAATTTAGAAATCTGGTGCTTATTTACTTCATTTATACCCCAACTTTCTCCCCCATGGGGCCCAAAGCAGCTTACAGCATTTTCTTCTCCTCCATTTTATCCTCACAACCCACTATACATGCCCCAATGGTAGTGGAATCAGGACCATATTCAATATGTTAATAGAAAATTAGCTCTGTGAGAAAACACTTCTTTGCTGTGAACACCCGGTCCTTTGCATTTGTTCAGCTTTTGAACTTTACAGTTTATAAATTTTAAAAAATGAGGGAGAGATTTCTCCACAAGAAAAAGATTAAAACGATAATTGGAAGTAGGTCTCTACCCTAATCTACGTACACTCTGTAATGCAAGCATGGGAAGAGAACGGAGGGGAGAGGAAGGATCAGGGAAAGAATGGCTGAGAAGAACACAAACACAGGTGGATACAAGCAGTTTGGATCTGACCCCTCATTAGGGCTCCCAACAGCGTGTTGGCAAATGCTCTAGGCTGGGTCCCTATGGTCTTCACCACAGAGACTATGGGAAAATCCTAGAGAGTCACTAGGCTGAGGCCCTTTTTTTTCTCAGGCTCCTCAATTCCTTGGGGATAGGAAATCCAGACTTGAGGCTGGTAATTCCCCACCCCTGATGGGTAAATGAGGCCTGCTTTCTGTGCATGTGTATCTAGACAGATTCACAAATGCGTTATTTCACACTACTTGAATAGTGCCTCTGCTTCTCAAAGCTGACATGTGTATGTGGGGCAGAAATTGGCTTGCCAAACTGAGCCTGGAAAACAGTAGGGGGGGGGCATGGGCGGCATGTAACATCGGTGACATCACTACATCACTTCCAGGTACAACACTAGGAACTGCCAGAAGCTCTAAGGTAAAACAATAGAGTATCTGGCAATTCCTAGAGACACCCATTGACTTGGGTTGTACCCAGAAGTGATATACCACCAGGGAGGCCACTGGCAGTTTAAAAAAATTTTTAGAGTGGCCAGCAACAGAGATGATCAGCAGGGGCCCTGGCAACCCTAAGAACAAACCTATCTTATTTTGACTGGCCTGTTTTTTTCGTTTGTTCATTTGTTTTGTTCTCCTCTTCCATTCTTTACATAGAACTTGGAACTCAAAAGCTGCAGTAAACTTAACAAGCAGCTGTGATACACAAAGAAAATTAAAGTACTCCCCCACTGAACTCATCTGTAATTAACAGATAGCAATTGTGTTAATAACACTACAGCTGAAAACACTTGCCCTCAGAGCTGTATTGGGGTATTATAAATCATTGTGGGTGCCAATATTTAACACAAAGAAGCATCATATGTTGCACATAAATACTCGTGGACCCTAATAACCTTTCATTACAAACGCCTAGCTACAGGTTACAACTCACAGCAAAAAAAAACCCTGATCAATTAAGAGGGAATGGAAATGGATAGCTAGGGGTCCCTCAGAACCTGATGAACTTTTAGGAAGGGTGAAAGGCCAAAAACGGGTTGTAGAACTTTCTGTTCCAAAAAACAAGCCACTCCATCCAACACACTTGTTTTTGTTGTGGGTCATTTGGTATAGCAATGTTGTTGACCCCCAGGGAGACATTCAGACACACCACAGAACAATACTGTGATTAACAAAATTTGAAAGAGCATCTGCATTTACGGACTCAAACGTTGTTCAAAAACCCTCACAGAATGCAGCAGTGGAGAACTCTGGAGTTAAAACCTTCCTGTATGGGAATATATGGGGAATGCACTACTTTATGCATACATACAGTGGAGCCCTCAGTAATAAGTGGAGTAAGAGGTGTCCTCAGTAATAAGTGCAACTGGAGCTGACATTGCTGCCTTCAGTGAATGTAGCCTCAGTCACACAAAGGCCCTGAAGTGTGAGGTGGTTCCCTTGTTCAATTATGCTTTGCGCCTTGGTCAGAAGCACCTCAGTGACAGTTCCCAGCAGAAGACATATGATTGCTCTGAAGTACCAAGACTCAAGTCTGCACAGAAATTAAGGACATGAGCTGGATTCCAGCCAACCGATGAAAGACTCTAAATCTCATTAGCATTCTTCTAAACTAGCTGGCTAGCCCCTTGGCAGTTCAGATCAGGCACTGATGGCTTTTTAGAGATTTTACATTAGCTTCGGCCTTCACAGGCCATTTTGTGCATCACTGAATTTGTTCATCAATCTCCCTCACCATTACGATTATAGCTTCTAATTAGGCGGGATATGCAAAAACATGAACAGATCTGGGATCCCCCACCCTTCAGGCATCCATCTTTTTTGTTTTATATCTCTGTGTTCCTGATTACTCGATAAAAATGAGAGTATTGCCGTAACTCATTAAACAGGAAGGTTTGTATGTGGCGATATACATCATTCTTAGCATTGTATGGCATGTTCTATAAGAGGATTCCCCCCTACCCAAAATATAAGCTTCCTGCTCAAACTGTAGGAGATGAGGCTGTGTACTTTATCTGGATTGGAATGTTTCGATTTTACAAATGAGGAAGCTAAAAAACTGAGTTATTCCACAAAGTCAAAAAAAAAAGCTGTCAATGGAGTAAGATTAATGCCCCCATCTGTCTACTGGGTTCTCGAACCAATTGCTAATTTCTTTCCTTATGTGTATTTAGTTATAAAAAAGAGGGCCAATTTACCTCTCCTGTTCATTTTCCCTTCTAAGCCCCACAACGCCTCTTTGAATATTCTATCAAGTTCACATATTACCCTTGGAAGATTTCACCCACAGGTAAGCCGACAGCGTAGGAAATATATCACAGCCACTTTGGACTGGCACTTAAGGGCATCGCAAGCAGGCTATACCACCTGTCATTAGGCAATGAGGATAGACTACAGATTTTGATGGCAGGCTATTCACGCCAGTGCCCCAGTGTGAGTTAACAGAGGGGTCTCATATTTGGTGCTGAGGACCCCTGCCCCAAGATGTTAAGAACATAAGAGAAGCCCATGTTGGATCAGGCCAATGGCCCATCCAGTCCAACACTCTGTCACACAGTGGCCAAAAACACCAGGTGCCCTCAGAAGGTCCAGCAGGGGGGCAGGACACTAGAAGCCCTCCCACTGTTGCCCCCAACCCCCCATCAAGCACAAATGTTAAGTCATGGGGTTCAGCATCCACGCCAAAGCAGCCCTGGTCACAGCCTACCATATGGTAGATGGTTAAGAGAACATTGGCTCTATACACTCAACAGGTCACGTGTTAGATTTGGTGTTTTATTCCAGGCAGAGTTTGGGGAAGATGTCATCAGTGCCCCTGTCGCAATCAGGAAGTCTAGGGAGGTTTAGGTCGGCCCTAGCTCTTGGGACTCCACACAAGTCTATAGAGGACAAGTTAGACTAGTCTGCCTTCAGAAACTAATGATGCTTTCCTGATGGCTCTAAGAGAGTCTCCAAAATGGGTAGTGATCTTGTTGACATCCTGGTGAGTCTCTGGAACACAGACTCAATGTAGAAATATAAATGCTCCTAGATATTATCTCCCCTTAACTAGTGCTAAATCTGCTTTCTGATATGCCAGGAAACATGGGGAAATGAGGCAGAAGGGGAGACTACAACGCAAACGAAAGAGGATTCAGGATGAATTCTACTGAACATCATTTAAAGCTCAGCTGAAAGCTGATTCTATAGCAATGGTGGCAAAGAAAATCAATACTCTACCGCCACAGCTGTATCTTCTCAATACCATTCAACAAGTTTTGGAGGGAAGGAGGTTCAGCGGTTCCTTTCTATTGAGTATCAGGATGACCCCCCACTGGAGGAACTGATAACCCAGGAAGACTCTAAGAGAGCAGTTGCAGAGAGGGGCTTACATAGACACAGGGAAGGAAGGGATATAGCTGTTACCTTTGAGGCCCGGGACGAGAATCTGAACAGAGCAGGAGTCTTCTGCCATATGCTGAGCATATCCAGATCTTGGCAGGGACAGGAAGGCCAGGCTAATTACAGAGACAAAGAAAACCAGATCACTCTTCATAATGAGTTTGTCCCTCACTCCTAAAGAAAAGAAGGAACATGCAGTTAATGGGAATTGCAAAGACATCCAACAACAGGTTCATAGAGCTTAGGTCCCCTAAAAAATCAACACAGCCAAGTACCTTTTTACCTTAAAGAGGCAGAGAGATAGGAAAGGTGTGTATGCCACGTGCCCACAAATGGTATGTGCAGAAAGAATGTGGAGTAGAGCTTCCATGGGACATAGCCACAGGGTTGCATTTCACCCACAATCTGTGTTGAAAAGCCTAATTTCCTGTCTCCCCATCCCACTGCAGCCTGAAATGCTGCTCCTGGTGGAGGGGGGAACTGGAGGGCTGCTATGGCAGGGTAAGAATAGGTGAACACCTCCTCCTATGCGTGCATAATCTTTCCTGTGGGATCATTTGGTAGATTTTGAAAAAAAGCTATTCTAGCTTCAGAGCGTGCCTTTGCAAGGCCAAGGTACATTGTTCAAAGCCTGATCACTGTAGCTAAGAGAAAAGGACGGGTTTGTTTCGAAACGCTCATTTTTGGTTTTGGAACATAAACATAGCTTGGCACCCAAATTCCCATGGAATCATGGGATCAGCCTCCATCGATGCTATTTGGGTCACTTCAACATTTCCCATCGGGGCTGGTCACAAGATACAGTTCCACTGTAGCTGGGAAAACATCTAAAGGGTGCTGCAGGATGCCTGGGACTTGAAAACCCAAAAAGAGCAATTCATGGTTCGGGCATTCCCTAGAAAGTGTTTATGCAACCGATTATGCTTTTGGCTTCTCCCGTCCAAAACAATTGGCTTTGAACAAGGAAAATTCTCTTTCCACTGCTTAAGTCCTTTCTCTTTTTGTGAGGGATGAGAATGGGGGAATTTTCAGCGCTCACTTTCATCTTTTCAACAGAAAGCAAAACGTAAATCCCGTAGCATCTTTACAACTACCGTTTATTCCAGCATGAGCTTTTGAGAGCCCCGGCTCACCAAAGCTGCCCATGCTGGAACAAATGTTATTAGTCTTCAAGGTGTCACAATGTCACACAAGACTTCTGTTTTATTTTGACAATAGACTAGCACAGCTACACCTTTGAAGGTGTCTGAAAACAGCCAGACAGTTCCCAAATGTCTACAAAACATGTTCTTCATCATCCTTCTCTGCCCTCAAACCCTCAGTTCCTTCCATTCTTCAATTTTACTTCATCTTTTCAGTTCTCAGCACTTCTGTCCTACCAGGGGGGGAATCCTGTCCTTTACCTTTCTGGGAAAGTTTACGGTGGGCGGCTGATGCCCTCGAGAGCCGACGCTGGCCAGAAGCAAGCTGAGCCACAGCCAAGCGGCTGCTGTGTTGGTGGCAACACTACAGGGTCGCTCACCTCAGCTTTCTCCAGAGCCATTTTAACATGTGGTCTGCCCCCAGTCCCTCTCTTCCTGGCATCCTAATCTTCCCAGATTGTTCAGACTTAATTCCAATTGACTTTGATTTCTCCTGTGGGGTTTTTTTTTTGGTTCTTTTGAATATGCACTTAACTAAAAGACCTCTTTTCTGCTCTTACCATTTCCCCCAATTTCTTTCCTCTATTTTTAACCTTTTCAAATTTTACTTTCCCCTCCTGTTTTAATCATATAATCTTTCCTGGAATAGGGCTTCACAGAGCATGGGTCCCAAACATCTCACTTCATAGGACTTGTGATGACCGAGGGGTAAAGGATACTTTGACTAACACTCCAGGAGGCCCTGATCTCAGAGGAAATATTCTTTTCTGGGAACGAAGCAATAAACTCAGGTTTCTATGAGCAGATGAGTTTTCCTCTATGGAGACCAACAGCCAGGGTGAAGATGACCATTTACCCGCCTGCCAGGAAAGGGCAAGACGGGTGGCTATTTGGTCCATAAAAGGTTTGGGGACATGTGGCTCATTATGATTAGAGAAAGGGTGCAAGACAGCACAGACTCCAATCCAATTTCAGGACAGGTCAAAGAGAAACCCTCCCAGTTGGGACAGGAACGGTTAAAAGTCTGGAGACACTGGCTGCAATCACACGCACTAAATAATCCACTTTCAATCCACTTGCAATGCACTTTCCCACTGGATTTTTACTGTGAACTGGCAAAACCCAATTCAAAAGTGCACTGAAAGTGGATTATTTAGTGTGTGAGATCACAACCACTGAGGGGCGCACAAGCCAAGAACTAGAGAATGGGGGAGACGTGGAGGGAAGCCTGTCTTGGCCAGCGTTTCTTTTCAACAGGGGTCATTTCATAGAAAAAGAGGTGCAGGAGCTCATTAGCATAACTTATTTGCATATGCCACACCCCCTGACATCACCGGAAGTGTGTTAGAAGGCAACACCCACCACTCAGGCTCCACCCCAAAAATCTCCAGGTCTTTCCCAACTCAGAGCTGGCGAGCCGGCTATACACTCTGACTAAAGACACTTTGGGTTTCCTTTGCTCTTGCAGGGAAGCTACCCTACAACAAGCATGAAAATACTGATCAAGTTAGTCTGCTTTTGCTTTTTTTCCACAGCACATCACCGTATGTGTCTGCTCCTGGGCTTGTTACTCCCGGAACGGCGCTCCTGTGCGTTCCTGCTCGAAATGACCCCTGCTTTTCAAAGTTCCAGTGGCCTTGCACTCATTCCATGGAAGGGAACACTAGAGACTGTCGACTTAGTCTCATGTCTTTATCTGTTTTCTTAGCTCTGTAATACCCTGTAGTGTTTTGGTATAGTGTTCAACATGACCTTGTGTTTTAGTGAAGTGAGCTTTTAAAATTGTAAATAAATATCTTTTTCCCTTTAAAGATCTCAGACAGTCCAAAGGGTTTTGCCCAAGGCACCTGGCAGCTTGGCCACACATAGACCAGAAATGCTTGACTGGGGTACAGACAGTTAGCTGACCAGGAAGAAGGGGCCACAAAGCAGTTCACCCACACACAGCTTCTATCAGCACCTCAAGCCATGGACAGCAAAAGAAAGGGTAGAGTTTGAGCGGTGGTCACTACCAGAGTACAGCAAGAGGTGGGGAGGCAAGTGGGGCAAATCTTCTCACACACGCAACCATTCCCACCTCCTTTCATGTACTCTTGGGCAAGGAAGGGGAATTGAGGATCAGGTAATTACAGGGCTCAGCCAGCCAGTCTGGTGTGCTGGTTAAACAGTCAGACTAGGATATGAGACACCCAGGTTCAAAAACATGCTCTACTCTGCAGTGTTCTGGGTGACCTTGGGCCAGTTGCACCCTTTCACATAACCCACCTAACGGGGTTGGTTGTCAGGTCAGAATGATATACACCATCCTGAGCTCCTTGGACGACAAGTGGGGGGGAATGTACTACAATAATAAACCATGGAGTGTGTGTTGTAATAGTAGCAGGGACAGCTATGAACACAAGCCAAGTATTCACTGTGGAACAATCACAACCAGCAGCCAAATATTGGAAAGAGGTCCTCTGTGAAGCTATACATCCAGGTAGCCGTGAGCATTGGTACCTCCTGGTCATGCTCTTCCTGATAGAAAGCCAGAAGCAGAGGGGTCGGGAAGGGAAGGGAAGGGAAGCCTTCTGAAGGCGCCCCTCTGCATTTGGGTAAGAAGTGTGCATGCACATGAAGAAGAGATTGGATTTATACCCCGCCCTTCACTACCCAAGGGAGTCTCAGAGCAGCTTACAAACTCCTTTCCCTTTCCCTCCCTGTGAGGTAGGTGGGGCTGAGAGAGCTCTGACAGAAACTGCTCTTTTTCAAGAAGAGCTGTGCCAGAACTATGGCTTGCCCAACGTCACCCAGCAGGTGCAAGTGGAGGAGTGGGGAATCAAACCCGGTTCTCCCAGATCAGAGTCCGCGCACTTAGCCACTACACCAAACTGGTATGAAAGCTTATAACTAGAATAAAACGTAGTTGGTCTTAAAGGTGCCACTAGACTCAAACTTCGTTCTGTTGCTTCAGACCAACAAGGCTACCCATCTGAATCTACCAACCATACTCTGTTGTGGATCCCACTTGGTGGAATAGATTGCCTGGACACTCCTATCATTCCACAGAATTTAGAGAATTGTTCAGAAGGGCTTTTTTAAAGGGAACAGGATCACATTTAGTGTCTGCGGAATTTTAGGTTGCTTCCATTACTTTCTATTTTGTACTGTACTGCTTCACTAATTTTGTAAACCAGTTTTGCGGCATTCTTGTATGTATTATACTGTATCTAGTGCACTCTCTCATTTTTATAATCCCGTTTTACTGGATTCTTGGTTGTATGTATGGTCCTGCTTTTTGCATCGTTTTTAAAGTGTGCAGTTCCCCTGAGTCTCAGAGAAAGACATACTCTAAACGAAGTAAAATAAACTCCTTTGCTGACTGCCCACTGACATCTGACCTCTCTCCTTCCTTCCAATCTGGTTTCTTTAAAGTCTCACCAATACTTAACTTTCAAAAAATGTTCTGTATCCCCTCTGTATCTTTTCATTCTAGTCACTTTTCAAGATTCTGGCCACTAAGAACACTTTGAGAGGCAGAGATTAAGGCAAAGGAAAAACAAACTACGCTGAGAATATTCCATACTCCTTAATTCTTTTCTGCAGTCTAAACATCATACATAGATTAGCACTGTGGGGAACACAGCCCACATCCTCGCAACCCCAGTTGTATGCGATGGGGGAAAGCACATTTCTCATTTTTGTTATTTCTGACTAGATCTATTAACTGGTTGCTATAAAGAACAGCAGCCAATTTTGGTTCCCCCGCCCCCACTTTGCGCGTGCTTTCTATTCTCTACAACCTCCAGTAAAAATACATTGCATGGCCTTCTATAAAAGTGCAGAGACGTGCCTGCCATTTTAAAACTGCTGAAAACCAAAGCCAGAAAACACAGCCAAACAACACAAAGAACATACATTTCAATTCATTTTGCTGGTCTACGTATGCTTCAAATGGCTTTTCTGTACATGTTGATGTGTTTAAGACAAAGCTCATATTATGCAAGTTAAACTCACGTCAAGTCAAATTGCAAAGGCTTCAGACAACGGTACGAGCCTCAGCTCGGTTCTGAATGCAATGACACCTTGATGTAGCTTCCAAAGGGAAACCATCCGCTGGCACTCACAGCTCAAAAGTTGCTTCTCACTCCACTGTTCGGCCCGCATTAGCTCTCCCCCCGCCCCCCCCCCCCCATCAGCTTCACTCGGACTCTGGAAGCATCACCTACCTTACGACTGTTGAGAAGACAGGGACTGTGGTACAGCCTGTGCCTGAACAGACACTGTATATGAGAACCTCATTGCTCCTACTGCCAGAAGCTCAGTCACTTGGAAACTCGAAGACAACCGTCTTCTGCTCTTCGACATTCAGCAAATCAGGCCCAACACAGTTGCAAGCGTTATCTGTAAACAGCTTCCTGTTTGAAACAGCTCAGCTGTCCAGGAGGACAGTAATTAGGAGCAAAATGTGTGGGAACGCGACAGAGGCCCATGATGTAAGCTGCTTCTTTTGGCCATGCACTTTTTTTGGAAAGGCAAAAATGCTTCTCTGTTCACAACTCCACTTCCCATGAAAAGAAACCCTTTCAGGCCAGCCCTCGCGCAGTAATGTAAACAGGATCCCACTGGAGCAAAGGTTCTGTTATTTTACTTTTTATTTTGAGCCACACAAAAATATGTCGCAGCTACAGCGCTCAAGCTTCAGAACCGTTCTATAAGAGGAGGAGGTCGAATGCACCCTACTGCTTTTGACTATAGGTGGAGGTTCATGCCTGTATTTTTCAAAAAAAATTAATTTGCAATTTAAAAAATTAATGTCTCCTCCTGTAGAAAGTTAGTATAGATCCTTAAAACCCTGTTGTGCTATTGTGAGACGCACGGGGAGTTGTTCTGATTTTGTTTACAGGGGACGACGTGACCCCCTCCACTTGCAATTTGAAATTGTATCATCCCAACCCTTTTCATCTATCATTTAATTCTGTATAAAGTGGCTTCCCTAAAGTCTTCAAAGGAGAGACAGATGCAAACGTACTCTGTTTCTGGATGGCCAGAGACTCAAGCCTTTTCCCCACACAGATCTCGTAGACCTACTCATGGGAGGGTGGTCACATATACCTCATCCATTCCTCTATGCCAGAGGTGTCAAACTCATTTGTTAAGAGGGCCTTCACTTTGTCAGGCTGGAACATGTGTGCCATAAAATGTAATGCCAGGTACGGGAACAATAAACTTTATGAAGGACACAGGCAAACCCAAGATAGGTAGCCGTGTCAGTCTGTAGCAGTAGAAAAGAGCGAGAGTCCAGTAGCAGCTAGGAAAACAACAGCAGACAAACTACTTCAGAGGGGAGGTGTAGATTTGGCTGTAAAGACTGACAAAATATGTGGCAGGGTATGAGCTTTTGCAAGTCACTCACTGCATACAGTGAGCAGTGACTCAAGAAAACTCATACCCTGGCACATACTTTGTCCGTCTTTAAGCTGCTACTGGACTCTCGCTCTTTTCTACAGGCAAACCCAATTAATGATATTTTTTACTCAAAAGGCAAACATGTTTTTAAAATTAACACCCTTGCAGTATTTCCTTAAAGATCTCCCTGGCCCCATCCACACGAGCGAGATAAGCCGGACGGGAAGTGACACAAATTTGTGCCGGTGCAATTTGCGCCGCTTTTGCAGGATCACACAGGTCCATGGACCTGTGAGGGCGAACCACCGCTGCGTGATCACACGCAGCCGCGGGCGAGTTGGGTTTTTTTTTCCGGCCGTTTTTAGTGCGCTTATCTGCTTCTAAAAGGGATCGATGACTTGCCTCTCCACCCTCGGGGTCATCTGATGATGCGCATACCAGGATGGGAGGGGGGGGGAAACAAAAAGCCCACTCCTCAACGCCACTTGTTTGCGCTGGCGCGATCACACCAGGAAATACAGGTTGCTTACCTGTAATTGGAGATCTTCGAGTGGTCATCTGTGCATTCACACCTCTGGGATTAAGTGCGCCTGTGCCGATCCCGTCGGTAATCTTCAAAGCCTAACAGATTTTCGCGCCAGCTCCCCGGTCACGTGCATGTCCCACTGCGCATGACCCGGGGAGGGGCATGAGGATCCCGCCAGTTCCTTCTGACCGCTGCCAACAGCCCCCAAGAAAAATGAGGGAGACCGAAAGCAGAGGGGAAGGAGGGCGGGTGGTGTGAATGCACAGATGACCACTCGAAGATCTCCAATTACAGGTAAGCAACCTGTATATCTTCTTCGTGGTCTCTGCATCACACCTCTGGGAGAATAGCGAGCAATAAACATACCACATACCTGGGGGTGGGTGCTGGAGGTCTCACATCTGAGCTGCTTGTAGAACTGCACGGCCCACCACAGTACGCTGATGGACACGGACATCGAGGGCGTAGTGTTTCACAAACGTGTGAGGAGACGCCCACGTTGCAGCATTGCAGATGTCTCCCAGGGGAATGCCCTTGGGGAATGCCCCTGAGGAATGCCATGGAAGCAGCCACGGCTCTCGTGGAGTGTGCCCGGAGGGATGCCGGCAATGGCCTCTTAGCCAGGAGGTAGGTAAGCTTTATCATCTCTACTATCCACTTCGAGAGTCTGAGACGACAGCTTCTGTCCCTGCCTGGGCAAGGCATACGTGACGAAGAGGGCCGGAGACTTGCGAAACGGCTTTGTCCGATGCAAGTAAAAGGAAAGAGCCCTCTTGACATCCAGAGAGTGCAAGCTGCATTGTGATGGGTCCTGAGGATCAGGAAAGAACACAGGCAGCGTGATGTCCGCTCCCACATGGAAGTCCGAGACAATCTTGGGTAGAAAGGTGATATCTGGAGCCAGGGTAACCACTCCATGATGAAAAGTGAGATACGGTGGGTCGCAACGAAGCGCCGAAAGCTCACTCACACGCCGAGCAGACGTGATAGCCACCAGAAATGCCACCTTCCATGAGAGAAGCTGGAGGCTGCAGGAGGCCATGGGCTCAAACGGTCTGCCCATTAACTTGGCAAGAACTAAGGGTAAGTCCCATGCTGGGACCGGTGTCCGTACTGGTGGATAGAGGCGACGCATTCCCTTAAGGAATTGTTTCGTAGTCGGGTGAGAGAATACTGAGTATCCCCCAATCTCCGGATGGTTGACGGAGATGGCCGATAAGTAAACGCTTATCGAAGAGTGGCATAGTCCTCTGTCCGAACAGGATAACAAAAAACCAAAAATATCATTAAGGGTGGCAGGAACAGTAGGCCGCCCTATTGAAGTTAGAAAGGCTATAAACTTATTCCACTTCGCCGTATAGGAACGACGTGTGGATAGCTTGCGTGAATTCAAGAGAACCTGTGCAATACGTGAGTCTATGTCTGAGGTTGAAGCATCCATGCTGTTAGCTTCAACTTGGGAACATCGTGATGGAGTACCTGACCTCCGTGCATCCAAAGAAGGTCTGGGAGCGTTGGGAGGTGAAGGTAGATCCCTAGGGAGAGATGAAGGAGCGTGGGAAACCACGGTTGTCTCGGCTACCACGGTGTGATGAGAATCGCTCGTGGTCGTTCTGACATCAGTTTGTGGACTACCCTCAGTATCAGAGGGATCGGGGGGAAGAGGTACAGATGTCTCCCCGTCCACTGAAGCAGGAGGCCGTCCCCTAGGGACGCTGGATCCGCGCCGGCTCTGGAGCAAAAGAGATGACATTTCTTGTTCTCCCGAGAGGCGAAAACGTCCACTGAGGGATGACCCCATCGATTGAAGATCGGAATCAGGTAGAGAGGGTTCAGTTCCCAGTCGTGTAGGGATGCTCCTCCTCTGCTCAGGAAGTCTGCTTGGGTGTTGAGCAGTCCTGGAAGATGATTCGCTACGAGGTGAATGCCGATGGATTGGCACTCGTCCCAAAACTCGATAGCTAAGCGGCAGAGTCCACGGGAGACCGTTCCACCCTGTCTGTTGATGTAGTACATGGTGGTCGTATTGTCCGTGAGGACAGCCACCGTCCTTCCCGACAGGGAGTTGCGGAATGATCGTACTGCATAGAGAACTGCCAGGAGCTCTAGAAAATTGATGTGGTTGCGGGCCACAGACGGGTCCCACTTGCCGCCCACACCAACACCATCCAGGTGGGCTCCCCAGCCCCATAGGGAGGCATCCGTGGTAATGGTTGCCGAGGGGGGCGGGAGTCGAAAGATTGAAGATTCTGGGGTGCCAGCCACCACTTCATGGTTCCCAGAACTTGCTCCAAGAATCGGAATAGTTTGGAGAGAGAGTGGATGTTGGGACGGAAGCGTCTCAGGAACCAGAGCTGTAATGGTCTCATTCGCAGCTTGGTGAACGGAATCACTGCCGTGGTTGAGGCCATTAGGCCTAGTAGGCGAAGTATTTGTTTGGCCGTAGCCTCCTTGTCCCGTTGGACCGAATGGAGGAGAGAGGTTATGTCCGCTGCCCTGTTGGGGGGCAGAAAGGCCCTGCATTGCAGGGAGTCTAGAATGGCTCCGATAAATTGTACTCGTCTGGACGGTGTAAGCATGGACTTTTTGAGATTTATCGTTAGACCTAGGGAGTCTAGGGCGCTGAGGGTTATCCGGATGTGATCTTGCAAGATTGTTGTGGAGGGGGCGACCAGTAACCAGTCGTCTAGATATGGGTAAACCTGAACACCTTGAAGCCGTAGGTGGGCAGCCACCACTGCCATAAGTTTCGTGAAGACACGAGGGGCCGTAGAGAGGCCAAAGGGGAGAGCCTTGTACTGGAAGTAACGCGGACCGACCGCGAAACGCAGAAAAGGTCTGTGAGATGGATGGATCGTCACATGGAAGTATGGATCCTTTAAGTCCAGCGTCACCATCCATATGTTGGCTTCTAGCAGTGGAAAGATGGTCTGGAGGGTGGTCATGCGGAATTTCTTGTATGTGATGAAAGCATTGAGGTTTCTTAGGTCTAAAATGGGACGAAGTCCGCCATCCTTCTTTGGTACCGTGAAGTAGCGGGAGTAAAACCCCTGCTGAAGATGGTGTATGGGTACTGGCTCTATGGCGTCTTTGGATAGAAGGGCTTCGACTTCTGATGACAGGGTGTCTGAAGGAGGAGTGGCTACAAAGTAGGGTTCCTGTGGTGTCTGGAAGAACTCTATCCGGTAACCTTCTGCTACTACAGATAGGGCCCACTTGTCCGTGGTTATAACTTGCCATGCTGGTAGAAAGGGTGCCAGACCTGTGGGAGGATCGGAGCGCATATGAGAGTCAAAGACCCTGTTTGTTGGGTCTGGGGGGTTTTGCCTTGGAGGCAGAAGCTGTTGGGAAGCGCGGCTTGTGGCCGTAAGGCTTCTGTTGATACGCAGAGGGTGCCAGTCTTTGCCACTGTGGTTCGTTGGGAGATCTTTGTGGTTGCTTCTTTGACCAGGATCTCTGCCAACCCTTTTGTTTCTGTTGCCTTGGCTGAGAGACACCTAAGTTACGTGATGTCTTCATAGTTTTGTCTAGATCATGAAGGACTGTGTCTGTAGTAGAGCTGAACAGCCCCTCACCCTCGAAGGGGAGGTCTTCGACTAGCGATTTCGTGTCCTGGGGGAGCGCCGTCGATCTCAGCCAAGCATGTCTCCGGAGGGCAACTGCCGAAGTAAGCGTCTTCGAAGTTACATCAGCAACATGTTTGGAGGCATTCAACTGGTGTTTAGCCAAGACCATGCCTTCCTTCTGAATTTTCCTGGCAAGACGCTGTTTGTCTTCAGGAAGGTGTGCCAGGAGCGGTGTCATCTGCTCCCATAGGGAGTATTGATATCGGCTCATGCAAGCCGTGTAGTTTGCAGTTTTTATACCTAATGCTCCTGCAGAATAAAATAGTCTTCTGAACGAGTCGAGTTTCCGTCCTTCTTTGTCGAGAGGGGAGGAATGGCCACTGCGGCCCCTAGCTGAAGGTGTCACCACGACTGAGTTGGGTTTGGGGTGGATGAACAAAAATTCTGCCCCCGGTTCTTGGAGACGATACATGTGACCCAACCTCTTGCTTGAGATTGGAGTCGATGAAGGGTGTCCCCAGGATTCTTTAGCGGTGTTAAGAAGTACTGAAATTAGTGGTAGAGCTACTGCCGTAGATGTGTCCATCTGCACTATGTCAAAGATGGCATCGGTAGCGGCTGGGGCTGGTTGGATGGTAGCTAGAGCCAGGGAATGGGCCATTCTTTTGACGAGTTCCCCGTAGGACTTTACGTCTTCGGAAGGGGAAATCGGGAGATTGTCAGCGACATCAGGGGATGGCGATGGATGAGTGGGGGGTTCCTCTTCGGAATCGGATGAAGCGGAGGAATTCGGTACCGACAGGTGTTCGGAAGGTGACATGGGGTTCGACGGGTCCGGTTGATACGGAGGGAGGTTGACATCGGGTGGGGTCTGCGGTATCGGCATTGGTATCGGCATCGGTGCAGGCTTCGGCATCGGTGACGGGAAAGGCCCCGGGGCCGGTGAATCTCGGCATCGTGAGACTCTCGACGATGTCAACTGTCGGTCCCATTCCGCTGGATACCATTGCGGTGGCGGGGGATACGAGGAGCCGTATAGGTATCACCACTGACGGACGTCCCACGGCACCGAAGAAGGAGGAAGACGCCAGTCTCATTCTCCTCTCGGTGGTGGTGACGGGTCGGGTCCGGTCTGTGGACTACTCCGAGGGACTTGTGTCAGCTCGATGTCGGGGTCCGAGTCCATCAACTGAATGGGTCACGGCATCGGGGAGACTGAGCTGCCCCGGGGTCGCTCACGCCCGAAAGGGTCAAGCTGTGGAGACCCGCGCTGGGTCAGGTCGGACGCGACCTGCGTCGACTGTGCACTCGATTTTTTGTGCTTGTGCTTGCCCTTTTCTTCCTTGCCCTCTCTGCGCTTCTTTGCAGGAGTTTGCGGCAATGGGAGGGATCGTTTCGTTACCGACTTATCGGTACCGACGGTGCTCCTGGTCGGGGACGGTGCTGGGCCCGTTGGGGCTGATGGTGATGTCGTCGAGGCCTCGGCAGTCGACATCTTAGGCGATAAAGCTGCTTCCAAAAGGGCCACTCTCAGTCTCGCCGCACGGTTCTTGCGGGTTTGTTTAGAGAAGGCAGCGCAGCTCGAACACGAGTCTACTCGATGCGACTCGCCCAGGCACAGGAGGCAAAGAGCATGCTTATCTGGAGGCGCTATTTTACTGCCACAGTCCCGACAGTGCTTAAAGAAGCCCCATTGCTGGGCCATAGGCCGAGCGGGGAGAAAAACGAGGGAAATCCGAGAGCGAGTCCAGTAAACAGTCCGAGGTCAAAAAAGGGAAGAAAAACAGTCCGAAAGGCTTTTTCCAATAGGAAAAATGAAAGTACTACCGACCGGAGCGAGAGAGGGGTCCTCATGACGCGGCGGTCAGAAGAGAACTGGCGGGATCCTCGTGCCCCTCCCCGGGTCATGCGCAGTGGGATGTGCACGTGACCGGGGAGCTGGCGCGAAAATCCGTTAGGCTTTGAAGATTACCGATCGGGATCGGCGCAGGCGCACTTAATCCCAGAGGTGTGATGCACAGAGACCACGAAGAAGATAGGTCAGTTCTGGGCAGTCGCAAACCATTTGAGACTGCCTTTTCACTGGTAGCTAAATAAGTCAATTCCCCACCAGCTCAAAGTGGTTTGTGACACTTTGACACCGGCTGCAGGACGCTTCCCAGATGTGCTTGCGTGATCGTGCCACTTTGAGCCGGCGGGGAATCATCCTTCTTGTGTCACAAATGGGTGCGTATGATCGCGCCCTGACATATTCAAACTCTAAGAAAAACAAGTAAGCAGATTCCATTTTAAAAGATCTATGACTTGGATCCTACCAGTCTTCTCAGTTAAATGCAGAGCCTTGCATCAGCAGAAAGACTCCTTGTGCAAGAGGAGAGGACTTGCACAGCTGAGCAATGGAACCCAGCCCAATGTAAAAGGGAAGTTTCAAGAGCTGTTTGTCAGAGATGGGGGGGATGGGACATTAATGACAATTGAGAGTCCTCCTTGCACAAAGTTACTGTGTGATATAAAACAAAAAATGTAAAATCTATAGCTGTTTCCAAAGGTCACCAACTTGACCAGAGCCTTCCATGACAGAGGTGCAGCAACTTGAATATTTACACCATCAGGAATCCTTTCAGCACACCTTCCTGAAAGTTATCAGTAAATATTGGTAAGCCTACATTTCTGTGGACAGTTGAACTCGTAGGTTCCACCCCACAGCCCACTTGTTAAACTCATGAAATGCAGTTGAAAAGGAGGCATATTTGTGGACTTGTATATGTGTTAAATACATCTGAAGTATCAAATCTGGTCTTTTCCAGCAGTTTGTATACAATTTAGTTTGTCATACCACACTTAAGCTTGGGATGGATTAAAACTACAAGAATATCATCTTTGAAGGCTTCTGAGATGGAACTAGCGAAAAAGCAGGATCTCAGTATAAAATTACTCAGACCTGCCCTGGGCCAAGAATCCAATTACTTCCAGCAGATTCTTGATTTTGTGCCTGGAGATTTTATAAGAATAGGGTTGGGTCAAGGGACAACTATGTGATGGACTCTAGGGCTCTCCAGAACAGCAGCATTCCCAGCAGACTCATTAAAACTTGGGCAGATAACTTCCCACAATGGCACAAGGAACTTTTCATGTTTGATTTTAGACAACTTATATTCCAGGGAAGCAATACAACTTTCTGTGTAGTCCTCATATTAATAAACTTTACGGACAGGGAGGGAGAGTGCCTGCTTGTGAGAGATTGTTTTATAACATTAGAAAGGTTTCAGTGGAAAAAAATGTCTCTTGATAGTTCCCGCTGAAGAAATCTCAAAGCACATCAGCCAGCTGGGATCGAAGAGTTTCTTTTGGCTGCAGTTCTGGGAAAAAGGACAAATTCATCATGCGTGCATCTTTCCATTCCCAGTTCAAATACCCAAAATCTGAAGTTCTTGGATCACCAAGTATGGAAAGTCAAAAGACAAAAACAGACCAAGTAACCTCATAATTATGATGATTAGCAAAATCCAAACTGAAGGTTCAGAGCCCTTTTGCCTTAGAAACGGAGAATGTTCCTTGAAAGAATATAGCAGAGCCCATAAAATTATGTGGCTTTTTTGTGGGAACGGTACGTGCCTTGTAACCAGCTGAAATTCAGCCTATTGGAAGCTGAACATTTAGTAAAGAGTGGGATAGAGAAGGATACCAACAGGTCATGAAGTTTCATGTCAAAATCCTATACCCAAGTGTACATTAACTTTTGCATGGTTACTTATAGCACTTGCACATGTGCAACCGCAAAAGGCCAACATGGTGATAATCAAGCACAAATGGGATGCATAGCCAGTTTTCTGGCATATACCTGTAAATGATGCTCCATTTAGGCAACTGTGAGTGTTCCCCCTGGTAGCCCAGTTTTCCAGATTTCAGAAAATTCATCTGCAACGTTCACCAAATCTTGGTCATCAAAGGGAGGCATCCAGGACTAACCTTCAGTTTTTTAAAAACTGATTTACTTTCAAAAGGATATTCTCTATGGAGGAGTAAATCCATGGAAATTTTATCACAAAACACTCTCCTCAGACCATCAGATCATCGTTTGCCTAATCTGCCTTGAGTCTCAGTGAGGAAGGTGGACTATGAATGAACATTTTACATAGGGTTGGATTCAGCAACTGTCTTCCGCTATGCCAGGAGACTGGCTCTGACATACAGAGCTTGCTCATTTAGTACAAGAGAGTCCTTCAATCTAACCCATTGTCCTAAAGGCCCGTTGTAGTTTCCCCTCTCCAACTGTAGCAGGAGCATATGTGACTTCTCTAATTTGCTGTAGGATGACTTCGACTTTCTTGTGAAGTGACTGGCTCAAAACAAATGGCTACTTAAACTAGGACTTTGGACACCAGGAACAGAATGGTGTTATTTCAGCATGACCTAGAGAGATGGTTGTAAAGCATTTTGCACATTAAAAGCTCAATGGGAAACAATGAATTGTTCACCTCCCTTTCATCCACTCCAATCCATGAAAGCAGCTCCTTTCTTGCTAAAATATTCCCTTCTCACTCTGTTGCTCTAACACTAAAACCAGGGCATAAACTATACCATCACTCCACTGAATGGCTATTGCGGGCTGATTTTTGAAAGACAGTTTGGCTAAGCCTGATGACTGTACAGGTGAATCAAAACACAGTCAACATTCTCATTTCTATAGAAGTCCACTTGTCGTACAGTCTGCCTTGGAGGCGTCATGATCCTTTATCCAACAGAGGCCAGAAGTTTAATATTCAGGCTTAAAGGTTTTAAAAAGCATGTACTAGGACAGAGAAGTAATCACTACAATTGTTAAAGTTAAGAAAAGTTACCACTATTTTGGGAGAAAAACTTTTGACGTTCTTTGGCTATTTCATCAAAGGCACAGATCTGCTGAAAGCTTAGATTTGTTTTTAAATCCAACTTTTCAGGAAGTTTTGAAATTGCCAATGTCCATGGATGGCACAATATACAAAAAATGGAAACCTCAAGATTACCTACCTTTAAGTATCTGTAAACCTGTCACTTGGGATCTTTAGTTTCTATAGCTAAACCTTACAGCTAACACCCCTCTCTACCAGGAAGTTTTAATAAAAGACATTACTTTCAAGAGATTTAACAATTAACTGTTTATTCAGTCATTTCTTTGCACTTTACAGCTGGAATTCTGGAAACTCAAACACAACATCTTTGCCTGTGAGCTTCTTGTAGACACCAGAAAATGTTTCTACCTGCAAAATAAAAAGGAACAGAAACTAGTTATACACTTATTATCATTTTCTTCTTCTGTAACTATGCATCAAGTCTGAGAAACTACAGGGATATAAAAGACAATGCCCACAAGCATTCAGAACTGAAGATAAACTTATTGTACAACATTATGGAATTTAATGGCGTCTCATGCTTGTGCTAAATGTAAGCCCGCAATCAGAAGGGCAGAGCAGTCCGCAATCAGCTTTATGGGGATCAAGATGAGGGCTGAGAAATGTTTCATTATTATGGCACGCGTATCTCTGGTATAACAAAGAAAAAATACACTCCAACTTCCAAAATCATATAATAAGAGGTGCTTTAATAAAAGTCTGGCAGGAAATTAAAGTTATATTCTACCCTAAAACACCTAAATGGATATCACCTTTAGAAGCCTATATTAAACCAACTCTAATTACTGAACAGAACAAATTACAGGATGTTGTTAGACAATTATGATAAACTGAAATTATGTGAAAGTATGAATCTATCTTGGTGGGAAAAACATCAACTGGTGACTATGAAACAGACAAGAAAATTGGGTTTATGGAGAAAAATACAGAGATGGACAATGCATGGCTTAATACAACAGAAAAAAATATTAGAAAAATATATGAAGTGTTGTTAACTGATGAAATGCATGAAGAAACCATTAAAAAGTGTATGATTGATTGGATGGTGGACTTTGACTACACAATTGAGATAGAAAAGTGGGAAAAGATATGGAAAACATTAAAATTTTCACCTGCAGTTGCTCATAAGGAAAATTTATATAAAATGTTTCATAGATGGCACTGGTCACCGATAAGATCTCCAGATGTTTTCCCTACTGTTCTAATTTATGTTGGAAATGCAAAAAAAATGTTGGTACATTTTACCATATGTGGTGGCGCTGTAGGAAAGCTCAAAAATTTTGGAAAAAAATACAAAAACTTGTATTGGATATATTAAAACTCAAGATACCGTTATCACCTGAAATATTTCTATTAAATATGATCCCGGAAAACATAATCAAGGAGGAAGCAAAACTATTGGTACATATATTCACAGCAGCAAGATTAAGCTGGGCTAAAATTTGGAAAGGTGAAGAATCCCCATCCGTAGAAACAATTATAGACAGAGTGACGGATATTGCAGAACTAGATAATGTCGGCCACAGAGTTAAACAAAAAGATAGAACGCACTATCAAAAAGTATGGGTAAAATTCCACGATTGGTTAGAGCGAAGACAATGACTCCAGACAATGACTAGATAATGTCGGCCACAGAGTTAAACAAAAAGATAGAACGCACTATTAAAAAGTATGGGTAAAATTCCACGATTGGTTAGAGCGAAGACAATGACTCCAACCTGATTGTTAACAAAAAGCACTAATTTATATATGTAACTTTGTATAGGTAGTTTGTGTTTGTGTTTAGTAGAAACTAACTGTTTTGGTTAATTTAAAGCAAACAAGAAGGATATGTAGAAATATTTCTCAAGGTTAATCTACTTTGCATTGATCGTTATGTTAAGAAATTACTATGCTTACTTTCGAATAATGTTATACTTATACAATAATAAAATTTTTCAAAAAAAAGAAATGTTTCATTATGCCTTAAACAAAGCAAACATATAAACAAAACATGGCAGTAAAGGAGAGTTGCAGCCAGGGCATATTTGTGTGTCCGTACTCACCAGTACTAAGTAGTGGCACATTTTTTTCAGTGCTCTCCCAAGTCCTAAATGTGCACCAGCCCATCCCACTTGGCCAGAGAAAGAGGGGGGGGCAGCAGGTTGGGGCAGGCATGCATGGAGCTGCCAGGGCAGGCACACAGGGACCTGAGCCACCCTGGCCAGGAAGAACGCACAATGAATTGAGCTGACATGGGTGGCAGACATGGACCTAAGTGTGCACAAACCCCGGCACACCCCAAGCCGCTGTACCTGAATCAGGTGGTTAGAAGGAACCCAGCAAGCTGGGTGGGTGCGGAGCTGAATCCTCTCTTCCTTCCTCCTTTAAGGAGAGGGGGCGGCCCAGGTGACAGAGGGCCGGCCCAATAAGCCAAGTGGCTGCAGAGCCCAACAGCTGCAGTGGAGGAGCTTGCGGGGGAATAGGCCAGAACAGGGTCAGAAGGAAGAAGATTCAGCCGTAGAGAAATCGCTGGTGGTCACCTGCGCTTCCTCCCTCCCTTGTGGGAGCATGGGAGGAGAAAGCTGGGCAGGGGAAGGAAGGCCGGGCAACAGGGAGAGCTGCCACAGCCCTGGGCAGGCAAGGCGCCCCTGCTGCCTTATGAGCCAGAGGGGTGGGGAGCCCAACAGAAGAGGAGGTGGTGGCAGTCAATTATCTGCTACCCCTCCCTCCCTTGTGGGGCAGCAGTGAGATTTTTTCACTCCTAAAGCAAAAGATTAACGATCGAGTTAAACTTCTGAATTCCTTCTCGAGGTACCTTTGGCAAATAGGGTTGCTAACTTTAGCAGCCCTTGCTCCCATGTCTGTAAGAGCAGCTCAGTCTGCAGTCATGAATACTGATTGTAAAAAGGCACATGAAGCTCCTCTTAGGTCAGAGGCTTCTCTCGTCAGCATCTAAGCAAGAGTGCACATTTGGGAAGGCAAGCAGAGAAAAAAGTCACTATGTCCCCAGATCCGATCTCACTGCTGCATTGAACTCACAGGTCACCTTACATCAGGCGAACCACAGCTTCTCAGTCTCACACCACTGTTTGCAGCCTGGAGATAATCTATATATCTAATAGCCAAGTGGCCCCCTCCGTGCGGATATCTAAATCCGCACCGGGGGGGGCACTTGGGGGGCAGGGAGTTTTCTGCATACGTGGGGAAAATCCTAAAAGTTAAAAAAAACTTTTAAGGGGATATTTAAATCCCCCAAAAGTAAGTGTTCCCTGCACATGCGCAGAGAACGCTTTGGCCGCTGTGGGGAGAAGGTGGGAGATGGCTGGGCGGGCCTCAGGCCTCGCCGCCAGCAGTTGAATGGGGGAGGGGGTGGGAGGCGGCTTGGGAGAAGGCTTACCTGCTGCTGCTTCCTCCTCCTGTGGAGCTCCTCCTGCTTCTGCAGGTCGGGAGCTGTGGGGAATACCCCCTCCCGCGAGTATCGTAGGTCCGCCTCTTGTCTATATACTAATAGCCAAGGTGCCCCCTCCATGTGTGAAGGGGGCCACAGAGATTTTTCTGCACACTAGGGGGCTCCTCAGATGTGCAGAAAAATCCTAAAAGTAAAAAAAAAAAAACTTGGGGGGGATATTTAAATCCCCCCAAAAGTAAAAGCATTCCCTGCGCATGCGCAGAGAACGCTTTGGCTCTTTGGAGGGGGAGGTGGCTGTGAACTGCTCAGGCCTCGCTGTAGCCAGGGGAAGGAGGGAGAAGACTTGGCAGGCCTCAGGCCTCGCCACTGCTGCTGGGGAGGGGGGGGGGGCAGGAGAAGGTTTGGTGGGCTGGCAGCTATGAGCCACTCAGCCTCACCACCACTGGTGCCGGGGGGGGGGGGAGAGGAGGGAGAAGGCTCACCCGCTGCCGCTTCCTCCTACTGCAGAGCTCCTCCTGCTTCTGCAGGCCAGGATCTGTGGGGAATACCCCCCCCACGAGTATCACAGGTTCCCCTTCTTGTACTGATCTATATTACAGCGCTGTTGTAAGGATTTCCAGATAACGCTGTGTATCCAACCACACCATTAAGAAAAATTGAGTATTGTTTTCTTATGAAAAAGCAGCAGTGATCCCCCTCTCCTGCTGCAGCCTACTGAGCCCTCCAAAAGGTTGTTCCTGTAGGTTAATAGACTCTCAGGAACAGCCTAGTGGGGGATCTGCAGAGGGAGGGGGGGAACATGTGTAACACGTACTGGCACCTTCTTTTTTAAAACGCAAAAAGCACCAGTTGTAGCAACCACCTAATCTACCTTCACAGCCTTCCTAGCAATTGTTCAACAATTTTAGTGTGTTTCCAGTACTCAATGTTTAACTGCAATCATGCTGTGAACTGGTGCTGATATGCCAGCATTAAAGACGCAGTAATTATCTGTGTCAACCCCAATACTGATACCTGCCAATCCATGATATTATACTTTACTCCAAACACTGGTTAAGAAACTTAGGGCACTGCACAGAGTGCTTCTTCTATCATCATATCAGCCTTTAGGCCTATAATCTCCATTTTTTGGTGTGAGTGAGGATTTGAACTCCACCTTCCAAAACCCAAGATCAGCACTCTAACCAGACTACTACGATGGCTTTGAAAATGTATTAGCTGCCTCAGCTAATACATTTCCAGATATATAAGTTGCTGAGAAAGAGAACTCGTGAAGGGACCCCAAGATGAGTACCTAACAGTTCCAACACAAATCTACTACGGCAACCCAAACTCAATCCCTGCTATTCAATTATCATTTCTCAATTTAGCCAGCTCAAAGTACCAACACCACCGACATACAAATCTCACCTGTCTATAGTTTGCTTTAAAAATGGCAGCTTCCCAAAAGGGTTCTTACCTTGTGTTCAACATTGTTCTGTTGAGCTTTGTCTAAGTGGACCTTTATAAGCCGGCTGCCATCCAGTTTTACGCGGATTCTCTTGCCCACAATTTCACTTGGGAAAACCAGGTCTTCAAGAATGGCATCGTGTACTGCAGTAAGTGTACGGCTAAAAAGAACAATTCAAGTGTTTTTACTATGCCCCAGCCAGCTTCAGGTTAATCTCTTTCCTTCCATGTTAAAGTTGATACTGAACTACCATACTGCCTCATGTCATGGATACGGTTTGAACTTGGCAATTAGACCCTATTAAGGAAACGCTCAGCTGCCACACAGTTGTTAGCAGAAACATTCACAGGCACCCCGTGTGTCGTAAGCCACCCCGAGCCCGTCCGCGGGGAGGGCGGGGTATAAATATGACAAAATCAATCAATCAATCAATTATACTGACAGTCCTTGAAGGGCTCACTAATAACAGTAGCAAGGCAATATGCTACAATTGATTTCCAAAATTGTGCAGAAGTAGTTGAATAAAGGTACTCAGTCCATCAGCCCATTCAACTAGTTTTTCCGCTTCGACTTGAGCCGATAGGAACAAATTCTCAAAGTACTTAGGTTTAACTAACTTGCGAATCATGAGATTTTAAAAAAATCTCATCTGACAATACACTACCAATTGGCTTTTGTCGCTCACTGTTCATTTTCAGCAACTGTCGCTGACCGAACCATCCACCTTTCACTACTTTTGATTTCTAAAACGGCAGGGATGCCCCATGGCCACTCAAAACACCAAAAAGGCTATGTACTCAAAGCAGAGCTTCTGACTAAAATTACGGCCAGTTACTTTTTGCCTAATGCAGCAGTGACCAGTCTCACAAGGACACCAAATGAGATAAAGCTTATTTCCCACAAACTAGAGAATTATGAGTTAGGCAGAACTTCAACAGGCCCACTAGTCTCCCAAGTATACAGAAACACTCACAGCTGCCAAGTTCCCACCACCACCACATTTTTACTGCTATAGGAAAAGAGATGGGACAACAGCATCACACTGCTGACCAGCTCAGCTCATGTCTGGATTAGGGGTGTGCATTCCCATCTACCCAAACCAAAAATATACCTGAAAAACACCTTACCAGTATTTTGGGGGTGTATTTCGGCATCCCAAATGTATTCAGGTTTTTCTCAGGAAACCCACACCCCATCCCAGATATATATTTGGGGATTACTGTTCAATCTGAAAACAGAGGGGAGGCAAGAGCAGACTGCTCACGCCTCTCAGCTGTATGTCAGTTCTACTACAGTCCCTTTAAAGTTTAAAGAGACTGCAGAAGACAGCCCAAGGATCAGGACTGGCTGTGCAGGGGGGGGGGGGGGGCGCAGACTGTTCCCACTGGCTCGGCTTGAGGCTGGCTTCTCGTGCAGCCTGGTTTAAACTGGGCTGCAGGAGAGGCTGTCCCAGCCAGGACCTGTGTGCCTCGGGGAGCCATCTCCCCACAGCATGCAGATCCTGGAGCTGGCTTTTTTCTTTTCTAATCTGGTATTTTTCTTCTCAGGTCTGTTGGACCCTAAAAATCTCAGGATTTCCAGTAAATCCCGGATCTGAATAACGTACTGGTATTGGGATATGGGATTTTTTGGAAATACTGGATTTTTTTCAGTTACAATAGACCCAAACCAAAAAATACTGAATTTAAAATAACTGCACATCCCTAGTCTGGATGGGTCATGGGAGCACAGATGTCATAGAACCCGCTGTAAGAATCTATTAGGTTGAAGCCAGCTCTGCATTCCTGAGAACAAAAGCTTTAAACCTGTTTCTAGTACGCATATCCAGTTAAATGTAACTAATTAGACAGTACAAACATCAGAAAGGTGCTATCAAGCAACTAGTTCCTTGTAGCAACTGGCAGTCCTTGACCTTGCGTGATAAACCACAGGATGGACACAACCAGTGTTCCCTCTAAGCTGAGTTAGTGTGAGCTAGCTCCCAGTTTTTTAGCCTCCCGGCTCACACATTTTTGTCTTGGCTCAGGAAGGATGGCTCTAGAGCAAACTAATTTATGCAGCGGCCAAATCGCTGGCTCACAACTTTAATGCCAGGAGCTCGCAAAGCAGAATGTTTGCTCACAAGACTCCAGAGCTTAGAGGGAGCATTGGACACAACTCAGGGCAAAACATAGCAGAAAGAAATTGAGCGCTATGAGGGACACCACTGGCAGAAGACAAAAACGCGGCAAAGTGATTGCTGTTAATCAAGAACAACCGAAGTTGTCAAATCAACTGAACTAGTTCACCACCTGCACTGGCACACCGCAAATAAGGAAAGCGGTTTCAGGAATGTGCGAAGCTGCTTTATACAAAGGCAGACCATATTACTAGCTCTATTACTGTTTACTACAGCTACAGTAACGCTCAAAAATTTAGCAAATAATTTAGTGGTAACTCTCTGCATTACATTCAATGAGTGTTATAGCTAGTGAACGTCTTCCTTGCATCTTCAAACTGTAAACTAGATATCCATTCTAGCAATGGAGGATTACCTATCAAAACAAAACTTTTAAAACATATGTACTTTAGCACTGTTTCTTGCATCATCTCAAGAGCATAAAGGCCAGCACATTACCTCCTGGGGCGTTTCTGCTTGTTTTTTGTGCGGCTTTTTCTTGTTGGTTTTGGCAAAATTCTTCTCTGTAAAGGAAGAGAACAGGGCAGCCCATTAGAACTATTAACAGACCGGTATTTTACCTGATATCCTACAGCACAGTTCCAGTGTGATACTATGCTCTGTACAGCTGAGTGCAAACTGGTAAGAGTCCAACAAAACATAAATATTTATGTGAATGTAGCCTCCAGCTAAGGTTTAGCGCAGCATTCACAGGCAATGAAAAATTGCTCTACTTCCCCAAACCCCTTTTGTTTTCCTAACGGGAGTGTTTTTGCTGAAGACTACGACAAGCTTCCACATACCTGAGCAATGAACACCACATGCTTTCCGCTGAATTTTTTCTCCAGCTCACGAACTAGCCGCACCTGAATCTTCTGGAAAGATTTCAGCTGAGGGACTGGTACAAATATGATGATTGCTTTTTTACCGCCACCCACTTCAATTTCCTAAGTAAGAACAGACACCTGTTTTGAAGTAACCAGGAATGAACGCAGCCTGCATTTTTAAATAAAGCTCGCATTTACAGCTCAGCAGCCACGAAAAAGATCTTGACTAAAGCATCAAACGCCAGCAACAAGCTTGCTTCTCCTGACTAAATAGAAGTACTCTAGCATTGATCAAATACAAAAAAACTGCATGCTCAAGGATAAACATGTTATCTAGCACAATATCAGATTTTTTTGTGTTTTTATGTGCATGTGTGTGTGTTTGTGCACCTGGAAGTCATGGCAACCTCTGGTGACAGACCCCTACTGGGGATATAGAGGATATTCAGAGAGGTGGCTGAATAAAGCCCACCCCCACCCCCTATTTCAAAAAGGTCTCCCATCCAAGTACTTGCCAGAGTCTATCCTGCTTAGCTTCCAAAATCTGAGAAGATCAGGTTTGCCTGGGCTCTCCAGATCACAGCTAGCACAACATTAGATTTATTAACTTCAATCATTGAGAGCCAGTTTGGTGTAGTGGTTAAGTGCGCGGACTCTAATCTGGGAGAACCGGGTTTGATTCCCCACTCCTCCACTTGCACCTGGCTGGATGACCTTGGGCAAGCCATAGCTCTGTACCAGCTGTTCTCTCAAGGACAGTTGTCTCAGAGCTCTCTCAGCCCCACCTACCTCACAGGGTGTCTGTTGTGGGGAGGGGAAGGGAAAGGAGTTTGTAAGCCGCTCTGAGACTCTAAGTGAGTGAAAGGTAGGATATAAATCCAATCTCTTCTCTTCTTCTTCATGATTTTTTTGGTTTTTAAACTATGCAACTATTCATGTACACCTGGTGTTCACATAGGCGTTTTACAACCACCAAGAACAAGTCAGACCAATATCCACTTAGCCAGCTACCCCAACGCTGTTTTAACACCTGTTGAGTGAGCAGAAACCACAGGACATTTAAAAAAATCTATCCAGTGCTATTTATTCTTAAATTCGTAACTTCTGAATTTAGCATTAGAAGATATTCAGCTGTTTAAAAAGGTCTTCTACTCCAATTTACAGCTTAGTTTTCAAAACAGGAAGATAACTTGTGCACTGCCAGAGCATTTCACGCACTCCTCATTCAAGGGAAGAAGTGATGTGACAGGGTAGTCGCACATCCAATAAACGGCAGCGGACAAAAAAAATGAGTACTTGCCTGAGAAACTCTGAACCTCCTGCTTTACTTTGAGGCTAGCCATATTTTAGGTGGCTCACCTGGACAAAAAAAGCAAACAAAGAGCGAACCCCCTTGTTCATGTGTTAGACAGCTAACTCTTATGCATGGGGTACATTTTACATAGATGTGTCCTGCATGGTTTGTCTCCTCAGCAACCACAAGCACTGAGAAGTTGTAGGAATATACAGGACGCCTCCTTCACCAGCTACATCAGCCAGAGAGGAAAAAACTTCCTGTCCAATGTTGTGGAATGGGACCATACGTCATCGAACCTCACAGAGCTACGCTCCCCATATGCCACTTGGGCAGAGCCATGCAAGAGCCGCCTTGCTGGATGCCCACATTGGGCTCGTTCTGAAGCATCAGCCAGAAGAAACAGGTGGACCTGATTTGATTTCCCTTACAAACCTATTTGTTAGGGAATTCAATTTAAGATAACACTTGACTATGGCATACAATACTGAGCATCGAGCATCACTTAATACACAAAGGGCGTACAAGATATACATTATGACCCGAACTGCAGCCTGCACGAGCAGGAAGCATGATCTTCGGCTACCTTCGCAGCTGTGATGTTCAATTCTCTCAGCTGAGCCTTCAAGTCAGAGTTCATCTCCAACTCCAGAAGAGCCTTGAAGGAAGCGAGAGAACATAATATGTTAATCTAAACAAACTAAGTCTGAAAACAACTGACCACACCTGCTCACAACCACAAGGAAAAGTCACTAAGCGACAGTGTTATTTTGACAAGCGCAGGTCAAGGACCCTTGCAAAACACAGTTACAGCAAAAGGATCAAAGACAGCCCTGAGCTCTCATTTCAAACACACTTGACAGCTTCCATTATTGGTAGAGTAAATTCTAACGCATTTTGATTGTAGCTCTGAAACCATTAGGGTGATGCCTTGATTCATCTCACACAGCAGCCTGATTTTTAACCACAGCATCAAAGTAGTTGTGTTAATCTATATCACAGCATCGACATGAAGTTGAATGAGTTACTGCAGACTGGGTCTAGAAGACTTTAGTCCTGATGTTGGCTCCTACCAAAACACAGCACTTACCTGGGAGATGCCAGACTCAAATTCATCTGGCTTTTCGCCATTGGGCTTCACAATCTTTGCACTGGAACTGAACATGGCCGTTCTATATTCCAAAACAAAAACAAACAATGCTTCAATGTTTGCTATTAAGAACAAGTTCCTCCTTCCAATAAACAAAGCAGATGATTGAGGGCCTCTATGATCCACACGTAAGACCCCAAGTCTCAACTGTCTTGTTACATTATAACTTTGCTGACTTGTACATTATTAACGCAATATACGACAGACAGGGCCACTAACAGCAGTTAAGCTAAACACAGGAAGAAGCCTAGAGATCGCAAGCACACAGCTCAAGCAAGAAGCCCCGGTTCTATTTGCAACTGAGACATGAGTTCACTGGGTTGCCTCAGGACAGACACTGTTTACAGGGGCTTCAGCCTTCCACACATGTGTTATCCCCTTGTTACATCTGCTTCACAAATTTGCCCCCACAATTGCCAAGACCATTAAGTGAGAAGCTTCGAGAAGTTCAACATGAACACAAAAAGTGTTGCTGTTTGTAAACGCAACAGAGATTACCACCCCCACACGCCAGACAAGTAGTCACACAACACAAGACGTAGCCCATTTAATAGTGACAAACTCAAGACACCATATTCCAATGCAAAACTATGTACGCTACTGCGGGCACGCTGGGAGGGAAGGGAGGACATAAGATACACTACATGAGTAAACACGATCACAAATGAATAAGCCCACTTGCCAGCCCCTCTAGAGCTCTCACAACCGCAGTTATGACAAAGCCCAACACGGCACCCGATTCCCCAAGCTAAGCTGGGAACGCTGCAAGGAAGGGCCCACACACGCTAACTCCCCAGCCTGCGCATACCAGAGCTGGCAACTTAGCCGACCATGTGCCACCGCTGCCGCCAGCGAAGAAGAACGGGAGGTTGCTGGGAAGAGAAGGACCGGCCTCCACCTCCTCTTCAGATGCTCAGCTAAGGAAGCTGCTCTTGCCTGGCCAGCTGCCTGCAGAAGGGCGCCTAAGAGGGACGAGCCCCAGCCTGCGTGGGGGTTTCGGGAGAGGAGACCCCGCAGCCAGAGCTCCGCGAGCAGAAACCGGGGAGGCTCACTGCAAACTCCAGCGCTGCAAGCGGGCAGGGCAGGCCAGGCGGGCAGGCCCCCGATCCCCGCCCCCCCCCCCCCACGCCAGCGGCGAGGCCTCCCCTCCCCCACCGCCACCCAGCGCAGGATCCGGCTCCTTCCCCGGCACAGGCCAGCCATCGGGGACTGGAGGGCGGCGAATCGGGCGCATCCCGAGGCAGACCTCTCCGCCAGCCGGGCTTCCCCCGGCTCAGCGCAATATTACCGGAGCCGCGACAGAAAAACCCCCGCCACCCTGCAAGCCAGGCCCCGAAGGATGGCACCTACCTCTTGCAACGCCGGCCTAAGGAAGAGAAAGAGCTATCGCGAGAACACCGAAAGACTCCCCTGCCCGGGAAACCAGGCAGCCCCGCCCACCTAGCGCTTGGACGCCACACCCGGAAATGGGCTAGTAGAATCACTTCCGACCTTACTTGAGCTCCAGGGCGGGAAATCGGCTTGGGAAGGACCAATCCGCGTTCGACCGGGGAGGGGGGGGGGGGGACCGAACTGTGCCGCCTGGCGTTTCCTTCGAAGTAGAGAAAGTGGGCGGGGGCAGCTGCCCAAGTGTGAATGAAATTATTATTTTGTTAGCTTTCTCTTCCCAGCCGAAGGAGAGACGCGTGTCTAATTATAAGCAAAGTCTTAGATTCAAGTGAAACTGAGTAATCACTTTCTCTTCTTCACGAGTTGCCTGTCCCTTTAACACTTACATCAACAAAAAGTGTGTGGGTACACGCATGCATCCTTGTATAACAAATGTAAAGTAAATATTAACGCCAAACAGGGTTGTATTAATATGCATTTTCCTTTTTAGCTACCGCATCACACTGCTGACACATGATCATGTGTGGACTACTAAGACCCCTAGATCCTTTCTGCACAGACTACTGCCAAAATAAGACACCCCATCCTATAATTATGCATTTGATTTTTCCTACCTAAATGCAGAATTTTACATATATCCCCATTGAAATTCACAACTACCTCTGCCCTACACTTTTTGTTTTAGCTACTCTGTCTTCTACCGTAGTTGCTACCTTTAGTATCATCTGCAAATTTAATAAGCATTCCCTCTATTCCTTATCCAAAACTGGACTTTTTTTGTAGAAAAAGCCCAGCAGGAACTCATTAGCATAATAGGCCACACCCAACAGCAGAAACTCTAGCATATTAGGCCACACCCCTAACAGCACAGCTCCCTCCCAGGATCCGCTTCCAGTGCCCTGTGGCTTGCAGGGCTCATGGGGAACCAGAGGAAAGAAGGAAGTTTCTGGATCAGCTTCCCTTGGTGCCCCACCGCTGCAGGGCGCCTGGAGAACCCAAGAAGGGAAGGCAGTTTAAACTACCTTCTCTCCCTAAATTGGCTTGGCTTCCCCAGGCGCCCCGCAACTTGCGAGGCGCCTGGGGGATGGAGGGGGGGAGAGGGTGGAGGCTGTAGGTGTGACCAACTCAGAAGCCAGCCAGAAACTCCTGTGCGTTCCTGCCCCAAAATAACCCTGATCCAAATCATTGATAAAGATGTACAAAACAGGTCCCAGGACAGATCCCTGAGGTACTCCCCTTGTCACTCCTCTTCAAGAGGATGAGGAACCATTAACAAACGCTTTTGGGCTGTGATCTGTCAACCAGTTTCAGATCCACCTAACATTAATAGGATCCAAACCTCGTTTTACCAACATCAATAAAAATATTATGTGGAACCTTATCAAAAGCCTTACTGAAATCAAGATTAAATATGTCTACACTGCATTCCCCTGATCCAGCAAGGTAGTAACTTTCTTGAAAAAAGAGATAAGGTTAGTCTGGCATGACTTCTTGAGAAACCCATGTGTATTTCTTTTTCAGAACAGTATATTACAATACTGAATGTAATACAAGGAATGTTGGAATGTTTGGCTGCCATACAGTACAGCCATCTCAAAACAGAAAAAATTGCTGTTAAGTGATCTCCATGCCCGAGAGGAATGAATGGAGAATCTCAATCTTATTTTGACATATTTATTGATTTACAACTTTTGACCTTATAACCTTAGCTCGTTAGTTTTCTTTTTGCATATCATAAAACATCTTCATCGTGTCACATGTTAATTTGCTGTTCAGCCTGTCTAAGTTTGAAGCTCACCTTCCTTCCAATGTATTTGAAAAAGTGTGTGTGCACACAAAAGCTCATACCTTGAATAAAACTTTGTTGGTCTTAAAGGTGCCACTGGACTCTAAATTTGTTCTACTGCTTCAGACCAACACGGCTAACCACCTGGATCTACTTACCTGGCAGCAAGCCCTGTTGAACACAGTGGCACTTACAGCTAAGTGGGTTTACATTCAGGGTTGTGCAGGAAGAAAGCTTGTGTACTGGTTAATTTATTATTTTAAAAAAGTCAAAATGACGATTAGGGGTCTAAATTACTGACTGGTCAAAAAAACTATGTTTGGCTATAGATTCAGGTGGGTAGTTGTGTTGTTCTGAAGCAACAGAATGAAGTTTGAGTCTTGTAGCACCTTTAAGACCAATAAAGTTTCATTCTGGGTATAAGCTTTCATATCTGAAGAAGTGTGCATACACACAGGAGACTGGATTTATACCCTGCCCTTCACTACTTGAAGGAGTGTCAGAGCGGCCTACAATCTCCTTTTTCTTCCCCTCCCCACAACAGACACCTTGAGGGGTAGGTGGGGCTGAGAGAGCTCTCTTGAGAACTGCCCTTGAGAGAACAGCTCTGAGAGAATTTATGACTGACCCAAGGTCACACCAGGAGCTGCATGTGGAGAAGTGGGGAATGAAACCCGGTTCTCCCAGATTAGAGTCCTTCCTCCTAACCACTATACCAGCCTGGCTCTCAATTAAACCCATTTTGTTGGTCTTAAAGGTGACACTGGACTCAAACTTTGTTGTTTGGCTAGAATTCCACAGGAATAGCCATGTAATTCCGATGGCACGAGAGTTCCACGGGAGTCTTGTGGCACCTGAAAGGCAGGCCACTCCTTCACATACCAGGAATGGATCCTCATTAGGGTTGCCAGTCTCCAAGTGGTGGCAGGAGATCTGCCAGAATTACAACTAGTCAAGTCAAGTCAAGTCAAGTCAGCCTTAATTGGCATAAATTAGAAAAACAATTTCTGCATGTTAAAACCCGTTATAAACACATATATAAAAATTCTAAAAGAACCTTTGGCGCAACTTTAAGACCAGACAAAGAAACTTGGCCACCTTCTCCGTGGTGTCCGGACTGGAATCTCTTAGAAGTCTATGCACCTTGAGTGCATCAGAACAAGCACCCATACTAGTTAACAGAGAATGTAAATGTGTGCTCCTTAGATCTACATACAAGTCACAGTGCAAAAGCACATGAGTAATTGATTCCACACAGCTCTTTCTGCATGGGCAATAACTGGCCAAATGCGAAACCTTGTTAAATCTGCCATATAAGATGGCTGATGGCATAGCATTGCATCTGGCCAGGGTAAACGCTCTGCGTTGCTGGGGTACCTGCAGAGATGTTAGGTATGAGGCTATCGGCCCTATTGGAAGGGGAATCTCAAAATTCAGAGGGGAGCAAGTTCTATTAGCTATGCTATATAAATTTTGTCGCTCCGAATCTAACAGCCTGGTTTTAATTTGATGAAATGCTGCAGCAAAAGGCATCATGGACAGGGTTTTCAAGGAGAGACCCAGTTCATTGATTTTCCCTTCAATGTACGCTGACCAATTAGAAAGGTTAAGCTCGGGGAGCATATGGTGTATAAGGCTCCCCTGTTCAAAGTTATAATGGAGGCGGAGCCAATATTTGAGAGTTAAAAGCCACGCCAAAGTCTCTATCCGAGATGAACCAGTTTCCAAGTATATAACAGCGTTCGGTACACAATTAGGTAGGGCCATAATTTTCCGCAAAAATTTGGATTGAACACGTTCAATGGCGAGGTCAAAGGCTCTAATCCAAATTGGGATACCATACAATAGCTGGGAGCTAACTTTGGACCTGAAGATTTTAATTGTGGCTGGCACAAATTGGTTGCCCCTGCAGTAAAAGAATCGAGCTATGGCCGATGCACTAGCACTGGCAACCTTCGCCACACATTTACGATGAGTAGACCACCTAGCGTTATATTGAAAATACATTGTATCACCCTATCTCACCTTGTACAACTAGTCTCTGGGTTACAGAGCTCAGTACTCCTGGAGAAAATGGCACCTTTCAAAGGTGAACTCTAGGGCATTCTACTCCATTGAGTTCCCTCTCCTCCGCAAATCCCGTCCTCCCCAGGCGTCACTCCCAAAATCCCCAGGCATTTCCCAAGCCAGACTTGGGAAGTTCCCAATGGGAACCCTATCCTCACAGCAGCTGGCAAAGTGCACTGTAGTCCGAGAAAATGTATACCGAAATGAAATGTTTTTAGTCTGAAGGTGTCACAAGCAATGCTCCCTCTAAGCTGTGGAGTCTTGTGAGCAAAAAGTCTACTTTGCGAGCAACTGGCATCAAAGCTGTGAGCCAGCCATTTGGCTACTGCATAAATTAGTTCGCTCTGGAGCCCTCCTTCCTGAGCTAAAGACCTGTGCGCTAGCTCACACTAACTCAGCTTAGAGGATACACGGGTCACAAGACTCCTGTGCACGTTTGGTGGTTTGGAACGTCCTGCTGTATGTAGCAAAAGCTTACTACTTGCTCCTTCTAGCCCCGACCTCTTCGGGAATTCAAGAGCTGCTAGGGGTTAAAAGGTACATATGTTGGCGGGAAGGGCCATTTGCTCTTTTCCAGAAGCTCCCCCCTCACTATCAGTCCATCAACAGTGAGCAAGAACCAACGACGTGAAAAGGGGGGTAGTATTAGAAAAGACACCGCATTTTACGCTGGTCCTCTAGCTCTTTCTCCTTTGTGTTCCCCCTCTTTTTTCCTTCTGTGGTTCTTCCTGGCGGTCTGCAGGCGGAGTCCTGGCACAGGGTCGAGTCGCGTGTCTTCGCTGCTGTTTTGCCACTTTGGAGCAGAGGCGTGTTTGGTCGATCTCGCCGGCCCCGCGAACAAGGTGAGTACGGAGGAAGGAGACAGAGGCAGAGCGAGCGTCGCGGTCTCAATGAAAAGAGGGAAAGAAAAAAGACATTTGTGCTGCAACTCTCTCTCTTTTGCAATGCAATGAGGTCAGGGCGTTATTTCACACGGGATACGTGCTAGAATCGGAGAGCTACTTGGGTGGGCATATGTGCCTTCTTCCATCCATCCTCCTGACTTCGTGAACTGACCTCCCGATTCCTTTTTCTCGAGCCTCCCCCGTTTCGAGGGGCAAAAAACCCACGCTTTCGATTTGATGATAAAATCGAGAAAACTTCACGCCAGTTCCGCGCTCAGAGGCATCCCTGCGTCTTTACTCGGTGTTTTGTGCCCGTTTAGTTGATCCCAATACAGCGTCTTACACGGATTTTTGTGTTTTGTTTTTTGGGGGGGGGGGGGGGGGGTTCTGACCTTACGTCAATTCACAAAACACCCTTGGCTTTTTTCCACCGCTGTTTCCATTTTCACATCCATTCACATCGTTATTAATAATCCGTCGAAGATTTGTTTTTGAGTCGGGGAAGAAGAAGAAGAGGGTGCGGTTATCTGAGGCTGCAATCACACACACTAAATAATCCACTTTCAGTGCACTTTCAAACTGGGTTTTGCCAGTTCACACATGTAAAATCCAGCTGGAAAGTGCATTGAAAGTAAACTATTTGGTGTGTGTGATCAGGGCCTGAGAGAGGCACCAGTGACTTTGGCTGGGATCACACGCACTAAATAACCCACTTTCAATGCACTTTCCAACTGGATTTTTACTGTGTGAACTAGCAAAATCCAATTCAAAGGTTCATTGAAAGTGGAGTATTTGGGGTGTGTGATCACAGCCCTGTACTTGTGACCGGTTAATTAGACCCGCATTGAAGCAGGTTGGTTTGCAGTCGGAATGAGGAAGTCCCTAGAAGAGCCCAAACCATTTTTCTCTGTTTTGGGAAGGGAGGTGCGCTCCCAGTTCGGCGGGACTTTGCACGGCATAAGCGCCCGTGCATGCGTAGTATGGCCGCAGTGGTACGGGGTCCCCGAGCGCGAGCGCTTCTATGCACAAGCGAGCTCCGTGGCGTTCAGAGACTTGCCCTCGAGGGCGTAGATTTGCAACCTGGGAAGAAATCGGGGAGGAAACGGGGCAGTTTCTTCCTAAACATCAGACGGGCACGTTCGCCCGGCGGACCGACGGGGGTTGGTGTAAAGAATGGACGGGGTGCTTCCTAGTTTGGAAATAGGCACGGTCCTTTCCCCCAGAGTTGTCGTCAAGAACGAATCGGGAACGCTAGGTTCGTTTTCCCGCCTTGGGAGAGGAGAGAAGTACGCGTGCGCAACGATATACGTTTTCCGGAGGGGGGGGGAAAAGAGTATTAATACGCTTGCGCATTTGTCGCTTCTCGCGCTGCTAACGTTTCGCCGCCAACCGAGGCGGAGCATTTAGTTCCGTTTCTTGGTTCCGCGTTTAAAATGCCGCCATGTGCGGGGCAAGTACCACGTAAGATTGCAGCGGCGGTTCAGAGAAACCCGCTCTGAGTCCTAGAAAGATCTCGTCCGTACCCAGTCCTTTTAGATACAAGAGCGATGGACGAGTCCCGGCTACTTTAAAGCGCGATCTGCTCGGTAGAAAGTACTGAAATTGACCCCCTATTCCGCACGGCTATTTGCATCGGGAACCGGAAGTGTACGACCGTTTCCCCGGCCAGAAAGCGGAGATGCGGGGGGGGGGAGGGTGTCGGCGCGCGCCTGCGTAGTTGAAGCCCGAAGGCGCCCCTTTGCTGCGCACGCGCGGAGTGGGCAGCGGGGCGTCATGCTGCGCCGGGCCTTGGCCCTGTTGTTTCACCCTTATTTC
This sequence comes from Lepidodactylus listeri, assembly GCA_029233225.1. Taxonomy (NCBI): domain Eukaryota; kingdom Metazoa; phylum Chordata; class Lepidosauria; order Squamata; family Gekkonidae; genus Lepidodactylus; species Lepidodactylus listeri. The sequence continues at coordinate 36,413,260 of JARCFY010000016.1, forward strand.
CTCCCCAGTGGTGGCAGTGGGGAGATGTTCTACGCCGTGCGCAAGGGCAGGAGGACGGGAGTGTATCGAACCTGGTAAGCGGGCCGAGGGGAGGGCGGGGCGTCGGGTACCCTGGTTCTCTTCCCCACTTCCGCCCCGCCGGTGGCGTCAGAGCGGCTCCCTGGATCTCTTCAGTTTGTTCCCCGATGATTCGGCGAGCTCGGTGGGGTTCAGTTAGGAGGGAATGTCCGTTCTTACGGCTAGGGTTCCGCCTTCCTTTCAGTTTGGGGGCGTCGGGAGTCATAACACAACTTGGGGGGGTCCCTGGCTTCTTAGCATCAGTTCGGGTGACACAAACAGACCCCGGGGCTGCAACACGTCAGCCAGGATGTGGTCCTAACCCAGGGGTGGGCAAACTTGCTTGACGCAAGAGCCGCATAGAATAAACGTGTTTGAGAGCCACAAGACATGAACAAATATGACCTGCTTTTATTGGAAAATAAGCAGATTTGCTTTCTATTAGCATTAAACGAGACGGCCAAAAATAATAACAAAAGGGGTAAAAGCAGATATTGATGATGATATTAATTTGCCCAATGGTATTTGTTTGCTAATGATATTTAGCTTCCCCGGCTGCCCTGCTGGGAGCCACATAATATATGTGAAAGAGCCGCATGCGGCTCCCGAGCCACAGTTTGCCCACCCCCAGTTTGCCCAACCTTTCGTGTGAAGTGTTGTCACTGAGAGTGTTGTTCATTGTGCTCGGTTGAAAGACAGTAAAGGAAGAAGGAAACAGGTTAGGAATGACATTTGAAACAACTGGAGGCCCCCCCCCCAATCCCCCTTAATGAGTTCACTCATTTGTGCTTATTTGTTGTTAATCAGGGTGAGAAATACAGATAACTTTAAACATGGGGAAGGGATTTTCAGGGGAATGGAATCCTGGCGCGGTGGGGGCAATGTGCTTAGCTGCTCCCTACCTTTCCTGCCCTGCCTTTATCACACAGCCTTTTTTTTGCCGCTTATCTCGTAATCTCTTTAATAGGGAGGAATGTAAAGAGCAAGTTGACAAGTACCAATATGCTAGTTTCAAAAAATTTGCCACAGAGGAAGATGCCTGGGACTTTGTAAATGGCGAGTCATCACAATCGGCAGGTAAGTCACAGAAAGAACTGGTGCTTTGCAGATACATGGAAGTGGGCATGATGTATTCCACGGTAAATACATCTTTGTATCAAACATGCCAACTATCAGTGCAATGGCCTGGTCATATATTTGGAATGGAATATTGGCTGTATTTTTCTTCAGATGGTGTCAGTTGAATTCTCAGACCAGTTACATAGTTTATTTCAGTTAGTTGGTGATCTGAATGTTCAGTTAAGTTACTTTTGGAATCAAGCTAGCTTTTAAAAAGTGAGATGTGTAGATCAGGTTAATATAAAAATGCATTTAAAATACCTACTGAAAAGTTGAAGCTGGAAGAATAAGGCATAGGTATGTATTCTGAATATCGTAACACTTCTCTGTGGTTAAAATGATCTGGAAAATCTTACAAAAGAGCCACCAGGTTATATCTTTACATGACGTCTCTTCCCATAAAGACATAATTCCCCACCCCCTCCTGGGAGCCTGTTTCACAAAGTAGGAGGTAGAATAGAAAAGGAAGGATAGTCTGCTATATATGCTTAATCAAGACCAGTTCCATTCTCACTGGATGTGAGAAATAGACAAGAAATTATTTAGTCTTGGTCTAGCAAAGGACAATAGATTGAGGTTTGGGGAAAGCAAATCTTTACTAACTACTAAGAAATTTATTAAAGACCTAGATCACTTTAGCTCAGTTATACGAATGTCCCTGATATGTGAGTGTCCATGAAATCGGCATATCATCCTCCTGCAAAGTAAACAATTTGCTGTTTATCACATCTCCACATTTGAAGCTGGATATTTGAGGAAGTCTCTATTGGAAGCTTACATATTATGAATGGACTAATTGTTGGCACAGAGCACTTTAAATATCAGTAAACTAATTTTCATCGTACCTTCCTTGGACTATGATTGAGTGTTGCACCTTACTAAGAGTCTGTTGAACCTATGGATGATTGTTCTGTGGTATAAGTCAGTGTTAATATAGTTGTTTACAATTGCTTAGTTATTGTTTCACGGTTGTTCCTTATCTTTGTTTCTACACAGTTTTTTGGCATTTCTCCATCTCTAACCACCCCAGGCTATGTAAAATTAGTAGTAGTTCCTCATTGCCGTAGAGCATTTATGCTTACATGTTTAAACACTGCCCCTTCAGCTGTCCCATTATATGGGAGATATTGTAATCTACCTTACTCAGATAGGCTTTGCCAATGTGGCCTGAAAAGAGTTGACTCCTTACCCCACACGATTCTGGAATGTCTTTACTATAATTTCTATTGTGAGTTATGGAGTACCTCTGTTTTTAACAAAATTATATTCTGTCTTATTTAAAAAAAAAACATAGTCACTTGTCTGTTGGTGGATAAAGATCCACGGATTTTGCTGAATGTGGCCAAATATCTCTCCACCATATTTCCCTTAAAGAAACAAAGGCTCCTTCTTCATCACTCTAGATGGCTAGATCAAAGGAGCTTGAAAGAAAGGAAAGAGACAGGCTCTGGTTGATGCCAGGCTCGCTTTCTTAAGCAGGGGAACACTCAGTAGGTAGTAGCCAGGGCCATAACCAGTGGTGGGGCACACGGGGCAGTGCCCCCTTTCAAATCTGCAGCGCCCCCACCCCGATCTTCTAGTCACCAGCACTGGAGAAGCTGGCCAGCATGCCCAAGGTGGAGCCCAACCCCCAGCCGACCTGGGCACAGTCCGGCAGCCTGCCTCATGCCTTGCCTCTCTCTGTGCCGAGGGCAGCTTCTCCAATGGGAAGGACAGCGGCAAAGAGATAGACACGGGAGACTGAGGGCCAGGTGCACCCGAGCAACCCTCCCTGGCGCACTGAACCGAGGGAGAGGGCCCGGATTCCCCACCCACCTGCATCCCCTGTCCAGTGCCGCTCAGGGTGCGGGAGAAGGAGCCCGGCCCCCAGGTCTGAAGGATCTCCAAACAGGTCTTGCCACTGCGGGATCCCAACTCTGTGCACTTCTTCCCTGGATTCCCTCCCCGTTCGTCTAGTTCCCAGGCAGCGCTGGTGCCGCCTCTCGCCTTCCCGACCCGCTCGTGGTCTTCACTTCCGTCCCTCCACAGCCCCTGTTGTCATTCCGTACTTCGTCTTTGGTCGCTGGAGGGGGAGGATTCAGTGCACTTTTTTGAAGACTCCAGGGTTTTGCTTTGCTCTTCGGTGGAAGGAGGCAACACTACCTGGCCTGCCAAGAAGCAGGAAGAACTGGCAACTAACTAAGCAGCTAAAAGGGATTTAAGAAACCCAGGCAGAAATGATACATCCACCCCATGCCCCCGAGCACCTGTGATTTTCTTTGATTTGGTTCCAAGATTGATGTATGCTAACTCATTTAATTAGCGGGGGGGGCCCCAGCACAACCCTGCCCCCTGGAAAAAATCTTGGCTACGGGGCTGGTAGTAGTTGGAGCACGGAGACAGTCCTTGAGGTAAATACATGCCACTAAATTAACTATGGGGAAGTTCCACTGAAATGGACCACTCATAGTTTTAAGAAGCTAGAAAAGGAAAGCTGCATTTATTTATTGATCGAATGATTGAAATTATAGTCCGCCCTCCCCATGAACGGGCTGAGGGTAGATCACAACAGTAGCTAGGCTGTTTGGCATCACAGACACAATAATAAATAGCTAATTAAAACATTAAAAATGTACACTTCGCTGAAAATCAATCCCACTTAACTTGTTCCGAGGAAAACAGGTGAAGTTTGATTGCAAGACTGATCGGGTACAGTTTTAAAGTGCTTAAGATCTGGGTCTTTCACTTCTGGCGAGTAGCTCACTTTGCACAGAAGGTCCTGTTCTTATTGAAAACCTCTGCTGCAGAATACAGTGTCTTCCCTTTATATACGGGGCATGTTGATGGCTGATACAAGGAATACAGATGCATCACTCCCTGGCGACCCAGTGGTGGTTACTGAAGTCACTCCTCATGCTTATTTTAATTCCTGGTATCGTAGCAGATGCTTTGGCATGTGCATGCTACAGCCCTTCTGCTTCAGAGAATGATGCTTCACTAACTTGTTTGTTAAACTTGTTTAGTCTGGTGTATGTCAGAAAGATGTACTCTGAAATTCACTGTTGCTGTAATCTCTGTCATCCAAATACTTGTCTGACCCTTGAGCCTTCTCTTGGTGGGTAAAAGGTCTAGAAGCTTGGTAGGGTGTGATTGAATTAAATGCTTTTAAGGTACTCCCATAGGAAGAAAGTATTAATAAAAGCTGCTTGCAGGAGAAAGATTCTTACGAAAATGGCCGTTAAAATATTCATCTTTTCCTGATGCAGCAAGGCTAGTTCTGAGCAGCCTCTGCCAAGGTTACATCATGGATGTGGGAAATTTTTGTTTATTTTTATTTTATTTTTTTAATGGTGTATGGGCTATTAAACCTAAATAAACTTTGAACTTTGATAAAAGCTGCTTTTTATGCTGTGCAAAAAACGTTACCATAGCAGTAACAATGTGGGTAGATTCTGAGGGTTGCATCTTGATATTGACTCCTGATCTGCCCTTTTGCCTCTCTCTAAACTCTCTAAAGATGCTTGAGTGTATTGCTGTTTCGATCACAGCTCACTTACAAATCACAATCAGCGTCCTTGAGTAAGCAAAAATATTTTTTAATATTAAAAAATATCCGGAATAAATACTTTGTGCATCCATTGTCTTGCAGCTTAAATATTCATATCCCAAAATTAATATTTCAGTTTTCTGTCACTGTTTTTCTGAAGGTAACAGCAGTACGGCTTATGAAACGCAGAGAAATAATACTTACAGTAGAAAGGCTACATCCTGGTCAGATTACAGCTCATACAAGAGACCAAGTGAAGAACCCTCAGAAAGCCAGCAAACTAGAAAACGGACAAAATACACTGAAGTGCCTCACACAGCTTCAGGGAATAATCTTTCATATATGGGTAAGATTCAGGCCACAATCCTATGTTCATTTATCTGGGAGCAAGCCCTGTTGAACACAAAGAGATTCACTTCTGAGTAGACTTCCTTGAGTTGTAGTTATGTGTATGGTGATTTTTTAAATATGCCAGTGAGTTCTACACTCTTTCTTCATCCCTGGTTATAATTTGGAATGAGAACTAGGGTTGCAATCACATGCACGATTAGCCTTGACATAGGAGTGAATGCCGGGTGGATTAAAGGAGCGTGATCGGACAACAACAGCTGGGAAGCGCCCTGCAGCCGTTGGCAACTTGTTTTGTTCCGCTGCACAAGCGGATTTAAAAGACACCTTGGAAAGTCCGGTAGCAAACGGGTTGCTACGAGCCACAGACAGACTTTCCCACGTCTGATCGCTCCAGTGCGCTTTCATGGTGTCAGGATGATCTGATCAGGCCATCCTGACTCAGTGCCCTTGTTTTTTGTTCTTCTCAGTATGCGCATCATCGCACACTCCATAGGGAGCCCTCAGGGCTGAGGTGCAAATCATCAATCCTTTGTTTAAGCACATCGGAGACAAACGGCAAAAAACCAAACCCCAGCTCACCCTTGGTTGCGTCTGATCACATAGTGGCGGGCTGTGCCTGCATCTTCAAAAGACTGTGATTGTGCAACTGCGGGTCAACTTCCGCCGGAGGAAATAGCCTCTCTTCCCCCCCCCCCCCCCGCTTTATCTTGGCGTGTGTGACCGCAACCTAGCACTGTTTGCTACAGTGCCATGAGTATGTATGACACTAGATTTTCAGAAGTTAGAGAATCTCTTCCCAGAGGAAAGTATACTCGGTGGGGAGACAACAGAGGAGAGGAGGAAAACCGTATGGGTAGCAAAGGCTGCGCATTTATAGTTAAGTCTTTTCCTTGGTGTAATCCTGGTAAGTGGTTGAGCCAAAGAAAGGCCATAGTAAAGGTGGGTTTAGAAGACAGATTTGATGTAGAGGAATTTTTGTCAGGTCTAGAATTCAATTAAATGTATTGAAGTACATTTTACTGGAAATGAAACAATTTTTTGATTGGCTAATACATCTGCATTTGTGCAGACGTTCATTTTAGGAGAAGTGAAAAATTACAAATGTTGAAGCAGCAACTACATTTTATGCCCAAATAGAAAGAATTAATTTCTAACCCGTATCTGGAAGAAGGTTATATGAGCCATTGTATTTGCGATTGTTTTTCTGAGTTCAAAAATTGAACAAATTGATATGCCACACTTAAGCAAAATACAAATTTATATTTGTAGGAGACTATGCAGTTGTTTATACTGATGGATGTTGTTCAAGTAACGGGCGTCATAAAGCACGTGCTGGAACAGGTGTCTATTGGGGACCTGGTAATCCTCTGTAAGTAAGATCCCATGATAATTAGATAACCTGTTTTAAAATTCATTCTCTGTAACAGTAACAAGAATGGCAAATTATCACTTTGAATTTCTACGCCCAAATCACTGATTTATCTCACTGACTCTCTGACAACTACAAAATCTGTTTGAACCAATAAAGCTGAACTTACTGGCTGCCATCATTAGATATAGTTTAAAAAAAAAAAAGTAAAGAACTACAGAAATATGTAACCAAAAGTGCTATATAAGGTAAATAGTGTGGTTTTTCAATCAGGACCGGCGTTTAAAAAATTCATATTCCATTCTGCCTGATGTATGAATGTACTATGCACTTATTTAAATATGCAAACTTTAGTATATTTATGCTGAAAGCAGCTAAATTAGTGTTGTAAGTTAAGAACTTATACCTCAAACAGCTAATATTTCTATTTGTGTCTTGCAAATTATCAATAAGGGTCTGCTCTGTTGGGCTATTGTGCGCCTTTCTTTATCTCCCAATCAAACACTCCGGTTGCTGTTGAAATAAGCTGCTTTGCTCCCCAGTAGAACGTGGGTCTGAAACCGTTGAGGCAGTTCCTACTGCCTTAAGGGACTGGCAGTGCAGTCCAAGGCAGAGTTACATTGCATTGATGTAGGGCACACAGACAGGGTAGTGGAGCGGTAGGTAGGGAAGCGTCATTTCCTGCTTGCCCTGTTGAGCCTGTATGAAGCGTAGCGCACTTTTGATCTAGCATGTGCTCATCAAGACAGCAAATGCTATAATGGATACATTCTTCCTACTTGTCCTCATGGGCTTGAGGAACAAAAGATATGTACAGTGTAGGTAATGCCATTCTTGAATGTTTGTGGGGGGGGGGGGTTTAAATTAAATGAACAGTTTAACGGTGAGAGATTTTGTTTACATTATTTATAGCCTGCTTTTCTCACTGGGACTCAAGGCAGATTACACAGAGTGAGTCAATACAATCAGCAGGATGGGACATTCAGTAACCCATGAAATAGGATTTGAGTCGGAAAAGCAACCAGAAATCCAAAAAAGCAGAATTAAAGCAAAGCTGAGGCGTTAAAATGACACACAAATGATGCAAGATTACATAGCAGGATCTCAAACTATACGCAGTAATATAGACCACAGTCCCTGATAATTTGTCCGCGTAACTTTGGGAAGCATTGTGCAGTGCTGTCCTATTGCCTGTATAAAAAAGCCCTCTTGAATAATTCAGTTTTGCAGTTTGCAGAAAACCAGAAGAGTAGGAGCCTTCCTTACCTCCACAATAGAGAAGACATGTGTACGGACAGTTGTTGATTTTGCCCATTTGTATGTTGGCCCCTGCACAAGGCCTTGTTCAGACGAGCAAAGCGGTCGTGGTAGAGCATAGGGGGAGAGACAGTCTAAGATATGAGGGTCCAAAGCCATGAAGAGCTTTGTGTGGTATAGCCAGTACCTTGAATTGAGCCCCATAATTGATCGGCAGAATGCGAGTAACATGCATGCTCCACTTAGCTCCCAACAATAGCTGAGCTGCAGCATTCTGTCCCTATCATGAAACCCAACTCTGATAGCTATTGATGTAACTTTCTACTGCAGAGATGGTTTGATATTTAATCTTTATGTAAAAGCATTTCTGATCAGTTGAATGGTGTGTTTTTTTGTTTGTTTATTTCACAGAAATAGTAGCGAGAGACTTCCTGGGCGGCAAACTAATCAAAGAGCTGAAATACATGTAAGTTGCAATACAAAACTTGAAAGACCTGGGTTATTGCAGCTTCCTGATTTGCATGGGGATTTGCTCTTTTGCTCACCTGCAAGGTGTTGTACAGTAACACTTTATGGTTCCATTAACTGATAATGCCAAATAATAGTTTGGTGTTTTATTAAGAAGCCTCCAGCGCATATACCCCCTCTTCCCTTTTGTGCAGTTCTGTTTGTGGCAATCCAGTTTGTCAGTGCAAGTGACCTGGCAAGCTATGGTTAGTGCTTGCCCTCCAACCAGAATTGGAAGCTACAACGTGATCATGGCTTCTAAGTCTGGCTTGAAGGCAAAGCACTTGCATAGTTTGCCAGTTCAGATGCAATAGCGGTCAGTAGCTTCCTATGAAACACAGAGGGGACTGCATGTGAGTTGACACTCATTCCTGTACTTTCAAACTACAGTCTGGCACGGCTTCTAACCAGCTCTAAAATTCTGTCTGTCCAAAGCCACTATAAGATTATTGTTTAATCACCCACACCCATTGGAAAATTGCATATTTTAAAGGAGCACTATAGCAGGTCATATAGTTTATAAATGTAAAAAAATGATAGATTTGACTCACAAGCCTCAAGTAGTCAAAGAGAGGTCCATAATGGAAGCTTTCTGTAAAGACTATAGTACATGAATGACCATGTAGTCACTGTTCTCAGGGTATAACGTTTGATGTTATAAATGGTTCTATTTATCGCCTGAGTTGTGTTTTTGTCAAATATTTTGTTCAGGCAGCTTGCAAAGCTATAGAGCAAGCAAAGAGCCGAAACATCAAGAAACTGGCTATCTATACTGACAGCAAGTTCACCATTAATGGTAAGCAGTTGGGTTTTTAAAATAAATTTATACATTGCCCTGTTACATAATACACAGTGACAAGTGGAGACCTGTGAAGATTCGGAAGGGAAGGGAAAATCCTTGTTCTCAGTCATCCTCATTTTGCACCTCCCTGTCCCCTTATACCTCTTGTTTCTCTTTCCCTTCTGGCTTTGCCTCTGTGACTTTTCATTTCTGTAACCGTTAGTTCAGTAGAATGGTAGGATATAACTCATTGTGATTTGTAGATAATGGTGTTTTTATGGGTAAATTGATTATGTGTTTTAGGTCCAACTAATAAACTAGCAGGTTAATGTAACGTGTCTAATAATTTAAAGTTATGCACCAGAAAATCCTTCCATGTCTGGATTTATCCTCTTCCATCTTGCCCATCTGCAGTCCCAAACAAGGGGCTGGCAGTTGGTAAGCACTGCAGTTGGCTAGGGTAGAAAATGAGATTAGTCCAGAAAACGGATAGAATCCATCTGTGCTTAAAGCGGATGGTGATATCCTGTCAAATGCGAACATTGTAAAACGGGCCAGTAAGCAGCTGAGGATTTTGTCACAGATAGAATTGTCACTTTGAACATGGACTAAACAATTTCAGAGGACCCATCCTCTTCAAACTAGCTTTCACAGTTAGGGTGAACAGGAACTCTGCTTACGAGGAGGTCACTCTCAAGAGGTTTAGCCCCTCTCATGGCATGGAAGACAACAACATGGCATGGCAAGGGACAACAATTTAAATAGGATAAGACTTACAGTACACTCCTAAGCAGAGATGCACCCTTCTAAATCCACTCAAGTCAGTGAGTTTACAAGGGTGGCACTGTTGTTCTTTATTTCCTGTCATTAAAATGGCAGACTGACTGTGCAATTTATCTGCGGAGTGGGAGTAAATTCATTACAGATGCATTAAATGTCCGGATGTAACTTATCTGCCCTTTGGAACACCTCAACTGGATGGCATTTTGCAGATGCTGTGGAAGCTGTGAGATAATTTCTGCAGTGTCTTTAAAAATGACTTGATATGATCAAGTTACAATCCTAATGGGGTCCTTTTTTCTTCTGCAGGTATAACAAACTGGGTTCCAAACTGGCAGAGTAATGGTTGGAGAACCAGCACAGGGAAAGATGTAATAAACAAGGAGGACTTTGAAAGGCTTGCTGAACTTTCAGAAGGCATGGACATCCAGTGGGTACGTAACAAAGCTGCTGACTGAGTAAAGAATGAGTACATACCTTTAAAATGCAAATCCTGCAACAGAATATGAGCGATTTGGTTGTGTATTCATGATGTTCCTGATAGTAATATATGTAGATTGTTTATATCAATATAAGAGGCTAGGACAGGGGTGGGCAAATTGTGGCCTGGGGGCCACATGCGGCCCACCACAGAGTTTTTTGCGGCCTGCCAAGACAGTTGGCCACATGGTTTCAGTCAGGCCTCCGTTGGGCCCGGAGCGCAGAGAAGTGGCGCTCTGGGAGTGAAGTGTCCAGGGGGCAGGCACATTACCAAGTCCCAGCCCCTGCTCCCAGCAGCCCTGTTGGGCAACGAGGAGGCAGAAGAAGAAAGGTAAGTTACCTTCCCTCCCCCATCCTCCTATTCCCAGAGCCGCAGCGCTCCGGGGAAGCCCTGCCTACCCTCGCCTTCCCTGGGCCGCGCCAAAGCGAGGGTTAACGAATGCAATCGGTGCGGCCCTCTGCTAACCTCCGCTCCCACAAAGTAGCCCCCGAGCCAAAACAATTGCCCACCCCTCGGCTAGGATGTTTCAGTTCCTTAGACGAAAGCTACCCATCAGTCTGGCCCTTGTATTACTTCCCAGCCCTGATTTCTTGGGAAGGAAGGACCATACTAGTTCATAGTTGTAGGGAGAGGTGCTGGCAAGAGGTAGAACAGGAATTTTCTCTTAAAATAGAAGAAAAAAATGCACTTTGTGACCAAAAGAATACAATTATATTAAATCATAGATTAGTAGTAGTTGTAGCAGATGTTGTAGATTAGTAGTAGGTGTTCTAGAAAACTGCTATTGATTGCAGTTTGCTGTACACTTTTAGTTACTGTGGACACTTCTGGTCAACAGATGCATGTTCCAGGTCATGCGGGATTTACAGGAAACGAAGCAGCTGATCGTCTAGCAAGAGAAGGAGCTGGAAAACCCGGACCATAGCATTTTGGAATTACAGTGTTCCCTTTGAGTTCTCTGGCAGTGATAACAATATGAGTTTGTTAACCTGTGGCAGCATTTCTAGTTAACATGAAGTTTTTGTTGAATCTCCATCCAGCCTTGTTGGCATTCAGAAGACTCACAGGTGCGTACTTTTCTGAAGAGGCATTTTCAAGGTTCTAATAGAAATTAATTCAATTTCTGTTGGAATTAAGACGCCTCATGTTTTTAGGCAGCACATTTCCACTCACAGCTGCAAGTTCGTGTTAAGCTAGTTACTTCAGAAACATTAAATCAGTAGGGTGCTGGACAACTGTGTTTTCCCATTGAGCTTTGAAATAAAGATTTCTTTTTTTTACTCTAATTGTGACATTTCTGCAACCCAATCTTAATGGAAGAGGCCATGCAACACAAAAAGATACAAACCCCCAAAGTTTACCCATTACTATGTACAAAGTGCAAAACTTGCATTCTGTTGATGCAGGGTTTGTCCCATCAGTTTCAGTTCACTTAATCACAAGGGTCATAGAGTCTGACTGCAGTATTCACCTGACTGATTACGCATGGCAAGCATCAGTCTTTAACTATAAAAGGATACATGTGCCTGTGGCAGGCATAACTCAGTGGAAAATAAAGCTAGGAGTTCCAAAATCTGCCATCAGCTTAAGGATGATCATGGTGTTGCATTGCCATAAATGAAGGGAATTGGAATATCCTCGTTCAGAGTATCTCCAGGACGTCTCTGTTATGCGACGGAAGCAACAGTTCATTTAGAATCCTGAAAGGTGAAGGCAGCAGTGCTACTGTGGAAGATACCCCTCTACAAAAACAGAGATGGCTGAACAATTTTAAGCCATGTTCCAAAAACCACTCCTTTCTCTGTGGCTGTGTATTTCCTTAATCAATGGTTGTCCTGGCAACCACTGAAACTCTTCCAGACGTCTGTTTTTAGAGACTACTGTGAGACTTTAACTCTTCTGGCAAGCTGAAGAGGTCGCAGCTATACAGATGGAGATTGTGGTGGGCTGTTTACATTCTGGTTTTCTAATTGATTTCTTTTACTGAATAATTGGGGGGGGGGGGGCAAAGTGTATTGAACAGTGTAGGGGGAAAATGTAGCCAAATGCTGCTTTTGGGGTTAGCACGTGGGGATAGAGCCCCTATAATACTGTCAGCGCAGCTAGCAATAGGGTTGGTGAGCACTGAGAGGGCTGGTCCCTAAATACAAAAATGGGGATTTGGAATCTGTAAATAAGTACTGTTGATGTTAAATGAATTACTGGTCTAACTGGCTGTTGAAGAGACTTGAAGATAACGAGTTGGTTATTATTGCTATGTACAAATGCACATGTACTTAAATATCTGGTGCATCTTGGGAGATCTCATAGCCTTTACCAACAGTGCTATTGTAGGGGAGCAGGAGAGTCTCCCCCTTCAGGAACTGAGGTCTTCGGAGTCTGGGCAGCACAAATTAAGAGACTAGCTGGTAGTTGTTCCCTCATAAATGAAATACCACACCCCTCCTTTGCCCTGTTATAGAGGACTCTAGGAGGTTCGTGGTGGCTCAGGTTAAGACGCTGAGCTGCAAGACCAGAAGGTCAGTAGCTCGGCATTTCGAGTGCCACATGACGGAGTGAGCTCTCATCTCTGGCCCCAGTTCCTGCCAGCCTAGCAGTTCGAAAGCAAGAAATTGCAAGTAGGTAAATAGGTACTGCTTCAGTAGGAAGGTAGCAGCATTCTGTGCTGACTCTTTAGCTTAAGAATGGAGATGAACAGTGCCCCCTAGAGTTGGATTCAACTGGCTTTCAAGCAAGGGAAACCTTTACCTTTTAGGAGGTTCCAGAAGGGAAACAGCTGGCACATTTGGGAACAGCACACGAGTCCTGTACATCCCTTACTTGCTGTGCAAAATGAGATGGTGTTATTGGGGGGGGTCACAGCAGACAGGAGACTTGTCCTACAGGATTCTGGTTGCCTGATTCAGCCAAATCAAAAAATACCATTGCATTTGTGTGTGTTGAGTGCTGTCAAGTCACTTCCAATTTATGGCAACCCATTGAATTAATGACTTCCAAAATGTCCTGTCATTAACTGCCTTGCTCAGGTCTTGTAAACAGAGGTCTGTGATTTCCTTGGTTGAGTCAGTCCATCTCATGTTGGATCTCTTCCTGATGCCTTTAACTTTTCCTAGCATTATTGTCTTTTCCAGTGACTTGCCTTCTCATAATGTGACCAGGGTATGATAGCTTCAATTTAATTATTTTCACTTCTTGGGAGAGTTTGGGCTTGATTTGATCTTCCACATACTTATTTGTCTTTTTGTTGGTCCATGGTTTCCGTAAAATTCCTTTCCAATACCACATTTCAAATGAATAAACTTTCTCCCTGTCAACTTTCTTCACTGTCCAATTTTCACTCCCACACATAGTAATGGAGACTACTGTGGTATAAATTATCTTGATCTTGGTCACCATTGACCCATATTTAAGAATCTTTTCTAGCTCCTTCATGGTTGCCCTTCCCATTCTCAGTCTCCTCCCGATTTCTTGGTTGCCATCTCCCTTTTGGTTAATGATGGAGCCAAGGAATAGAAAATCTCAAACAATTTCAATTTCTTCATCAACTGTAAAGTTTTATAATTCCTCAGTAGTTGTTACTTTTGTCTTGATGTTCATCTGTAATCCTGCTTTGGCACTTTCTGCGTTAACCTCATCAGGAGTTGTTTCAAATCTTTACTATTTTCTGCCAGTAATATGGTGTAATCTGCAGATAAATTACATCCTTGTCTGACACCCTTGCCAATTGGAAACCATTCTGTTACTCCATATTCTGTCCTAAAAGTAGCCTCTTGTCCAGTTGCACATCAAAACAATCAGATGTTATGGAGCCACATTTCTTTTAAAACCAACCATAGCTTTTCATGATCCACTCAGTTGAAAGCTTGGCTGTAATCTACGAAACAAAATCTGATTTTCTTCTGAAGTTCTCTTCTGTGCACCATTCTCCCTCTGAGACAGAGAACATCTTTGGGTGCTTCCCACCATCCAGTCAGGGAGGCAGGAACTAGATTCTCCTTCCTGTCTGGCATGTGGGGCACCCATTGCTTTCAGTTTCTGTTCCTGCCTCAGAGGGAGAGCAGTTCTATAGCAGGCTTTGCCTACTATTTTCCTTTCCAATTGTTTTTTACTGCCTTCCTTCCTGATTTCTTGCTAAACTTTACCTTCCTTTTCACCTACTGCTATATTCTTATCCTACTGTCCTATTCATTTTCTAACTCTCTTTTGGACCTTTAAGACCTGCAGTGGTGGTGCCTTTGATCACCCACAGAGCTCTTTAATATGACAAGCCAGTGGAAGCCAGGGAGACTCCTGACGGCTTCCTGGATGAAGAGGATCTGGTGGCAGCGCCATTGATGGCAAGAGAGGAACAACCTGATACCAACATACCTTGGTGGCTCGTGCAGGCTGCTGGCGACGAGTCAGTCATTTTAGCGCTGTGGAAGATCTCCAAATGGCCAAGCTTCGAGGGGCGGTAGCCAGAAGAGAACTTGGCCCCCTGCCTGGCAGCCATGGGCAGCACTACATAAATGGTGCAAAATCAAGGCAGGAGTCTCGCCAGCTCTGAAATGGTCTTGACCTCCGGCCATGCCAACCTCCCTGTGGGAGATTTTGTTGCAGGTCTTTCCCTTTGCAGCCACGCCCTGCCAGCTGAGCAAAACCTCTCTTTGCAGATGGGCAATGTACCCGGGGCACCTTGCATGCCCATAGATTTCTTTGCCCTCATGAAACAGGCCATGAGAGAAGAAATTCACAGTATATGCCAGCCATACCCATTTTTGAGAGGTCTAATTCCAATCTTGCTTCTCCTCCTCCAACCTCACCCCCCAGAACTCAGACTGCCTTCTAGGGGAAAGCAATGGTTCACCAAAGCTGCCCAAAGGAGACCCCTGGATGGGAGTAGGGACAAGAAGCCCCAATGGGAAGGGTTCCTACCCATTGATAGTAATACTGAGAGCAAGGAGGAGGGGGGATTTTTATCTGATGAGGAGGAAGTGTTTGTACTTGAGCCATCCACCTGCCTCTTTAAGCCAGAGGAGTATCAGTTCTTACTGGCAAAGACGGTGGCTGCCCTTCAACTCCATGATGCATCCACAGGGGTAGATGATGCTAGACCAGGGACCTTCAGATCCAAAACCCAGGGAATGGAGGAATTTTTTCCCCAGAGATTACTTCTCCCCAAAAGTCTTCCCTTTTCCTGAGTACTTTGAGAGACAGATGAAGGCTGAATGGTCTAAGCCATCAACCCACCAACAATTCTCTCAGCCCAAAAAATGATATACTGCGCCCTCATTTGCATGAGATGCTGCAGGTGCCCGCAATTGATGCCCCAGTGGCCACATTACAGTAGTCAGGTCTCCTGTTGGAAGATGGTCAAGGCACAGTTTGCGACAACTTTGACAAAAGAAAAGGGGAGGTGGCTCTGAGGAGAATACATGAAGCACTGGCCATAGCCATCAGAGCTTCTCCCGTCTCCTCTATAGTTTGTAGAGCATCCATCCTTTGGATGAGAAAACTGATCCAACTACTTCCAGAAAATAGCAAACGCCTCCTGGGAGATGCCAGCAGGGTTCTGAAAGCCAGCACCTTTACTGCAGACACCTCCTTAGATGTCCTTACATTTGCATCCAGAGCAATGGCCTCAGCAGCGCTGGTCAGGCAACTTCTCTGGCTCAGAGCCTGGCCAGCAGACTTACATTCCAAAAACACTGTTCTGTTCTGTCTTATCTTTTCCAAGGAGAAAAGCTATTTGGAGACGCTCTGGAAAAGATTTTGATTGAAACCAGAGACGACAAGGCGGCAATGCCTAAGACCCTTTGACGCTCTGATAGGGGATGCATTGGCAGTCAGCCCTTTTGGATGCAGCAAATGCTGCCCAGACCTAGACAGGACTCCAAGAGATCATCCTGGGGCTACACGCGCCAGAATTTTAAGAAAGGGAACTTCAATTCGAGGGCCAGCAGACGCCTTGACCTTAGAGGTTATATCTCAAGGTTATGCCATAGAATTTGAGAGGCATCCACCAGAGTGCTTCATCATTTCCCCCTTACGCAAGAGCCCCCAAAGAAGGATGATAACTCAAAAGGTGATCCAGTACCTTCCAGACATCAGAGCAGTGGAGCTCATACCATCACACCATCGTGGATGAGGGGGTCTATTCCATTTTCTTCATGGTCCCCAAAAAGAACAGGGACTGGAGAGCCATTATAGATCTCAAGTTCCTGAACAAGTTCATCAAACTCTGGCACTTCCAGATGGAAAAGCTACGCTCAGTCTCGGAGGCCATCCAACAAAACAAATTCATGATGTCAGTCGACCTCACAGAGACATATCTCCATGTTCCCATCTGGCCTTCACATCCTCACTTCCTGAGGTTCTGTGGGGGCAAACTTCATCTTCATGCCTTTTGGGCTTGCCACAGCACCATGGGTATTTACCAAGCTCTTGGTCAATCCAGTTGTTCGCCTCAGGGAGCAAGGCATAGATGTCCACCCATTCTTGGACAACCTTCTGATCAGGTCGAACTCACGAGAGAAATGTCACCAGGACACTCTGACTACGATACACTACCTTCAACGTCATGGATTCCTGATAAACTTACACAAATGTTCCCTTCAGCCTTTCCAAAGACTGAAGCACTTGGGCATGATTATAGGCATGACAAAGTGTTCACTGTACCTACCCAGAGTGAAAGTGGAGAAGACAAAGCACCTGGTGGGGCCCATAATCCAAAGTCGGTCGTCAATTCTCATGGCAATAGCCAAGTCACTGGGTCTCCTAGTGGCCAACACTGAGGCACTTTCAACAGCAGATCATGGAGAAGAGGATCCTCAACCTCACAGTGCCGCTGACGGTCAAGAACAGCCTGAAGTGGTGGACCAGGGACACCAATCTAGGTCAAGGCAGAAGGTTCCTCATAACACAGGAGATCCAGGTATTCATGGACACAAGCCTCACAGGCTGGGGAGCTACGCTAAACAGCAATCCAGTTCAGGCTCGCTGGGCGGAACACAAAGTGACCCTATCCATCAATGTACTGGAGCTACGAGCCATCTGCCTTGCCCTACTACACTTCAAGGACCAGATTTAAAATGGCCATGTCCTGATTCAAACAGACAATGTCTCAGCGAAGACATATATAAACAAGCAAGGGGGATCCAAATAATCAAGGCTTCACAGGGAAGCAGTCCAGATATTATCCTGGACGGAGAATCACCTCACCTCTATCAGGGCTGAGCACATAAGGGGCATCGCCAATATCCAGGCAGACTGGTTGAGCAGGGAGACTGTCCAGCAGGGAGAGTGGTCTCTGAAAAGAGAGATCTTCCAACGGATTGTATCGAAGTTTGGGAAACCCATCCTAAATCTCTTTGCATCTCAGGACAACCATCAGTTACCGAGGTTCATGACCAGATTCTTTCACCTGTGGGCAGAGGGGACAGACACATTGACATCCTCATGGCTGACAAGTTTCTTTTATGCCTTTCCTCCCATTCCAGTCATCCCCAAGCTGCTGCGGAAGATCAAAGAATGGGGTGGAAGTGTTAGTGGTGGCCCCGTGGTGGCCACGACAACCATGGTTCTCCATGCTTCAACAGATGGCAATGGCCCCTCCGTTCACCTTACTGACTCCTCCGGACATGCTTCATCAGGGGCCAATCTGGCACTCACATCCAGATTGGCTCTGCTTAACTTTGTGGAAATTGAACGGGATGCCTTCCTAAAGCAGAGCTATTCACGCGAAGTCACTGAAACCCTTCTGGCTCCAAGAAAGCGATCCACGGTTAGAATTAATAATGCCTTATGGAAGGCCTTCACACGTTGGGGCAGGAGGAAAGTGGTGGGCGTGCTTAATCCTCCATTAGATGCAATATTGAGCTCCTTTCAAGATGGTCTCACATCTGGCCTCAAGCCAGCAACACTCAGGAAACAAGTGGCAGCCTTGGCCACAGTTCTACCATAAATTGATGGTTTTCCCTTGTTCAGACATCCTCATGTCTGACGTTTTCTCTGTGGAGCTACCCTCAAGAGTCCTCCCATGATACATCGTTTTCCTACATGGCATCTTCACGCAGTAGTGTCGGCACTGACCAAACATCCTTTTGAACCAATCAAGAATGTACCGTTCTGATGGTTGCAGATGAAGACTATCTTCCTTGTGGTGATCACTTCCACCAGAAGGATTTCAGAGCTAGGCGCCTTGTCAATCAAATCTGAACTCTGTATCTTTCACAAAGACAAGGTGGTGCTCCAGACCGACCCAACATTTCTACCAAAAGTCTCTTACACTTTCCACAGAGCTCAGGAAATATGCCTACCATCCTTCCGTCCGATTCCAACACATTCCAAGGAGAAGTTTGCAGGCAGTGTTCTCTCTAAGCTGAGTTAGTGTGAGCTAGCTCAAAAGTTTTTTAGCTTCCGGCTCACACATTTTTGCCTTAGCTCAAGAAGGGTGGCTCCAAAGCAAACTCATTTTTGCAGTAGCCAAATTGCATGCTCACAACTTTAATGCCAGTAGCTCACCAAGTAGAATTTTTGCTTACAAGACTCCACAGCTTAGAGGGAACATTGGTTGCAGGACCAGTGCTTTGGATTAACGACCAGAGGCTTGACAGCTGCATTATCTTGCTGGGTGGCAGGAAGACTTGATGGCTCGCCATTGTTGTCGGGCACATCCTTTTGTCTTAGGTTGGAGAAGAATGTGTGTTTCCTGGTGATGTTAATACTTGAAGGTGGTAGTGGGGGATGCCTGTGTGATGGAGCAGGGAGTTTTTCATGGTGTCTGTGCAAGAACATCTTATCCTTTTTGCAAAGCTTGGCTTCCCTCTGTGATGTGCTGCTGTTTCCCCGTGCATGGAGGTCAGGGCTGCTGGTCTGCGTTCTGGCGCTGGCATGGCTGCACAGATGCAGGGTTAGATGGCTTCTTGCAGTCCTGGGGTCCACATCTGGCTTTTCTTGCTGCTTAGGCACAAGGCTCCCCTTGGCCATAGTACATCCCACAGTCCAGTTGTTGTGGGCGCCTTCAGCTACAGGAAAGGTTGAAGGGAAAGTGTCTAAGGACCCCGGGGTTATCCCAAGGGGGGAGGAAAATGACATTTTTTCACAGTACAATTATAGGTGATGGAGGGGCTGGTCAACGACTGGAGCCTCGTAGGGATAAGCCCCTCCCACCGGTCCTAAAGCTCAGAGCCGGCCCTGCAGAGGAAGGAGGAGCTTATCCCAATCTTGAGGACTGTTCCACTCCTGACCCCTGAGAAAGGAAGCTTCACGGTAAGTGATAGAAAACTTCCGTTTAGTTCTTGTGGCCCTTTCTTACACACCCAGGGGAATGCCGATCACCACTTTGGGGTCAGGGAGCAATTTTTCTCTAAGACAGTTTGGCTGGAAATCCTGGAGGGTTTTTGTCATCTTCTGGGCGTGGAATAGCAGTCACTGGGGTTGGGGGAGGGGGTAGGTATTTGTGAATTTCCTGCATTGTGCCGGGGATTGGACTAGATGACCCTGGAGATCTTTCCAGCTCTATGATTACAACACAATTTAGGCTTAACTAAAAAAGACCTTTCTGATTCCATTATATTTGAAGCCTTCCGTTGTCTCGTTCTCAGCAGTGAGAGGCAGGCAAATACCCTCCCACCAAGTGTATTGTCATTGTGCCAGTGATCGCCTCAGCTTACCTGTATAGCACAACTTGTGTTTTTCAGATTCTGCCTATGCACATCCCAGCTTCTGTGGCAGCAGCCGAGCAAAACAAAGTGAAATGCAGTTTTATCTGAGTAGTTATTATGTCCAGCCTATTGAACCAGTGGTTGCAGGGGGAGGCCCAGTGAAAGGTAACGGGTACGGCTTACGTGCAAAGCAACCACAATTGTGCCAAGAAATTCACGCCGGTCTTATCCTCCTGCATTTTCCTCCATGGCTGCTCTGCAGTTTGACTTTGACGCTGTTCACATTCTCTGAGATTATTAACGGCCTCTCCTGCCCAGACTCCTCTTCATATTCCCTTTCATCCATCAGAGTGCGGTGCCGTTGATTGTTCTCTCCTTGAACTTGGGAGGCAAAAGTCATTTGCCGCTCTCCCTGGGAGGTGATGGCTCAGAATACACAGCAGATGTTTTCTTCCTCGACTCGTCTCCCTCCCAGCGCTTCTTCCCTTCTGCCGAGGTTATTGCTTGTTCCACCAGGAGGAGGAGATGTTGTCTTGGCATCCGCCTGAAGAAAACCCCGGCCGTGTGTAATGACTGGGTATTTCAGATCTTTAAATTGCAGGGACTGAGCAAAGACTCTCACAAGGAGTTCCTTCCCCCGACCCCCTGCCAATTCCTAGCACACTTGCATTCCTCCGTCCAAGGTTAGCGTGGGAGAGAGAGATGCTGTGTGTGACTCGGAAATTCTTGTGCTTCTACTAATTTTGTGTAAGGTGCTCTGCTTTACAGAGGTCCCTTAGTAAGAATGCCTGATAATAACAATACTTAATTTGAAGAGCTGAGATGTTTTGCTTTTAAATGGGTTAAGCGGTTTCAAAAGGCAGGAAGTTGAAAGAGAAGGGCTCTCTTGGAAAGAATGAGGGGAGGACCTCTACACCGTAGCACTTATTCACACATTGACACCATTCTTCAGGAGGATTGCAGCGGAGAAGTTGCCTTAAGAGTATTCTGTGCTTTACCAGCACCCTTTCCCACCTGCCTTTTTTTTAGTTTTGAATTCCTGGATTTTCTGTTCCTTATTCATTTCAGACATCAAGTTTGCTCTGGGAAGGAGGAGCTGCTAATCTTGCTCCAAAGAAGCCACAAAGATTATCTGGACTCAGTGGGAGCCGTTTTGGAGCCCAGCACATTACCTCGCCATCATCTTGTTAGATTATTACCTCCGAGGAGGGGCTTAAACTGCTTTTTAATCAGGGAGGGGCTTACTGGAAACCATTAGCTGCGGTCTGATGGGCAGTATTTTCATAAGTAACTTTTACTTCACAAACTAGGCTCTAGCTGCACTAATATCTGGCAAGGTAATTATTTACAGCTTGCAAAAACAGTTGCTTTCATCATTATTTATCATGTATTTATTAATTGAGATTTATATCCTGCCTTGCCTGAACAGGCAGGCTCAAGGCGGCATACAACAGTTAAAAGTTTATTAAAAATCCAATAAAACACAGATGCACCATACAGTGCAATAAATTATAATAAAATATATCATACAGATACTATAGAGCGGACTACAATTACAGGCAGATGGCGCTCGCTATTTGATGGTCCAGTGTAGCGGTGTCCCTTAGCCTGAGGGCCATGATGTTCATCTATATAAGCAGCTCATTCATCAGTGGCGGCT
Organism: Lepidodactylus listeri; assembly: GCA_029233225.1. Taxonomy (NCBI): domain Eukaryota; kingdom Metazoa; phylum Chordata; class Lepidosauria; order Squamata; family Gekkonidae; genus Lepidodactylus; species Lepidodactylus listeri. Next base: position 36,434,792 of record JARCFY010000016.1, read on the forward strand.
CCTAATTGAAGGCCTGGTGGAAAAGCTCCATTTTACAGGCCCTGCGGAATTGTAAAAGGTTCCACAGGGTTCTGATGTCTTCTGGGAGCTCATTCCACCAGTATGGAGCCGCCACTGAAAAGGCCCTGGTTCTGGTAACAGCCAGTTTGGCGTCTTTCGGACCAGGGAGAGTCAGGCAATTTTGTGATCTGACCTCAGTGCTCTCTGGGGAACATGGGAAAGGCAGTCCCTCAGGTAAGCAGGCCCCATCTTGAAGAATCCGGTATGCTATAGGCCAGGGGTGTCGAACTCATTTGTTATGAGGGCTGGATCTGACAAAAATGAGACCTTGTTGGGCCAGACCATGTGTGTCATGAAATGTAATGCCAGGTAGCGGAAATATAAACTTTAAAAAGGACACAAACAATTTTTTTTTACTTTAAATAAAAGGCTTAAAACATTAGCACTCTTGCAATATTTTGTTTATTTAACAGTATCTGATAACTGACACCTCTTGCTCTGAATTACTGCATGGAAATGTCTGCTGTTGCAATCTTGAGTTTGCTGTTCAGGTGTGTATCTGTAAGCTGCAAACCTGCTTTTGATCTATTGACATTCACCACAGAAATCTCCTGTTCAGAGTTCTGAGTCTGGGACCCAGGGAGAAACATGAAATGGCTGAGCGATTGAGAGAGTCTGTGGCAAAGCAAGCTATGATGCAGCGGCAACAACAGAACTGGAAGCAGGAGCATAAACCTGATAGAAGCCCTCCGGGGGCCTGATCTAGCCCCTGGGCTGCATGTTTGACACCCCTGCTATAGGCAGCCAGTGTAATGCCTTCATGAACAATAGCCTGTTGTTCAACCCAGCCATACTTTAGGGCTTTTCATAATCATTTAGATGAGGTGTAAGGTCATTTTAAATTAAATGTGCTTCCTAAGCAACCTAGGAAAAGGTTGATACAAGTTTACACGATCTATAGAATTAAGTGAACCGAGGCGGTCATTCTATGTACACTGTATTGAACACTCTGGGACTTAGTTTCAAATGAACATATATTTGGCTACACATCAGTGCAGATGGGGAAGGATCATATAGCAGAGCAAGTTTTTAAGTCGTGTGCTCAGCCCGAAAAGTGTATAGTATATAGCATTTGAAGGATTTAAGACCATTTATGGGTTGGATCCTTGTTAATGAAAGAAGAATGGAGCTTTTTCACCCCTCTCCATTGCAGCTTCCTAAACCGTGTGGGTATCAGTCCATATGGGCCCAGCTACTGGGCGAATTGGAAAAGACGACTGGGGGAAAGAGCCACCACTGTCAGTACCTCCTGCTGATGAATCACAGAATCCAACCCCGTGGGCGTGGTAGTTTCTGCTGAAGGAGATTTCCTTCAGCAACAATGGGGGGGGGGGCGGCGGAGATCCAGCATGCTGTTAAGTGTTGATATAAAAAACAAAAAGCTAATTTTTTACGCAATGTCATATTGATATGTCTGAAAAACAGAAGACCTGAAAGTCTTGAAGCAGCTTTATGTTTACATATGTGGTGACAGGTTCTGCCGTGCAAAATTTTGAGATGAATCTGTCAAGGAACAAAATAAAGACTTATGGCCACTTACTATGTTGTTGGGCTTCCTTTGGAAACTACAACTGGTTACTTTCAAAAATATAGATCTGGTGTGAATTAACAGTAATTCATGTTTATTGTCCACCTGTAGGAGGACTTGAAGCCAATTTATATGGAGGGCTGAATTCATAAATAATGGAATAGATGTGAGTAAAATATGGATGACAAAACATTTATGGGAGATGGCCTATGATAGGCAGGACACAGCCCAAACATTTATAATACTGAACGTAATCTGGATGTCCCTATAATAAAATGATTCCTCCCAAAAGTGCAGAATTAATGCTGTCTTGTAACTGAAGTTACGTCAACTTGCTCCAGTTACAAATAAGCCCCTAAAATTAAGCCTTTGACCAAGGCTGGCACAGAAGTATTGCAAAATCAGGAACTCTGATAACAGATCTTAGCCTTAAATAGATTAGTACCGCACTATTTAACTTCCTGTACCTGAGCCAGGAAACGTGACCTAATGCTGACAGTTGTTTCTCAGCTACCCCTGGCCAGCTTTCCAGCCTGAGCTGAAAGATTTAAGAAAGTCTTCCATTACTTGCACCTTTAGAGCTCATTTTCTCCCTGCCTATCTGTCTTTTTCAGACAGCCTTCTGGCCTGCTTAGCTTAGAAGAAATTCCTTCAGTTTTGCCTTGAGGGACTAAGGGGGTATTGCGGAGGAGCATCTGACTCAGAATTGATTTGCTCAAGCGTTTCGTGAGGTGCGTTTCCAGCAGTCCAGGGAGCTGGAGAAAATGCAGGCCTCAAGGCATCCGCAGGAGCAGGCAGTTTAGAAAAATCCTGCTGATCGTTTCTGATCCTGCCCTGTGTCAGTTTTGGATACACCAGCAAAATAAAAATCATTTGATACATGGCAAGCTGTGCTCGGCATATGTTTAGAAATCCACGAACTAGAGGGGAGCTGAATTAAAAATAATTGAGAAAAAAACACACCAAGATGCAACATTTGGTGTTTCCTTAGGCTCCTGCTGTGAGCAGTGTCTGTCTGGAATTTAATGTTCGAGGAGATGTGTATACATAGAGATTGAGCCTTGAGCACTATGAATTCTTGGGGTCCCGCACAGCCTGGCAACTGTCCTTCTCTCCTGCTAGATGAAAGGCAGGAACACCACATGACTTTCCCCCCTCTGCAAGCAGGTCCAAGACGATGACAGCTTTCCACTTGATTGCTTATGTGGCAGCAGAATCAAAGGGATAAGCCATCCGTGCACACCCCTGCAGTGAAGCTGTAATACCTGATCTTTGTCCTCTGCCATCAGAAATGCACAGCCCCTTTCCGGACCTTTCAGCCTCCCTCTTGTCTTCTAGAGCCATTCTAGAAGCTTCTGGCATTTACAGGTTACAAAGTTTTAGTCCCTGGAGTGAGAACAGATTAAAATTGCAATCCTACATACCTGCTTACTTGCATGTAGTGGAAGTTACCAGTCCATACGTATAAGTAGAGGGTGAGCAGTAAATTAGCATACAACATAATTAAGATGTTGAGAGCCAGTAGTCAAGACTCTAATCTAGAGAACTGGGTTTGATTCCCCACTCCTTAACGTGCAGCCAGCTGGGTGACCTTGGGTCAATCACTGTTCTCTCAGAGCTCATTCAGCCCCACCTACCTCACAGGTTGTCTGTTGTGGGGAGAGGAATGGAAGGTGATTCTAAGCCACGATTCAAGGACCAAACAGGAATAAGATTAGTTTATATGGCTACCATACACCCTGATAACACAGTCACTGGACCTAACAACATTAACTACACCGTCTCAGGCTCATTCACTTGTTCATCTAACACTGTATACGCCATTAAATGCCAACAATGCCCTTCAGTTCTCTACATAGGGCAAACAGGTCAAATCCTATGCTGAACGATAAATGGACACAAATCTGACATCAAGAATCAAAAAGACTGAGAAACCTATAGGAGAACATTTCAGCCTTCCAGGACATTTAATGGGTTACTTCAAAGTAGCTCTGAAATTTGGGCTACATCTTCATTTTAGGGCTAAACCCACGAGTTATATTTATTTGATGTTGTCTGATCCCTTCATACCTAGTTGGGCACACCGGATCCATTGGGAAAATGCAATCTGTAGGTGTTCCTCTCAACTCTCTTCTTATGTTAAATGAAAGCCAAGCATACAGAACTGTGAAACAGAAACTTTTAGACATCAAAAAACAAACTTTCTGTTCTCTAGCACATAAGACATACTCTCCTCTGGTATTTGGCATCGCCCCTGACCACAGGGCGCCTGCTGCTTACTTCTCACGGTTTATTCCCCCTCAACTATGTTGTGCTTTCATGCTCGCTAGATTTAATGTCCTAACACTGCAGTCTGTCTTGGGAGAGTTGCAAACATTACCTATCATGAAAGACTCCGCCCATCTAGAGCAAGGAAACCTGAATCAGCAGCTCACATTTTACTCTCCTGTGATTTTTTTATGAAAAAGGGCAGGACTCCATAATCAGTCCTCTCTTGTTTAATCCTTCTGGACTATCGGATGAGAAGCTAGTTCTCCTTTTATTATCCAACCGGTGTCCCCATATTACATACTCTGTAGCACGGTATCTCTCAATTGCTGTGATGATTAGGGAGGATGAGATCAAATCTCTTGCTGGCTGACCTTTATTGTCTTTCAAACCTGAGGCGGCATTTCAATCTGTATTCTTTGCTGTATGTTTTATGTATGCCAGTAAAGGTACTGGAACTGAAACTTTGTGGGTCTGAAAGGTGCCCCTGGACTCAAACTTTGTTCTGCTGCTTCAGACCAACACAGCTACCCCACCTGAATCCACTTGGGTGTAAGACACGCCCATTGATCAAAGTGGGACTGATGTGCCAGTAAACATGCACAGGACTTGGCTATGCAGCTAAAAATGGAGCGTAATGACTAAAGCGTGAAAGGCCGAGGGCTTGTAAGATGCCACAAAACAGAGTTATACTTGTTTTTAATGGTGGCTCCAAATCTCACCTGGGAGGTTGCGCAAAACAACTGCTTTTACCAGGAATATGGATGATCACCAAGAACATCTCACGTTTGCTTTACCAGCGCCAAGGCAGGATGGCCTCTCAATACCTTCTGAGACTGTGTCACTTTTACTTATACAGTAAAACCTGGTATTATCAGTAGATGGTGGTAGTTTGTATTACTAAACCTTTCCAGGCCAGGCAAAAAGCCTTTAGGCCTGACATTGTTTTGACTGACTCTGTGAGACAGCTGTGACAAGAAGCTTTGGTCTTGGGCCTTTTGCTATTCACTACCTTCTCTGCCCCAGCGACATCTCCATCCCCAGCACAAAAGATCTATAGTGACCAACACTAATGCTAACACTAAGAAACAGAAAAGCGGGCGTGATTTCTCCATATACAGCCACCAAAGCATTTCCACAGACTGAAGGATTTCCCTGCATCGAGTGTGATTTTCTCACCTCCTGTGGCAATCAGAAATGATGTTCCTTGGGAATAGGGGACTCTAAGGAACAGCGGGGGGGGGGGGGGGCTGCATTTTGGGCTGCAACAGAAAGTTGGAAATCCTTCCACTTGAGCCAAGCTACTGTAAGAAATAAACCAAGAGTTTGTTCAATTTGACCCAAATTAAGGGTTGGAGGCACCTGTATTTGAAGAGAATAGATACGAATGTGTGCAAGAAGAGTCACAAGGGACAGAAGCCCAAGAGCCTCTATAAGGACTTCTGCACAGGATGATGGCAGAAATCTTCACACAAGTACCTGATGATAATTGCATGGACCAGTGGCAAAGAAGGACTGACATCAATAGAATTGTCCCCACATTGTGTGTGCGCATGTGTGCATAGGTGCAATCACTGACTTTCTCTTATTGACTGAAAACTGAAGGATATTTGCCAAGGAGACTGAAATTCTTTTTCTTTGCCCGAATTTATTCCAAAATTCCAAATCAAGAATGAGTCACTAACCATCTATTTTTGAGTTCACTAGAAAATATCTTGAATACAAGCCCTTGGTATATTGTCCCCTTGGTCAATAAAACAATAGCCACCCGCAGCAGCCAAGAGGGTAGAGCGGAATCCATGCAAGCCAAGCTGGGGAAGGGGGTCAGTTCAATTTTATATCCCCTCTGCATGATCCTGAGGACCCTTTATACTAAGCCTGATGTTCATCCAGTTGTCTACAAGCTTGCTAGCCAGTCTCTGAGCACATGCCATTACTCTGGGGTAAGTCAAAAGGGTTGTGTGACAGAAGAAGGAAGTTCTTTATTCTGCTATTAAAAGTGGTTTCTGAAGTCTGTAATTCTGCTGATCTCTGGGCAGGCAAGTATGGTATTCTTCAAGTGTGTACGTTCTGAGAGATAATGAAAAGTTGACTCTGCAATATTATATAAGAAAATTGGTGGGAGGTCACCTACGGTGCATGGCCAGTAGAAACTTATCTATACGAGGAATGCGTCTGTTTTCTAGTTAAACAACCCTCCCCTTTCAAATAAAGGTAAAGGTTTCTCTTGCTTGAAAGCCAGTCGAATCTGACTCTAGGGGGCGGTGCTCATCTCTGTTTCCAAGCCGAAGAGCCAGTGCTGTCCTAAGACTTCCATGGTCATGTGGCCAGCATGACCAGGGGTCATTTCGTAGAAAAAGAGGTGCAAGAGCTCATTAGCATAACTCATTAGCATAACATATTTGCATATGCTAAACCATCTGACATCACCAGAAGTATGTCGGAAGGAAGGAAGGAAGGAAGGAAGGAAGGAAGGAAGGAAGGAAAAGCAAGCAGAGAAGGGACAGTTACTAATCCAAGCCTCAGAAATACCACTATTCTGGGAGGATAGCTTCAGTGGTGGCTGAAGCCTTCAGAAGGCTGGTCGGAGAAACAAGGACCTTTCCAGGGGATGGGGTCATTTTGCTGCAGCCATGACACAAGCAGGCATTCCCCCACGGGGGGGGGAGGCACCAACTCCCGGAGCTGAGCTCCCCCGAGCTCCTGCTCGAAATAACCCCTGATTAAACACCGAGGCACACGGAACGCTATTATCTTCCCACCAAAGTGGTGCCTATTTGTCTACTTGCAATTTCATGCTTTCAAACTGCTAAGTTGGCAGGAGCTGGGGAGAGATGGGAGCTCACTCTGTCACATGGCACTCAGGTCTTGAACTGCCGAGCTACAGGTCTTCTGGTCTGCAGCTCAGCGTCTTAAATAGTTGATCTCTACTCTGGTTTGGAAGGTAGGTCAACGTTTTCCACACAGCCTTCCCAGAATAATTGCCAAAGCTGCTGTTCCCCTCCCACAATCAACAGTCCCCTTGGCAGTGTTCAACAGCTGCTTGCCTAATTCGATGGCATCTTCCTGCAGAACTTTAGGAACTGCTTTTTGTCCTCAGGCAACATGTGGAGAAAAGTTCCCCTAAGAAACAGTGATACCTTCCTGTTACGGTGTGGAAACAGGCAATCTTGAAAGCCAGTACTAAGGAGGAGTAAACCTAATGGCCAAAGATATCAAACTACTTCCCTTCTCCGTAGGAGAAGCATCAAGGGTTCTGGCATGCTTTGCCTAAAAAGGCTTTGTTGTTAGAGAAGCCAAATGTGTAAAAACGAATGAGTGGCCATATTGCTGAAGGCAACACATTGTGTCTGGCTTCCCACAGGTAGCTGGCATCAAGGCCAGCCTTATCAAAAGTTTCAGTGAAAGCTGCCATTTCCAGGGTACTCTGTACCCCCTCCCCCAGTACAGGACTGCCTGTACAGGATTGAGCTGTGTGGAATTCTCCTGTGTATGTGTTATTGGTATGACTTATTGTTTAGTTAATGCTTCTTAGTCAAAGACACAGATTCTTCCACTGGAAATGTTGGTGAGGCCACCTCAGGAATCTTCCTGTGTAACTGCTCAAAGTTCAGATCTGCAGGGGTGCGGAACTATATCCCGTGTTTCAAAGCTGGAGCATGAGGACAGACTTTCAATGGCACCGATGTTTCAGTTGGCGTTCTGCGGCAATCTGGACTCATGTCTCGGTTCCAAAGGCTGGAAACATAGTCTGCCTCCTCCATCTAGGCTCCTGAAGACATCCAGGTAGAGATTTGTTCCTGCACTGGCCAGATGGCAGAACCTTTCGGAGCATGGGACTATTAAGGCACTCTTCCTTCTTGCCTAGGCTAATGTTTTTTCTACCAAGTGCCCTAGTAAAAGGATGGGACCAGTGCCTCAACAGATTCTTGGAACACGTGTCTGACCGTCCGAAGGTCACTCAGCTTCCGTGACTGAGAAAGGATTCAAACCTGAGTCTCCCAGATCCTAAACTGACATTCTAACCATTACACTACATTGGCTCCAACCATGCCAACCAAGACCCCCCCCCCGCATCTTTGCAGTAGGGATGCATCTTTTTTTTTTATTAATACAATTTTTTAATTATTATTATTTGTTTAGTCTGTAACATCAAATATTTATAGTTATTTACATTTATCCCCCTTCTTTTCACCCCAGCCATGGGCACAAAGTCTTAATCTTCCACTGAATGTCTTTCCTTCTTTCTTTCAGTATCCAGTCTAGGTAGGTCTTCCATCTGGTCTTGATTTCCGTGGATTTTTCTTCCCATGATATTCCCTTGTTGATTGAGTAGGGATGTATCTAAACCAGTGTTTCCCCACCTTTAGGTTCCTGCACCACAAAAGGCTTTTTTCTCAATACTGGAGGTGTATTTCACTTCCACAAGAACATAACAGTCTGCCTCCGTTGGAGCAGGTCAGTGATCCAACTAGTACAGCATCCTGTTTTCCAGAGTGGACAATCAGATCCTCCAAGATGTGGGAGTCCAAACCCACCCCCAGCAGCATCCAAGACACAAAGGTCCACCAATTCTGAACATGGAGCATTCATTAAGCCATTATGGATAATAACCATTGATAAATCTATCCTCTATGCATTTTTAGTTCGCCCCTCTTAAAGCCATCCAAGCCAACAGCTATCACTGCAACATGCAGCAAGGGAGTACCATAATTATTTTCACATAATGATAAATATTGTTATGATTGCCTGATTTAGTGCAACAGCAAATCCTATGCTCACTTAGTTGGGAGTAACAGCCACTGAATTTGGTGGGACTTCTCAGTACGCATTGTGTAGGATCAAACGGTACGTTTCTTAAGAAGCAATCCTAAGCAAGTCTGTAAGAAAGTAAGTCTCATATTATTCGACAGGGCTTACTTCCAGAGAAGCGGCCCTAGTTTTGCAGTCCTAACCACGAACTTTTCCAGTCGCATGGATGTGACGCTATTCGCCTTTTTTTTGGCGTGTAAAAACCCAAATGCACCAAACTGCCCGAGGAGGCCGACACGCAATCAACTACAGTATTTCAACACATTTCCTTCAGAAGAACTGTGGCCTTCCCTGTTGTGGATCGGCTGGGCAAGTTGGGGGGGAGGGGGCTGCGCAAATTCCTTCAACTGCTCCAGCCTTTCCATGCTTACTCGGAAACAGCTCCCTTTAGATGTCCGTGACGCCGAAGTCATACGATCCCGGCGCGGAGCTTCCCCGTGCGCAACCCCCGGCCTGCTTTCTGCACACAGCCCAACCAGAGGGGTGGAGTTCTGGGGGGATCGTCCTCCCCGGGGCGTGTCTTCGCGGTGCTTGATTGGCTGCCGAGACCGGGGCGGGGGAGGCCGGTGGAGAGTAGCAAGGATGGTGGAAGCCTGGTACATGGACGAGTCCCGGGAGGACCAGCGGAAGCCGCACCGCCAGGAGCCCAATCAGCCCGCCAGCCTTGAGCGGCTGAGGCAGCTGGGCGTTTTCTACTGGAAAGTAGGCGGAAGGGAAGCGGGGCTGCTGGCTTAATGCTTGGGTCCTGCTCTTCTTACCTCTCGCTCCTCGAGCAGGAGAGGCCGGCCAGCCGGAGGGGGTGGCGGGTGGTGGGAAGTCAGGGTCTAAACGGCGGTGCTTGAGTGCGCTTCGTGGTGCTTTGCAGCCGTCCGGGTGACTTGAGGTCGTTGGGCTGCTCCACTCCCGCGCCGAAATGTAAACAGGAGCCGCGGAGCGCCAGAGAGGCGTGCAGGCAGGGTGCCAGAAAACGCCAGGACTAGGAGGCCCCGCGGCGTTGGTTCTGTTCGGAAATCGAGGGGCTGAAACGCCTTTGAGGAGGAGGTGAACGCCGTTGGGTCGCTCGAGTGCGGAGGAAAAGACGGTGGAGGGGAGGACGCGCCCGAAGTTTGTAAAGTTGCACGTGGTGTGGAGAGAGCGGGCACATTTCCCCCTCCTGCCTCTCTCATCATGCTAGTGTCCAGGGTCACCCAAGGAAACATATTGGCAGCATATTCAAGACACACTCGTTTGCACACTTGTTTTATGGATAGTAAGGGGCTGCAGTGGCTCAAGTGGTTAAGACACTGAACTGCAGACCCGGGGTGGGTGGGTAGTTCAGCAGTTGGAGACCCGAGTGCCGCTTGACGGAGTGAGCTCCTGTCTGTGGCCCCAGCTCCTGCCAACCTAGCAGTCTGAAAGCAAGAAAGTGCAAGTAGATAAATAGGTACCGCTTCGGTGGGAAGGTAACAGCGTTCCATGCACCTCGGCTTCTAGTCATGCCGGCCAAATGTCTTCAGACAGCACTGGCTCTTCAGCTTGGAAACAGTGATGAGCACTGCATCCCATGGCTGTGGCCTCACGCGCTAAATAATCCACTTTCAGACTGGATTTTTACTCTGTGAACTGGCAAAATCCAGTTGGAAAGTGCATTGAAAGTGGATTATTTAAGAGTGTGTGACCACAGCCCTAGAGTTGTGTTTGTCTGGCCTTCGAGCAAGGGAAACCTTTATCTTTATGGATAGTGGCTGTCTATATAGATAATTCCAGGGGGGGGTAGCTGAAGTCTGGCGGCTCTTTGAGGATTAACAACATTTATTCTAGCATGGGCTTTGATGAATCAGCGCTCACTGTGTTTTGGAAGGGAATACCAGACCTCTCTTGGCTCGACTCTTCCCCTTTCCCCCTCCCCTTCTGTAATTTTTCTCCCAGATAAACATGAGGGATTTCCCCCCCCCCTTCCCATTGCATCTGAGGAAGTGAGCTTTGGCTCATGAAGTCTCTTTCTGCTGAAATATATATTGTTAGTCTTTAAGGTGTCATTGGACTTCTCTTAGTTTCGTTTACACATGACTTGAAAAGGGTTTTAGATGTCAATTTCATGAAGGACAGATCCATCAACACCCATTAGGCATGATGGCTAAATGGAGCCTCCATGTCCAAAGGGAGTAAATCTCTGAAGAGGGAGGCACAGCTAGCAATAGCTGTTGCCTTCATGCACTGCTTATCTGCTTCTTAGAAGCACCTATGGTCATTGTGATGCAAAACATTTTGCTTTATCCAGTAGGACTCTTCTAATGTATTTAGAAGTAGTTCTGGCTAGTGGCCTTCAAAAGATTCTTGGAGCAACCGACTGAGGAAAGAACGCATGGCCATCCGTCTAGCTACCAGGTGTAAAGGAAGACAGGGTTTATGTCCCTTCTCTAGTTGTACGAAAGGGACAGTTTTTAGCAGGAGTAGCATGCTATGGCATCAAGGTGAAGAGAAACTGCATCTGCCGCCATCCCTGTCTTCTTAACTGTTAAAGATACAACAGGCCACTCTGCTGATTTGTGGCACTGAGGAAAGGATTCCCCTGTCTGTCCTGAATGCTGAAATTCATGACCTCTTTCTGAATCTGGCCAGTATTAGTGCAGCCTCCACGGTATATGGTAGTTAAGTACAAGCCATCCTTTGTGTCTGGACCTGGTTCTTTCCCTTCCTCTGTTGCCTCTTACGTGTTGCTCAGTCCAGAATAGATCTGCTGAGAACCAAGAGGCAATTTGGTTTGTAAGTTTTCATTGTCGTGAGTGGTTTCGGGAGGCAGTCTTTCACTAAAAGAGAAAAACGCACACACACCACACACTTATTCCCTTTTGGTCATCTACAGTGTAATCCTAAACAGAGTTACATCCTTCTGAGCCCGTTGTGGATTTAGGATTGCACCGTTGGCATCATGGAAGGCTCAGTCTTCTGACATGCATCCAGAATGCAAAACCCAGCTCTTCGATGGGCATTTGATTGACTGCCCAAGCCCCAGACTAACTGTATTTGTTCAATAATTGTTGCTTTGGAAAGCTGCCTTCCCAAGGATGGCCGCGTTGCCTGGGGGGAAATCCAAGACAGGAACTTTGTATAGACAGTTTAGAGCTCCTGGTGGACTGGAGCTTCTTAAGGCAGCACTCTACTCTGGAGAGAAAACAAAAATATTACAGATGACCAGCTTTATTTTAATCCCTTGCTGAAGTCCCAGGGGATCAAATAGATTATATTACCAATAATTTCCTCTTCTTCCCTTTCCGCCTCTCCCTTGCTCCCCCCCCATCTATTTGCTTTCTTTTCATTTTTTTCCCACCTTTCTCTCTCTCTCCCCTCCCTCCCAATCTAAAGTTAAATGTGTTCTCCAAGCCCCACCCCACTGCCACATTGGCTGGCTTGGCTTGGAGAAGGCATTTGTCTCTTTAAATCCCTTCATTTGCCCACCTGTGCACTGGGGCTACTGAGATTCTGCTTTGTCACGTTAAGTGCTTTGCACTCAGAAAAAAAGGTTTTAGAAATGACTGGTGATTATCTCATTTTTGAATGGTTTATTGAGGAAAGCCTCTTCTGTCCTCAGCTGGATGCTGATCACTATGAGACCGATCCAGTCCTAGCAAAAATCCGGAAGGAGAACAACTACTCTTGGATGGATATAATCACTATACACAAAGACAAGCTGCCAAATTACGAAGAGAAGGTAATATGTTCTGGAAGGACCTTTTGACAGCGGTGTGAAAGTCAAAAATCCAGCTTTTCCTAGCATGCAGGTTCTGTGATGGGACAAGCTGCACGTGCAGAATTTCTTGCTCTTTATTTTCTACCTGTTACGCAGCTGTTGTTGGGATGGCAGTTTTGCCAGAAATCATTGACAACCATTAGTCAGCAATCTGAGCGATCGAATTGCCCTTCCTTTCTTTCCTTTCCAGTTCGGTGTAGTGGTTAACTGTGTAGACTCTAATCTGGGAGAACCGGGCTCTAATCTGGGAGAGCCGGGTTCGATTCCCCACTCCTCCACGTGCAGCTGCTGATGTGACCCTAGGTCAGTCATAAATTCTCTCAGAGCTGTTCTCTCAAGGACAGTTCTCAAGAGAGCTCTCTCAGCCCCACCTACCTCAGTCACAGAATGCCTGTTGTGGGGAGGGGAAGGGAAAAGAGCTTGTAAACCGCTCTGAGCCTCCTTCGGCAGGGTATAAATCCAGTCTTTCCTCTTCTTCTTCTCCTTCCTATGGCATTAGGCTTTTCTTTGCCTCAGCCTTGCTCCTTTGCCTGCCTACGCCACAGTTGTTACCAGGCTCATGCCAGGATACCCACAGAAGTGAAGTAGAGAGAGATGACAGTTGTATTAGATGAACAGAAGAAGACAGCAGGGGTGCCATTTCAGGAAGTGGGGTGGGAATTCTCTTTAAGGTTTAAAGAGCTTGTTCAGGTTTAATTTGCAGGGGTGAAAGGACTTTAAAAATACATTGAGGCTTCTTTGCTCAAGCTGTGTTGACTACCTTGCTAGGGTTGTGAGATTAAAACAAATTCTCTTAAGAGGATCTGTGCATTCGCCACATGCCCGTCGTAAATACACCTGCTTAATTGCACATAGTCAGTTCTTATTTTGACCCAAGTGAACAGGCCAGAGATCCAGGTGATCCCAAGGATCACAGAATGTCTGAATCATGGAGTTGGGTCTTGGCCTTCCTCAGTGGCACCCTTGGCAGGAAAAGATAACGGGAGACTGATAAATTGAAGGATTAGACATTGGAATGCAGTTGGGTGGACAAGATGAGGATGGTGCTGTAGGGAGATGGAAGTCTAGCTAGTCCAGACTCTGGCACATTTATGTAATCTGCTTATCAAATGTATCTGTGCATCCTTGGCTTGCTTAGGAGGGTGGCTAAATTCTACGTGCTGCCACACTGATGCCACTAGATAGAAGGATTTGTCCCAAAAGGTCAGCATTGATTTCAACAGAAGTGCTGTTAAGATCGTTGAAGGGGCCTTAATATTCTGAGCCGCCAGCTCACAATTCTGCCTGGAGATTGCCTGGCTTTACAGTGAATGACTTACAACAGACAAAAAACTTGAACTATGAAAATGCTGATGAAGGATTCAGTATAAAAGGGGCTGGAGTTTGGCTTTGAGACAATTTAAGGGTTGGTTTTGTATGCCAGTAAAATATGAGGTGCTGAAGAACCTTAAATAGGGCTTTTGAACCTTCCGAAACCTAGAAGCCTACCTTTAACTACCACATGGCAGCTTGGGACTCACTGATCTTCAAGTAGACTATAGGAGGTCACATGATGTCAAAGTCATGTGACCAGAAATGGTGAGAGAGCCAGAGAGCTATTGTCAAGGCCAGGACTGTGGGTAGCGAAGAACTGGGCTCAGGAAATACAGCCTGAGCACCAGAAGTGTACCATAGTGAAGAACAAGCCCAAAGGTCAGTGCCATAGAGGAATTCTTTCCAGTGTTGAATGACTTTGTCTTGCTGTTCTTCTCCGTGTGCCCTTACTCTCTACAGATGTGTACTTGCAGCAGATCAATCAAAAAAGCATTAAGAATAGTTTTCTTTTTCAGGGCTTGCAACCCATCAGGTGGTACTCCACATCCCATCTGAGAGTTCCAAACCATGGGTTAAAGACCACTGACCCATAAGCAGCAGTATCTGAGCAGTCATGAGAGGTCCCTGTCTATGACAAATTAATGGCATCCATAGGTTACTACCCAAGGGACAGAGAAATATACTTTATTCAGTGTGGAGACGGGAACTTGTTTTAGTCCCTGGATGTCCAGTGAGAATGATACCATTTCAGTATTTTCAAACTGGTGTAGCAGAAGGGCAGAAAGTATGAGGTAGAAAGTTCTTCAACCATGAGAACTAATGTAGCGGGTTTGGCTGTTGGACTAGATGCAGGAGTGGGCAAGCTGTGGCTCGGGAGCCACATGTGGCTCTTTCACACATATTGTGTGGCTCCTGGAAGGGCAGCTGGGGAAGTGAAGGGGGGGCATGGCTACCAAATTGGCCTTCCCTTCCCCAGCCAGTGTTCCCCTTTCTTGGTAGGCTTGAGGTGGAGGGGAGCAGAGAAAGAAAGCAACTTTAAATGCATTCTCAAAGCCGCCCCCCCCCGGCATGAAGAAGGCATTTGTCTCTTTAAATCCCTTCTCCAAGCCAAGCCAGTTGGTGTGGGGGCAGGTTGGAGAACACATTTAAAGTTAAAGTTGCTTTCTTTTCACCTTTCCCTCCTACCCTCCCCATTTATTTGCTTTCTTTCCACCTCTCTCTCTCTCTCTTTTCCCCTTCCTCCCTCCCTCCCACATCCATTTGCTTTCTTCCTACCTCTTAGACAAATATCATTAGCAAACAATTAAATATCAATGGACATATAAATATCATTATCGATATCTGTCTTTACTCCTTTTGTTTTTTTATTTCTGGCAGACTCATTTAATGTTAATAAAAAGCAAATTTGCATATTTTCCAATAAAAACGTGTGCAATATTTGTTCATGTCTTGCGGCTCTCAAACATCTGATGTTCATTCCATGTGGCTCTTACATTAAGCAAGTTTGGCCACTCCTGGACTAGAGTAAAGCTCTTGGATGACTCTGGGCCAGAAGCACATTCTCTCTCTCTCTCTCTCTCAGCCTAATCTGCATCACAAAGTGAGCCACTCAGAGGAAGGTGGGATAAAAATGTAAGTGATTTTACAAGTAGGCTTTAGGTAAGCCATTAGCCTCATCCCTCATCTGCTGTATGGGATATACTTTGCTGGACTGTTGTAGATATTACTGTGATGACGCATATGAAGTGCCTGGAGCGTTCAAAATGTGCTACATAAAAGCTACGTTTCTATTCATTTAAAGGGGACGTCTTGTTTTTTAGATGTAACACCTTGCAACTGTTACAGTGCAGTGCATGCTAATACCTGCTCCACAAAATGAAAAGCTGCCTTCTCTCTTCTCTTTCCCTTTCCTAGATAAAAATATTTTATGAAGAGCACTTGCACCTGGATGATGAGATTCGCTACATCCTGGAAGGAAGTGGGTATTTTGATGTTCGTGATAAAGACGACAAATGGATTCGGATTGCCATGGAAAAAGGAGACATGATCACCCTCCCTGCTGGCATCTATCATCGATTCACACTGGATGAATCTGTACGAAATGACTTCCTTTAAACCATTCGGCTAGAACTGCATATTAATAACAAAACCCTAGTGCAAACAACTAAATTGGAAACATACAGAAAAGCTACTGTAGGGCTGGGCTGTGCCCTAGACCACTTCTTAAATTCAGTACTCTTGAGTTTATAACATAATGTATTGGAAGTTTATCAGTTGTTAGTAGCTGTTGTGCATCTCACTTGAAATTCAAGCACAACAGTAAGCCAGTGTCAGGCATAACCTTTCTCCATCTTCCAGACTGCCACTCCAAACTCTCTGCGATTAGAAATAAATTCCTAAAGGTTCAGGACAAGGTATCGTATTAGAGTACGTGTTCTTTCTCTGCCCTTTCATACCGCTGCTGTTACGGATAAATGGACTGTCTCTAACCTTGTCACAAAATCCATCTTTAGTAAGGGATTGGTGTTACCATGGCAACTCTCCAATGGAGCCTTTGGGAGATCTGTTCTGTTCTTCCTGTTGGCTTGCTGCGAATATAGAAAGTTGAGGACACCTTGTCATGGGGCTGTCACTTTGATACCTCTGACTGGTGGCCATCTTGTCAAATTAGCTCAGAACTCTCTTGCTTTTCCTATGCATGGCATAAAATCTGCATTTCTTTAAAACGTGGCAGAGTTCCCGGAGCCTGGGTTTTGTTTTCAAGGAGTTGCCTGTACAGCACTAAATATAAACTGTTTAATTGAGAAAATGTTCCATTTTGTTAAGATTGCTACCAAGAGAATTCTCCCAAGACTGGTAGGGGAAGTAATAAGATTTGTAGGGGTTTTGTCTGGGGGAACCAAGTCAAATCAGATATAGACCTGAAGGAAGGGAACAGGTCCAAAAAGGATTATTGCAAATTACAAAATAAAACCAGTCAAAGAGTTGGAAATAACACCCACACGTATTTACTTGTACTCAGCTCATGCAGAATAATATTGCGATAGCTTCTATGTATGTCCCAAGTCTTGTACAGATAGGTTGTAAAAATTATCTTCACTTGAACAGCACTTGCAGTGTTTACAAAGAGTTCTCTAACACCTGAAAGATTAACAGGTAGTTGTAATGTGAACATTCACATTAAAATAGAATTAATGCAGCTTATAAAGTAGAATGTTGGCTGTGGATACCCATGCTGTAACAGACCTAATATGATAACTCTTTTTTTTGGGGGGGGGGATGTGGTGGGGGGATTACATATCTTATATTGCTGTCCTAAGCAAAGTTACACCCTTCTATGACCAGTGTAGGTATGATCACAAGTCTCTTCCAGTTGGGTATGGGGTGGTGACACTGTGATCATGTTTGAGAGCCAGTTTGGTGTAGTGGTTAAGTGTGCGGACTCTAATCTGGGAGAACCGGGTTTGATTCC
Source organism: Lepidodactylus listeri (assembly GCA_029233225.1). Taxonomy (NCBI): domain Eukaryota; kingdom Metazoa; phylum Chordata; class Lepidosauria; order Squamata; family Gekkonidae; genus Lepidodactylus; species Lepidodactylus listeri. The sequence continues at coordinate 36,451,976 of JARCFY010000016.1, forward strand.
CCACTCCTCCACTTACACCTGGCTGGATGACCTTGGGCAAGCCATAGCTCTGTACCAGCTGTTCCCTCAAGGACAGCTTGGGAAAGAGCTCTCTCAGCCCCACCCACCTCACAGGGTGCCTGTTGTGGGGAGGGGAAGGGAAAGGAGTTTGTAAACCGCTCTGAGACTCCAAGTGAGTGAAGGGCGGGGTATAAATCCAATATCTTCTTCTCTTCTTCTTTACTGATTCCAGATGAGTTATTCCATAAGAATTACCCCCTCTTATATCTGTTTTGGCAATGTGGATTAGACTTTGCATTCCAGAGTATGTTTGGAAATGTAAATATATTTGTAGAAACCTCATGTTTCTAGGAGCCTGGCTATTTAAAAAAAACCCTAAGAGTAAAGTTGTATTGCTAAGCCCTGTGCTTTGATCTGACTCCTTTCATATCTTTGTACTTTGATCCTCCGCTTCCACAGGAGTTAGCTGTATTAAGCATGAAACTTCTTGTTTTCCCTCTCCAGAATTATGTGAAGGCCATGAGGCTGTTTGTCGGAGAACCGGTGTGGACAGCTTTCAACAGGCCAGCTGATCATTTTCCTGCTCGGGAGCAGTACCGGCAGTTTTTGGCACAAGCAGTTCAATAAACCTTTAGGATGGCTTAATAGTCAAGTGTGTCCCATAACCTCTGTAAAGCAGAAATAACCAAATGGCTTTGTTAACACTACCTGCTACTAATGAACATTTCCTGCGGCTCTAATGTAGGGAATGCACAGGGACTGTTGAACTGTTAATTATATATTGATTGCCAGATGATTATGATTAATTTTTTTTTTGGAATAGCAGATTGTTGGTTTGTTTCGGACCTTGATTTATTTCTAGGGTTTTGCATACTCACTCGTGAAATTATATTTAGTTGTGTGTTTAATTTTCCTTTTACGTTTGATTCAGTAGAATGTTGATCCCTCTCTGTTATTGTATTAATCCTGTTGCCTTCCAATGGAGCAAAGATTTATTCCATCAGAAACACATTATTTTTTTAAAAAATAAATAAAATGTAAGAGACAAGTGTTCGGAGCAGAAAGGATTGGTATCCGTCCTGCATAAATCGGACCTTTACTACAAGGAAGTTTTTGTAACTAGAGCGAACGGGCTCAGGATAGCAACCCTTTCTGTTTTCATAAGTCTGGTATGCGATTCACTCTCGTTGGGCTATCTCTGCCTTATCCAAAACCACTGTTATTCTTTACAATCTGATTTTTGTAGAGTGTTAATAAACTCTGCTGCCTTTTAAACGTACATGAACTGTTTCTCAAGCATATTCTTTCGAATATGCTCTCAAGCATATTCCTGCTTTGTATACTCAGGGATTCATACCCAGTGGATTGGTATTGTAGGAGTGGACAAATGGTGTATCCAAGAAAAAATGTAGGCATCTAATTTCTCTTGGATCAGAGTAGGGAGCTCTGCAGTTAATGCCAGTAGTGGTGGTATGAATGAGTTGTACACTTACCAGACCTGCGAGGAAATGTCCCTGCGCTTACCAGTTGTGCTGTGTGCAGTCCAGTGCTTGGTGTGCTTATTCAGAAGTAAATCCCTGTAAGTGTGCATGGGACTGCAACCTTCCAGCTGCATTTTGATCCTTTTCCCAATCATGCTAGCTCTGCCTGATGTCCTTGTCTGTAATATGTAGACGAACCAAGTTATCTGTTTTCTTTGGCTGCAGTCCAGTGTACATTGGTAGTGCACATTGTCCCGCTCAGTTCAAGCAGACTGAAAGGAATGGACGCCGCACGGTGGCCGAAACCACTGAAGTACTTCTTCGTGGGTTCGTTCGTGGCTAATAAGTATTTGCAGCAATGTGGATGTAATGTTTATCTTCTCAAATTGTGCCTTGAATGAAAAGGTCTTCAGGAAACCGGTGTTTTGTGCATCCTGTTCAAAGTTATAATTTTAGTGCACACGGTAAAAGGTCCCTTTTGAATGAACACTGTTTAGCTATTCCTCTGAGCTGCAGTTGACAACCAGTTGGCCCACAGGAAGCCTCTTCAAGTGAATGGGATGGCTTTGCAGCGAATGAATTTCAGTCCTATATTTTAAGATCAGCAACGATTTATGCAAATATATTTCCCACCCACCCCTTAATCTCATTTAGTTGCTGGATTCCCCCCCCCCCCCCAATTATTTTGTCTGGATTTAAAAAAATAAATAAAAGGGGGGGGGAGTTTAGCAACAATTTCCTCCCCAGTTGAAATGAATTTGCAGAGGCCTCAGGATTCAGTTCTTGCCACCCAACGTCGTTCGTGTTTAGTGAAAAATAAAAGCTGCGGTGTTGAGTGGGGCTTTGGTGGTCTTAATAAAACAGCGCCTGGGTTGCATTTTCTGTGCTTACCTGTCTTCTAGATAAGTGCCTCACGATGGTGATTTCTGCTGAGATTTTCCATCTCATTAGTTTCACTGCTGATCTTGTCAGTTAGTCATTTGTGACAGGTGAGTGTCGGGGCAACGAAGAGCAAGGCCCTCAAGCCTGTCCTGCAGTTCACGCACCAGAGAAAGGTGAGACCTAGGAACTAATTAGCCAGCTAGCTGAATGAAGGTTAGGTCATCTGTTTGTGTGTCAAGCGTAGGAACACTCCCTGAAGAGACCCGAGGCCTGTTATGCTGGAAGGAAAATAGGCCGCCACAGGCAGGAACTTCCCGAGGCCCAGACCGCAGTGGAATGCTAAAGCCCAGGCAAACTCAGACTGCAGCTGAAGAGTATTAGGAAGCCTTGCTAAATGAGAGCAAGGGGCCCATCGGGTTCAGACTTTTAAGAGACCTCTGGGGAAGGTTACAATCTGGGAATGCCGTATCATGTGATAGAAAAGCCACATTGCATGGGAGGGGTTGGTCGGTTTGTTTCTGCCCTTTGCTCCTATCAGACTTGCTCATACTAGTAAGGTTTAGGGGAAAGCTCATCTATGGGCAGGGTTACTGTAATGTCAAAGGGGCGATTCTGTTTACACCATTAAAAAAAACACTGTAAGAAAATGTGCAGTTCTGGCCCTTCCCACTCTATTGTTCTGTGGTATTTGTTTCATTCATCAGTCCCAATGAAGATTTGGCTACAGCTATGTCGGTCTGTTTCCTGTTCCGGCCTGTGCCTTTAAACAGTTAAACGGCAATTAAAAATTCAACCGACCTGCTGCTTTGTATCTGCATGCTGGATAAAGATGAGCCTGCCGAAGTCCTGTCTATCAGGCAGTTGTCCATAGCTCCTTGAGCCCTGATAAAATGGTTTTTATGAATAAAAGAGTATCCCCTCCTTTAACTGGACATTGAAGAGTAGACCATTTGTGTTTAGTACATTTATGCCCCGCTTTGGGTCCCCTAAGTGGATTACAATATTCTCTATTTTATCTTCACAACAACCGCACCAAGGTCACTCAGTGAGCTTCCGTGGCAGAGTGGGGATTTGAACCTGGTCTCCCATATGCCAATCCAAGGCTAATTAGTATACTACAAGAGGGGACCCACAACAAAATGTTGCCTGCTGTGTTGTGGCTTGGTTTAACTTGTAATTGCAGTGTAGGTTCCGTGTACTGTCAGTCTCCCCTACATACAGTGTTATTCCTTCGCTCTGTTTGTCCTCTCAGCCCAGGGGAGGCAGCAGGTGACCGGAGCATCACTCCTGTCAGGAGCAGTGAAAAACCCAGAACCTTGCCACTATCCCCCAACACTGCTGTCTGGTGACAGTGACTAAATGTATACACACCTTGTCATGATACAGAATGGGGACCAAGCAAGTACAGAGGGGTATAAGCAAGTTCTTAAAGTAATATGAAGAAGTCCTTCCTTCTGAAGCCATCTAAGAAATTGGCCTCCATTGCCAAACTTGTTTCAGTGAGTTCCATAACTTCACTGTATATTATGCCAGGGTTTTTTTCTTGGCTGAGTGGGGATTTAAACCAACCAGAAGGCCAGTTCGAGACCCGAGTGCCGCGTGATGGAGTGAGCAGCTCCCGTCTCTCGCCCCAGCTCCTGCCAACCTAGCTGTTCGAAAACAAGACATTGCAAGTAGATAAATAGGTACCACTTCGGTGGGAAGGTAACAGCGTTCCATGTGCCTCAGCGTTCAGTCATGCCGGCCACATGACCACGGAGAAGTCTTTGGACAGTGCTGGCTCTTTGGCTTGGAAACGGAGATGAGCACTGCCGCTTAGAGTCGGATTCGACAGGCTTTCGAGCAAGGGAAACTCCAGATCCTAATTTTATTCTCCAACCATTAGTGCTGTCAAGTCACAGGCAACTTATGGCAACCCTGTGGGTTTCCTAGGCAAGAGACTTAACAGAGCTGGTTTGCCATGACCGTCCTTCACATAGCAACCCTTGATTTCCTTGGTGGTCTCCCATCCAAGTACTAACAAAGGCAGGCCCTGTTTAGCTCCTGTGAGCCAGCAGACTTATAGCTGTTTAAAGGCAGAGCTATCTCAGTGGGTAGGGAGGTGGGGAGGGCAGCAAGGTTGGGGCGGAAGGGATTGCCAAAGGTGGGGGGCAAGGGTGGGTGTGAGTGAATGCCAAGGATGGGTGGGTAGTGGAGTGCCAAGTGTGGGGGTGGGGTAGTTGGGGAGAGCTGCAAAGTTGGGGGTGAGTGAAGTGCCAGGGGTGGGCGGTAGAGCAGCAAGGGTTGGGTAGTGATGGAAAAAATAGGGAAGCCAAAGAGATGGGGATAGATTGACAGATAAGGGAAATGGGAGAAAGGAGCAAAATAGGGGGCAGGTTGACAGAAAACATGAATTTGAGAAAGGGGGAAACAGGGGTAGGTTATCAGAGAAAGGGGCAGATTGAAAAAGAAGGGATGGGGGCAGGTTGACAGAAAAGGGGAAGGTTGTTAAAAGGAGGAAGAGCAAAGGAAGCAACAGCCATTCAGGCCTGTTGTATTCGAACAGACCAGGGTCTCAGTCTCTCTGACTTCTGTCTAGCCAGTCCCTTAAAGATGCATTAACTTGCAGCTCTGCTCTGTGTCGTCTGTTCTTTACAGGAGTTTCTGGTAGCCCTAGAATATTAATGTATAGTTTTCTAGAAAGGCGTGCTTCTGAGGAGAGAGTGCATCTACCTGCAGCTTCAGGCCCTCCAGTCCCTCAGGGAAGAGTCATATAGCATCCATTTCATATACTCACAACGATCAAAACACAGACTAAGAGCCGATTAATATGAACACAGCTTCCCTTCTAGTAGCCAGTATGAGAAATTCTCATACCAAGAATATTAATATGTCGTTTTCTAGAAAGGCGTGCTTCTGAGGCGAGAGGGCTTCTACCTGCAGCTTCAGGCTCTCCAATCCCTCAGGGAAGATTGTGCCTTTTTTTCCTTATAAGAAATAACCCAATTCTTCCCTCCGCACCCCGTGAACTCGGGGTTATACCAGCTTTGGCTGGAACTGGTTAACTGGACATGCCAGGGATTGAATGAGGGACCTTCCGTGAGCAAAACAGGTGCTCTGTCACTGAACTGCAGCCCTTCCTTTGTTGGAAAAGACCATGTCTGGTGTCCAAAGAAGACGAGAAGAAGATTCTGAAGGGGGCAGCAAGAAGACAATTAGGATAGTGAGGAGTGTTCCCTCTAAGGTGAGCTAACTCACAGATGTTTAGCCTCTGGATCAGAGATTTTTCTCTTAGCTCAGGAAGGAGGGCTCCAGAGCAAACTGATTCGTGCAGCCGCCAAATCACTTTGCTCACAACTTAAATGCCAGTGGCTCACAAAGTAGAATTTTTGCTCACAAGATCCTGCAACTTAGAGGGAGCATTGGTGCGGTCAGCACCTTCTCTCTCCTGTTAAGTGTCATTCCTGGTCTGTCTCCAGATTGCTACTCTTAGGGCAATCCCCCCCTTCTTCTTGGAAGTGCCACACCCAGTCTTATGGAGAGCCAGTTTGGTGTAGTGGTTAAGTGCGCGGACTCTATTCTGGGAGAACCGGGTTTGATTCCCCACTCTTCCACTTGCACCTGGCTGGATGACCTTGGGCAAGCCATAGCTCTGTACCAGCTGTTCCCTCAAGGACAGCTTGGGAAGGAGCTCTCTCAGCCCCACCTACCTCACAGGGTGTCTGTTGTGGGGAGGGGAAGGGAAAGGAATTTGTAAGCCGCTCTGAGACTCTCAAGTGAGTGAAGGGCGGGATATAAATCCAATCTCTTCTTCTTCTTACTCTCTCAGTTAGAAATGTAGTTAGGAACCTCTCTCTGTCTCTCCTGTTTCCTACGATGTATGTTAATTCCTAAATAAACCTTTATCTGCCTTTTAATCAGGTTGTGCACCATTGCTGTGTTAATTACTCCGCCAACATTCTTAGTACCTTTACGGGCAATTTTTAAAAAATATTTTAAGGCCTGCATCTTGCCTTTCTTCAAAACTGTCTTTGTGAGTATTTTGTGCGTGGGTGTGTCTGCATGTGCTTGTGACCCTGGAAGCCACGGTGACTCTTCGTGGGGCTAGGACGTTTTAGAGAGGTGGCTCGACAACCAGCCTCTGCGTCCCGGCCCTGGTATTCCTTAGAGGTCTCCTCCCAAAGTACTTGCCAGGGCCAGCCCTGCTTAGTTTCCAAGATCCGGTGAGATCGGGCTTGCCTGGGCAAGCCAGGTCAGGGCAAGGACTGCATCTGGAAGGCTTCTTCCTTTTGTCATGTATTCAGATAGCTGTCTGGCAATCAGTCTCTCTGACTGTGGATCCATCTACTGTTTCGGTCTTACTTACTGGGTACAAGACTTGCTATCCAGTGTGCTAAACTCAGTAGAGAACTGACCAACGCTGCTCACTTCCAACCAGCGGAGAGAATAGAGGCAAAGGCCTGCCTTGCTGTGGGAGCTGCCAGATTGGCAAGCCAGGGAATTGTTTGGCTTTTAAGCCCAGCTGGATATGGTGAGGAAAGGTGGCAGCAATTGACCACCGCCAAACTGCAGCTAAGAACTGCAGCTTGCCTTTACCTTTATCAGTGGGTGTTGAGAGGCACAGCAGAGCTGGATCCACAACGTGCCAGTACGTGGATTCTGACCAGCCGGCAGCATTGTGCACAGGAAGGGGGAAAGTGGGCATGGTAGAGTAGTTAAGGGTGTTGGGCTAAGGGCTGGGACAACCAGGTTCAAATTCCCACTCTGCCGTGGAGGCTTACTGGGTGACCTTGGGCCTGTCACAACCTCTGAGCTTCATCTACCCATCATAAGCCACTTTGGGTCATCTTTGGGGAGTAAAACAGGGTATCAACAGAAGGTAAGAAAAGGGAATGAGGTACTGGTATCAGGGGGCCATGAAGGTTGCAGTGTTCAAAGTCCTGTTCCATTAGGTTTGCCAGGTCCCCCTGCCCCGTCACTGGTGAGGGATGGGGGGGACTTAGGGAAAGCTCTGGAGATTCAGGGATGGAGCCTGGGGAGGACAGGGACCTCAGTGGGGTTCAGCACCATAGAATCCACCCTCCAAAGCATCCATTTTCTCCAGGAGAACTGATCTTTGTGATCTGGAGGTAAGCTGCAATTCAGGGGATCCCCAGGGCACACCTGGAGGCTGGCGTCCATCCATCTACAATGCCTCATCTCTATGCCTGGTGTCAAAGAAATGGGGCCTTTTGCCTCCTGGATGCCCGGCATTTAGCAGTGGCGTGCAAGTGCTACCTCCAGCTGCACCTCAGCGGCCATGCGAGCTGATTTCCCAGGCGAGACGGTTCGCTGGGTTGCCAGGTTGCAATCCAGCTTCCAAGGAACCACGGCCTCCCCCACAGCATTGTCTGAAAAACCCCAGTCTCAAAAGAGGTGTGTGCTCTCCGCAGTTAAGAGCTGTCAGATGCATGTTATTTTCTCTGGTGGGGTGAGCCAAGCTCTGCACTGCAATCAACAAAAGCACTTGCTTCCACCTCACCCTCTCGTTTAGTCACTGGGTTTGCTTCTCCTCCTGGGCTTCAGGCGGGCTGTCTGCTTTTTGTTGTTGTTTAAATCAAAGCTCCACTTGTAGGTTTATTTGATTAAAAGTTCATTCGGCCTTTAAAAAAAACCCTGATTTTTTGAAATGCAAAATGGCTCAAGCTAGCGCGTGAGAGCAGGACTGTGGTGCTACAGCTGCCTTCTGATCAGCACTGCGGACAGCAAGTTTTTGTTCCTGACCTGTAGAAACAGTTTTCCTTAATGTGACTCTGGGTCAAACTCAAACCTTGCTCTGCTCAGTTCGCCATGTACGCTGGGGGGAGGGGAAATCCTTAGGTAGGGTGCATGAGGGGGGAGTGTGTGTGGCACTATCTTAGCAGCGTAACCTTTCCGAAGCAGCCTTCCTCTTCTTTCCAGAGGAATGTCCTTGCGAACTCTTGGTGCCAGCTTGCTCAGTAGATAATGGGATCATATATTTTCCCAGGTGGGGGTAGAGGCGCGAGAGCTAGGCAGAGGGCGTGTGATGTATGAATGGGCCTTAGGAGGGATTACATTTGAATTCCCTATATCTTTGATTGTACCTGCCAAAATCCTCAGATTTGACACCGTACTGTTACTCCCTGGAACCTGCTTATTACTCAGTAAAGCATATCGCTGCTAAAGAGAGTGTTGTTGAGGATAACTCGTTCAGGAGTCTGACACCCTGGAGAAGAGTAAATGTGGCTGGCTCTGCAGCTGGCATTCGCTCCACATTTTCTCAACCCTGAGGAAAAGGTGTAACTCAAAACCACATTCAAATACCCCTGGCCAATGCCGTACTGACTGCAACCCCTGAATGGCCATAAAACAGCCATAAATCTATGCAGAAGGTACCATTGAAAACCCGATGATCAAAGGAAGTGAAAGCAGCATGCAGTGCAGAGGGTACCATAAAATCCAATGATAAAAGAAAGTGAATGCAGCACGCAACGTAGAGGGTAATTTCTGTTCCAGCGTGGGTTTGCTAAAACAACGGAGGGCAAAGCCAATACAGAATCGCCCATTGTCTGACCACAGTCATTTCCATCCTGTTTATCTGAGACCAGGCCCTGAAAGTTTGCAACAGGGGTCCCCAACCCTTTTTGAGCTGGTGGGCACTTTTGGAGCCATGACACAGCATGGTGGGTGCAGACGCAAAATGGCTGCCCCGGTATAGCTGTCGCAACAGGCAAGCCAGCGATAAAATGGTTTCCACAACTTACCTTCAGTCACACATTGAATATCCTTGTGCTGCGGTGGAAGCTGCCTAGCCAATCAAATCTCCAAGGGCCAATGAAAAGCCTTGCTGGGCAAAGGCCCCCCGGCCCGACACACTTGTTAATAACACTCCGTGGACACCAGGAAAGGTGTCAGCAGGCTTTGTGGCACCCAGAGGCACCACGCTGGAAACCCCCCGACCAATAGCAAGGCTGGCATCTCAGAGTCTCTCTTCCCCCCCAAAACAGTCATAGTGACAGGACCAGGTGCAAATGTCCCAGTGTATGCAGTGCATAAGCACTCCCTAGTATTCTCAAAGCCAAATCTAACTGCTTTAGCTGATAGGTGGGTAAACTTGCTGCAGCAATTCCAAAAGACAGTCTTTCCCCACTCCTGGCAGAGGTTGTGCACCTTTTAGCGACAATCTGAAATGTAACAAGTTCAGCTTTCCCCATTGCTAACCACCCCCCCCCCCTTCACCTATAGGATTGTTGCCTGTCCCACCAATGCAAAAGATATACAGGGGGGGGGGGGAATGGTGATCGTACGTCCGCCACCTCTGCAGTCACCCTGCTCGAGTGCCTCTACGTGTGCTTCATCTTTTTTGCTCTCTGCCTACTTGATTTGCTTCTTGGTGTGTGTGTGTGTGTGTGTGTGGGTTTTGGGGGGGGGGGAGAATACATGAACATGATGAATAGCCCTTTAGCAAAAATAAGAGCACTTGAGGACCTTGGGAAATCTAGACTGCTGACTGGCTTGAAGAGGTAATGATTTGTACTCTTAATTAGGAGAGGGGAGAGTGCTGTTTGCTTTTCTTTGACAGCCACTGTGTCTGCCTGCACTTAATCAAGGAGCAGCTTGAAACCCTGAGGACTCTTTCTCTTGTTCTTTTAAATTTCAGAATTAAAAATTTAGCATTCATGAAAGGGGCTGGTGCCTGCTAGGGCGCTGAGCGGAGGGCCTGGTGCCAGTTGCCTTCTGATCCCATCTGCTAAGTTCCTGCTGTTCCAGTCCTTGGCACACCTAGTGCAGACCAACAGACATCCCCTCCTGGGTAGTATGCCGAGGTTTTGGCTGCTTGCTTGAAGGTCTCGCTTCCTTCCCGGAGGCTCATTGTCACACCGCTGAGCTCATGGCGCCAATGGGAACCTTCAACCAGTGCCCTGTTTCAGGTTGCCATCATGGTCGTCCCTTTGCCTTGGTTCTAACAGGTGCATCCGACACACACACAGACACTAGGGCAAAGCTTTTTTCCCTGTCACTGTCTCTCTGTGCGAAACAGCACTTAATTTCTGTATGTCAACTTGCTATGAAAAGCACAGATGCATGGCCAGAAAAGGCCCCCCCTTATTTACCTGTTTTTAAGGTAACCCATGTAAAGCAGGTTTTGCATGATACCTTCCTCTACCACCTAAGAGAACAGCTACATTTTAACAATCCCCCCAATTCCATATTTACCATTAGCTTTAAAGAAGAGACAAAGAAGAGGAGTTGGATTTATACTCCACCCTTCACGCGGAGTCTCAGAGCGGCTTACAGTCTCCCTCCCTTCCTCTCCCCACAACAGACACCCTGTGAGGTAGGTAGGGCTGAGAGAATTGCTCTTGAGAGAACTGTGACTGACCCAAGGTCACCCAGCTGGCTGCATGTGGGGGAGTGGGGAATCAAACCCGCTTCTCCAAATTCGAGTCCATCGTTCTGAACCACTACTCCAAGCTGGCTCTACCTACACCATTCTATAAAACTGTTTTATGCCCAATCCTGTGGGTGTAACAGAGCGTCAGGTTCATTTGGACCCAGATTAGAATTCCCACTTTGCCACGGAAGTTCCCCGGGTGACTTTGAATTGATCACACGCTGTCAGTCTAACTCACCCCACCGGGTTGTTGTGAGGATAAACTAGAGGCAAGGAGAACCATTTTGTATCTCCATTGGAGAGAAAGGCAGGATATAAATGAAGGAAATAAAGAAGTCCAATGTGTGTTTCTTGAAATGGGATTCCCTGCTATAGTCACTCAGACTTACTTCCAGGGAAGCACACGCAGGGCTGCAGCCAGAGGAGACTGCAGTTACTTGAATAGCAGAGATGGGTTTAACACTAGGAGATGGGCAGCTAATTGGAGCCTGGTCTACTTGCCTGGGTCATGTTAACTTTCTCAGCAGCAATTCACTCTCGCCTCCTCTTGTTGCTCCTGAACGGTCCCTTTTTCATGTGTTAGCGGGGGGGGGGGTGGCTTTTCTAGATGGCAGGAAAATTGCTGATGATGGCCACAATGACAATTTCCCAGGAATGCTAGAAAAGAAGTTCATTTCATATACCATTCTGAACTTCCTCTCTGCAGAAACGGGGTTTCCAAGTGAATGTTAAGGCCAGGGTTGTCGACTGACCAGAAAAAAGGCCACCTTGGCCTGCTCTTGTGCTTTTTAACAGCAATTTGATACACAGGAATCAGCAAGAGACGTTGTCACAGCATGAAGGCAAAATTCTTAGGGTTGTCAGCTCTGGGTGGGGGGAGATTTGGGGGGGGGGGGAGCCTGGGGAGGACAGGGCATGGGGAAGGGAGGGAAGGGGAGGGATTCCCATAGGGTATGATGCCATATTGTTCATCCTCCAAAGTAGTTATTTTCTCCAGGGGAACTGATGTCTGGAGATCAATTGTAATAGTGGGAGATCAATTAAGAAACCTAAAGGTTAATTACCAAAATATAAGGGCCAAATAATTCAAAACGTATAACATAAATATCAAATATTCCAAGTTACATGTATTTATTGCAAATCAGATAAAAAATAGTGGAAGATCTCCAGGCATCTCCAGGCCCCACTCGGAAGTTGGCAACTCTTAAGAATTTTCACCTGTTAATTACTAAATAAGCTAATGGGTGTTGAAGTCACAGTAACAGTGGCCAGTGAAAGAGCTGGCAACCCCATCCTTAGCTAGGATTTTGGTGCCTGAGCAGAGGTAGCTTTAATCTAACGATGCCTAGGTCTGCTTTCAAACATTATTGTTCATTCCACTGATTACATGCAGTGACTATGGGTTGGCTACAAAGATAATTGAGCAGAACACTCTTCGGCTCATTTCTACAGGTTTTCCACTCTAGCTGTGCTCCCCCATGCCGCAGCCCATACACTTCCCAAGAACTCCCACTCCCTCAGGAGGCCCTGTTGAGCACAGGGTAGCCAACCGGCCTGGATAAAGTTGGCCTGTCCCTTTAAGAGAGGCTCAATGCGATATAATTTGTCAGGCGATTCTTGTAGTTCTTTCAATAACAACACCCGGAGCTAAGTAGCATGACCCAACCAGAGCAATGGAGCTGTGGCGGTGAGTCCGCTGGGATGAGCCTGAGACACCGAAATGTAGCTGACGAAGCTTTTACTGGCATAGAGAAAAATGACAGGCAAAGCTGCACCTGCTACATTTCTGTAACAGGTGAAGGAACGGGAGCGACATCAGAGTAATAGTATTCACCTCTCATCTTTTCACCCAGTCGTACAGCCAGGCGGCATGGGAATTTGAAAATGTTCCTTGTGTTCTCCCAAAGATGGTTACCATGAATCAAAACGACACTCTGTCAAGGCCATTTTTATTCCACTGTTCCTTGAAGGACATCAGGGCGATGTATTCGCTCTACACCCCCTTCCCCACTGTATTCTAACAAGAACTCTGGGAGGTGGGCTAGGGTGACTGGCCCACGGTCACTTAGCAAGCTGCAGAGTAGGGTTTTGAACTGAGGTTTCCCAGATGCTCATCTGACACTCTTGACCACTCCATTACATAGACTGTCATGCATGGAAGGAGTTGGATCCAATGCTCCCTCTAGGCTAAGTAGCTAAGTCTTGTGAGCAAAAATTCTACTTTGTGAGCTACCGGCATTTAAGTTGTGAGCAAACCATCTGGCTGCTGCATCAATTAGTTTGCTCCGGAGCCCTCCTTCCTGAGGTAGGACAAAAATGTGTGAGCGGGAGGCTGAGAAACTGTGAGCTAGCTCACACTAACTTAGCTCAGAGGGAACCCTGGTTGGATCCAAACCCTGGCTTGGGCAAGTGGACAGCCCTTCACATTTCCTCCACTTTTGACAAGACCCTCAGAGAGCCTTCCTGCCTTCTGACATCCGCCACCAGAGGGTGCCTGAACCTTGGCAGCAGGCCTTCGCAGGCTGTCTGTCGGGATAATTAATTTTTAAAAAGTGCTTAAAATTTAAATTCCGCACCCTTTTACCGATTTCAATTTAGAGCTGACAATTCTGACAGTGACATCTTTCAAACCCGGGGAGAGCTGCTTCTCAGCCTGTCTGGAAATCATTTCTGCGCTGCCCTCTCCCTTCCCTTCCCTTCCCCTGTCGCACCCTGCCTTTAAACGCACGGCTCTCCCCATGTGATGCTTTGAGGCCTCCTGACAGCGGGGTGTCATTTGATCCAGAATATCCCGGCTAATGCAACAAGCACCCCTTCTCCCTCTTCCCTCTCTTAATCCTCCCCTCCTGCTGCAGGCAGCAGGGCCTGTGTCGCCCTTCCCTTTCGAGATGGGGATCTCTCAAGCTTGTAATCCTCAAACCGATTTGAAGGGCCGGCTGAGGGCTGGAATGACCTGAAAGTTAGCCAGCCTCGCCGCTTCTGTTTGCAGGCACCTCCGTGGGATCGCGGTTTTAGTAAACGATAGTTTAAAAAAAGCAGCAGCACCAGCAGCGTCGCTTCCCCCTCCTCTCGAGGGGGAGCTCCTTTGTTTGAACGGAGTTTTAATTTTGCTTTCCGAAGCAGCAGGCTTTTTAACGTGCAAGGAGCGGCGACGTCTTCGTTTCCACCTATCCAGCAGGGTCAATCCCGAGCCATCCATTCACCCGGCGCGGTAACCTTCGGAATTATCCGGGGCTCTCTTCTGCACAGCGTGTGAGCAGCATAGCAATAAGAGGCGCGCACCTGCTGACAGACACGCTCGGCCAGCGCTTTATGCATTATAGATACAGGCAGCCAGGCACAGAGGCGGCACAATGGAGCCGCCGCCACCGTCGCGCAGCGCTGCCCTCTTTTTCCTCCAGCGCTTGACGAGGGGCGTGTGAAATTAGCTCCCCCCCCCCCCCCGCCACGTGTTTAGAGCCTGGCAAACCGTGCAAACGAAGCGCCTCGCAGCATGTTTCAGGCCCGGGGCGGGAGGGGAACAGTGTTCCCTCTAAGCTGAGTTACTGTGAGCTAGCTCACAGTTTTTTAGCCTCCGGCTCACACATTTTTGCCTTAGCTCAGGAAGGATGGCTCCAGAGCACACTAATTTATGTAGCAGCCAAATCACTCGCTCGCCATTTTAATGCCTGTAGCTCACAAAGTAGAATTTTTGCTCACAAGACTCCACAGCTTAGAGGGAGCATTGGAGGGGAATTGCCATCGCTCTGCTGGTGATATGCCTCTTTCTCCGGAGGGGGAGGGCCGGGGGCGAGGTACCGGGAAGGCCGGGCCTCTTCAGCGCTAAGCGCCGGGCCGAGGAGGGCATTTCTGCTGCAGAAATGGGTTTCTCCCGCCTCGTCGTTCCCGGACTGCCTGATGCTCCTTGCTTTAAAAACCTGCCCTGGCTCCCCTGCAGGGTTGCCAGCCTCCAGGTGGGGCCTGGGGATCCTCTGCTTTTACAACTGACCTCCAGCTGACAGAGATCAGCTCCCCTGGAGAAAATGGCTGCTCTGAAGGGTGGACTCTATGGCATTGTACCCTGCTGAGGCCCCTCCCCTCCCAAACCCCGCCCTCTCCTGGCTCCACCCCCAAAGTCCCCAGGTATTTTTCAACCGGGACTTGGCAACCCTACTCCCCTGGCCGGCCGCTTATCAGGCACGAGCTGCTTGTCCTCCCCTCCAAAGCCCTCCGCAGTTCTCTCAGCCCGAGACAACATTCCTGCGGCCTGCAATGTTCGCTCAGCTCTCCAACTCCCACAAAAGTTCCTGTTGCCCTTGCTGTGCCTGGAGCTGCCTCCCAGAATGCCCCTCTTGCTCTTTCCTGCCAGCTCCAGTGCGAAGAAGATGCTTTGCCTCCGAGCGGCCTTTGGCTTCGCC
Source organism: Lepidodactylus listeri (assembly GCA_029233225.1). Taxonomy (NCBI): domain Eukaryota; kingdom Metazoa; phylum Chordata; class Lepidosauria; order Squamata; family Gekkonidae; genus Lepidodactylus; species Lepidodactylus listeri. Next base: position 36,467,110 of record JARCFY010000016.1, read on the forward strand.
CCTTAGTCACCACTGAAAGACAGAAGTCCCACCTCTGGTTGTGTTTCCCAGCCCAGCCCAATTTGAGAAAACACACGGCATGGTCCTGTAGAAGAGAACTTTCAAGGGCTTTATGAATAAAGGGGGACACACAAGAATAACAGGACTTTGGACTCTCGAATACCCACCAGCTATCCCGAAGTTACAATGAGAGACGTAAGATTTTTATACTCAGTATGACACTTGCAAGAGGCTGCAGTGGCTCAAGTGGTTAAGACGCTGAACTGCAGACCTGTAGTTCAGCAGTTCAAGACCCGAGTGCTGCGTGACAGAGTGAGCTCCCGTCTCTGGTCCCAGCTCCTGCCAGCCGAGCAGTTCGAAAGCAAGAAATTGCAAGTAGATAAATAGGCACCACTTCGGTGGGAAGGTAACAGCATTCCGTGCACCTCGGTGTCTAATAATGCCGGCCACATGACCATGGAGACATCTTCGGACAGCACTGGCTCTTTGGCTTGGAAATGGAGATGAGCACCGCATCCCTAGAGGAGGATTCAACTGGCTTTCAAGCAAGGGAAGCCTATGACACTTGCACATAAATCATAATTACTGGTTCCATCAAACTTTGTCATACATCTGTCATAACTTTCTGATTGGGCTCAGACCTGAGGGTTGGGCTTTCTCAAGTAAAGATGTTATTTTTTTAAGCTAAACAATGTGTCTTCTTTTCCCAGGCCACGAAGCTGTAAAATGCAGGGGTCATTTTGAGCAGGAGCTCGGGGGAGCTCAGCTCCAGAAGTTGGTGCCAGCCCCCATCCTGTGGGGGAATGCCTGCTTCTGTCATGGCTGCAGCAAAAGGACCCCGTTCCCTGGAAAGGTCCTTGTTCCTCCAACCAGCCTTCTGAAGGCTTCAGCCACCACTGAAGCTATCCTCCCAGAATAGTGGCATTTCTGAGGCTTGGATTAGTAACTGTCCCCTCTCTCTCTCTCTCTCTCTCTCTCTCTCTTTCTTTCTTTCTTTCTCTCTCTCTCTCTCTTTCTTTCTTTCTTTCTCTCTCTCTCTCTCTCTCTCTCTCTCTTTCTTTCTTTCTTTCTTTCTTTCTCTCTCTCTTTCTCTCTCCCTCCCTCCCTCCCACTCCTTTCTTTCTTGCCTTCTGACATACTTCCGGTGATGTCAGGTGGTTTAGCATATGCAAATAAGTTATGCTAATGATATATGCTAATGAGCTCTTGCACCTCTTTTTCTACGAAATGACCCCTGGTAAAATGTATCTGTTGTGACAGATATAGGTACAGAGTGCTGATGTTCTTCATTTAACTAAGCTAACTGACATCAAAAACATGGGCAGTTGTAGCTGGCCAGAGCAAGGCCACAGGTCTTGGCTGAATAGCAACTTTGTCAGCGTTTAGCCATTTCCCAGAATGCATTTAAGCAATGAACCAAAGTTTACTTCTGAATATGGATTCATTATTGATTTCTGTTTCTGTGGTTAGGATCCTCAATGGCACTTAGCATATGTATGCCTATCTATGCTAGAAAGATGCTAAGTGTGCTCACCAAGGTTAGTCATGTCAAATCAGTGGCGGAGTACAGAGTGTATAAAAGTGTTTCATAAACTGTGCGTATAACACCCCCCCATCCTCTGCAGAAAGCTAACTAGGCGTGCCTGCGTTGGGGCATACTCTTCCTGGGTCGCCTTTGCTTCTGTTCTGTCCTCTCTGCCTTCTCTCCCTGCCTCTGACTTGACCCCCTGTCAAAACTTGGGAGTATAAGCTCCTCAGGACAATGTCTTTCCAGTTACTCCATAAAGTGCCATCGTACATCACCAAATCAGCAGCAAAGTCATCTGAGGGCTGGGGGTGAGAACTTGGGTCACCTTTGACAGAGAACAGCCTGCGCTCCCTGGAACGGAACACATGAAGCTGCCTTATACTCAGTCAGGCTGTTCGGCCTATCAGCGTCAAGACTAGAAAAGAGTAAAAGCCCAGTAGAACCTTAAAGACTAACAAAAATTGTGGTAGTCACTGCTGTCTTCTTCAGATACTCACAAAAGCTCATACCCCTACCACAATTTTTTTGCTACTACAGACAGATGAACAGGGTTACTGATCAAGGTCAGCACTGCCTGTTCTGGCTGGCTGCCCTCTCCAGGGTCTCAGGCACAGGTTTTCCCCACCAGGCCCTACCTGAACCTTTTAGTTGGCAAAGCCGGGGACTGACCCTGGGGGCCTTCAGCATGCAAAGCAGAACCCCAGGCTCCTTTTTGTTTCAAAGTATTTCTACAGTGTAACAAGCCACCCGAGGTGCCAGAATGAAAGGAGGTTATGTGCTGTAAACAAACACGTAAAATATAATGATTTTATACACGAACCCCCGTATATCATCCTTCTGTCTAATACCTGCTATGACCCACACTCAGTCTAGTGATATCCTGAATGCCACAGACAGATCACTGTGATCTGGTTCATAAGGTGCTTTCTGTGGAAAACACTGTTCACTTGGGACGGTCTGCCCATATGGGCAGCACAATGAACTCATGCGAGATGGCAGCACCTCTTCCATGAACTGGAAAATGTGATTTTCCAGGTCATGGACGACGAACAGCCTGTGTTCATTGTTCTGTTGTGGTGGCCACATGAGTAGCTGCATGTGTGACCAGGCCTCTCCCCACCCCACAAGTAAGGCAGCTACTGGATTGTGAGAACTCTCTGAATATTCTCTACTGCTATTAAATCTTGAATGCCCTAGTGAATAAAAAGCAGATAAACATTAAAAATGGATAACAGAGAGAATTTATATTTTAGGTCCTTGCCCCATGTTGCTCTATGCAAATGATCACTCCTGTTCATCTGGACATGCTGTATCAATCCCATTGTGGTAAATTGGGTGCATGCGGGAAGTTAAGAACATGGGAACATAAAAGAAGCCATGTTGGATCAGGCCAATGGCCCATCCAGTCCAACACTCTGTGTCACTGGGGTTGCCAGCCCCCTGGTCCGGGCAAGGGTTCCCCCATTTTTGCAGGCTCCTCCCCACCCACAAATGTACCAAAATATGGCATGATGATGTCACCCGGAAGTGACAACATTGCATGGTGACCCTCTAGTTTTGGGGCAAAACTCTATGGCTTGAGCCTGATTTTACCATAGAGCTTTGCCCAAAAACTAGAGTGTCACCGTGCGATATCGGCAGCACAATGATGTCATTTTTGGGTGATGTCATCACACCGCACATGCTTCATGCGTGCGGCAGAAGCTCCAAGAAGGGCCCGTCAATCCCCAACCAGCAGAAAGGTAGGACCTGGCAACCCTCTGTGTCAGACAGTGGCAAAAGACCCAGGTGCCATCAGGAGGCCCACCAGCAGGGGCCGAACTCCAGAAGCCCTTCCACTGTTGCCCCCCAAACACCAAGAATACAAAACGTCACAGCCCCATACATAGTGTTCTGTCTATACCTTGTGGCTAATAGCCACTGATGGACCTCTGCTCCATGTTTATGGAATCCCGTCTTGAAGCTGTCTACGTCTGTAGCCACTGCCACTTTTTGCAGCAGTGAATTCCACATGTTAATTACTCTTTGGGTGAAGAAGTACTTCCTTTTATCTGTTCTAAGCCTACTGCTCATTAATTTCATTGAGTGCCCACGAGTTCTGATATTGTGAGTTACAAAATGTCAGCTGATGAACTTCTAGCAACTTTTGTTCTGGTAGGGACCCTGAGCCCTTCATAGACACCTACTAAAGGGGATGGGAAAAAATTCACTTGCTAAGTTTTGCTTGTAGAGACTGAAGCCCTCTGACAACATATGTGGAGTCATTATGACTGTTTCCACCTGCTTTGCTCTGCCCCTCCAGCTCCTGGATCTATCATTCATTCATTCATTCATTCATTCATTCACATTTATAGCCTGCCCCTCCTGGAAGAGGGCTCAGGGCGGGCAACAACATTTCATTTATCTATATATCTAATAGTCAAGTGCCCCCGTGCGTGTGGATATCTAAATCCGCACATCGGGGGCACTTGGGCGGCAGAGAGTTTTTCCTGCACACTTGGGGGACTCTCCAGGTGTGCAGAAAAATCCTAAAAGTTAAAAAAAACATACAGGGGATATTTAAATCCCCCCAAAAGTAAAAGAGTGTTCCCTGTGCATGCACAAGGAATGCTCTGGGAACTACGTCATTGCTGGGGGGGGGGGGGAGAAGGCTTACCTGTGGCTGCTTCCTCCTCCTCCTCCTCCTCCACGTGGAGCTCTCCCCCTGCCCCGGCAAGTATTGCGGGTCCTGTCTCTTGTATAAATATATTAGTTAATACAATAAAATTAAATTTAAAACATCATTATAAATATTAAAATGGTGGTCACAGCAAATAGCAAAGAGATTTTCTGGTTGTGGGAGGTTCCTGGCTGTAGCCAGTAGTTGTTAACAGTGACAGATACCTCAGGGAGGCCGTATATGGATGTCTGCTGCCTCAGCCAAAGGCCTGGCAAAACAGCTTCGTCTTGCAGGCCCTGCGGAATTGAAGTAGATCTCGCAGGGCCCTGGTCACAGTAGGGAGCACGTTCCACCAGGCAGGGGCCAGGGCAGAAAAAGCCCTGGCCCTGGTCAAGGCAAGACAGACATCTTTCGGGCCAGGGACTATCAAGAGGTGTTGATCCATAGAGCATAATGCTCTTTGGGGCATATACGGGAAGAGGCGGTCCCTCAAATACGTTGATCCCAGGCCGTGTATGGGTTTAAAGGTTATTACCAACACCTGGAAATGGATCCCGAACTCTACTGGTAACCAATGCAATTGGCAGAGTACCTGCCAAACGTGAGCCCGCATAGGCATTGCCGCTAGCAGGTGTGCTGCTGCATTTTGCATCAGCTGTAATTTAAGGGTCAGCCTCAAGGGTAAGCCTGTGTAGAGTGAATTACAGTAGTCAAGCCTGGAAGTGACCGTTGCATGGATCACTGTACCCAAGTCTTGGGGGGCGGGGAGATAGGGTTTCAGCAACCTAATCTGGCAAAGATGGAACAAGGCAGATTGGGCGGCTGCAGTAATCTGGGCCTCCACAGAGACAGACAGAGAGGGGGGGGCATCCAGTGTCGCTCCTAGGCTCCTCACCTTCTGGGCCGGCCCCAGAGTTGCCCCGATACCCATATCCCCCTTCTATATACCCATAAAAGGAAGCTGCCTTCCAGAATGAGTGAAGGAAGTGAGAGCCACCTGCTCTGCCTTATGAACTAGTTTGTTGGTGGCAAGTAGAAACAATGAAGCTGGCTTATTTTGTGTACCTGTGAAATTTGTTTTTTGTCTGTTTTGTACCCTGTAAGCTGATTTGGGTTCATACGGTATGGCGGAAAGCGGGTTAAAAGTGTCTTAAATAAATAATAAAAATAAGCATCCAGTCTGTACTTTAGCTTCTGCGACGATTAAGCCTCCTGCATACACACATCCTCACTGGGCGGAGGAGCTACTTTCTCAGGGTGCAACCCTATGAAACTGCAGCATGCGCATATGGAAACTGCAAGGGGAGGGCCAATCCTCCAGGTCTTGCCCACTGCATTATGACAAGGCTGGCCAATCTGGAAGTGTGAAGGCACCAGGACAAGTTAGGACCCAGTTGGGAAGATCTATGCCACTGGAGCCACCTACATGGTTCCGGCATTGAGATCCTTCAGTGAACTAGTATTCAGCGCAGTATCGCAACTATGTATGAGTGCACAGAGGAGGAATGGCTCCTATGTTGGGGTGCCCCCTCATTTTCTCTCTAACAAGGGAAACCTCAGGTTTTGGTCTCCGTCAGCAGGGTGCTATGACAGATGGAATCTGCTGCCTAAGGTGTCACCTGGTTTAACTGTCTTAAGTTGCCTCTGTTCTCAGTACCAAATTCTGTGGTTACAGAAGCAAGGAATACATAGCCCCGATATTCCCCCGCCCAGCTGAGGACAAAGCAGTGATTGCCATTCTGTCCTTTCTTACAATTGTGCGCTCTCATGGAACATTCTGGAAAACGACTGCACTAAAACTACACTAGAACCTCAAATGAGGTTGTACGGTGCATAACAGGTACGAAGTAATATGAGGCAAACAACAACATACATTTTCTTGTGGTTTTGGTCAGGGCCTCTTAATTTTATGGTGGTTTGCCCCCAAAGGCAGAACTCTGCCACAGGCACATGAACGCACTGGGTAGTCTCAGGCCCGTAGACAGGATCTTGTAATTCGGGGGGGCCTTTAAATAAGTCCGGGGTGGGGGGGCACCGACATCACAAAAATAAATTAAAAATAAAATTTAAAAAACTCATGCTCACTGGTTTCAGCAGGCAGGAGCACTTGGAGCAGGCAGCCCCTCACCCAGGGAGGCTTCCCAAGTGGTGGCTGGGGGGAACGAATGCGCCAAGCTCCGGCAGGACGAGGGGCTCCAGCAGTAACAGGGCAAGCAAGGGGACGGGCGAGCATGCACCGGTGCACCTTGGATCCTGAGTGCTGTGGAGCTGGCCTCTGCCGCCACTCCGGCTGGGCACAGGAAGGGGCAGAACAGGAAGAGGCGCCTGGCCCAAATCAAACTGCGCAACTGCCCCAGCCCTGCCAAAAGTTTCTGAGCTGCACTGGACTCGGCAGGGGGTTGCTGGTCAAAGTGCGCTAGCCCCACCTTGCCTCCCAGCCCACCCGCCTGGCTGCCTCATGCCGCTTCCTGCGGCAGCCGTGCTCAGGAAGGGGCAACGGTGGGGAAAAGGAAAAAAAACTTAGAAGACTCTTGGCACTTTTGTGGCAGAAGGCCTTCTGGGCTGCTGCAGGGCTCTGGATTTCTCCACCCCTCTCCTCCAAGTTGAAACCCAGTGTCTCTCTGTTCTGGGAGAAGCCCTCGCCATGCAGATGGAGAGGGTGCACCAGAAGAGCGGCACCAGGGAAACTGACCCGTCGCTTGGGGAAGGGATGGTGGTGGTGGCAGTGGGGAAGCAAGCCGTGCTTGGGGAAGAGGCGGCCGTGTCGGCAGTGGGCCTGGGCTAGATGGAAGTCGGGGGGCTGGGCCCCCAAATGCCCCACTGTAGCTATGGGCCTGGGTCGTCTCATGGGTAAGAGGCTGGAAGTGGCTCACCCACTGCGAGAGAGTTCATTACTTATTTTGCCATGACTGCCCATGTCTGTGACACAACCTCTGGGATCTCTGCTGAATAAGCATAGTAAATACCAGAGGCTAATTTTGATAGTTTACACTGCTGTGGTGAGATTATCAGTTCAGAAAAATGGCATAAAACCCCCTCACTCATCTAGCGAAGAGAGCAGGCAATAAGCAGCCATTTCAGCATGGGACTGCGAAGCACCTTAATGGGGAGTCTTTCCCTGTGGCTTGGCTAAGACAGCCAAAGAAAGGAGGCATGTTTCGCAACTGAGATTCCACCAGCTGAACATCCAATACCAAGTCAAGAAAACATTTTTTTTTTGCAGTAGTCTCTCTACCAGAGTCACTGGCAATACCTTTTGGAATACCCAGCTTGAGAGATTTTAAAACCACTCAACTGACAGAAGCCCAGAATCTTATGTTGGCATAATACAGAGAAAAAATGGTATGGGACGGGATACCATAACGGGGCTTGCAAACAAAAGGCCGTCAGCCTCAGAGAGGGGACATCAGCCGCCTGGAAGGGGCGCGTGGCAGTCTGCCCCTCCCCCATTTCCCTCAGGTGGGCTGCCTCACTCTGAGGCTGACTCGTAGAGGAAGGGAGTGTCGCTGCTGCGGCTTCTTTTTTGAAACTGGGGCTTAGGAATTTCAATGCTGGCATCACAGAAGGTGTGTGAGCTACTTGCGTGTGAAAAAGTGGAAAGGGAAACACCCCCCAAAATACCGGCTCCTTAGACAGTTACACAATTACACCAACTCAAAAATTAAACAGAAAAATGCTTCCTATAAACATGCTATGACGAAATATACTAACCATAGGCAGGCAGTTCTTATACTTTCCCCATTAACTTTCATGGACTAAACCTTCAGGTGGGTCCTTCTTTTTTTGGGGGGGGGAGGGCATTATGTGTGCGTGAGAGAGAATTATGATTAGCAGGGGTCCTTTCGAGCAGGAGCTCGGGGGAGCTCAGCTCCGGGAGTTGGTGCCAGCCCCCCCCCCCCACGGGGGAATGCCTGCTTGTGTCATGGCTGCAGCAAAATGACCCTGTCTCCTGGAAAGGTCCTTGTTCCTCCGACCAGCCTTCTGAAGGCTTCAGCCCCCACTGAAGCTATTCTCCCAGAATAGTGGTATTTCTGAGGCTTGGATTAGTAGCTGTCCCCTCTCTGCCAGCTCTTTCTTTCTCTCTCTCTCTCTCTTTCTTTCTCTCTCTCTGTCTCTCTCCTTTCTTTCTTGCCTTCTGACATACTTCTGGTGATTTCAGGGGGTGTGGCATATGCAAATAAGTTATGCTAATGACTTATGCTAATGACCTCTTGCACCTCTTTTTCTACGAAATGACCCCTGATGATTAGGCTTGGATGGCAGTGACCTAGGCTTTTTTTGGGGTGGGGGTGGGGGTGGGGAGAACACAGATCCATGAATGACAAAGTATTCCTTCAAAAGATACATTCCACAAATTTGTGCTGTGAACGAGAATGTGCGCTAGTAAATGAAATTCAGCATACTGTGGCAGTTATAGCAAAAGAAGACTGAACTGTTCTCTTTCCTTTTTTTTCTTGCCCTCGAGTCACAGCTGATTTATGGCGACCCCGGAGGGTTTCCAAGGCAAGAGACGTTCAGAGGCGGGTTGCCATTGCTTGCTTCGGTGTAGTGACCCTGGCATTCCTTGGAGGTAGCCTCTCCAAATACTGACCCAGGCTGATGCTGCTTAGCTTCTCAGATCTGCTGAGACCCGGCTAGCCTGGGCGATCCAGGTCAGGGCTTTCTTTCCTTGGGGCAGGCAGATTCTGAATTTCTAAGAATAATGGGTTGGATCTGCTAGTAGAAGAACTTAAGAGCCTCCTACGTCTGGGAAAAGCTCGTTGTACTGGATGGAAGTTTTATGGCTAGCAGGACAAGATTCAGAGACTCCAACCGGTACTTTGCCCCTTATATGCTGATACATGTATTCGGGATCTGTTCTGCTGTGCTTGTTTCACAGAAGCAGGAGGAGGATGGAAGAAGCCAGCTTGGGGGCATCAATAACCCAGTAACTCAAATTTGTTTGTGCATATCCTTGTCCCCACAATTGCTCTGAGGAAGTCAATGGTGGCAACTACATGTTTATACAGGGCGGATGGTACCACGCTCTAAGAATTGTCCTTGAACCGCCTGCTGCAATTCCACGGGACATAGCTAGTTGATAACACATTGCACAGGAAGAGTGGAACGAGCTTGTCTTCGTAATTTGCTGTTTTATTACAGTGCTTCTCCCTTCACCACCACCAGCACTCAGATTATAAACATGCAATGAGTTTAGTTGGTGCCATTTTACCAATAAGCCCCGAATGTCTTAAGAACAGAAGCCATCAAGACAAGTTAGCTCAAGTAGGCAGCTATATGAAGGGGGGGGGGCAAGGGAGCCTTATCTGAGTCATTGTGACTGTTTGCATAGACTATAAATCGGCAATAACTGCAGGGATGAAGTTGGCTGTCGATCAACACAAAATCCCTAGGGGTGATAGCCAGGATTTGTTGAAACAGACCAGAGTATAAACTCTTTCAATGTAGCCCATTCTACCATATGTTTATAATTAAAAAGCTCTTTATTGCACTTAGCTAGAGGAACATTTACAGATTAGCAGGAGTATATACAACTTCTGAAAAGTGAGCTTTTCCAAAACAGAGAAAGACAGGGAGAGGCTTATCCTAACTTGAGACACTGAGTGTTGAAGCTGTCGCCCTCCTTGAGAGCCACCGCCTCGAGCAGAGCTTGTTTCTTCTGCATGCTGCGGGACGACTCCAGTTCGTACATGGTTGTCAAATTGAACAGAACGCTCTCGTGGAGGTAATGCTTCGGGTCCTGCTGAACCATTCCTTCCAACTGCCGGAGGGAATCCTTCAGTTTCCCCAGATAAAGCAAACAAACAGCCGCGTTGTTGTTAGCCTAGAGAAAATTTTACATCAGAATATTTGTGAAGCCAACGGTACAGTTCAAGATAAATCCTTGCACAGTCTAACGTGCTACTCTGTCAAAGCCTGAGCACAGGAGACGGGCTTGGGTGGTCTCCCTTTTTCAGAAGGTGCTGGGGAATCAGCTGTTACAGACTGACTGGCCAGCAGGCAGCGTCAGGCAGAGGCAGTCAAAAACACAGGGGGTGGGGGAGAGGCACCATGACAAGCACAGAAGGACAGTGCGTCTACCACTCACTGCATGAAAACCGTGACCAAGTTAAAGCTGCAAGAGGAGTTACTTGGTTTGATGCATTTTCTTCAGCGCACCCCCAAATTTCTCATTTCCCCCCGTCAGAAAGTGCATCGTGAATGAACGCAACACTGTCCTCAAAACCATTTCACTTGTGGTTTCTTCCCCTCCAAGGAGTTCCGGTGCTTCCCCAAACTTCCCCAATTTTCTGACAGATAATCTGTCCCAGGCTCAGAGCTGTTGGGAGGAGGGGTTCCCCCCTGCTTCCCCACAGCATCATGACCAGGCCTGTGGCCAGGATTTTGTGGCTTGTGGGGCAAATTATTTTCTGGTGGGGCTGAAGTTCTCAGGGCAGAAAGAAAAGCCAGAGTTCTGAGGATTATAACTGAGCTGCTCCTCTCTCTCTCAAGCTGTCTATTCTACATAGGCGTTCTTATGCTAGCAATCACCCTTCGCCTATTAACCATTTAGCCAAAAGAAAGCTGATACCAGGCTAGATCTCTAAATTGCAACTGTCAACCGCTTTAGATGACAGTTCTCACTCCTGCCAGCCTAAGCTACTATTCTGATAACAAGCTGGCAGGTGGGGGTGATGACTTCTATAGTCAAGAAAGCTAACACTTAGGCAGAAAAAAACTCTGAAAGGAAACCAGTTTCTTGACGCAGAGTTAGAAGGGATCCTAACCTACTCGAACCCCCTTGCTCAGTGCAGGAATTAGTCAGCTACAGCACCCCACTCTGCTTAAAAGAGCACACGCCGTTTTAAATTTTTAAAAAAATGATTGAAAAAAGCATTTACAGGAGAAATTATTGTGGGGCTATGCCTTTAAGAAAAGGGGCAGAGCCCCCAAATGCCCCACCATAGCTACAGGCCTGATCATAACACTTCTGTGCACTGTGCCTGTTTAGTTTGAATTCTCTGACTCTTTTCAAACTGCCTTTGTATTGCATTTGAGTAACTCGTTGCTAATGCCCCCCCCCCCCAAGGTCATTTGAGACAGACCAGTTTTAGTAACCGGTTGCTAGTAGAATTTATTTACCTGCTCATAAAACCCCGCTTGCATTGGATGAGCAAAGCGTGATTGAGCCGCTTTTGAGGGAAACTGCTTTCTTCCATTTTCTACCCCTTTGTTACGCTTCTAAATTGCCGTGGTGTGCTGTTTAAAAAGTTCATAGCACTTCCTACAATGTCGTTCCCCCCCTGTCCCCTTTTCACCCCATGATCTTCCTTGGACTTTTAAAGAACATTCTAAGGTGAGCTCTATAGCGCTAAACTGCTATAGTGGCACCACTGAGATGCACTGACTCCACTGAGTCAATGCATCTCAGGGGTGCCACTATGGCTGTGGCTAGACAGGCCGGTTGCCGTGGCAGCATCCCACAGAGGAATAAGCTGTGGGAGTCAGGAGCGCTTCCCATCATTTGGACTGCTCCCCCAAAGCTGGCGGCATCTTGTAGCCGGCCCGTGAGGGGCGGTTCACAGCGCTAACATGCCACCAGCACGGAGCTGCGGCTGAAGGGGGAAGCAGGCGTCTGGATGTGCATGCGCAGAAGAGAACAGGCGCAGGTGCCTTTCCGCCAGGGAGTGCAGTCAGATCCCCCTCCTGCGCTTCTGAGGCACGCCTGACCGATCAGACGCAGGGAAAGCTGCCATGGAAGTGTCTCGCCAGGGAAACCACTGGATTTCCCTGGTGGCTATTTAAGCCACTTAGGAGTTGTTCTGCTATGAGGTAGGGATGGCTGCCACACAGGTGCCAGATGTGCGGGTCTGACTGTGCCGATTTGATCCGGGGTGGAGGGGTGGCTGTGTCAGGCCAAACTGCCTGTGTGATCACAGCCTATAGCACTTCACTGCTGAGCTATAGCGCTCACCTGAGAACATTTTTTAAAAAGTCAGAAGACTGCACAGCCGAAAAGGGTGGGAGAAAAAGTAGCACTGTTTGAAATGACCACAGCATTTCAGAGACGGCTCATTAACAGAAAGTGTGTCTGCCATGGGAAACACCAGGGAAGCTTCTACCAGGAAGCCCCGTTGCTGCTACGACACCAGAACTTCCACACGGAAAGGCCCTGACTTAAAAAGCATGTCACTGATTCCACAGGGAAAAAATATTTCATGGCAGATGGTTGTTGTTGGGTTTTTTTTGCAGTGCTCCTCAAAATCTGAACAGGTTCTCAGACTTTCATGCTATAGATTTTGAGTGAGTAAAGCTTTTTCTTATAAAGTATTAGACTCGTTTCAAAGAAAAAACACAAATTTTATAAGGGTTATTTCCAGTGCTCCCCAAAGTTTCTTGGTTTTTTAAATCAGAAATGTGAAAAAAACCCCATTCTTAGGTGTTTTTTTCCTGAATTTTTTGGTGCCATCATGTGTGTATTCAGACTAGGATTGGGGCAACCCTGCCATGGAAGTCTGTGAGGTGACCTTGGGTCAATTCCTCTCTCTGTCTCGGCCTAACCTACCCCTCAGGGCTGTTGTCGTGAAGACAAAACAGAAAAAGGCGAGAACTACGCTTTTGGGCCTTCAATGCCATGAAAAATGGGTATACATGCCTAAATGAATAAATAAACATCTGCATCCTTCTGAGTGTGATTTTTTAAAATCTTTGTTCTTCATGGACTTTTGGATATTTCTCCCTCAAAGCCATTAGAATGTTTCGACTGACTGTACTGGACAAGCTACATTTTGGGGTCCAGGTTCTAAAGGGGAAACACCTCAGAAGCCAAATGAGCCATGAATTCCATTAGAAAAGATTTCTTACCACAGCATTCGATGGGTCAATCTTCAAAATCTCTGTGAAGAACTTGTGAGCTTCTGCAAAGTTATTTTGACCAAGATGGAGAAATGCTCTGGAATGGGGGGGGAGGGGAGAGAGACAGAGGGACAGAACCATTTCAGAAGATAGCTGCTGCCCAAGAAAACTCGAAACAGTAAGAATATTACAAAAGTGAACCAGCAGCCTTTTTTCGTCAATGAGGAAAATATTCTTGACCTCTGTTCTTCACGAAAGATTCTTAAGCAAGCTGTTAAGCTATGACTTGGATTCACAGCAGGGTTTCTGGGGATGAAAAGAGTTCCACTCACAAAGTGACACTTCCCTGCCTGCCTAAGGTTGCCCAGCAGGGGGATTCGGGGGCGTTCCAGGAAGGGGCGTGGCCACCCCCAACGTGATGATGTCACACAGAGTGACACCATCACATCCTGGATGCAGTTTGCCCCACCCCCACCTTTCCCCAACCATTTAAAGGGAACTTTAAATGGGGTGTGTGTGGGGAGGGGGGAGTGCCAAGTGTGCCCGCCCTGCAAGAGGGGAACTCAGGTGCTCCTGCCTTGCAAGTAGGGAACTTGCCTCTCGCAAGGCAGGAGCCAGCAGCACCCGCTCGGAAAGAGTGGGTGCCATGTGCACCTGCCCTGCAAGCAGTGAATTTGCTGCTTGCAGGGCAGGTGTGTGTAGCACCCACTCTTTTCGAGTGGGGCTGCACGTGAGTGTTGTGGGCAGGGCTCCCCTCCCCGCCATTTGGCCTGTGTTGGGTGTAAGCCCTAAAACATCGAGGGAACCCCCGCCTGCACCTGGGGACTGGCATCCCTAAGCTTGCCCCTCCCACGGCAGCCCCAAATGACTCCCTCAGTGCTGCTCCAAGGGGCCAGGGGCCCCCAAAGGAACTGCATTTCAGGGGTCATTTGGGGTTGTAATGGGAGGGGCAGGGGAGAAATTCATGCTCTGTGGATTCAAGCCTATGATTTAGCAAAAGGGGGATTTAAACTTCCAGAGCAAACGGCACAAAATGAAGCTACGCTCTAGCAGAAATAATACATTAACACACAAGCAAATTGAGCGTAGACAGCGGAAGAAGGCCTCCAGGTCTCCACAGAGCTGTATTGTCTGTGTAGGTTTAGTGGGACAAAAAGGATAATCCTCTTGAAAGGACCAATTTCTTTGCTAAGCTGAGGGAGTGCTGGGAAAGGTTAACAATATTGCCGGTAGGACTGTTGTTGTGACTAGTTGTGGCTTGCAAAAGGCTGGGAAGTTTTTTTGTCCTCCTGCTTCTGTCGAGAAGTTAGCTGCATATTGAAGACACCTTGTTTCCTTTTGTGAAATTCCTCTGAAAAAGGTTGATTCTGTAGAGAGGAGTCAAGTTCACTGAGCTTTTCCTTGATCTGTTTCGGGAACAAGATGCTGGCCAAATGTTTCTGTAGCTTCTTCGAGAATATATGACACAAACTGTTAACAATAGTTTGTGGGGTAAAGTAGATTGTAGAACGTTTTTTATTCTCCGTCCCTTTGGTATAATATTAAGTCTTCTGCATTTGGTGAGAAAGATGCTATCTGTTTGTACCTCTGCAAGTTTGATGGATGTGTATCGAATCTTGTTAAATATGTTCATTCAGAAGTGAAGTCCCACTGGGCTGGATCCAGACTAATATAGCAATTCCCCCCTTCCTGCTGCAGAGCCCCCTCACATTGTCCCTCAGGGTCCCCCATCCTCCAGGAGCAGCATTTCGTGGAGACCAGTGAGCTGCCGTGGGAAGGGAGAGCCATGAAAGTTCTGTTTGGCTGATGGAAGCAGACATTTCAACGGCTAGAGCAGCATTTGGTTGCAGAGCTTCACTGCACTGCGCGGATCATACGCAGGCATAGTAGCAGACAACATCCTCGTCCTACGGCCCTATCACTTAGGCCAAATTTACATCTCCCCCTGAAGTAGTTTGACTGCTGTCTTTTCCTACACTCTTTTCATACTGGTTTCAGATTTCACTCCCTGAGTCTGAAGAGCAGTAAGCAACAGGATCTGTTTAAAGCAGTGTAATGCAAGCTTGACCGCAAGACGGCAATTAACTGATGCAGACGGTGATGTTTAAACTAGAACAAGTATGGTTTGAAACTAGAAACAGGTATAAGCGGGTTTTTTTGAAACTAGAATTATTCCAGCGGGAAAGTCAGATTTGACCTTAGAATGCTGGAAGGTTGGGTGTTCTTGAAAATTTCTACAGCTACCAAACTAAGTTGGCTATCTGTTGTAACTGCAAATAAGGTTTCTTTGCATGTGAAATGTATATTGAAAGATCTGCACCAGGAAGCAATTAAAAAAACTGAGTCGCTGGTGGACAAGGAAATTTTAAAACACCAGGTCTTGTAACAAAGGAAAGACCGCTTCAGTGCAGGATAACATGGCTACATCATGTCTTACAGATCTCATGGGCTGATAGATGCCAATCTGTCTTTCTTCTGACAGTTGTAGTAACATAAAACAGAAATGAAGAGAAGGGGATATTCTCCAAGGCCCTTTAATGTTCACAGTGCTTTCTTTGCAAAATCACATTTAAGATTAATTTAGCTTTTAGATTTCCCACCTGTTCATTAAAACCATAATTTGGCTCTTCAGTCCATCCAATTTTGAAGTCACTTTCTCAACATCTTGAAAATATTTTTCAGCAGTTTTTATGTCTCCAATCTGGATAGGAAAAAAGAGAGAAGTTACTGCAATTAGTGAAACACACAAGAGACTTATCAAAAGGAAGGTTTCCATACAAAAACATCTTCCAATACTGGGGAAAATAAAGGGGGGGGATAACATACAGGGAATATTCACAGAACCCCCCAATAAAAATATGCACAGCCAATACCGGAGCAAGATCAACAGATTCATGATGACATTAATTTTAGAAAATATTCTAGGTCCCACGGTTGTTCGCAGAAGAGACAGACAGCCATTGGATAAAATGATTTCGAGCCAAAAGGGATCTTGATAGAATTTTGCCCCCTGTCCTGCTCCAGCTGTACCAAAGGAAGCTTTTGTTTTCTCAGTTTGGGAAAATCACTCTGAATGCACAACTGGATTTCTTGGGTTGTGGAAAGTGAACATTTTAAGGCTGCAACTGCAGGTGGAACAGAAAATCTGTCAGCTGATCTTCCACCTTTTACAATTTCTGTATTTTGCAGCTATGGGGTAGGAACATGGATCTAGACTTGGGCCACAGCCTGGCAAAGGATTTTTACTGTTTCATCCAAGCTGCCCTTCCGCCTCAAAGGTGCCCTGAACTGCCGTTGCTTCAACAGGGAGCAAAACAAAAGAACGGGGAAGCACCCAGAATTGAGAGGTATTTATGTTTCCACCCGATTAGTATGAAAATCTGTCCTGAAACCTAATTCACCCCCAGTAGTTTCTATAGCAGTTTTTAAAAGCCCCCCCCCCCCAACAACTGACTTCCCTGAAGGAGGAAAAAGGGGTTTTGAGGAGGGGTTTTTCTTGTGACTGAAAGCCAGTCGCCTCTACAAATGGCCGGAAAGGGAGAAGAAAAATGAGACCAATTTTGAGTACTCCTTACTCTGTGTGCCGGTGAAGAAATGAAATGAGGTCACTCCTCAGAACTGCCAGAGAGCTTTTCAGGCAAGAGGTACTTTACCGGCTCTCGTTTCATCTTGCTGCAACACAATACTGAGAAATTTGGGGTTGCTCCTAGAGAGGTGAGAGAGGCTCGTGTCTCAATCTCCTGTGATTCACAAAGTGGAAGGCAGCTGCCTAGCCATGTGTCGGAGGTCTTTGCCCACGTGCCAGGCAGCCAAACCCAGGTTTTCCTAAGCAGGCTGTAGGGCTATGTTCAGGGTGATAGGCCGCGTATATTGTCTTTGCCTGGGCTCAAAGACAGGAGTTTCTCAAAACCGTAGTGTAGAAAGAGATTTTAGTACAGGTGCGTGCCAGCTGCACACACTGGCTCTCAAAGTGTTAGAAGTAGAGATTGCCCAGAATGGTCTGTCTCTCCATAATAGCTTCTGCAGGTTATTTTGGTCCTTTTTGATAGATTCCTCCTCCAAGTTCGTACCCAGGATTAAACTTCGTGGGTCTTAAAGGTGCCACTGGACTCAGACTTTGTTCTATTGCTTCAGATCAACGCGGCTTCCCACCCGAATCTATAATGACTAATACCGTACACATTGGGGAGAAAACAGGGTTGCACTTACCTGTAACTGTTGTTCATCGAGTGGTCTTCTGTGCAGGCATACATGAACTTGTGCAGGCCTGCCACGGAGATTATTTCTAAAGCTCTCTAGAAGGTTTGGAGCGCTCTCCCCCTCCCCTCAATCCTTTTGTTGGTGTCATGGAAGAACTCCATGAGCACAAGGATCCCATAGTGGGGAAAGGAAGGCAGGGAGGGATGTGTGCCAGCACAGAAGACCACTAGATGAACAACAGTTACAGGTAAGTGCAACCCTGTTTCCATCTTTGTGGCTTCTATGTAGTCCCACATGGGAGAATAGCAAGCTCACTTATTGGCAGGAGGTGGACATGGGATCCTCAGCGAAACAAGGACTGAAGGAGCACTTTCCCCACAGCTGCATCTCGTCCGGAGTCGATGTTGACTGCATAATGCTTGATGAACGTCAATGGGGAAGACCAGATGGCTGCCTTGCAGATGTTGTCCAAGGGGATATTTCCAAGGAACACTGCAGGAGACAACTGAGATCTGGCCAAGTGTGCTTTGACGTGGAGCAGGCAGTCGACCTTTGAGATGGAGTAGGCTAACTGTATGGCCCTCACCACCTAGCATGAGGTGGTTTGGGAGGAGGCTGCCCAGCCTTTGCAGGGGCCAGCAAAACAGACCAGTAGACTGTCCTCCTTCTGCTGGGATGCGGTATGGTCTAAACAAAAAAGCAGTGATCTACAAACATCTAAAGTGTGTAGAGTCCGTTCCCTGTCTGATGTGAAGAAGGGAAAAAACCACTGGCAGGACTATGTCCTGGGAAACACAGAAAGCGGATGATACCTTCAGGAGGAAATCCAGAGTTGGGCGGAGTGCAACCTTATCAGAGTGAAATCTGGTGAAGGGTAAATAAGAGTGTAGGGCCCTGAGTTCTCCCACCTTGCGGGCAGGAGTAGGGCACCTTATAGGAGAGGAAAGATGGGTCACACATAACAAGGGGCTCAAAGGGCTTGAACATTAAAGCAGAGACCACCAGTGAAAGACTCCACTGGTGAACAGGTGGGAGTGTCGAGGGTGCAGGTTAACCAGGCCCTTAAGGAATTTCTTAGAAATCGGGGCCAAAAAAACAAAGGTGCCTGTGAGGGGGTCATGGAAGGCTTAAATGGCCAACAAATTAACTTTGATTGAGATACCGTATTTTTTGCTCCATAAGACTCACTTTTTCTCCCAAAAAAAGTGGGGGGGAAAGTGTGTGCGTCTTAAACCCCCCTCACCTTTCCCGAGCCACGGCACCGAGCGAAGCTAGGTGCGTCTTATGGTCAGGTGCGTCTTATGGAGCAAAAAATACGGTAACTGCCAAACCACTATCTTTCAGGTATAATAAGTATTCAAAAATACAGTTGAATGCTCAGGACTCAGGGGAAAAACCATGGGCAACTGCCCAGAGAGAGAACCTAAATAATTTGGCAGCATAAGACTTCCTTGTTGAGGGGCGTCTGGAAGACAACAGTACCCATGATATTCTGTCAGACCACTCTGATGGTCTCATATCAGCCGGATATCTCGCAGGCCAAGGACCGTCAATAAGTTCTTATCTGCTGAGCGCAATGCTCTTCTGGTGGTATACCAGGAGAGGCGGTCCTGAAGATACATGGATCCCAGACCATTAAGGGCCTTGAAGGTTAACAATAGAAAATTGAATCTGATCCAGTACTCCACTGGGTGCCAGTGCAGTTCACACAACAAAGCATTTGTATTCACATTTTCGCATTTATATCCCGGGTTGAATCTGTGCTGCTCGCAGGTTGAATATGTGCTGCTCACGCAGTCCCCATGAGGACTTCCTGGTCAAATGGTGATGAGTGAGGCCCAGAACACTGCTTAGCTGGGATGACCTCTGTCACAATCGAGTTGGCAGTGAGGTGGGCAAAGAGAAAGTCACAGTCATCTCCCAAGACCTTATACATGTGGTCAGTCTTCTTGGCAGAGGGCAAAACTGATGCTGGCTTAGTCCAGATGGATTTGGCTATGTCCAGTAAGCCCTGGAACATCAGAAAAGTGACCAAGCCTATGTTGGATGGGTAGAGAACTTTCAGGATATGATCAGAAGAACATAAAAACATAAGGGAAGCCAATGTTGGTTCAGGCCAGTGGCCCATCCAGTCCAACACTCTGTCACACAGTGGCCAAAAACAGCAGGTGCCCTCAGAAGGTCCAGCAGTGGGGGCAGGACACTAGAAGCCCTCCCACTGTTGCCCCCCCGTCAAGCACCAAGAACACAGAGCATCACTTGCCCCAGACTGAGAGTTCCTATCTATACTTTGAGGCTATACTTTGAGGCTAATAGTAGTAGGTTCCAAGCACCATGTCACGGTTCAGGGACTTAGCCATGAGAATCAACTGTTTGGAATATAGGTGGAGATCCTCTGTCAGAGAAATGGGGTGGTTTCTGATGCACTCCTCGGGTGATGGTTCCAAGGGAGTGTCAGAACCGCTTAAGGACAGGGGTTTCTCTTCGTCAGATTCCAAAGGGCTTCACTCCACGGTGAATGATGCCAATGGTGGGGCATAACGGGGCCAGGAGCTCAGTTCCCCAGGGGATGGTAATTGCGCTCCCGCTGCCTAGGCCAGTGCACGGGTGGCAGAGTGCACTGAAACCACTGTGGAAGGGGCAGTCCCTAATAGTGCCGACCCGAGGAGTCACCTGAGGATCTGTGATGTCACTTAGCTGGGGAAGATTCAGCCACAGAGGGGGACTGTGGAAGAACCTCAATGACCTCTTCATGGAGGAAGGAGAAGGAGATAGTCTTGGAGTTGGGTAGGGGGTTCAGTGTCACCGGGTGGGGGATGGATCTCCTCCCGCCTAGGTAGAGGAAGAGTGAGAAGTCTTATAATTGGACTTGGACTTTTTCCTTCTGCGGTTGTGGTGGTGGTACTGAGGAACTCCAGAATGCTGATAGTGGGCCCAGTTCTGATACAGATCCTGGTGGCACTGACCCTAAAAAGGGGAGGGGTATGGGCCCTATGCTCTCGTTTCAATTTCTTAGAAGGGGAGGAGCACTCACCCGGCCCCATCACGTGCCAACTGGGTGGGAAGGAGCCGCCTGTGAGTGGAGGGAGAGAGCCCTCCAAAACTTCTAGAGAGCTTTTCAAAAGATCTTCACGGGAGGCCTGTGCAAGTGGGTCCCATGAAGCCACGAAGATGAATGATGGTCATTTGAGCAACAGCTAAAACAGTTTCTTTTTGATTAGTCAGTATCCTTCTTCGGCACACTGGGGTGGATCCTGTGGAAAGATCCATGCATGCAAGGGCGGAGGTAATTTTTGCCGATTTTGCCCACTGCAGCAGCAGCAGCTCTTTTAACTGCTCCCTCATACTGTTCCTGGGGAGTCTCCCATCCTCTTTGAGCAGCATTTTCGGGGCATTTCAGGCTGCGGAGGGGTGGGCAGGGAAGTCATGCTTCCATGCACAGAATTTAGATGGGATCCAACCCACTGCTGCACTTAAAAGTTCATTTTTTAAAAAGGCTGTTCTCTCACATTCTCGTCTCCCCTGCCTTTACCATGATAAGATATGACTTGCCATCTCTTCTTCTGAATTTCAGGAAAGTAAGAGGAAGGACGGTGCTGACAGGCAGCGGAGGACAGATGCTGTTCTGGGTGCAGCAGCCCCCAACCGTTTTGGGAAGGAACAGTGTTTTTCCATCGCTCTTTGTTCAAGGTCATGGAAGCGGGGCCAATAGGTTTTGTGTGCTTTGTCTTCCTTTCCGCTGCAGTCAAAGGAAAAGGACTTGTTCTGACAGTAAAACCACTAATTCAAGAATATCCAATAATCCCTCTTTCCCTCAAGGCCCAATGTAACAGCTAACACTGAAGGAGACAGGACTCCCTTCAGAGCCTGTTAACATTGCTCTTCGAATTGGACAGACAGATTGCTCCTCTGAGACGTGATCCACTCTCCTTGCATTCTCCCCAAGGTTGGGAATGCGGCTTCTGAAGCAAAGCCAGGCCTCCATCCGACCTCGGAGCCAACAAGCACCGCCTGGAAAGTGAACTCTGCTCTTCTGTGTGCCTCTCTGCAGCCACTTAAAGAGACTCCGGTGACACTGACTCATGGCTTGCAAGCCTTTCCTTTATAATACAAATAAGTTCAGTTTGTTGGGTTTTCTAAAAAAAACTTGCTTTTCCTAAAAGGCTTTCTTTTTTCACAATTAAATTACCAATACATCCTTATGTTAAAACATTTCACATTATGTCAACTGCAGTTTTTAATACAAACTACCTAGGGCTGACAACGACGCTTTCTTAAGAAAGTATGAGCTGAGTTGTTATATTTCCTTTTAAAAATGAAACTTGGCCCTCCAACCCAATCCAATGCATTGCTCACACGGCGCTTTCACGGGTTCTGAATAGTGCAGTTTCAATCCACTTCAGCAACTGCTTGCAAGTGGATTTTGCCATTTCACACTGCAAACTCCAGTTGCAAAGAGCACTGAAAGTGGATTGAGAGTGCCTTATTCAGTGGGTGTGAAAGAGCCACTCAAGAGTTCAGTGGGACTAACCTCTAGGCAAATACACACAGGAATGCAGAGATACGTTAGTGATACGGTAACTTCCCTCTTAATGTAAGTAAAAATTCTAATGGCATCGATATTTTAATTTACTATTTTAAAAAGGAATGTTAAATTTAACAATAAAAGGAGAAAAAAAAGGGAAGCAATAAAAATGGGAGAAATACTTCAAAAGATTCTGAAGATGACAGATGGCTCCTTTGAAGGGTTTCCAGTTGCTGGGAAAATGGGTGGTCCTTTGTCATTTATGAATTCAAAACTCTCTGGGGTACAGGCACTGACTCGTAATTGCTCTCACAAAGGCTAATGGCCTGACTGACCTTCCGAGCAGCAAGCTAACCTTGGCCAATGGAACACAGGGGAACACAGAGGTTTAGTAGGAAGTTGGGATGTCCAGACAGTCCTAGAGAAAAAAAAAGCCAAGGGGTCGCTGTGCTGTTGGCAGAGCCATAGGATCTGGTCAGCTATGACATGGGCCATGGCACCAATGGGTAGAGGCTTAATTAATTATTGTATGGCATTGTATATAGTATAGACAGGAGATCTTACGATTGTCTGGCAGCCTGAAGTTCTAGTTCTTTTGGCGTTATGCACCACTAGGTGGCGAGCTAGACTTATTTTTTGGGCTGAGAGAGCTCTGAAAGAGCAGTGACTGACCCAAGGTCACCCAGCAGGCTTCATGTGGAGGAGTGTGGAATCAAACCCGGTTCTCCAGATTAGAGTCTGTCACTCTTAACCCACTAGACCATGCTGGCTCTTCGTATAGGCTTGCCAAAGCCTACACCCACTGCCACAGTTGCCACAGTCCTAAGCTAAGTGGATCCTGAGGCTCTGTCTAACACTGCATGGCCCACTTGACTCCACTTGCTGCCGGCTGCTAGTGGCCCTCCCGGGCAGCAGCCCACCA
Organism: Lepidodactylus listeri; assembly: GCA_029233225.1. Classification (NCBI taxonomy): domain Eukaryota; kingdom Metazoa; phylum Chordata; class Lepidosauria; order Squamata; family Gekkonidae; genus Lepidodactylus; species Lepidodactylus listeri. The sequence goes on from JARCFY010000016.1 coordinate 36,489,779, forward strand.
GGAATCCTCCCAGTAAGTCAAAGGGACAGTCTATCCGTGCAGCCATCATCTCCTCCTGTCCCTGCTGTGGCACAGGACTCTTGGCGGACAGGAAAGCTGAAGCCAGGGAGCAGCCAGAGAAGTACATCACCAAAGAGCCAGCAGCACCTGACTTGTGCTGAGGATCGAGGTGGCATTAATCTTTTCAAAAAGGCTCTCCCAGGGAAATGGCAGCAGCAAATCCAGGTGGTTTATGCCTTGAACCACACATAAATTCTGCCCTCTGCGAAAAGCTTGCCACTTCTTACACGACCGTGAAGGAAGGAAAAAAGAAACACATGCTAGCATTTGTCACGACTTGAGGACCACTGTAAAGAGTTGGGACCCAGGGAATGGAAAACTCAGGCATTCCCATATATTTCAGAAGGAAATGTGGCTACTGCTGCTCTTCGGGCCCAGACAACTGGATGCGGGTGTGCATTTAATTTCTATTTGGGGCTATCTATATCAAAGTGAGAAATCTCAAGGGAGAAGCTGCTCTTGAGGAAGTTGTCTAGGGCAAAGAGTGAAGTAACTCCTCAACGAGGCACCGACTCTGCTCTTGAAGGGATCACAGGCTCTTTAGTCAGTCTTTGGCTGCTCCCGCATAGTGGCAGCTGTCTGTTTACGGCTCTCACTGCTGCTGTGCAGGCAGAGAGACACTGTATTACTGCATTATAGCAACTGCTGACAGAAAACACCTGGTAATAGCTGGCCAGATCTGCAAAAACGAACACCTTCCTAGCCTCCTGTGCAAACATGCTTTGATGGCCATCCTTCTCAAAAGGTTGTGTCAGACCAGGATTGGGAAAAAGCAGAGCAAAGCAGAGGAAAACCTAGATAGTGGACCACTAACAACCTCCATTACACCCCCGGGGAGAGCATTGCGCTTTTCACAGAACAACTTGCTGGTAGCCCTAGAGAGATCTGGCTGTTCTCAACCGGGGCCGGGGCCTTTTTGTTCCTGGCCCCGACCTGGTCAAACTCTTTGCCAAATAACATCAGGGTCTTGCGGGATCTTATGCAATTCCACAGGGCCTGCAAGTCAGAGATGTTCCGCTGGGCATTTGGTTGAGGACAGCAATGGTTTACATCATGGCTGGCACCCTACCTGGATCCTTTACTCCTTATGGGGCTTACTCCCTCCCCTGTGCTTGCGTAGCATCCACAGACCAGATATAGGAGAGAAATTCAAGAAATGTTAGCCACTTGCTTAATTACTGGATAATTTGCTGGATACGGCTTTATGCGTTTATGTTTCTTAAACTTGTACATCGCCTAGAGCCCCACTATTGTGGGAATTAGGTGATTAATAAATATAATGAAATAGACAGACAGATAGATAGGAGATGAAGTCACGTGGATGCTTACAAACACCCTGGCTGCAGTCTGAATGTCAGACCAGAGCAAAACTTCTGCATGGAAGCAACCTTTAGTACGTCTTGCTACCTCCGACGGCTCTCTACTGAGCCCTCTGGAATGCCAATATGAATGCTCAAGTCAACCAACCGAGGAAAGAATGTGATGCACGCAGAATGGAAGGTTCCTTTCTTTCCATGTTTTCCATAACAGCTGGAAGGCATCTGTCCATCAATCTCCATGATTTAGATAATCGTTGGAAGACACCTGCCCATCAGTCTCTAATTCTAATATATTTATTTCCTTCACTATGTACCCCGCCTTCCCGGGAATTAAACCCAAACAAATGGTGATCGTATAAACTAAGCTTGTTACTCCAGTTTGGTCCTTCCACCTGTCAAACAACTTTATTATGCTGTATGCGAATTTGCTGCCCACCCTCTACCTATATGTATGGACTGGCAACTTCCATTTCATTGTATCTGAAGAAGAGTGCACGCACACAAAAGCTTATATCTTTAATAAAACTTTGTTGGTCTTAAAGGTGCCACTGGAATCAAACTTTCTGCTGCTGCTTAAGACCAATATGACTACCCACCTGAACCCATCTAGTTGGAAGGCATGGCTACTGTTTATTCAGCTGGTCCTCTCTGCTTCAAGTACAAACCCTTTTGTGCACAGCAACTGCCTCTCTGTTAGATAACCTGTTAAACTCTTGGCTTTCTACTATACCTCTGAATAACAAGCATCTATGTTAGGCACAGCCAAGGCAGTTTTTAAGCACACAAAATATTTGTTCTATCATTGTCAGGAAGGATTGGCATCTGGCTTTATTTAGCATTTTAATACATACCTGCAGGAAAATCCTTCCAATTCCACTCAACAGCTGAGGCTCTTGCTCGGGGTAGTACTTGATGACTGTGTGATAGGTCTCCACAGCAAGTACATAGTCCTAAGGGGTACAGGAGCACATGCACAGATATGGAAGGTCAGCATTTTCTCTTTCCTTTGTGCATACAACTTCAGAAGAGGGAGGGTGCACACATGAACGATAAACAGATATGTGGAAATCCCACAAATGGAGAAAGAATACCATCTTTGGAAAATGATGAAAGGTTTCCCACCCGAGCACTAAATGCTGCTCTGCTGGTTTTAGCACAAAAAAAAAAGGGGGGGGGGGAAGATATACAAGAAGCTGCACAGCCGGGGGAAGAGAACGCCCTCTGTTCCCATTACACAGACATGTGGACACTGCAAGGGCATGGCTCAAAGCCGAACCAAACACAGGGGATCCAAATAACTCTGCCCCATAAGCCACAGTTTAACAGTAGCCCAGGTTCATACACAAAGAGGAAAGAGGAGCACCTATTGAGCATCCTGCAATGGCATCTAAACCTTTCTGTCCAGCAACTGATGCCGTCTGAAGTCCCAAGCACCGACATCTTGGTTTACAGAGCAGTTCTAAGCAGAGTTGCACCCTCAAAGCCTAGTGGCTCCATGGACTTAGAAAGATGCATTTCAGTATAGGACGGCACAATTACTCTACCCCCCAAATCGCTCGTGCTTGAAAACAACGGCTCCGGCTCTTGCGCATTTTGATAAGGCAGAAGCCACTATAACTCGATGAAGGGGATTTTAAATGAACTCAGTGCAACCAGACAGTGATTTAACAAAGAAGTTGCGTTTCCTCCCCTTGTTTTGATTTTTGATGGATGCTTTAAAGACACAACTTTAAAAAATGGATTAAGGATGCTGATTTGTCCCTTTGCGTACAGCCTCTTGACTGATGCGTCGTGCCCCTGATTTAGCTGTGTTTTTTAAATGGAAAAAAAGAGTAAAAAGTAAAAACTGCATCAATGCACAAAGAACAGAACGGGGACAATTTCATATAATTGCACTACCGAGAGAGAGAGAGAGAGAGAGGGGATTTGCTTGCGGTGTTATATTTTAAAGAGCTGTTCACTTGGATTCCTAATCTGATCTGCTCCTAAGGCTTAGAGGTGTGTGTGGAGGTAAGCAGGAACAACAAGAAACATGAAATAAATAAATAAAATGTGAAAGGTTGAACACGGACTGCCCAAACCCACTAAAGAAATCTTTCAAACGCTCTGTGCACTTCGCAGAACGGCTATTCCAGTTCTATACAGAACCTATGAGCCTGGGACCAGGTGCAAGGGATTCTAACCTCCCCCCCCCCCCCCCCCGCTCGGGTGATTTGCAGCTACATCAGTTGGCCCTGGACCAAGAGCTGCTTCTGAAGTTCCCAGGAATTCCAGATCTGCTGCATAATGGGGGTGGGGGGGTTCAAAGGCCTCCACACATGCAGAATTTCCCCACCTGACGCTTTGAATCCCACCAAAGGGCACGTCCCTTTCCCTCCCCACTTCAGGGTACCTCCCTTTCCTCAGTGGAGAGCCCCATGCCTCCTTTGTTTTTGAGCAAGACTCCTCCAGCATTCCACCCTAGACCTCCTTTTAAAGGGGTGTGTGTGTGTGCTGGTGGGGAGGTTTGTTAACGTGGAGCACCACATCAGCTGCTTAGCCTGCCTGCCGCAGGGGAAATGAAAGCCTCTGGGCACTTCTTTTGCCCTCCGAGAGGCATCTGGACAAAGGACTTGACTTACTTCTCCAGCTTCGCTTAGTTCTTTCCCATCTAGCCAACATGACGTTGAGAAGGAAGAAAGCAACAGATCGTTGTTGTTGTTGTTGCAACTTAATGATTTTTTATATTGTATTTTATTTACGGTTGTACATTGCCCAGAAACCTGTGAACTCAGGGACTGGGCGATTCATCAATTTAACTTATAAATAAATAAATAAATATTTTTAAAGGCGAGATGGTGTCTGCTACAGCGGCTGCCTCTGGGTGCACCTTACGCAACAGGTTTGTATCAGACAGTACAGTTTCATGGTGATTACGTCAGATCCGTTAACGGAAATTAAAACCTGCACACACCGTTCTAAGCAACACTGGCAGGATCAAGTGGAGAATGGAAACCAATCCTGTTTTCAGTCCCAGCGGTTTAGAGGACACAGAGGGGTCATTTCGTAGAAAAAGAGGTGCAGGAGCTCATTAGCATAACTCATTAGCATAACTCATTTGCATATGCTAAACCACCTGACATCACCGGAAGTATGTCAGAAGGCAAGAAAGAAGAGAGAAAGAAGGAAAGAAGGAAAGAAGGAAAGAAAGAAAGAAAGAGCTGGCAGAGAGGGGATAGCTACCAATCCAAGCCTCAGAAATACCACTATTCTGGGAGGATAGCTTCAGTGGTGGCTGAAGCCTTCAGAAGGCTGGTCGGATGAACAAGGACCTTTCCAGGGGGCGGGGTCATTTTGCTGCAGCCATGACACAAGCAGGCATTTCCCCACGGGGGGGGGGGGCTGGCACCAACTCCCGAAGCTGTGCTCCCCCGAGCTCCTGCTCAAAACGACCCCTGAGGACACGCAGCAAGACCCGGGGGGGGGTGCAGTCTCAGGCCCTACTAAGGGTGGGGACCAATTTGGCCGTCAGTGGAAGCTCTCCCAAGCAAGGGATTCTTTGGAGTCGGCAGCCTCTTTCTGCTTCTTTCGGGTAGTATCACTGCAGCGTAATTTAAGCAAGATTTCTGCTGCATCTCCCCTTTCTATTACAAGAGAGAATGTGACTCAGAAGAGAGTCCTTAAGGAATCACTCCCCTGCCTTGCTAGGGCTTGCTGCTTGCCTTGGCTGTCTTCACCGTGCAAGGTCTAGCATCAGTCCCACCCCCACCTGTCTTTAGGCTGAACTAACAGCCAAAAATACGGAGAACGCATTTGGACAAAACTCTTCGGTTTACATTAAAAAAAAATTGACAGTAGGCTAAAAAAATCTAGCAGATATTTAGCTCTTCCTTAGATTTTTAGAAGCACTGAAAGTAAAATAGAACAAAACAGAGGATTTTGTTAATATGTTTATAGAATCATAGAGTTGGATGGGACCTTCAGGGTCATCTAGTCCAATCCCCTGCACACTTATGCCACGAAGATCTCAATCCCCAGCAGTCGCTTTTTGCAATATTCTGTCCCTCCGGAAATGCTATTCTTGTCCTGCTAACCTTCATTGCTATTAGGACTGTGATGTCCCACCCTAGTTGTGAAGTTAATGACAATGCACCTTTGTCTATTTTAATTCACTTTACATGGGGTGTTCCTCTAGGAGAGCTACTACAGTGTAGTGCTTGGAGTCTCAGACGAGGAGCCTCAAGAGCATTTGAAGGTATGCCCCCCATTTCAGCACCAGAAAGAAATAGCTCAAGAAGGGCTTGTTAGTAGGAAAATTGAACAAAAGATGTGCACTCTGCTTCACCAGAAGATAAAAATTAGGTTTTTTTGTTGAATATCTGCACTGTTGAAAATTCTGCTTGAAACATTCTAAATACATGGTTCAAAACTCACAGTTTTGAAAAGTAAACTGAGGTGAGCACTTCTGAGAATGCACTGAAACAAAATGGGATCGTTACAGGATTTAATTATTAACAGAGGCGACTTGAAAAGCAGGATTCTAGCAAACTGTTTCTTGCCATTTTTCTGATTTAAGAACAAATGCCTGGTTTCCTTTAAACCCCCCCCCCAATTAATAACATGTTATTCTAATTCAGTTTTTAATACTTCACACAAATTCCCACCCAACATTTTCCTACTGGCTTCATTACAGGGTTGCGAAGTCTGGGTTGGAAAATACCTGGGGACTTTGGGGGAGGAGCCAGGAGAGGGCGGGGTTTGGGGAGGGGAGGGGCCTCAGCATGGTACAATGCCATAGGAGTCCACCCTTCAAAGCAGCCATTTTCTCCAGGGGAGCTGATCTCTGTCAGCTGGGGATCACTTGTAAAAGCGGGAGATCCCCAGGCCCCACCTGGAGGCTGGTAACCTTACTTCATTAGCAAGAAACTAGTTCCAAAATCTTTTTTCTTGTTGCCGAGTCACAGCTGACTTATGGCCACCCTGGAGGGTTTTCAAGGCAAGAGAGGTTCAGAGGCGCTTTGCTGTTGCCTGCTTCCACGTCATGACCCTGGTACTCCTTGGCAGGCTCCCATCCAAATACTAGCCAGGGCTAACCTTGCTTAGCTTCGAAGATCTGACGAAATCAGGCTAGCCTGGGCTATCTCGGACAGGGCCCCAAATCAGTTAGCATGCAATATACTTTTTGTCACTAGATGGCAGCAGACTGCACTATGCACCGATTTCTGGTGGGGGGGGGGGAAATGAATGTTTATTGCCCATGAAATGGAAGCTGACAAGTGAATGATCTATTTGACGGAATAATAAATAAATAAAAGCTGTGTCAAGTTCTTGAAAACACACTCTTCATTATCTGTTTTTCTTTGTGGTTTTAAGCATTATCACGATGAAAAAGAATGCAAATGATTCGGCGGCAGCCCTGAAATACACTAAAGCGTATCTTCTCCCTAGATTAAAAATGGTAAACTGTACAGGAAAATTGTGACATCTATTTTAAAGGGCATATGGCTGATACAGTATAAAGTAGGGGTATCTAGGTAAGTGCAAATCTGCAGGACAACGGGCAAGCAATTTATGCAAGCTGCGTCATATTGCAGCGTAGTTCGGACATCATGACAGCCCCAGCCATTGCATGAAAGAGCCTGGGCCACCTTCCCTCACTGCCAGCTGACACAAGATGTGCACTTCTGCACCAAATCACAGTTTGCCATTCCACTTGAACCTCTGCGTTTGAAATCTTGTTTTGTGTGGCAGGGAGCAAGCCGTGGCATGTTGTGCAGACGCAATGACCAACAAGGGCAGCACAAATATTTCACTAGATTGCCACCTGTGAGGAGAACCGGGAGATGAAGGGAGGGAGCGTATGTGCCCAAGGGCCTGCTGGAGTTGATCGTGTTAATAACCGGCCGCGGTGTGTCCTCTGTGTGAAGCGTTTAACGTGAGTCCCTTCCACACAGAGGTCTTGCTCTGATTCAGCATTCCAACTGGAGTGGGGGGGGGGGTTGGTGCCTCTTCTAGACAATGCTGTCTGTCCCCTTACTGGTCACTTCCTGGATTTTTCTCTGTTTTGATGTGATGCCATTCTCCTTGCCTCAGTACACTGCGGCTGCCGCTTCCCCTCCACCACTGGAGCGCATTGTTAGGGGGTGGACTTCTAAAAAATCTGGCAATTGCTGCAATGCAATAACATTATAACTATCTAGTACAAGGATCTTCCAACTCCTCTGAATTCCCAGGTTCTGTTTTTTAAAAAAAAAGCTTCTAACCCTTTTTGTCGATGAGATAGGTCTTTCCCCTTGTATATATTCCACACACACTGTGCTGAATCCAGCCATTCTCCAGTGAGCCACTTAAGGTGAAGAAAGGTTCCTCAGGTTGGAGGAAGGCTTCAAACTTGGCCTAGTGAAATGGGAGGATAGGGTTAGGACCCACCCCATTTTTAAAAAGTGAAAGCTGGGAATTCAGAGGACCTTTAAAAAAAACAAAACAAAAACCCCTGTTGAAAGAGTCCCAGGGGGGTGCAAATGCCAGCCACAGGGGCCTGGGGCAAGGAAATCTACGCAAATGGAAATAGTTCGTGATGGCTAAAATAACAGACCTGAACTGGGATTCACAGTCAACAAGCACAACGACGCACCTCAAATTCATACAAAAATGGGCACTAATGATTAATAATATGACAACTCATGGGCTGAGTTCAGACTGGCAGTTTGGCCCGATATAGGCCTGCTTTGCAAGTACATTAAGAGAGCCCGTTCACACAGCCACAGCTGTCTGGCGTGCCGCACTCACCCTGTCCTGAAGCGCTTTCATCCCACTTTAAAAAGGTATCTGGTGAAACCAGTGTCAAGCCGTCTGGGTGCGCGTTCATCCCGCTTCCTGGCAGTGTGGACGCAAATAAGCTGTACATCAAGCGGCGCCAGTAATGTGAACCCACTGATCCAGCTGCTGCGCCCATGTGCAGGTCGGCAAAATGGACCAAAGCCGCATGCCACTGTACCACCGCCGCCGCCAGGCGCCGCCCCACAGTGTGAATGCTCCATCCTGTCTCCTCCCCGGTATGGTCCCACATCAGTCTACACAGTGTGAACGGAAACCCCCACGACAACTCAGCCTGGGTCTTTTTGCCCCGCTTCCCTTGCGCTTCATTTTGCCAGTCTGTCCTCAGCCATGAAATACTCCCCACAAACCACAATATCAAAAATGGCTATTCCTATGAGGAATTTAAAGATATATAAGTGGCTTCTGAAGATCAAAATATTACCAATAGACCTCAAAGACATAAACAACAAATATGGAGATAATTAAGCTAAAACATTTCAGTTCAGTCGATTTTATACAACACATAAAATCTTAGGCATCATATGGTTAAATAGCTAGGCAAACTTAAATTGCAAGGATATGTAAGGATGTGATATGTTTATCTCAAGGTATGTAAGTTAACATACAGATTTTGAATTTTGTAAGTGTCATGCAAAGTATATAAAAATTAAAAAAAAAAAGAATTTAAAATAAAATTAAGAAAACAACAACAAATGTGCGCACAACCGGGAAAGAACTTTCCCACCCACATGTCAGGTACTTCAGCTTTGCTGCAAACTTTCCAAAAAGACTGTAGTGGAGCAGGTTTGGAAAGAATGCAGAAAACCGAGGGATAAGCCAGAAAGTGCAGATGTACCACGACGCTGTGTGAAAGCAGGAAGAAAACCGTTTCCCAGGAGCTCCCGATCCAGACCAAATGGCCAGAAATGGACCACACTCCCTCACAGTTCCTACCATTACAGAGATGCATCTGCGTACAGCACAGGCTGTGAATACATGAAGCTGCCTTATACTGAATTATACCACTGGTCTACCCCGGGCAGTACTGTCTACTTAGGCTGGCAGTGGCTCTACAGAGCCACATGACCTTTCGCAGGGGTCCTTTCCTAGAAAAAGAGGTGCAGGAGCTCAGTAGCATAACTCATTAGCATAACTCATTAGCATATGCCACGCCCCCTGACATCACCAGAAGTGTGTCAGAAAGGGAATGTCACTTTCAGCCCCATTATATCCTATGGGCCATTGAAATCAATGGCAAAAACTCATAGGGTATATGAGGGGCGGGAGGAAAGGGGGTTTGAGGGAGAGGCTCCAAACTTGCAGGGTAGCTGCTGGGGCCTCTCCTCGAAATACCCACCAAGTTTCAAGAAGATTGGACCACGGGGTCCAATTCTATGGGCCCCCAAACAGATTGTCCCATCCCCTCCATTGTTCTCTATGGAGGGAAAAAATGTTAACTTTTTTCCTACCATAGAGAACAATGGAGGGAATGGGGGCAACCTGTTTGGGGGCCTGTAGAATTGGACCCCCTGGTCCAATTTTCTTGAAACTTGGTGGGCATTTCGGGGATATGCCCCAGCAGCTACCCTGCAAGTTTGGAGCCTCTCCCTCAAACCCCCTCCCCTCCAGTGGCTTTTAAAGTTGCCGCCGAATTTCGGCAGCAATTTGGCGGCGAGCTGAATCAGATTAGAGAATCTGATTCAGCCCGTGGCTGCCCTACTGGCCAGTCCTGAGCTGGCAGAGCTTCGTTCCGTCTCGATCCGGTTCCAACGGACCCCTGATCTTTCGAATAACCTACTACCGGACCTTTAACTGGAGATGTCATGGGCTGAACCGGAGGCTTTTTGCATGCTAAGCAGATGCTCTATCACTGTGCCACAGCCCTTCCCCAGGATCGGAATCCAGATACAACGCCTTTATGATCCTTTAGGAGCTGCACATGCCCAGCAGAAAGTTCTCTTTTTGAGTGGAGTCACACCACGGTCCAACACATACTATTTGTGGAACTTTTCGGAGTGTTTTTAATGACTTGATGTGAGCTGTGTATGTGGAGGGGGGGGGAGGGGTTGTTTGAAACGCACTGGAAAAACTCAAAATCAAAAGCCTTTGTGGGTGCACACAGCAGTACCGCACACTTTGCTGGATGGTGGCCACCACTTTGAATTCCCCATTTTCCTTCTGGAGTTCGGTATGTGAACATCACTCTCCGAAGCAGGGTATTTAATGCAAATGATACCCAAGTTGTTAAGTGGAGGCAGCAGCATCCAAGGGAAAGTTGCAAGCAGATTTTAATGACGGCTTAAGGCTTGAATGCAACGCTGCCAAAACAGAGACCAGAATTCTCGAAATGGTCTTGGAAGCCTGTATTTAGAGACGGATGTTTATGCAAACCATTATTTGCGTTGGAATCGGAGACTGAGTTGCAGTGCTTCAAAAGAATCATTATATATATATATATAAAAAAACCAAGCAGTAAAACAAACAGATGGCCAGTCACTACTAAAGGAAGATGCTACACTTAGTATGAAGGAGGAGGAGGAAAAGTTTTGGATGTAGAGAAAGAAATTCTATAGAAATTGGTGTAAAATAGTCCATTTCAATAACTTAAAAGGCAGTTTTAGTATTTGTTTCATTGGTCCTTTAAAAAAAGAAGGAATTTTGATGGCATTTTAACTATGGTTTTCAGATAGTTTCTGTGTACTATAGCTGTTTTATGTTTGGGATAACTATCTTTATTAGCATAAACAGTATTATTGACAAGAACCTGAATAATTAGTTCATTTGTCCTCAGTTTTGACCATTACTAATCTACAAATGGGAAACTGTTACATTCCCCACAAGGATCTGAACCTACATATTCAAAGTCCAAATTCAACCTTTTGCCTATCAGGACGCACAGGGATTCTTGAAGTTTGATTTTCAATAGTGTAGCGCTGATAAACAAAATTTAGTCAATTTTTTAAAAAGGGAATATATGTAACAAGCCAAAACAACATCTTAGGCTAGTCTTAGTTTCAATTTATTTTTTATGCCACATTAAAGTCCTGCTCAAGGTGGTTTACAGTTATAGTAAGGTAAAGATATAAAACAACGAGCCATTAAGACAAGCCCAGGGACATAAGCAGCAGAAAAACAGACCTCAGGCAAGAAGAAGACCCATTTGGAAAGCTGGAAACATAAAGCCCCTAATTAAAAGCCTGGGTAAAAAAGAGACATTTTGGCATGGTGCCTAAAAGACAGTAAAGTAGGCACCAGGTGAGCCACAAAGGAGAAACTGTTCCATCAATGAGGTGCCACCACAGAAAATGCCCTGTATCTAGTTGCTACCTGCCTTACCTCTAAAGATGGGGGGAATAGGGGGCAGGGCTTGAGAGGCAGATCTAATCAATTAATCAGATCAATCAATCAAAATGGCATGGTGGGAACGGTTTTATCCCCCCTTCCCAGCATCACTGTGGTCCAGCTCCAAACTGCCCCCCTGCATGCCTGACCATTCGCCTTGGGTCCTCAGATGCTTGTGAGAAAGGTGTATATACATTTTTAAATAAAGCAAATAATAAATAATTGCATTTAAAAATGCTGAGAGCTCTGTTTGGAGAACAACCAGCATCTCCTCCAGCTTGGCCCTGGGACTGTATCCCAGGGAGGGGCCCCTGTCTCATTATTACGGCAACAGTATGTCACCCAGAATGACCATTGGCACTTACCACGAGGGGTCCCTCTCCTCTGAGGTAAGGAGGACATCTTGGGTGATTCCCACCATCCAATCAGGGAGAGGCAGAACTAAACTTCTTCCTCTTCCTGTGTGGTGGCGAACACCCCCTATCTCAGTTCTGTTCCTGCCTCAACAGGGAGACGATCTTTGCAGCCTGTGTATCCAAGTTTTTCTTGAGTGATTAGCTCCTTTTTCTTTCCTCTTTCCTTTCTATTTTCCTGTCTAATCCTATCTGGCTGATCTTTCCTAGATCCTTCCTTTCAACTTTTTTCTTTACACTCCTTCAACTTTTTCTCATTTTCTTCAACCTTCTCCCCCTCCCATGGGGGAATGAGCTTTGCGGTGGGTGCTCCTCGGTCTTGGGAAATAGCCACGGAGCGAAGACACATCATCATGCTGAACGACCAGCAAGATGGCTTTCTCTCCAAGGTCGAGAATGAGGCAGAGAGCATCAGGGAGAGACACTGCGCGCCTTCTGGAGCTGGCAAGACCCAGCAGCTTGCCTCAGCTATTGGCGACGGTCCCGGTTTGGGCGATTTAGTGCAGGGGAGGAAGCGCCACCATTCAGCAGACGCTGCGATGTCACCCCGCTCCTGCCCCATGGCTGACAGCAGTAGCCATATTGGATTGTAACTTTTGGTGGGAAACCTCCCTGGGCGAGACCCTGACGCCCAACCCGCATTCCAGAGGGGCCCATTCCAACCTCCTGGTGGGAGAACCACACAGAGGGCTGTTCCAGCTGGAACAGGTCCACTCAGAAACTTCCCCCGGTCTTCAGGATGCTGGTAATGCCCCCCACCCTGAGTATGGCCCCCTCCCGCAAGACATTGTGGAGTCCCTTAGGCACACTATGAGGGAGGAATTCTTCATCTTCTGTCAGCTAGCGGCCAGGGAGGCAAACTCTCCCCCCTCCTCTCCCATTCCCCATAGGCAATGGAGACCTAGATCCAGTAGCAGAGAAGAGAGGTGGCCAACCAAGGCAGCCAGGAAACAATCTCCTACAGAAAGAAACACAGTCTCAGAGTGGGAACAATCCCCTGACACTGACCCAGAAGATGAGGAGGAGGAGGAGGGAGAAAGGTGAGAGGATCCCAGAGGGAGAAGATCCCAGGTTCAATCTCCGGTATCTTCATCTAAAAGGATCATCAGGGAGTGGGTACTGTGAAAGACCTCAACTGAGACCCTAGAGAGCTGCCGATGCTCAGAGTAGTCAGTACCAAACTTGACAGACCAATGGTCTGATTCAGTATAAGGCAGCTTCATGTGTTAGCCCTGAGAAGAGAACCTATAAACTTCCTTGTTAAATCGGACTTTATTCAGCTTCACAGAGATCTTAACTTTGATCTAGTTAAGGGATGCCGGCAGGTGAAGGGAAACGCCACTAGGGGTTAGGAGACTGCTAAAAATGTGGCAGAGCTTTGGGTGCCAACCAACTGGTGACCCAGCTTTATGCTCAGAGCAGCTCTTAAATATCTGCTGCTCTTGCTGCACAAGCAACACATAGATCCCCCTCCATCCCAAGTGCTTTTAAGGAAAACTGCAAAAAGTCCAGATGGGTAGCTGCGTTGGTCTGTCTGAAGAAGTGAGCAGTGACTCACAAAAAAGCTCATATACCCTGCCGCAAATTTTGTCAGTCTTCAGTAGACTCTTGCCCTTTTCTTGCTCTTTCCTACTGCAAAAAGCTGAAAGGACTCCAGAAAACAAAGGAAATGACTTTCCAGACTCTGGACAGAGGGGAAAAGACCCATTCCACTCCGGCCTCTTCTTTCTTTGCAGGCAGCCATTGCAATGAAAGGGTCTGAATTATTACCAGAGACAGTGCGGACAATCGGAGAGCCATTAGAGAGTAGTCCTGTGGTTCACATTCTCCAGAACTTCAACCCCACGCAAATATAAAAAGAGGCGCATTGCTGAGAGGTGTGACTAGAGCAGAAATTCTAGGGCACAGTTTGAGCAAGCAAAGGGGGGGGGGGAATCCACGACACTTATTCTAATTGCAGAGAACACTCGGCCTTCAAAACAGCAGCTCTTCAAAATGCCTCGCGCTGCTGCTGCCTGGGCTGTTCCACGATTTCAGGAGGAAGGTCCAGCTGCAGTACACAGCCCCAGCCCGACAACGGGCAGTCTCGCTCGCGCTCTGCCTCTCTGGCGCTCTATTCGAGGATATATGGTAAGTCTGCCGCAACTGCACCCACCTACCTTCATCATTAGGAGACAGTTTGCCATGGAGTACATCACCCGGCCCAGACGTGACCTCCACAGCTGAACGGAGGCTGTAAAATGAGAGCAGCTTGTGAATGTGCGCAAATAAATTAGAAGCTCTTTCCCTAGCCGTCAATTATTGGTCATATGCATTCCAATTCAAAACGATTTCCCCCCTCGTTAACATCGCTACGTTGCAGGCAGAACGCTTCTAATATTCTGCCATGTTGCGCTGGAGGAAAAAACACACACACACACACACACAACCCCCCCACCCGTACCTTCTCCATAGCAAGTTGTTTGATTGGTGCAAGGAACAGACTGCCAGAACAAATGAAGCAATAAGCTAAAGCTGGAGACAGCCTCTCAAGCTTTTAGCTCAGGCAACTCAAAGGAAGCATCCATTTTCCAATAACAGAACAAAAGGCAGGGACTGAGAGAGAGAAAGAGAGCGGGAGCAGGAGTGCTAAGTAATTAGGACCATCAATGTGCAGTCATGTAATTTAGAAGATTAAATTTACACTACTCAGCCACCTCAAACTGACCAGCGAAGTTAAAATCTCATTTCGGAACCAGAGCATGAAGGTTGAAGAGCTGGCCTCGGTCTGGGGCCCTGCCCTCTTGCCTCTGGCTTAGCAAGGCGGCAGAGAAACCTGCTGAGCTTGTCTGCCACCCCCACACTCTGGGAGCTCAGGGGCTTCTGAAGGCTGCTGCCTTAAGCGGCCCTTGATTTCTCGTTCCCCGAGTTTGCAGACAGGTGCCTGGCGTCTGTCAGAGAATGGTTCGTGCGGAGATCTCACGGCTTAAGGAGGGATGAGTGATCAGGCACAGCAAACCTGAAACCAGTTTGTGACATAAAAACAAAAGGCCGGGGAGAACTGGGCTGGAATTACTGCGTTGGGGTGCGGGGCTGATATCCTACGCAGGATTATGGGGGAATGAGTCCCTATAAATGTCAATCCTAAGAACTGTTTTCTGGGAGTAAGCCCCATTGGATAAAATGGGGCTCACTTCTGGGCAGAGCAGTTTAGGATTGCTCTCTCACTTCTGATGCACAGGATTGGCCCGTAAATTTAGTTGCTTTCAGGTTCGGCTGGAATGCCTGGAGTGAAAGTACCACAGCAAGATGTACATGACATAAGAATGTAAGTTTAGGGCAGTGTGCTGAAGAATGGCACCAGGCATGTCGTATTGCCTTGCCTGTGTGACGTAATATGAAGTTCCTTTCAGGGGTGCAAATTATTTGGGTTTATAAAAGCTTTAGGTGGCTCTAACAGATCAAACTATTTGTAAGTCCGTTTCAAATGCTTGCGCAGCCTTATCCCTAAAGGGGGCACATCAGCACACGGTACTCTAAAAACCCAACGGAAACGCACTGGGAAACGGGACCAAAAATTAATGCAAGCACAAAGAAACAATGTTAAGAAGCAACAGCAGAAACCGGAGGCATTATTGACACAAAACCAGGTCTGCTCCTCCACAGAAGCCAGCCAATATTTTTAAGCAGCCCCCTGATATTAGTGGGAATTCCATTAGTGGAAGTACAAGATCAAGTTCCACTGTGCAAACCTACAGGATGTATAAACACAATTCAAAACGCTTTTCAATGCTTTAAAAAATATTAATAACCAACAATTGGGGGGGGGGGGGGGAAAGAAACAGCAAAAATATCCCCAATATTTCTAATTATAATAACCACTGCCACATGATATAATGTGCGTTATTTGCAGTTAATAATACAGGCCCCGATTCTGGTGTGTTTGTGCTAAGCTACTGTTTTTTGTTTCTCAGGGAATCTGTGCATTCTGGAGCAGCTGCAGGACTCGAAGCCTTACCCCCCAAAAAAAAGAAAAAGAAAAAGAAAAAAAAAGAGGAAAGCGCTGCCAGGAAAATGGTGCAATGCTAAATCTCTTTCTTCCCACTGAACACATGAAGAATGAGAAGCCCTCCCCTCCTGTTCTGAAGAGAGGCACGGCAACCAAGCTGGTCTGTGCAACACCTACTCAGACCGGCGGTGGGGAAATGATGCTGCGCATCTAATCCCATAAAGAATGCGGGCTATTTCCAGTCACGGCTCACAAGGCAAAAAAAAAAAAAGGGGGGGGGGAGTTGCCTCAGCTGGAGCTCACATGAAAACATATATAGAAAGTTTCCTGCAGCTCAAAAATGCACCAGAGCCCCTTGCAGGGAGCTGTTCTGATTGACCTACTCAGGCAGAGATGCCAACAGTCCCGACAAGTGTCCTCTGGGCAGCATTAGGCAGGCAGGCAGCTGTAATGCTGCTGCACTCCAAGCGCATAACAACCTCTCTCGCAGATGCTCCAACGCCCCCTCCCCCCTTCTGCTGGCTGCCTTGCTCAGAGTCTCTGCCCATCAGCCAAGCTGAGCTCTGAAACGCAGCTGCAGAGAGAGAGAGAGAGAGAGAGAGAGAGGGAGAGAGAGAGAGGGAGAGAAGGCAGTCAAAAACAATCACATTGCTGGGCTATGAGAAGGAAGGAGGAAAGAAGAACCACGGAGCACAACTGCGAGAGAAGTCTTCGACCGCAGCCGGAGGGAAACAGTCGGGAAGACCCAGGAGCCATAATTTGGCCACAGATGCTGGAAAGGGTGGTGGTAGGAGTTGAAAAATAGATCAAAAGGGCCACTGTTCACTTTTTTTTTTTTTGTCCTCACAAATAACCACGGGAGGCTTACAGAGATGACCTGAATGCATGGATTTTAGTCGGATTTCAGGGTGTGTATATGTGCGTGTGTGTCTCCTTCGTTGCTCTGCGGATGCTAGTGTGTCGCATGACCGGCTACTTCATTTCCACGAAGGCTTAAGCCATGCCCGTTCCTGTCACCTAATCCCAAACAGGCAGCTGGTGGCAATCTCTCCAAGAGGCCAAGGCAGATTCACTTGCACTTTACAGGTTCTGTAGGGGGAGGGCCTGTCACTGAAAACGGGTGCCAAATTTCAGTCTTCGAGTTCAAATTAATCTCTTTCTTTCCCTCTTCTATTAATTTTTGTTTTTAGGATTGTGCACAGGAGGAGGTCACGACTCCCCAGCAATGCTCAGAATGCTACCTTGTCGTCTGTCCTATCGCAGCTGCACTGCCTCTGGCTGGACTCTTTCCCGCTCAATTACCTGATGCACCGGGAGGAGCGCTGCGCACTTACACAGCCTCTTCTCCAGGGAGCCTGCCAGGGTTGTGATCTGGGTCGACTGGAACCCAGGTGGCTCTTTGACAGCATGAAAGCATGCTGAAGGCGATGAAAAAAACTCCGTGAGGCACACAATAGAACAGAAACTTGTCAGGAATGGCAGTCTTTATTTCGAAAGGTTAAAAGAGAACGTGACACGTTCTTCTACCCAAATGGAGAGCGCACAAACATCTAAAGAAATTAAAAATTCAGGGAAGCGGAGGCCTCTTTCCATGCGTTTATTCAAAGCAACGCAAAATGTGTTTGGATAGCTAAAAGGTTCCAGTCCTGAGGGCTCTTAAGTACCTATGCTGGAATATCCTCGATTCTGTTCTTTTGCTCTTGCTGAAAAAAACTGGGAAACACCTGTGATGGGCAGGAGGCTGTCCTTATCAAATTAAAATATCAAACAAAAACAATACGGTAAATAAAACCAGTGTGCTAACACAAACCCCATTCCAGCACTATGATTACAGCAAAACTTACCTTAGAAACTATACAACTACTCTTGTATTTTCTAAAAGCCTTCTTTAAAAATAAAGTAGCTCACAAAGGAAAAGATTGGATGACATTAATTTCCTTTTCTTGAAGAAACCGTATGATCGGAAACCAGACTGCTTGAAAGTTTTTATAATAAGCATCTCAGTTCTACAGTCCCAAGGACTGGTCTAATTTCCCTAGAACAAAAGGAGCCCGCATAGCATCATGCCAGTCCGTTAAAGAGGGGGTCCTACTCCTGAAAGAAAAAACAGCCACTCAGCTGGGCCTATGGGAGTGTTGCTCCAGCATTCAATCACCTTTCAGAAGAGAGATGGGATGCTGGAGGGAAGCACAGCAGGAGTTAGCTCAGAGAGACAATACAGTAATAGTTTTGGGTCTGCCTCAGCAGATGAGCAGACACTCTGAAGGAGAGCTCTGCCTGGTAGTGCGGCAGAGTGGTTTAACTCTACCTCTGGGAGAGGACAGAGTACCTGGTTGTTTGGCCTGTCTCTGGTGATGAGCAGACCTTATAGCCAGGGGTCCTTTCGTAGAAAAAGAGGGGCAGGAGCTCATTAGCATAACTCATTAGCATATGCCACATCCCCAGACATCACCAGAAGTGTGTCAGAAAGGGAATGTCAGTTTCAGCCCCATTATATCCTATGGGCCATTGAAATCAATGGCAAAAACTCATAGGGTATATGAGGGGCTGGAGGAAAGGGGGTTTGAGGGAGAGGCTCCAAACTTGCAGGGTAGCTGCTGGGGCCTCTCCTCGAAATACCCACTAAGTTTCAAGAAGATTGGACCAGGGGGTCCAATTCTACGGGCCCCCAAACAGATTGTCCCATCCCCTCCATTGTTCTCTATGGAGGGAAAAAATGTTAACTTTTTTCCTACCATAGAGAACAATGGAGGGAATGGGGGCAACCTGTTTGGGGGCCTGTAGAATTGGACCCCCTGGTCCAAATTTTCTTGAAACTTGGTGGGCATTTCGAGGAGAGGCCCCAGCAGCTACCCTGCAAGTTTGGAGCCTCTCCCTCAAACCCCCTCCCCTCCAGTGGCTTTTAAAGTTGCCGCCAAATTTCGGCGGCAATTCGGTGGCGAGCTGAATCAGATTAGAGAATCTGATTCAGCCCGTGGCTGCCCTACTGGCCAGTCCTGAGCTGGCGGAGCTTTGCTCCGCCTCGCTCCGGCCCCAACGGACCCCCTGCTTATACCATTCAGACTGATTCTTGGGAAAGGGGAGGCCGGTGTGGGTAGAATCCTGTGTGTGAGAAATGATCTCGCCTAGAGGCTAGTCAGTGAAAACCTCTTTGGACTTGCCAGTATTCAAGAGAATTCAAACCACACTCTGAAACCATAACTAGCTTAAAGTTACGTGCCTCAGCCAGGGCTCTCCCCTTGACTGTCTGAAGACCTGTGTTGCCTAAAACCAACCTCTAAATAAATAAATCTTCTTTGGTATTTACATACGTCTGCCTCGGTAACCTCCGTGTTCTGCTCACTCTCCGCCAAACTTACCTCATGGCAGCAAACCCAAAGCCTTTATACTTGCTACCCTAAGAACATCTCATGACTGACGGGAGGTTTACAGTTCTAAACAAACCTGGTTCCCAAAATCATAAGAGGCTATGTGGGTCCCCTCAGTTGGCTGAGAAGGCCTATCACAGCACCCTGCAAAATATGCCAACAAAACATGGTAATACAAGATCCTTAAAAATAATCTCTTAGGTAGTGCAACCCTGGAGGGCAAGTCTGAATCTAAAAAAGAGCTTCTGGCATCAGAGAGAGACTTATGGACACATAGAGTTAAGACTGAATTGGTCTTCTGGTTTTTTCTTCAAAGCTTTAGCTTCACACTGCTATAATAATAAATCTATCACTCTAGAATGGGGGCCATTTTCCTTTTTTCAACTGGAAAGACCTGATTTAATGCATTGCCGTGATCAAAATAAAAGGCAAATCTGTGAAACGAATTCCAGCAAACAAAGGACAAGGTTCGTCATTCGAAAGGCAGAACCGGCTGTATGAATGCCAGTACCACCACTTTTAACAGCTACGAAGCAAACTTTGTGAGAACTTCTGACAGTTACAAGGGAAGTGATAAAAATACACTGTCTGTGAAAAGGGCTGAAGGGATACTTACCCTGCCTGTTCTCTTGTGTAAGGTTAGTCATGCTTCCATCTTCTGCTAAGCTGCGTTCCAAGTTGTCCAATATCTGGGGTGAATATTTTTAAAATGATTGTAAATAGAGCAAAAGCTAGATGACATTTTTTTCCCCCAAAAGATATTTTGTGTTTTTAATTTTTAAACGTTTTAAATGTTGTTAGTCTTGAATGTTTCACAAGACTCTTGTTCAGTTTAGAAAAAAACTTCATACATTAAAGGTAAAGTCGGCCAGAGTTGTCACAGTCGGCGTAAAAACAGCCAAACAGGGTTCTTTCATGTGGGAACATCTGAAATCATCCGTTTCATCAGCATTGCTGGGATTAATTAGGAAAAAAGGAGAACACTTTTGTACTGTAACGATTACATGAAGAATATTAAAATACAACTAGCGTATTCGAGGTCATTTAAACTGAACAGCTGAGTGGTGTGGGGTCCATCCATCAGCTGTTAGGTCTAAATGGCTGCCAATCATTTCAGCCTAACAGCTGATGGGTGGACCCGCCACGCTGTTAGGTTGAAATAGCGGTGAGCGATTTCACCGGTCTGCTTTGCAGCAAAACTGAACGGTGAAATGGCTGCCAGCCATTTAAACCTAACAGTGGGGCGGGTCCGCCCATCAGCTGTTAGGTTTAAATGGTTGCAAGCCAGTAAACCTGTTGTTTTTGCTCCCCACTGCTTCAAAGCAGGGGGAAGCGAAACAGACAGGTTAAACCGCTGCCAGGCATTTAACCCTTCCCGGGTGATCCCCCCCTTTCTCCTGGCTGCGGCGAACCGAACTTGCTGGTTCGGTTTGGGGCCTTTTAGCTCAGTTTGGCTTGGGGTTTGGTTCAGGGGCTGCCCAAACCCTGAACCGATTTTTTGGGGGTTCATGCCCATCCCTAATTAAGATACAGCATATACCTGTGATGCTCACATTTTAAGTAAGATGTCAGCTGGTTACCTATTCACTTGTGCAAGACCAAGACTGTATGGTAATGTAGCTAGAGCAAATCAGCTCAGCACATCCCATCATGATGAGCACAGGTCACTCAGCCATCTTAAGAGGCTCTTCTGCATAGCCAAGATAACAAAATGATACTGTAAAATATCTGGCAAGTTAGGAGACGTCACTGGTGGGCTAGATTCAGCCTCCCAAGTGGTGCTGGCTTGAGCTAGAGGACTGGATTTGGATGACAAAACTCTGCACTGAGCTCTGCTCATCAGTGAAAAGCCTTGGGACAGGTCTGATCAACCCTACTCCACAGGGTATCTATCAAAGAGGATCAGCCGTATGTACACCAACCTGAAGCGCTTGGAGATATGACAGGACACAAATGTAATTAAATACACTGAATTTTTAAAATATCAAAATGATTCCTGAAGAGTACTGATTTGCAATACGGTCTGTATTTTCATAAGCTGTCCAGTGTCCAGCAGAACTTCTCAGTGCTTCTTCCTGGATCACATTCCTCTTTAAAAACATGTCTGCGATTAACATAAAAACTGCTTGGTTTTAAAAAAATTTTTTTAAAGATACACTATGTAAAACAGTGTAATTTAATTATAAGGCATGCTACATAAAGCAATGCAGGGATGGGTATGATATGGAAAATTGTTTGCACTACTAACTACCAAGTCTTTGTACTTTTAACTGTACATTTAGCCTTCTACCTGTGATGAAGAATTCCTAAGGTTTTCTCCAGTGTGTGACGCCTTCTAACAGCCTTTTGGTTCATCACACACCATCCCTTCTTTATTGCACTGTCCTTTGGCCAAACACTGACTGAATGAGATTCACTCCAGAGCCTATCAAAACCACTCATGATTTAATTAGCTAGCAGTTTCTGTGGATCAGCAACATATAAGGGACTCCCTCTCCTGGGGACTAAATGCACTGTTTCAGGGCTGATCTGAGTGCCTCCTGCACAGCAGAAACTGTTTTATACTCCAAGGAAACCATGCATTATACTCCAAGGAAACTAGGCAAGACCATGCCAGACTCCACATATTTATTATTGAAATGGCATCATGAACAGACATGATACTTTACAGAGTAATGTAAGTCAGGTCCGTGCCCAGAAGAGCTTATGCTCTAAATTTCAGAACCAGGGAAATTACAGAGCAGGGAGGCAGAAAGAGGAGAAACAAGGGTAATAGCTGGTGAAAGCATACAAAATGCAGTAACGTCTGCTTAGGCTTTGACAGAAGAGAGAGAGAGGCGACACCATGTTGGGACGGAATCCTAGGCAAATGGGTTAGAGCACAGGAGAAAAGGCTGAACTGTCTGAGAGAACAGCAGTCTTGGGCAAGAGTGATCACCAGGAACATCTCGGGAAACAAGCACAAAATGGTATAGAGGACCCAGCTTAAGGACAAATCAGAAGAGCAAGTGATAAAGTGAATTCATGCTGCGTGGGGAAGGAGGTGTGAAGCCGGAACAGGGATGTGAGGAAGTATCAATGTTCTCACACTGTGGTTTTGTATCTGGTAAAATTATACAGAGGGTCAAGACTGTTCCAAAATGATACAAGTCAGGCACTCCTCTACCCAGGAAGGAAGCAGAGATCAAAGGAATGTGGTAGAAGCACAGAAGAAGCAGCAGTCTCCCGACTGAGAACCAGGGCTGAATTTGGGGGGGGGGGGGGGGGGGGAGGGCACCAGAATGTGGTTTCTTGGCAGGGTATCACAACTTGGCAGGCCTCCGTTGTAGATTGGTCCAGCAAATACAAGAGTCGTTTCAAGACAATAAAGCAGATATGCTGCTGCACTGAAGGAATATAGTCAAGAAAAAAAGGAAAAACGAATTCCATCACCATGACGTATTTAAACTCTCGCTAACAGGAAAGCCTAAGAGAACTGTTCTGAAACTAGCAAAATCCTGGGTCAAAAACCATCACTGGAGAGCAGGGTTCTGTTCTTCCGTTTCTCCTCACACACATTCTATCCATATGTCCTTAGGTTAGTGCCTGCCAGACTGCTCCCCTTACCAGCCTCAGCCTTTAAGTGGTCCCAGCTAGGTTTTCAGAAGAGTGTTTCACAGAGATGAATGGGAAAAATAAATTAATATCCATGCCAATGCTTTTGTTTGCCTGGAGACAATTCCCTACTAGGCTGTCTCACCGGGGCACGAATATATTGATTTATGTAAGGAAGGCCAGTGGTCCAAATGAAAAACAAAAACTTGAACTGAAAAGTCAGGAAAAATAAGGAGCGCCACTGAGGCTCCTGAAGTGAGGAATGTACAATTCTGATTTTCCTGTGAGGCTTCCTCTGGTAATGCCTACAGGCTACATCTTTACTCAATGGAAAGGATACACAATCTAAAATTCCTCCCAGAAATGGTAACATAGCTACACATTTCTTGAAATAAAATGAATACTAGAGAAATGTTTCTTTCAACAAGCAGCACAGATTGCAATAACATATGCACGGCCTTAACAGATCATGTTTGGGATACTTCAAAGAGCAAGCTCAAGGTGCTTATGCAAGTGGTAAGTACCCCCCGCTCCACAGTCCTTTTTGACCTAAGAAAAGTTGATAGTACAGGACCGGGGGGGGGGGGGAGAGAGGAGGAAAGGAAGGACGGAAGGAAGGACGGAAGGAAGGACGAAAGGAAGGAAGGACGGACGGAAGGAAGGACGGACGGAAGGAAGGAAGGCAGGCAGGCAGGCAGGCAGGCAGGCAGGCAGGCAGGCAGGCAGGCAGGCAGGCAGGCAGGCAGGCAGGCTTCAGTGAGGAGAGGGAAGCAGTAGGGATGTGCATTCAGCTTTCCCGAACTGAAAAAAATACCAAATAATTACCTTATCGGTATTTATGAAGCCGAATGCAAATTCAGGAAATTTTTCGGCTTCTGAATAGTTTCCCGAATTTGTTTGGCTTTTCTGGCTTTCAGGTAGCAGAATATGGACTTCCCTCTGGCAGCCGCTTCCTTAGTCAATTTCACTCCCTGCCAGTCAGCTGAGGGAATGAACCTGACAAGGGAAAGCCTCCTCTCAACCTTCCCTCCTCCAGCTGCCCCAGGGCTGCTGGAGAAGCACAGGCAGAGAGCCCAGCCATGTTTAAATGCCTTTCTTTTCTTCCCTGATCTCCCAGTGCGGGGAGGGAAAGGAAAGGCATCTAAACACGCCTGGATTCCCTGCCCGCGCTTCTCCAGGGGCCCTGCGGCTGCAGGGCAACTGGAGAGGGGCAGGCAAGGAGCCCAGGTATGCTTCCATGACTGCCCTGTGCTTTCCCAGCTCCACCCCCCCCCCCCCGCTGTGGCAGGCAGGGAACCCAGCCGTGTTTAGATGCCTTTCTTTCCCACCCCACAGGTGGGAAGGGGGACTGGGGAAACAAAGGGCAGGCATGTAAACATGCCTGGGCTCCCTGCCTTCCCTTTTCTAGCTACCCATGTCACCTAGAGAAGAGAAGGCAGAGAGAGGAGACTTTCCCTTGTCAGTTTCACTCCCCTGGCTGGTCTGCTTAATAGCTGACTGGCAGGGAGTGAAACTGACAGTGAAAACTGAACCCGCTTCCAGAAGGAAAGAAGGCATTTTACATGCCTCCTTTCCCTCCTGTGGGGTATATCAGACCCAAATATATATTCGGGAGTACCGAATATTTCCCCAGTCCTGACACTTTACCAGTATTGAACTGGGGATATTCAGCATTTACCGATATTTTTCGGGTCTGATATACCCAAAGCCGAAAAATACCGACTTTTTTTTTTTGCACTCCCCTAGGAAGCAGGTGACATCAGCTCTCCTGATTCTTCCACCAGCAGTGCTTCTGCTGCTCTAAAAGGTGGAACAATGTGACTTTCTGCACTTCCCCCTGGTATCAGCTTTTTGAAGGTCAAAAGGGCCTGTGGGGGGAGGGGAAGAGAAGAAGCGCCACATCCCTGAGAATCTTCCTTTCACATTTTGTAGGATCCAATCACATATTATTGTGTTCAGTGAAAAAACCAATGCCCATTAAAGAGATCATCTGTAGAGTACAGATTCCAACAAATCCACAGGCTTGTTTGCTAAATATATCATTTTTTGGCCACATCATTCTGCTAGATTTGGTTGACAGTTCTTTGAAGGGACCATGAAATTCAGAGGCAAAAAGAATCCACTGAGTGTAAGTTAGGTGGTTTCCACACAGGGACACGCTTGTATAATCTTCCCTGTTGCTGTTGCAGCTACTAATACAGCACAGCGGCAACAGGGCTTCTACACGTTTCCCTAGTAGTATTTTTTAAACCAGTGATTTAATAGTGCTATACTGATATACTGTTATACCAAAATACGCAACAGGCTCTCAGTTCCAGACTTCCTTTTTTTTAAAGAAAGTAAGTCTCTGTCCTATTTCGCTGTGCATTTCCCCTGTGTCTCTCCACAAAGAAAGTGGCTACAGACCTACTTTTTTTAAAAAAATGAAGGCTGTGAATTCAGAGAGCCTGATCCATATTTTGGTATAAACTGGGAAGAAGAAATTTTTACTCTGGGGGAAATGGCTGCTTTGCAGGCAGGATCAGGAAAATTCAAATTTTTCCACCCGCACGGCCGTTGCCCAGGATTTATTGTCATCTCTCCCAAAACTTCAGAGTAAAGGTTTGCGAAAGACCAGAGGTGCATGATGTTGTAGGGAAGCAGGAACAGACCTCCCCACTTCCCAACTGCATTGATCTTAGGGCAAACAACCCATGCAAAATCAGTCCTAGAGATCATCTCTAGATTGGGTTGTAGGTTAGTCTAAATGGTAAGTAAAATTTAATTCACTGGTGTCCCTGGAAAAGATTTTCAGATAATGGAGGGAAGTGCTAACTCAAGTGGTCTAAATAAGTTGTTGAAGCATTATTGCAAGGTACCGGCGTGGATTCAATATGAAAGTGAAGCCCTGATGTTCAGTTCTAGCCCTGGAAGATGCTTGGGATACAAACCACACAATATGGTTGCTTAAGAGTCGACCATCTAGACAAAGCTTCTTACCTTTGTGCAGACTGTTTCCATATTGTGCAGCCTATCAAGCGACTCCTGAGGATTTCCTAGGTATTGCTGAAGTTCAGCATGCAAAATCCTCATAGAGAAAGGGACCATGGAACCTAGAAAAGTAACAGAAGGTATGGATTATTATATTCAAGTAAGATCTCTGCCTGATCTCCAGACTAGAGAAATCAGTTCCCCTGGGGAAAAACAGCAGCTTCGGAGGGCATATTCTACAGCATCGCGTGCTTGCTGACCTCCTGCCCCTCCCCAAACTTTGCTTTCCCCAGGCACCACCTCCAAATCTCCAGGAACTTCCTAAGACAGAGTTGGCAACACTGTGAAACGTATTAAGGAGAGCAAATCAGATGTCTGGACAGTGATCTGTCTGTGTCTCTCTCACACTCCCTTAGCCCCTCCCTCTTTATTACTGCAATTGACCAATTCATTTCTTACATCAGCCTCTAAAAGCAAGACACAAGTTATCCAAGCAGGTAACGAGCAAACGAAATCATATATTATGTAGCAGCAGTCTCCATTTTAGTTGGAGAATTTCAAATGCAGTACAGACCCTATTCAGATGTAACATTATCCCCTGGTATTTCCCAAGCCTGAATGAAACAAGGAAGTATTTCCAAATTCTATACACATGAAAATCAGGTAGTCAGCCCTTGAGATGCTGCTTTTACTTAGAGAATCATGAAGAACTGTAGGTCTGCAGCAGTCATTAGAGGTCATCAGTTCTACGCTCTTCATCTAAAACATTACTGACAGCTATCTGCGTTGTTTTTAAATCCCCCCAAACTTAACATTTTTATCATAAGCTTATTACAGTTCTTTCATACTAAGCTGTAGCGCTCAGAACTGCCAAGCAAGAAGTACTCAGGGTCAAAAACCAAATACTGCCTGGACCCCATCCAGTGGAAGTTAACCATGATTAAGTCCCACTGAAACCTATACCAAGGTTCTACAAGTGTTTAGCTAGTTTCTTAATCTCTAGTTTTATTGTTTTTTCCCTCACAGTAACCTTTTAAGTAATTCTGCACCTTTTATAATAGAAGAAAAAGAAGAAGAAAAAGAGGAAAAGGAGATTGGATTTATACCCCGCCCTTTGCTACCCGAAGGAGTCTCAGAGTGGCTTACAATCTCCTTTCCCTTCCCCTCCCCTCCCCACAGCAGACGCCCTGAGAGGTAGGTGGGGCTGAGAGCTCTTTCAAGAACTGCTCTTTCAAGGACAGCTCTGAGAGAACTGTGACTGACCCAAGATCACACCAGTAGCTGCACGTGGAGGAGTGGGGAATCAAACCCAGTTCTCCCAGCTTAGAGTCCACACCCCTAACCACTACACCAAACTGGCTGCTTGCACTTAATAAAAATATATTTTATTCACCAACTTCTGGTTCTGGTCTATACTGCTACAATAAGACAATCTGGTGCCTGGACTAACGGTTCCTCCCTTTAGAGTAACTTGTGGATCTCCTGCTGTGAGTCAACCTCACGGGGAGGATTCCCTAGTAATCCCGGTACGGTCAGGAGTTTGTCCTTCGGCTCCTGACTGGAGGGACACAGACGGACTGGTGGTAGCCTACCCTGGGTTAACACCCTTTGTAATTCTGCCTTTAACACCCTTTGTAATTCTAGCTAGCCAGCCTCTTGGCGAAGATAGTCTCCAGCACAGCTTGAGGAGGAGGGAGGCTCTCTTTGACATATCCCAGTTCTGAACCGTCTGGCTGCTTCTGGGTAGGGGAGAGAAAGCACAAGCTCAGAATTGAAGGGGGGCGGAGAGAAGAGGGTGCTGTCCTCAACCGAAAGCCTGTCATAACATCTCTGCCTTACAGGCCCTGTGGAATTGCATAAGATCCCACAGGGCCCTGATGGTATTAGGCAGAGTCCCACCAGGTTGGGGCCAGGACTGAAAAGGTCCTGGCCTTGGTTGAGGACTGCTCAGGGCCTCAAAGGTCAATGCCAAAACCTTGAGCCTGACTCTGTATCCCACTGGAAGCCAGTGTAGCCGGTGCAGCGCAGGTTGAATATGTGCTGCCTCTGACACTCCCACCAGGACTTGTGCTGTCGCATTCTGGATCAGCTGGAGCCCCTGGGTAAATCTCAAGGGTAAGCCAGCATAGAGCGAATTACAGTAATCAAGCCTGGAGGTGACCGTTGCATGGATTACTGTGGCTAGGTTAGGGTATGTCAGGAAAGGAGCCAGTTGCTGAGCCTGGCGAAGATGGAAGAAGAAGAAGAACAGGAGAAGAGATTGGATTTATACGCCGCCCTCCACTCCCCAAGGGAGTCTCAGAGCGGCTTACAAACTCCTTTCCCCTTCCCCTCCCCACAACAGACACCCTGTGAGGTAGGTGGGGCTGAGAGAGCGCTTTCCCAAGCTGTCCTTGAGGGAACAGCTGGCACAGAGCTATGGCTTGCCCAAGGTCATCCAGCCAGGTGCAAGTGGAGGAGTGGGGAATCAAACCCAGTTCTCCCAGATTAGAGTCCGTGCTCTTAACCACTACACCAAACTGGCTCTCTCCAGAACGCCAGCCTGGTAATGTGGGAGACTTGGGCCTCCGTGTTTAAGGAGGCATCCAGAATCACACCCAAGCTCTTGACGGATGGCCTGTCTTTATAGTAACAACCCACCCCCACTGCCCTTCTTCTGTTCGTAACCTCGTGTATTTAAAATTCTGCCCACTGAGCTGAACACTTCATGCCACCTGATAGATACGACCTTAGGCTGGCTATTACTACAAAAAAAATAACTGATCCATAGGGTTTATAGGAACCAGGTTCACAGTCTGGAAAATGAAAAACAAGCAAACCTTCAACTGTAGTCTTGTGAGTTGTCTACAAGCCCAGTGTTATTCCCTTTCCCACTGGCCTATGCAGTTCTGGAATGCCTTCTTAACCCACCTAAACCAAGAGATGCAACCGCTTCTGTACCTCCACAGCAGTCCATTTACCCCTTTTCTTCCTACCTTTTGTAGGCAGAGTGTTTTTTATTACATTCCTGCTATCCTGTTTGTCTTCTCTGACGCCTGTTACAACTTTTATTCCACAGACAGATGGATATTCCCCATCCACAGAGGAAAATACGGCTCAGCTAGCCCTGAAACCAGTTATTAAGCAAACTTAATGATCCTATATGCTCCTGCGTAGAAGGCCACCTATTAGTATAGAGGTTAGTGTGCAATGGAAATCCATAACCCCATCACAAAGACGTAGAATCAAAACTAAGCCTAAAGCTTTATTTGCAGCGCAGTGAATAAAGTTGCCAGCCAACCGGCACTGAAGTCAATTTCTTGAAGAGTTTATTACCTGGTTCACTTCAGTTTCTGGGGGAGGCTTCTTGATTGTAATTTTAACAGAAATCGAGGATGGTGCAGAAATGGTAGTGCCCTACATTGGGGAGGGGCTAAAATCTGAGCTCTTGCAAGGTTCAGAGCCCAGAAGCTTTACAATGTTTTTAAAAGGATAGGAGGGGTTGGTGGTTAAGAGTCCCCAGGAAGTATTGGTGGTAACTTACTAGGAATAGGGATGCCAGCCTCCATGTGGAACTTGGAGATCCCCCCGAATTACAGCTCATTTACAGACCACAGAGATCAGTTCCCCTGGAGAAAACGGATAATTTGGAGGCTGGACTCTATGGCATTGTACCTCACTGAGGTCCCTGCTCCATCCCTGAATTGCCAGGAGCTTCCCCATCTAGATCTGACAACCCTACCCCCCATCCTCCGCAAGAGACCAGGGGGAACCTGGCAACCCTAATTAGGAAGAAGAAAAGATTCCTCTTCCCCGCCCCAAAATGAGCGACTACCAGGGCTTTTTCTTTTCCATACTAGTTGTATAAAACACATTTTAATACCAGGCAAGACTGATGGAGTATAATTTTCCTGAAGTACTTAATTTTGTTACCTGCACTGCAGGGAAAGTGGTATAAGAGAGCCAGTTTGGTGTAGTGGTTAAGTGCACGGACTCTAATCTGGGAGAACCGGGTTTGATTCCCCACTCCTCCACTTGCACCTGGCTGGATGACCTTGGGCAAGCCATAGCTCTGTACCAGCTGTTCCCTCAAGGACAGCTTGGGAAAGAGCTCTCTCAGCCCCACCTACCTCACAGGGTGTCTGTTGTGGGGAGGGGGAGGGAAAAGGAGTTTGTAAGCCACTCTGAGATTCCCTTGGGAGTGGAGGGTGGGGTATAAATCCAATCTCCTCTTCTTCTTCCTCTTCTTCCTCTTCTTCCTCTTCTTCCTCTTCTTCCTCTTCTTCTTCTTCTTCTATAAGTGTCTAGAAAGTCCCTAGAAAGTCACAATTTTATTGCAGAGCCTTTAGAAGCTAGACTTCTTTGTTGAGGTCAAGAAAGCCCAGTGACTTTTCCTTCACAGTGTGACAATCACACAGATGCACTTAATATCACAAGACTGAAATAGGCAAGAAAGGTACCTCTTATCTACTTCATTGGGCTTTCCCAGACTTTCATAACCCACTTTGAGTTTGGGAAAAGTGGTATCCACATTTTAAACAAAAGAAATTAATAAAGCACCAGTCTGAGTTGCCTGTCTACATGGTTCCCGAACAGCGCTGTTTTGCAAGCTGTATTAGAGGAGGAGGAAAGGGCCTGAAGTAAGACTGAATTCACAAAGGCCACTTAAAAGTGCTTTTCAGCCTCTCTCCTGCTGTTGGTGAAAACATGGGAAAACAAGAAAGGCAGTTTTAAATGTGCTGGCCTCAGACTTCTAAATCGATGGATGTTCTTGCAAGAAGCCTGATTTACAATTGTGTTCCAACCTTTCTGTGCCTGACAGTGCACATGTGATCTTAGTCTAAGATTTAAATTGATGGAATGCAACCCAGGAGGTACAGAGCTGTCCAGCCTGAAAGCCAAGAACAACCTTTTTGGGACATGAATTGAAACCCCAACTGGCTTGCTGATTTCACCCCTGGCAGGCATTGCCCTCGGTTGCTTCATTCCAATTTTTAAAACAATTAAATACAGATAATATATTTACAGGAGTCCTTGAACAAAAGGACTTTTGATGCTATCTTACATTTAAAAATGCCCTATCTTTAAACAGAAATACATGTTACAAAGCCAATAGCCCGCTGCTACCAAACACCTACCCAACTGAATTCAACATTAAAAAAACGCAAAACCAGCAACAAGGAAATATCATACAAATCTAAAATATAGAACATTAAACCCCAATTACAACACAAATCTCTGCCAGTCTGTGCTTATAAACTGTCTTAAAATGTAAAGGATCACAGCAATTTACATTTTGTATTATAACTATTAGTTTTATATTGGCAGAATCCTAACAAAATCAGATTTACATGAGAAATAGATGAGATTTATCTATCACAGCTATTTTTGTGATTCTGGAATAATTTTTTTAGAAACAGAAATTATTTTCTGTGTATTAAAAAAAGAATTTTCTACAAAGCAAAAAATGGATCCTTCTCACATAAGAATAATTATCATCTTTGAACTGCTGGGATAGAAATATATCAAGGCAGACCTTGTAAACACAAGAGAGGTAATGACATGCTACTGAAAGTCTTTTGAGGAGGCAGATGGTGGCGGACCTTTGTAGTCAAAAGGCTGCAAGGTGACCTGCATGTGAGTATCATGGTGGCTGGGCAGGGTTAAGGACTTAAAGGACTCCAGAAGTGACACAGTCAAGTTTCATGGGGAGCAACAAGGCTGAAAAAGGCAGAAAAGACCAAGCTTGACACTTGAGAATCCTATATATATATATATAAATAAAAGCCCAGCGTACTGACACTTTCCTGCTCTCCCATTGGCTGTGCTGTGCACTCCATCAGCCACTGGCCCATCAACCACCACTTCACTTGCCATGGGCTGGGTGCTGGGTCTGCTCCTCTCCCCGCCCAATGCCGGCTTGGCTATTCCCTGTCTGAATAAACTACCAAAACTGCTGTGCAGCTCACTTTTCCCTCAGTGGCTGTTGCTAGGCAACTAAGCTTGGTTCTGTCAGTAAAAAGACAGGGGCAGGAGGTCCTTTCCAGGCCTACTTTGGCCTTTGTGGGGAACATACCGGGGCCAGTCCTGACTAGGGTT
This sequence comes from Lepidodactylus listeri, assembly GCA_029233225.1. Taxonomy (NCBI): domain Eukaryota; kingdom Metazoa; phylum Chordata; class Lepidosauria; order Squamata; family Gekkonidae; genus Lepidodactylus; species Lepidodactylus listeri. The sequence continues at coordinate 36,521,709 of JARCFY010000016.1, forward strand.
GCCAGCTCCAGTTTGGGAAATTCCTGGAGATTTTCTGGTAGAGTTTACAGAAGCCAGAGTTTGGGAGGGGAGAGGCCTCAGCTAAATAGAATGCCACCCTCCAAAGCAGTTATTTTCCCCAGGGAAGACTTAGGTTCTTTCTGTGGAAGCTGAGTGAGTGATTTCAGACCAGTCACAGACTTTCAGCCTAACCTACCTCACAAGGTTGTTGTGCAAATCAAAAGGGGGAGAGGATGTAAGCTGCTTTGGTCCCCACTGTGGAGAAAGACTGTACTTTTCACCCTGGGGAGCCATTGTTGCCAATCTCCAGGTGAGGGATAGAGATCACTCAGAATTACAACTGCTCTCCAGATGGCAGAGATCAGTTCCCCTAGAGAAAATGGTGGACTTTGTGTCATTACACCCTTCTGAGGTGCCCCCCTCCATGACAGCCAGTGCGACATAGCAGTTAACACTTCAGAGCAGGGTCTGCCAGACCCAGGTTCTTGCTGTGGAAGCTGATTGGGTGATTTCAGACCAGTCACAGACTTTCAGCCTAACCTACCTCACAGGGTTGTTGTGCGGATCAAAACGGGGAGAGGAGAATGATGTGAGCTGCTTTGGTCCCCACTGTGGAGAAAGACTGTACTCTTCCTAGATAGAGGCTGCAGTTTTTTTGGGGGGGGGGGGATAGAAAGCTGAAGTCAGAGGGGAAGATAAAGGTACACTGATAGTTGGCTAGGAAGGGAATAGGGTTGCCACCTCCAGGCTGGGAAATTCCTGGAGATTTGAGGGATGGAGCCTGAAGAGGGTGGGGTTTAAGGAGGTGTGGGACCTCAGACAGGTACAATGCAATAGACTCCACCCACTAAACCAGCCATCTCCTGGTGAACCATTGTTGCCAATCTCCAGGTGGGGGATGGAGATCACTCAGAATTACAACTGCTCTTCAGATGGCAGAGATTAGTTCCCCTGGAGAAAATGGGAGACCGTGTAGAGGTCTCCGCAGCAAATTGACGCTGAGTGTTCAAGGCTGGGGCACCTGCCCAGGGCCTCTTTCTAGAGCCCGTTGTATTTATGTCCACAATGGGCCTTAGTCCCAGTCTTCAGTAAGTCACCATCAGCTCTACGGACAAAAAGCCCCCCACCCCCAATGGTAGACACTGGAAGTGCTGACTTTGAAGACTTAACCAACTTGAGAGACAGAGAGAGAGAGAGAGAGGGAATGCTCAATCAGAATCTCGGTCTAAACAATACAGACTCTGGGTGATTCTGCATCTGATTTATAATCCACCCTCTCTGCTGTGGAAGCGGTTCCATTTTGGCTTGGGATATATGATAGCATTCTGCATCTAATCCACAGTTGTTTATAAAAGATAAAATGAGACAACAAAAGGACAGAAGACTACCACATGGTGGGGATCTAAGCAAATTCATGAGCGGTGAGAAAAAAAAGAGGCGGGGCAAAGGAGGGAACACCAAAGAAATCTGCATAAAGTAGTCTGCATGTTGCACACAGCGAATTGGTGGTCCGGCACAAAACCACATCCAAATAACCTGGGGAGATGCCGTGGTAAGCACGGAGGCACCGCTAGATGGCTATAAAACGTTGCAGAAGCTCAAAAGGGAACTGATGCACAAGGAGACTGTGAATGGCAAGCAATGCAGAGTGAAATCTGTGTTCCGACATGGGTTTGGAGATACAACGGCGGGAACAATGAGCGCAGAATCTCCCCTTGATTTTCTCCTCTGTGACTCTACCACACTGTTTCTCATCAAAGACCCTTCTTTCAGCTTCTCCCCGCTGAGAATTAGAAAGCCAAACCCAAAAGGAACTCGTACGGGATAACCCATTCCTGTAGAAAAGGGGTGCAGAGAAATCATCTTACACTCGCCCCCCCAATGTGGCTCTCTGAATCTGAAGAGACAGAGGCACGGAGCCTCCCAACTAAAAATCTTTTCAAGAGTGTGAACCTGAAGAGACGAACAACGAAAGAAGAATCCATGTACAATTATTATTTTTAATATGCCAATGGAAAGTAGCCATAAGCATAGGAATTAGGAACGGAATTAGGTAGGGCCTATGATCATCCCCACTAGTAAAGGTAAAGGTTTCCCTTGCTCGAAAGCCAGTCGAATCCGACTCTGGGGGGTGGCGCTCATCTCTGTTTCCAATCTGAAGAGCCAGTGCTGTCCAAAGACTTTTTCTGTGTTCATGTGGCTGGCGTGACTAAACGCCGAGGCGCACGGAACGCTGTTACCTTCCCACTGAAGCCGTACCTATTTATCTACTTGCAATTTCTTGCTTTCGAACTGCTAGGTTGGCAGGGGTCAGAGACGGGAGCCCATTCAGTCATGCGGCACTCGGGCCTTGAACTGCCAAGCTACCGACCTTCTGGTCTGCAGCTCAGCGTCTTAACCTCTGAGCCACTGCAGCCCCTTTCATCCCCACTACACCTCCAATAACAAACAAGACCAAAGACTGTATCACAAACCCACTTCCCAATCTCTCTTCATATTTCCAAACATTAGTCCAGAAAAAGTAACATTATGAAAAAAAGAGATGTTTGAAAAAAAGAGATGTTGTTTCCACTAATTAAGGGTTTGTAAGTACACACACACACACAAAGACCCCTACTTGGCTCAGTTCAGTTTCTAGGGGAGTCTCAGAAACTATGTATATGTGTGTGTTTCATGCTACAACAAAATGTGCTCCTCTCGGAACTGCTTGATGTGAACTGGAAACAAACACCGAAAAAAAGGCTGTTACGTGGAAGCCGGAACGACGAACTGTAAACAGAGGCATGTTTTACAGTGCGGGGATCAAAAATGCTGAACAGGAGAGATTTAAAGGCTGGACCAAAAACCTGACAGATGCATCTGTGAATCTCCGTCAACGTGACTTGCTCAGTGAGACCTTGGGTTATGAGCTACGAAATTATCGTCATGGAGGACAAAACCTACACTCAGGATGCTTATAATAAATGAGATGCATCAGTCAGAGTACACGAGATAAGTTGTGTATGTCCACAGGTATTTCTCATAGCAGTGATAAGTTGTAGGTAACCCCCCCCCCAAAGATTTTAAATGCTTTTTACAAGGGTTGGCTGGGTTTCTGCCTTTTTTGCGCAACATCTAGAATATCTCTTGAACAGTTAAATGGCACTAACTATGAGTCCCTTCAGACATTCAACACTGACAAAGGAATGCTCCTGGCTGGGGCTTCTGCATCTTGAGCTTCTGCCATCACGTCCAAAGGGAGCCTTCAGCACGGGCCATGCTTCTGAGGTGTGTACAGACCGGACTGCCTATCCCTGCTGCCCCGAAGCTCCTCTTTGGACCTCGCAGCTGGAAGCACAGCAGCGCTTCCCATGCTCTAAGAAGCGGCTCTGAAAGAGGGAGTCCTTATGGATGAGCCAAAGGTGTCCTGTCAAGCAGGGGAAGGACCCACAGACATACGATGCAGCCTTGATCGGCTCGTTCACAAAACGGACCCTTTGTACCTCCTGCGTGCAATTCCTTTAAATGGCCTGCTTCACAAAAGCTCCTCCAAGTGCTGTGCTTTACTCTTCCCTGACAACAGTGAATTGCTGCAGTTGCAGGGTGAGGGAACAAAAGGGTGCAGGTTGATTAACAGCACTGGAGATGCTGCTGGACCGGACTTGGGGACTTCAGCTATTCCAGATTAAGCCAGCCCTGTCTGCTAAGCTCCGTCTTGTACATTTCCTGGTCATATGAAGAAAAGGCAGCTGCCTTAGAGGAGTCAGACTCTATCCGCTCTGCTAGTGGCGCTGCAGATAAAAGGTGATTCAAATCAGTTTCTGCCTGATCCTTTTAAGTGAAGAAGATGGGGACTGAACCAAGGACCTTCTGCATGCAAAGCACTGGGCCAAGGGCAGAGACTTTCCAATTTCCGGGGGGGGGGGGGGGGTTGGGGCTGGGGCAGAGACATTACAGGCCATTGTCTCCAGGGGAGGCTCCGCATGTCCTGGAAAAGTTTTTTTTTTGGGGGGGGGCTCCAGCTCCCCAGCCCACCTGAAGTTGACACCTATACACTGGACCACAGCCTCTCTCCACAGAGGAACAAGAGAACACTGAACAACGCATCATCATCACACATTAAAGAAAAAAGTGGGGAGGAGAATTCCTTCCATCTCTAGCACTCCATTTTTAAAATTCCTCGTCCTATGGGGGTTTAAAGAATTCTCATGAAAGATGGGGCAGCAAATCTCTCTACAGCTGATCCGCATACCAGGGCTGGGAGAAAATTTGGCTCTTTTGGTTGATGGTTAAGTATGAACGTGGCTTTCCATGAGATATGGAGTGAGTACCACTGCTTTAAACGAAGGAGAAAAAGGCTGGATAAGGAAGCAATCATTAATTTAAAACAGCAAGGTAGAAGTGAGGAGACAGTTACTATTTAGAGGAAGTTATGTGTAGCCTAACCTGTCCCTTCCCCTCAACATGCCAACACGTAAGAAAACCGACCAGCCAAAACAGTAATCCTGACTCCATGTCTACGATTAGGCGCCAGGCAAATAAACCACAAGTAACACAGAAATGGACATCCATGCGCATGGAGCCCCCACCCCACAAAACAAACTTCGTTTTCCTTTGCTGAATTCTTCAGTCTCCAAGCTGAGAGCGGTAAGCGGTGGATGGAAAATGAGCGGCAAGGGTTACGGCAGAGAACAATGGGAAGCATTAATGGATTAGACAGAAGAGCCAAGGAACAAGGGAGAGAGCGGAAAGAACACAAGCATTCCTCCCTACAGGTAGCAAAGATTACACTGGCCAAAGAAATCAGCAGAACAAGAGTGCCAGAGCTGGGTGACCGGCTTCGGCTCAGTGGTAGAACATCTGCTTAGTATGCAGGAGGTCACATAGTCAAACCCTGCCGCCTCCAGCTAAAAGGATCAGATAGTAGGTGATGTGAAAGACCTCTGCTAGGACCCTGGAGAGCTGCTGCCAGTCAGGGTCGACAGAGCTGACCTTGATAGCCTAATGGTCTAACTCAATATAAGCCAGAATGCTTTGAATGCAGGGTTTTGCTGTGCTATGGCAACATACGCCACCAGCGTTAGCAACAGAGACCATACAAGATAACGAGAAATGGATGCAGTCTATGTTTACGGAACAAAAAGTGACCGTAAACAGAATGACTCTACATCATGGTGAGGAGCTAACCGTGAGGGTTTCCAGCGCCGAATTTCGCATTCGGAAACGAAACGGTAACACAAATCCAACAGCAGGTACGAACGTGGGTTGTTAAGTGTTTGACAGACAGCCACTAGAGGGGGAACACAACACATTTTTCAAGTGCTTCCGGGCAACTTTGCATAAGGAAAGAGAAATATTTTCTATCATTTCTTCCCCCTTATCTCTGCTCATCCCCTTGTGTCACAATTGATTGTTTTATCAAAACACAGTAACACCTGCAGTTATTTCAAACATTTTTAAAAGGATTTTTTTTTTAAAGGGTGGGGTGAAATCAGGGGTGGTTAAAAATAACCGATGCTTCTGAGACTGTGAAACAGATGGGGCAAGCGCAGGACTGTATAATGTGTTTTAAAGGCCAGTGTTCCAATTCGCATCCCTGTAACAGCCGCTGTATAACTTGACAGCTGGTCTATCCTAAATACAATCTGACGCCAGTCACCAGAATTCTAAAGCAGGACCCCAAATTCCTTTGAGTGCGCGCGTATGCTTAAAAATTCTTCTACTAGCATAACAGAGCACCCCAGTGACCAGCAACTGGCTGACGCTGTTTTCAAATAATCGCGGCACGTGGGAGAGAGAACACCGGAGCAGCAGGCAAGTGGTGCTTCTTCTGTATACGCCCCGGCTACTTCCAGACTCTGCAAATGACAGGCAGTCTCTGAATTGCACGTTAACAACTCTAAACATGCTCTTTAAAAGTTGCCCCTGGATCTGTTGATGCAAGGCAAAAACATATGCAGAGAAGTTAGGAAGAGGATCTTTATTTCTATACTTACTTCATACTGTGTTACAAGAAAAGCTGTGTGTGTGTGCTATGACTCAATATGCATACAATCTGCTTTTAGTTTGCCTGCAGAAACTCAAAATGTTCTGTTCCAGTTATTGTGGTCTAGACAGTCATAGCAGGGTATGTAACCACTGTACACTGAAGGAGTGGCATATCTGGAGAGGAACAGCAACCGGAGTCCACAAGGAAGCATTAGAACCTGTGTCTAGTAAAGTATGATTTCCCCACTTTTGGAAGTCCTACAATGGATAAAAAGTTGCCTCTTATATTACAGTGAAATGCCAGGTACTGGCTATATGGGGTTGTCATCTGATTGTATTATACATTGATGGCTGCACCACAGAAATTTGTAGTCCAGGTTCTCTCCCCACCTCCACCCAAAATCTCTAGCTTAGGGGTCCCCAACCTTGTTGAGCTTGTGGGTATTACTGAAATGATTAGAACAGGTAGTGGGTACCCCCACAACATGGCTGCTGGGGGGGGGGCACAGCCCACCACAAAATGGCTTCCAGGGCAGGGAGGTCAATCAGAAAATGTTAGGTTCCAAACCAGCATACTCCTGTGCTGGATGTAGCAGTTTCTGAATGGGTGTTACTTGCAGGCAAAGATTTCTTCTAGGTTCTTCTGAAGCATCTCCTGCTCTAATGAGGTGGTAGAAAGCCAGGACTGGCTCTTGGTTTTGGAGAAGGAGGGAAGGCATATCAGCAGGCACCATGTTGGGGACTACTGCTCTAGCCTCTAAGGCTAGCTTTGGAAAACTGAGGCTGAGAATGGTACGTCACAAAGTGCTTGAGTTTCAAGAGAGAAGGCACAAATTGAAGGATGCTCAAGAACTTTGATTTGAGGATGTCATGATCAGCGCCAGGCTGGAAGACAGGCCTAGTGTGGCCTAGGCATAGGAGAGACCTGTGTTGGGGTTAGAGGGGACAGCCTACAATTCCCATGATGCTTGGCGGCCGTGGGAACCAATGGGAATTTGGGGAATGTGTGCGGCCACAGAACTTTAGGTGTGTAACTGACAAACGGTTCTTTTTCTCTCTACTGCGGTTTTCCCTCTGACAGAGAGTCAAGCTGAGGGGAAAGTCTGGGCTGGGAGAGAAGTCCTTCAGTGGGATGCAGTGAGAACAGGCAAGAGGCCTGGTATAAGAGGCTGTAGGCCTTAAGTAGTACCAGTTAAGGAAAACCAGTTAGTAGCATTAGATTCATTTTAGTTTACCTTTAAAACACTGTTATTGATTACTGCAGCTCATCTTATTTTCCCTGCCCCGGTATTGTTTAAATAAACCCTGTTGTTTAAGTGTTCTGCCTGGTCATCACGCCTTACGTTTCTTGGTTAAAAGAGAGCATTTGATTGGGCCGGGGGGGGTACCCTGGGCTTTCTCAAGAGACCCTAAGTGCAGAGTGGTGGCGGCAGAAGGCGGCAACCCGCAAGGGGCCATGACAGAGGATTTTAAGGTTGTTGGGGGTTTTGCTATATTAAGTAAGGAGACAATACTCTGGAAACAATAACAGAATCATAGATCTTGCAGTAGTTTCAAGCACAACTGTAAGCTTCTTTCTTCAGTTAAGCTAAGAAACACAAATGCCCTGAGATGCTTCATCACACATACTATATACTGCCACCACACACAGCTTGTCCTTAAAGTCCTTCAGCCTGGTCACTGGTTGCCATGTTAGTTTGTAAGGTTACCATGTTTTCCATCAAAATTCATTTTTTAAAGTCTATTTTGGTTAGACGTGGGTCTCATCACCCTGTCTATACTCCATACATGAAATTTTAGATGTTTGGATTCAGAAGACCAATCGATACCCTTAGGTGCCAGCCGACATGTTATATTGGCTTTAATGAGAGATTACATGGTAACCATCTTTCTTCACTTCTTTAAAATCCTGAAGGAACATTCATTCACAGCAGGAGCATCTCCTTGACAGAGGCAAAGAGGAGTTTCTGGCCAGGCTTCACTTGAGTCAAACTCCTACACCAACCCAGCAACGATCAGAGATCCCAGATGAGGCATTATTACAGAATCAAAAAAACTGTAGAGTAAACTTCATTTACTATCAAAAGTAACCTTTCTTCCCCACCGAATTGCAGCTGCAGATGTGATGTCAAACAGCAGCAGTCTACCACAGCAGATATTAAGAATTTGAAGAAAGATCAACTAAAATGAGTCTGGAAACAGCCGTTTGAGGCAGGCAAACAGGAGGAACTACATGGTATCAATGGAAACCAATGTAAGCAAGACCCAAGTGTGCATACCAACAACAAAACAGATGTTTACGCCACTGGCTGCGATCACACACACAATTAGCCCCGACACAGGTGCGAGTGCCAGGCGGATTTAATGTACGCGATCAGACACGCACATCTGGGAAGTGTCCCGCAGCTGGCAGCAACCCATGTTGCTCTGCCACAGAAGAAGAGTAAACAGGCAGTAGGGAAAGTCCGGTAGCAAACAGGTTGCTACGGGCCATGGGCAGACTTTCCTGTCTGATCGCTCCAGCACGTTCTCATGGTGTCAGACCATCCCGACTCCGTGCTATTGTTTTTTTCCCTTCTCAGTATGCACATCATCACACACTCTATAGGGAGTCCTCAGGGCTGAGGTGTGACTCATCGATCCCTTGTTTAAGCACACTGGAAACAAACGGCAAAACCCCCCAAACCCGACTCACCCACGGTTGCGTCTGATCACAGCGGTCTGATCACACAGCGGTGGGCTGTGCCTGCAGCTTCAAAAGACGGTGTGATCGTGCAACTGCGGGTCAACTTCCACCGGAAGAAATAGCTTCTCTTCCCTCCCCACTTTATCTCATTCATGTGACCTCAACCACTGTTACACGATCACTGACAATTTCCTAATGGGATGCAGGAGGAAGTCTTTGTGTTACAGCCACAGTATGTAAAACAACCCTTGTGATTGGCCTAATCTGTTTGCTCAAGCCGAAAGGATATGTATGCACCAAATTAATATAAGTTTTATATACGGTAGAATATTCACTCGAGCTTTCCCCCTGGAGGAAGAATGTGAACAGGCCCTGAGCTGTAAGGCCAAAACTACCTGCTCGTTTTCATGGTTTAATCTGCACACATGAGGGAACAAACTTTTTTTTATTATTATTTTAAGAAACAGAAGCAAGAAGCTGGACCTATTGGTGATGAACTGCATCACATGCAGGCAAAATACAGAGGGACTGATCCAAAAGGTACAGAATTAGAAGTCTGAGAAACAGAGTTTCAGATTTATTATTTGGAGGAGAGTATCGTTGTATCAATAAAAGTGGATAGGCTACAAAAGAAGATATAGAATTAGAGATGCTATCCTCCAGGTGGGACCTGGGGACCCCCCAGAATTACAATTCGTTTCCAGACTACAGAGATCAGTTCCCCTGGGGAGAAAATGGCTGCTTTGAAAGGCAGACTCTATGGCATTGTACCACACGGAGGTTCCTGTCCTCCCCAGGCTCCATCCTCAAATCTCCAGGAGTTTCCCAACCTGAATATCACAACCCTACTACCACCACCACCATCCCTGGCCAGGAAGGAGCTGCCAACACTTTATAGAATTAATCTTCGGGAAGAAAATTAGTTTTGAAGCAGGAGGTGAACATTCAGCAAGCCTAACTGTAGAAGGCAAAGGATAAAGTAGTATCAGAAATATTAGTGATGTCCATAGAAATTCATAGTATTGCTAGACTGAAGAAGACATGCTGTGCTAAACTGAAATGTACTGCACTTAATTCAATGAATGTTCTGAACTGGCCCAAATTACACACATGAATTAAACAAAATATATTTCACACCACTTTCATAACCATTATTTATTTGTATCTCAACACATTTCATTGCAAAACGCATTTTAATTGCCTAATTCATTTATCTATTGTGAATCAAAATGAGATAAATAAATCAGGGATTTTACATTTATGCTTGTTACACCAAAAAATGAAAAGAAAAATTAGCAACCATCAGCATATTACTGTGGATACTGGTTCTTGCATAGGAGCCAAAAATATGTGTATGATTTATGTCTATTTTATCATTCAAATTAGCTGCTTAATGACACAGATTTAGATTTCTTTTTCAGTGGCGTTTATATCAAGGCAGACACTCACGCATGCCCTTTTTATTTCCTGTGCTGGTTTGCCGATAATGTGCTCTCAAGTATGAGCCAAGACAATTTGATAGTCTTCCCCAAGTTGCGATCGAGTACATTCTCCATTCACAGTAGCAGAAAGGTCAGCTACTTCTATGCATTACCTGACTTCGTGATCTGACTATGACATCACTGCCCCACTTAAGTGACCAGAGGGGTAGAAGGCCAAAAAAATCTTTCTGCTTCATTGGCTTGGATCAAAACCAAAGAACAGAGATGCAAGCCTTCAGCTGGGACTTGGGGGTTTCCTGGAACTACAGCTCATCTCCAGACTACAGAGGTCAGTTCCCCTGGAGAAAATTGAGGATTTGGAGGGTGGACTCTAGGGCACTGTACCCCACTGAGGTCCCTGTCCTGCCCAGGCTCCACCCCCAAATCTCCATGAGTTTCCCTACCTGGGTCTGGCCAGGGAGACCTGTCAGCCCTACACAAGAAGCTGAGTACAAGCTTCCTGTACTCACTATATCTTCACTGTACCCTCACTGAAGCCCCAGTCCCACACAGCTTTTTATTCATATAGGGTTCATCCCATGATCCCTGGCATGCAGCTTTTCTGGGACCAAAAGGGACCCTTCCTCCCTCAAGCACCATTGGAAAAGCAGGTGGAATCCAACTGAAAATCTTTATTTACACCTTGGATTATCCTGAAATCTTAAAATCCTCATAATTCAAAGCATTCTTCACAACAACTCTGTGGTTTAGAGTATAAACAAGTCTTCATTCTTGCCTTAATCTGGATTAAGAGATGAGATATACAGATTCAGTTCGCCAAATCAACCCCTCCCTACCTAGAAAGTATATACCGAGAGATGACTGCTGGTTGCTGTTCAAGGAAAGGGACTGAGGAAATTGTCTTAACCATAGTTTGCAACCGCATTGCATAACTTGGTTTATCCAAACAATGGCTTGTAAACTTGCTTCTGACCACGTTTTCACATACTGTTTTGCAGCCAATCCTTGATCATGGTTTATATATTCAGATGCAGTACTTAAGAAAACCAGGGCATGGTTAAAAATTGCATCTGTACAGGATGTGTTCTTAACATAAAAACGTGGCTGGACAATTGCTGGCCATCTTTCCTAAGGATGAGAATATGGGCCTACAGAGAGCATGGGGTGAAATATAATTCTTTCTTCAAACTTTAGTCCTGAGCAATATTATCTGAGATCACAGTGCGCATATACAGCACTATGACTATTTACTGTTGATTTTATTATCTGCTTCTGAGTATCATGTATTTTCCTAATGAAACACATTCTTTTAAAAAAATATTTGTGTGTGCGCGCACATGTTCACGTCCTGGAAGTCATGGTGACTTCTGGCAACTCCTACTGGGGCTTGGACGTTTTCAGAGAGGTGGCTTGATTGCTTGCCTCTGCATTCCAAGCCCTGGTATTCCTTGGAGGACTCCCTTCCAAGTACTTGTCAGGGTCGGCCCTGCTTAGCTTCCGAGATCTGAGCTCGGGCTTGCCTGGCTATCTAAGTCAAGACAATGAAACATATTCTTGATTGAAATACAGAACTGCATTAAATTACACGTCTCTTTCAAGAAGAATGGCTGCACATCTTGTTAACTTGCCACTGCGGGCTCAATGGACTGGACTGAACAGGTAGCCGAGAAGCATTGCAAGCTTCCTCCCAGCAGGCTGTCAAAAGATCTAACTGACTTAAAGGTTGCAGACCTGTGATTCCTGTTCTACAATACATACCCAATTAAGAATAAGAGACACAATCCAAAAGTTCTGTGCAGAGTTACCCTGTTCTAAGCCCACTGAAATTAATGTGCTTAGACTGGAGTAACTCTCCACAGGATTGCGTTGTTCCTCTCTTATGTGTCAAGTGGAAAATCTCAGTATCTTAATTTCTCCACTGAAATAATTGGGATCAAAATGAGGTTCTAATATACCCATGTTACCAATATTGACAGTAACAACAACGAAAGAATATTAACAATGTTTACCTTTGCGTCCTGGGTAAACATGGGGGTAATATTCATAATAGAGATCAGGCTGGTCGAGGTTTCCAAATGGTTCAAATTCCATTTCGGCGTTTTGGAAGAGCCCCAGCTTCACCAAGAGCGCTAATCTTACAAACCAGAGCTTAAAAGAGAAAGACAAAGAGTTCAGATTCTTTGTCTGCTTTTACTGTAAAGAACAAACAAGATCAAATTACTGTTGGTTTTATTATTACTCTAATGGGTGAAACAATGACCAAGACATGTTCACCAACCTGCATGACACAGTGCACTCGAAGGATACTTTTGTAAACTGAACAAAACCAAAAAGGCTCCATTTCTAGAGAAGACTCCATTTTATCCTCATCTGCATAACTGAACAGTGACTGCTATTTCATAGTTATCATGACGTTTGTATTCAAGGTGTGAGCTTTTGGGTGCATGCACACTTCATCGTACGGTGAAATGGAATTACATATCACAGTTGTATATACAGGAGTGGTTTGTTAAATCAGCATGCAAAATCGTGAGGACACATTTTTTTTTAACAGATCAAAAGAATGACAAGCTTGTTTCCTGGTTATCATCTGTTTCAGTCCAACTGGGGGACGGACGGACACAACATACGCAATAAATATATTACAACTGACTGGAGACTGATGTGCCCTAATTTGTGAGAATCCCATCCTTAGACCCCACCCATCTCCTTTCAAGCATGGAGGTGAATTTTACAGCATCTTGGCTGTGTAGAGTGTTCTCCTTGTCCCCAAAACAAAGAACTGCATTTGAAGCTTGTCATTCTTTTGATCTTTTTAAAAAATGTGTCCTCACTATTTTGCATGCTAATTTAACAAACCCCTCCTATATATACACAGCTGTGATCTGTAATTCCATTTCATCATCTGACAAAGTGTGCGTGCACACGAAAGCTCACACCTTGAACAAAACTTTGCTGGTCTTAAAGCTGCCATTGGACTCTAACTTTGTTCTGTTGCCTCAGACCAACACGGCTGCCCCACCTTGATCTATCGTTACCATGGTTATCTTTCCATCAAAATTTATTATCTGATTTTAAGATAAATTCCCTTGGATATTATTAAGTTCTATATCACACATGGTCCGGCATATCTTTAGCTATTTGCACTTGAGCGCTCAAAAAAGAGATTCAGAAAGCAGCATTTTTAGGATTCTCAGAGTTCCATTTACACTGTCATTACAAAACACCTCTATACCTTTTGGACCAATAATACTTTATTAGGACTACTTCAAAGGAGCGTCAGCATAAATGAGAAGTAAAATGCTCCTGAACAGCACCACAGTGGAACTTACTTTAAAGTGAAATCTAGGCATATATGTTTGCACTTGCTATTGCTGTAATATGCATTGCCAGTTCTAGAACAAGGGTAGACAATATATCTTCACTCTCAGTATCACAACGAAGCCAGAGACTTCTGCCTGGACATCAACATCTTAGCTTTGTACATTTAGTACATTTGTGAATGAAACCACTAATATTTTAAATCTAGAGTCAAACTGTTCTGGTTAGACTCTAATAGTTTTACCAAACCCTAGTTTCTATCAAAACATTCTGCCTCATTGAACAAGTAAAAAAAATGATCTCTGCCTGGCCACAGTGGTGGGGGCTAAAAGTGAACAAGCTGAAACTAAAACCCTTAAAGGACAGAGGTAGTGCTGGTTGGGAAGGAGGAGGTCTTGAAGGACTCTGATCTCCCCACTTCTGATGGAGTTCAGCTGTCCTTTGCTGACTATGTTAAAATCCTCTCATACTGGATCCAGCTTTATTACTGGAGAAGCAAGTTAATGCAGCTGGGGGAAAAGACCTTCTACAAACTCAGTCTAGCCTGTAAGATGGCGCCTTTTCTTGACATGCCTGACCTGGCCACCTGGATCCGTGGCCACAGTAACATCGAGACTGGACTATTGTTATGCACTGTACATTGATCTCCCCTCAAAATCAACTCGGAAACCCCAATTGGTCCAGAATGCTGCGGTTTGGCTATTAACAGGAGCTAGACAGAGTGTTCATAATACTCCCATTCAACAGATGCACCTTGGACTGCCCGTCTGTTGCTGGGTATTAGCTAACACATACAAAACCCTTCTTCATGGCCTTGGCCCCTCTTATTTGCAGGACCTCCTCTCTCCCTATGCTCCACTACAACAACTTTGCTCAAGCCAGCAGGGGCTTCTGCAAGTGCCAACCTGCAAATGGGCGAAATCAACAACTGCCCACATGCCTTCTTTTTCAGTTGCATCTCCCGCTGTTATCAGTTTCCTCTCTCAGTTGTATGCCCAAGGAGGTCAGGAAAGCTCCCACTCTCAGCTTTCTGCAAATTATGCAAAACTGAACTCTTTAAGAGGGCATTTCTGCACCGGTCACAGGGCTGCACAAACAAAATGGTTCCACAAACTTGCTTGGATAAATGATTAGGGACTGTGGTCTATATTGCAGTGCATAGCTTATTGTGAGTAGAATCCTATTTATGTAATTTCTGTGCCGCTTAATGTGTCCTGTGGATACTGATGCTATGCTCCAGTTCTTCCTGGTGGCTCCAGACTTCTAAAACCCTAATGCATTGGTTACTGAATGGCCCATTTTGTTGACTGTACTGACTCACTGCACTGTACACCCACCCGCCCACTACATGTAATCCGCCTTGTGTCCCTGTAAGACTATAAATAACATAAATAAAACAAAATAAACTGCAACTTCAGCTCTTCCACTTATTACTGTCAACATGATTACTTCTCATGTCTTAACTCATGAGACTTAATAAAATGGTCTTTTAAAAAGGGCACCTCAGCATTGGTTTTGATCTGGGAAAGGGGTGGATTCTACCAAGCATTTCAGCTAAAGGATGGGGGCGGAGAGGCTGTCACTGATTCCTCCTCTTTCCTGCTCTGGAGGGAGACCACAGGAGAAGTGTTTGGGGAGTTGTGGGCTGAAGATGGAGGGGGAGGCGGGGAAGTTTTATTCCACTAATAGAAAGGCCTTCCATCAGAGGATCTGATTGATGAGATCCAAATCAAAGGGTTCTGTTCCAGCTCTCATGCTTGTACTCATAAACTTGCAAACACGAGCACAGTCATCTGAGCAAACCAGGGGCAAAAATCAAGGTAACGACACTTGGGCAATTACCAGTCTGACCTAATGAGAACATTACACTGGGTGAACGAAATCGGTTGCCCAACAGCTAACCAATGCTCCCTCCAAGCTGTGGAATCTTGTGAGCAAAAATTCTACTTTGTGAGCTACTGGCCTTAAAGCTGGGAGCGAGCGACTTGGCGACTGCATAAATTAGTTTGCTCTGGAGCCGTCCTTCCTGAGTTGAGACAAAAATGTGTGAGCCGGAGGCTAAAAAACTGTGAGCCAGCTCACACTAACTCAGCTTAGAGGGAACACTGCCAGCTAACTGGTCCCCACCCTATCCATGCAAGTTAGAGAGCACCTTTCCCGTGAGGAAAGGCTAAAGAGTCTGGGACTTTTCCGTTTAGGGAAAAAGAAGACGACTGAAGGGGGACAAATCTAGGAACTGAAGGCAAATGAAGGTTTATGACGATTTACATCTAATCTGTAAAGCTGTAGTCAACCGTCAGCCTAATTGACGCACAGATATACCTGCAGCGAGTCTGTTGTGTGACTTGTGGGGAGGCCGCTTTTGCTGTAGCCTTGGCCGTGGGCAGTCAAAAGTCGTCCACATAAGTCAACCGCGGCTCTCCAGTTCTTGCTGCTCTGTGGGAGAGAGGAGAGGGAAAGAAAGAGCAGGCTAAGAGACAAATAAATTCAGCTGCTGATGACTTGAAGCTGCTTATATGGCTTGAAGCGGCTACAGCTAACCATCAGTAATAATGACAAGGTCAGTAAAGCCGGCCAGTAGAAAGTGGAATGTCATTTGTCAAAGCTGCTTGTGTAATTAGGCAAAAAGTGAAGCCAGGCATGACTCACAATTTACAATTAGAAGCTTGCTCGTGTAAAAGCATACACCATCTATTATGACAGGCCAGAGAATGTTTCATTCAGAAAGTGGGACCAGTTTTTCATCCATCTACAGTGTGCGACATTTTTGCTGTTACAAGGAATCACACCTCCGTTTTCTTCTCAAGAATACGGCCATTACATTCTGTCTGAGATTCACTTGTGTGCCTATTAGCTTTGAAACATTTAATAAGATTTAACTGCAAAATACAGCTGGGTCAAAATCATTTGTTCGAGCAAATATGAAATCTGAAACATCTGGCTGTCCACCAGAGCTACAGAGATACATTTTTCAGACGGACCTAAAACCAGGTACGTTTCCCCACAAAGACACACCCAGGCTGGTCCACAAGAGAAACAGAACAGAGAAATGGGAAAACATAAGACACAGACAAAAGTTAAGAGGAAAATGTTCTGCTGGCCTTTGCCGAACTCAGGACTGCATTCAGATGTCACAGACAAACAGCAGTTTCTGAGACAGGTACAAACACAATTTATTAGGCAGAATAATAAAAACTGTCAGTGTATCCTGTAGGTCTATTATAGAATAGCCCTGTTTCTGTTTTCAGCAAAACATGGTTTGTAAACTGTGAGTCCACTGGAAGGGAGAGGCAGCATGCATTCCTGAGAATGGTTCCCAGTCCCCCACCCCAATAACCTTCTGGAATAACATCCCAAATTCTAACTGGAAGTGTTAATCCTCCCCTCCCCCATACACAACATCCCTTTACCCCACTACACACACAACGACAAAAAAGCAGCTTGGTTTTCTTTACGCTTTGCCACTGAAACCATCTGGAAGACAAACGGAGGATGTGTTTATATGTATCTTAAGAATTGATCAGTGAAACCAGAAACCACTTCCAGACTTCTGAAGAACATCCTTTAAAGTTCAAAACAGAATTAGACTCCTATGAACCAACACTGAGATTTGTTTTTGTAGCACCACAGGTACTATTATACAAGAGCAACTTATAAAGCATTTAAAGGGACGGCAGAATTAACAGTACGCTGGACTGATCCCTGCTTCTCTTACAAAGAAGTACAGAAACAAAATCCCAGGAAGTGGTAACTCAACATTTTAAAAATTGGGGATATAGTGAAAACAGGATATTCTGAAATATCGCATACTTGCTAAGTTCCATGCCCGTTTCCCCTTATTTCAAGAATGTCAAATTCCTTCTGAAAATGTACACCTGGCAGCTAGATCACAACCAGAGCTATCCATCACATAACTCCTCCTGGACTGCTCTTTAAGCAGAGGCAGCAGAGAAGTCTTAAATCATGATGGGTGAAGTCCCAGTTCCGCTGAGCTTGCTGGCTGAATGCATCTTACTACAGTGGAAGAGGAATATTATGTTCTTCATTTGTTAAGAATATAGTGTCATGACATTTATTAAAGGTTACGAGGGAACTAGTGCACCAGATGTCTAATGAAGGTTCCTGAGAAGGTGAAAGACACTTCTGGAAGAGTAACCAAAGAGAAAAGACACCCAAAGTGTTTCCACGTAACCTTAGAAGGAATTTGGGAGGATAAGCAATAACCCTGCCACTTATCTGGCTGCAACAGCAGGTCAGGGATGCTTGATTATGCAGTCTTCAGTATTACAAGTAAAAAAGCTCTAGTTCTCAAGGGATCATGCCAAAAGGGACTAGCACACTGTGATTTTGGTTGACTGGTAACAGCAGCACAGGTGGCGACTTGGATTCAAAGAACCAAGCAACTGTGGCAGTTCAGAGCTGTTTTTCTAGAACAGCAGCTAACTCGTTTATTTCCTTGATTGATATCCATCTTTCCCCAGCGGCTGACATCATTCTCCTCCCTCAGGGTTGCCAAGTCCAGGTTTGGAAATTCCTGAAGATTTGGAGGTGGAGCCCGGGGAGGGCAGGGACCTCAGTGGGATATAAGGCCATAGAGTCCACCCTCGGAAGTTACCACTTTCTCCAGGGGAGAAAGCTTGGAGATCAGTTGTAATTCTAGAACTCCAGGTCCCACCTGGAGGTTGGCAACCCTACATCTCCATTGTATCCTCACAATAATCTTGTGAAGTAGGTTAGATTAACAGCAGGGGTCATTTGGGGCCGGAGCTAGGCAGAGCAGAGCTCCACCAGCCCAGGAGTGAGCACTAGGGCAGCCACAGGCCGAATCAGATTCTCTGATCTGATTCGGTCCACCACCGAAATTCAGCGGCAGATTAAAAAGCGGCTGGAGGGGAGGGGGTTTGAGGGAGAGGCTCCAAACTTGCAGGGTAGCTGCTGGAGCCTCTCCTCCAAATACCCACCAAGTTTCAAGAAGATTGGACCAGGGAGTCCAATTCTACGGGCTCCAAAACAGGTTGCCCCCATTCCCTCCATTGTTCTCTATGGTGGGAAAAAAGTAACGTTTTTTCCCACCATGGAGAACAATGGAGGGAATGGGGCAATCTGTTTGGGGGCCCATAGAATTGGACCCCGTGGTCCAATTTTATTGAAACGTGGTGGGTATTTCGGGGAGAGGCCCCAGCAGCTACCCTGCAAGTTTGGAGCCCCTCCCTCAAACCCCTCTCTCCAGCCCCTCATATACCCTATGAGTTTTTGCCATTGACTTCAATTGCCCATAGGGTATAATGGGGCTGAAACTGACATTCAGCCGGTGATGTCAGGGGGCGTGACATATGCTAATGAATTATGCTAATGAGCTCCTGCACCTCTTTTTCTACAAAATGACCCCTGATTAACAGTATGTTACTGGCTCATGGTCACCCAGCAAATTTCCATTGCAGAGTAGGGGTTCGAACCTGGGTCTCCAGTATCCTAGTCCAGCGCTGTAACCAACACACAACTCTGGCTAATGCCACACAGAAAACTTATTTTACATCTGCGAAGCAGTGTGCCATAATACAAGATGGCAACCAGAGCGGAACACTAAGAAGGAGCTCTGCCCATGTGGCTCTCAACATAACTTTGTCTGTATGTACCTGGTGGAACTCTCCGCCAAACAATATCAGGGCCCCGCAGAACCTTATGCAATTCCACAGGGCCTGTAAGGCACAGATGTTCCGCCAGGTGTTTGGCTGAGGACAGCAATGGCTTACATCATGGCTGGCACCCTTCCTGGTTCCCTATTCCCTGAAGGATCTACTCCCCCCTCCCCCGTGCCCATGAAGCACCCACAGGCCAGATACAGGAGGGAACCACAAAATTTCACCACTTGATTTTAATTAATGAATTATATGTTCTGATGACGGTTTTATTGTTCTTAAATTTGTTGATCGCATAGAGCCCTACACTTGTGGAGATTAGGCAACTCAAAAATGCAAACAAACAAATAAATAAATAAGGAGTGGGGCTCTTCAAAGGGGACGAGGAATCAAAAATCTGTCCCGAGATCCAAAGTATCCTGTGACAGACAGCATAGAAATGTACCCGCCCCCCCAACACAGGAGCCAATTAGAACAATGCTCTGAACCAGCCTGCAGGAGCAGTAAGGAAAGGTGAAGATCTGACAGGGGGAAGTTTAGTCAATTAGGATGGGGGGTGGGTTGAAAGTTGTAAGTGAGAAGAGGGTTAGTTTAACAGGTGTAGGAATTGAAAACCTGGAGAGATATCAAATCTTTGGTTAAGTTCCCTTGCCTGGGGAAATGAGCGCACAAAAGTGTTACAGCAGGCCAACAGATTGCTGGGTGTAGCATGTAACTTTGCTGT
The DNA here is from genome assembly GCA_029233225.1 of Lepidodactylus listeri. NCBI lineage: Eukaryota > Metazoa > Chordata > Lepidosauria > Squamata > Gekkonidae > Lepidodactylus > Lepidodactylus listeri. The sequence goes on from JARCFY010000016.1 coordinate 36,541,488, forward strand.
AGCAGACTGCTGTATTTATAACACTGCCTGAGAGAAGGCTTTCCTTAGGAATATGCTGTCTGAAACCTAACATCCCACCGCTCCTGACTGATTGCTCACATTTACCAGAGGCGTATGTTCCTTTCTGAATAAACTTCATTCTTGTTCATTTTGAAAAGAAAAGCTGACAGGAACAAGGTTATCTCATTATTATTTATTTATTTATTTAATTAATTTGGCTTCTAGGCCGCTCTCCCCGCATAGCAGGCTCAGAGCGGCTTACATAATTAGGTGAACATCGTTCACAATAAAACAGTTAAGACCAGTTAAAACATTACAACATTACATAAAACATATTACCTAATACAGATATTAAAGTGCTCAGTGCTATCTGATGGCGTACCAGGTGATGTTACCTACAACCTGCTATTGGGAGCATAAAGGGTCCTCAGCGACTAGATGGTAAAGTTCTGTTGCGCATTGGTGGTCACTAGGTGACAAGGGGGGACAGAAAGAGGGCGGCGGCCCCTATCCAAATGCCTGGCGGAAGAGCTCCGTCTTGCAGGCCCTGCGGAACTGCATTATCCATCAGGCATCAAATCCAGGCTTGAGTGGGTTCATAATGAGACACAGGGAGGGGAAAACAAACTTGTGAACGCAGGGAGAGCGGCTTAGAAATTAAATAAACAAACAAACAAACAACAAACTTGAAGAACAAACAAACAAACTTGATCCAAAAACCGTAATCAAGAGCTGCAAGGGTAAGAAAGAAGTCTAAGAAAGGGCCACTGTTAAAAACCTAGTTAAGACTTATACAAAAATACATGCATTTATTAGAAAGGCAGTTAAAAACAAATAGGGGCCCAATGAAAGCCTTGTAGAAAAGTTCCAGTGATCTGAACACAAGGGCACTTCAGCTTTGACTAAGATAGCCACACAGGTGCTTTTTGGACCAAAATTGGAAGGTAATTTTTACATTATTGAATTTTTATATTATTGAATTTTTATATTATTGATTTTTTTAACTCTAGCTAGTATATTGGCTTTTATATTCTGCACTAGTTTTTTGAAATATATATATCTATATTTAGATGATTCTAATTCAGCAGCTGTGCATTTGGCACCAGGCACGTGACTTTCGTCTTTAGAGGCCTCACACACATCTTTGTCTTGTGTCCATTGCTCTTGCTGCTTAAGTAATATAGCCATTTTAATACAGTGTAAGTGAACAAATATTTGATTATTCATATTCAATTTTTTCCCCTTTGTTCTACAGCTTTCCTTTTCTTGGTCCTGCATTAATTTATTGGTTATCTTACTGTAAATATGTTCTATTGTAACGTGTACCTCAAACTGTTTGACCGCTGAAGAAGGCCCCCAATAGGGATGAAACGCGTCAGGTCATGTGTACTGGCCCTTGTGTTCAGGCTGCTTGGGTTTTTCTACAAGGCTTCCATTGGGCCCTTATTTCTTTTTAACTACCTTTCTAATAAAGACATGTATTTTTGTATAAGTTTTAACTACCGTTTTTTTTGCTCCATAAGACACATTTTTCTTCCCCAAAAAAGTGGGGGGGGGGGAGAGTGTGTGCGTCTTATGGAGCGAATATGGAGCTTTTCTTACCTGTAACAGGACTCTTTCTTCAGCAGGAACGCAGGGGAATGCCATTCAGGCTGGCATCCCAGCCTTCCCTGCCCCTCCCTGCTGGGCCTGAGCTGTTAAGACTTAAAAGGGAAACGGCAGGAAAAACCCCACCAGGCTAAGTACTCTTTCCCTTTAAGTGCTTTCCCCCTTTAAAACAGCCAGCAGCAGAAAGCCCCGCCCACAGATTAAGCTCCATGGCTACTTTGCACAGAAAGGCCTGGCTTTGCATGGCATGCCGATGTCTCTCTTCTTTCCTTTCTCTATCTTTCTTCCTTCCTTCCCTTTTTTCTGTCTGTCTTTCTGTCTCTCTCTCTGTCCCCACCTTTCTTTCTTCCTTTCTCTTTCTCTCTCTCTCTCCTCCTCCTTCCTTCCTTTATCTCTCTCTCTCTCTCTCTTTCTTTCTGTTTCATTTTTTCCTGTTTTCCTCCTCTAAAAACAAGGTGCATCTTATGATCAGGTGCGTCTTATGGAGCGAAAAATACGGTAGGTTTTTAATATTGGCCCTATATTAGATTTCTTTCTTACCCTTGTGGTCCTTGAGTGGGTTCATACCCAAGCCCAGATTATATCTGCATAAAATTGGTTTTGATTTCCCACTAGGAACCCTTGTGCAGTAGGGTACATGGAAAGTTGCCTGGCAGAGGGAAAAATCACGTCAAGCTGGCTAGCCCTCAGGAATCCGTCACATGACCCTTTGGAGTGTAGCTATTATTATTGAGCACATCCATAGCTTTTGCGTATTTGAAGCATGTAATACAGATATACATATGCATGATAATTCTGAAAACTCAGGAAGACAAGACAAGGTCAGTGTTATTATTCCCATTTTGTGGACAGGAGGCTGGGAGTATAATAGCTTGCCTCAGGGCTGCTCAAGTGAAATCTGAATCAAAGAACTTCCTGGATCACCACTCAGACTCCTAGTCACTACAACAGATGTACTATCATCTTGACTTTATACAACTTGATCAGGTTCAGTCTAGGGGTGTGCATTCAGGTCTACCCGAACTGAAAATATACCTGGAAAACACTTTATTGGTATTTTTCAGGCATATTTTTACTTCCCAAATGTATCCGGTTTTTCTTCAGAAAACTGGGGGGGGGGGGGGGGGGGGGTGAATCCTGAAACCCCCCTGGATATATTTGGGAATTACCGGTAGATCCGAAAACAGAGTAGAGGCAGGAGCCTCTCAGCTGTTTATCAGGCTTCCACTGCAGCCCCTTTAAAAGACCTGCAGAAGACAGCCTGAGGATCAGGATCGGCTGTGCAGGTGGGAACAGACTGTTTCCGCTGGCTCAGCTTGGGGCTGGCTCCTCCTGCAGGAGAAGTGATCCCAGCCAGGATCTACATACCTCTGGGAATGATCTCCCCCCACAGCACATAGTTCTAGGAGCTGACGCCTCCTGCAGCCTCGTTTAAACCGGGCTGCAGGAGAAGCTGCCCCAACGAGGATCTGCGTGCCTCAGGGAGTGCCACAGGAATGATCTCCCCCTCTGGGAATGATCTCCCACCCAGTACATAGTTCTAGGAGCTGGCTCCTCCTGCAGCCTGGTTTAAACCGGGCTGCAGGAGAAGCTGTCCCAGCCAGGATCTGTGTGCCTCAGGGAGTGATCTCCCCAAGGCATGCAGATCCTAGGTCTGGCTCCTTCTGTAGCACGGTTTAAACCGCGCTGCTGGAGAAGCCATTCTGCCAGGATCTGTGTGCCTTGGGGAGTGATCTCCCCACAGCACACAGATCCTAGACCTGGCTTCTCCTGTGGCACGGTTTAAACCAGGCTGCAGGAGAAGCCAAGCCATCCCAGTATCAGGCTGGCTTAAAAACAAAACAAAACCCTATATTTTTCTTCTCAGGTCCATTGGATCTGAAAAATTTGGGATTTCTAAAAAATCCTGGATTCGAATATCATACCGGTATTAGGATTGGGGATTTTTCAGAAATACCGAATTTTTTCCGGGTCCAATAGACCCAAACCGAAAAATATTGAATTAAAAAAATTGCGCACCTAGTTCAGACACAGAGTATCTTGCATTCTAAAGGGATCACAGCCAGAGGACAGAGGACGGCAGGAATGGACACCATCTGTTCTTTGATGTATGACAGATGTACATATACTGTGAAGGTTATACAATTCAGGTGATGCAGCTGACTAATGGACCAGCTATAAATAAATGAATGGATGTCCAATTTCAAATATACATTCAACATTCTTTATAACTGTTATTAAATTTTTGATGGCCATCTGTTTACTCATCTGAAGTGGCAGACTGAAGATTACTCGCCTAGCCCCAAAGAGAATCCAAAATTAAGAAACCTATCTAATATTAAAATATCAGCACCAGTCAGCAAACAAAACTTCAAACACAAAGGCTTAGCTCAGATAAACCTGGTTAATAGGTTTGTGAGTTCCCTCCCCTCGCCTCAGGCACCCTAAATGGAAAAAGTACTCAGCTAAATCTAGGTCATGATATCCTGGCTATCGGGAAACAAATGAACTGCAGTTTACTAGGGCACTTGCATATGGACACTACAAAAAACTGAAGTCACAATGTGCCACACAAAGGGAGGGGAGCACATGAGCATGACAGTTAACCACGTTTGTACCCCTCACAAACAAACTCTGGTTTGTTCATCAGAATGTAGTCAGAGAGCTGCTGTGGACCTAGCTTCCCCTTTCTGGTTTAACCCAGTAACCACAGACTACTCAATAGACCCTGCGCTATTTTATTCTGCACTACTTGGAGAGTGCTAACGGATATTGTTAACGGGGCTTGCTGATTTTACCTGAAGACTGCAATTTTAAAGTTTTATCTGATCTAAAAAAATCTCGTCATTGCATTGCTCTCTTACTTCACTGGTTTTTATGGGGGATCTCTGCCTTTATAATTGTTTATATTTGGCTCTTGTTGATTTTAGCTACGGTCCAAATGTTTTTTTTTATACTCTTGTGTTTTTAAGTGCCATTGAGCCACACCAGGAATGGTGATATTGATGGAGCAGGATATCGATATCTGAAATAAGTAAATAATCTGAGTACACTCAAGACCAAGAACACCCGGGCTTGCCATTATATTGGAACGTAGCCTTGTTTTACTCTGGGCTTGCTTTGGAAAAACCTAATATTACTGATCTCTAGATCAACCAAATTTATCTGTGAAGAAATAACAACCATGGAATATTTCCATAACACACTGACTTTCAAGTTACCTATTTTCACTGAGATCTGCTGGGAAGCCCTTGAATATTTCTTTTTGTGGGATCACACCGCTGCATGTCATTTTAGTGCATGCTTTATGGCAAGGCCCTTCAATCTTTTTCAGCCTGTGGCAGTGGTGCACCTCGTGTATCTGGCACCTGGAGAAGAGCATTTTTTAGCACTCCCCTCTTCCATAGGACAAAATTTTATTTTATTGAACTGCGCAATGCCTCCATCCCTGCCCAGGCCGCTGGTGCCCAGGCACCTGAGTCATGGACCAATAGTCCAAAGGCTACCTCACTTTTCTCTTTCTGAGAGCCAGTTTGGTGTAGTGGTTAAGTGCGCGGACTCTAATCTGGGAGAACCGGGTTTGATTCCCCACTCCTCCACTTGCACCTGGCTGGATGACCTTGGGCAAGCCATAGCTCTGTACCAGCTGTTCCCTCAAGGACAGCTTGGGAAAGAGCTCTCTCAGCCCCACCTACCTCACAGGGTGTCTGTTGTGGGGAGGGGAGGGGAAAGGAGTTTGTAAGCCGCTCTGAGACTCCCTTGGGGAGTGGAGAGCGGGGTATAAATCCAATCTCCTCTTCTTCTTCTTCTCTTGCATCCAACAGATAACAAGGATGCTGTATAATACACACTCAAAGGCTGCAATCCTAAGAACAGTTGCTTAGGAGTAAAGCCTATTCAGTAAGACTGGACTTAACTTCTAAGCAGACATGCTCCCTAAGTAGACCTCTAGCTAGCTCCTGTCTCTCTTCACCCCCCCCCCTTTCAAACTGAAAAAAATAAGAGATGGGCTCAAAATGATTGCTTAACAAAATACAAAACCAGGAACGAAGCCCAGGAAGAGCCCAAATCAATGCTGGGTTCAGATGTAGATGTAGAGGTGCAAAGGCGGAGGAAAGGAGAGCTTGCCCCTCAGCCACAGGGGAGTGAAGCCCCTTCTGAGGCAGCCCTATGCACCCCCCCCTTCCCGTTTGCCGACAATCCTGCAGGGAGTACCGTGCTGGCCTGTAAATGGGAATGTGGTGCTCCTTGCTCACCGTCTGGAGAACTGTGCTGCCCCTTGATTCTTCTTTAGCCTTGCACTTTGACAACATGGGGCAATAAGGGCCGAGCTGCAGCTTGCTGCTCAGAAGCTGCAGCCGGGAGCTGCCCATTCCTCACCTTTCTAAGAGGTGCCGACCATGGCAAATAGATTTCTCCCTTCTGTTGGTTCTGGGGTATGACAATGCACCCCCTTATTGCCTGCACCCGGGGTGGACCCGCCCCCCCCCACTGCCCCCACCCTTGGTTGGCCATTGGCACCTTTGGAATTTTGGGAGGGGCAAGTGAGTGTCAGCCCAAAATGGCTGCTACAAGAGGCAGAACAAAACCGCAAATGGCTGTTGCAGGAGACCTCCCTCCTTTCACCTTCCAGGGAAAAGAAAAGCTTGAGGGGAGGATGGAGCCACACACTGACCAAGGAAAGCCCAGGTGCTTACCAGCTCTCTTGAACCTTGAGAGGAACACCCTTCAGTTTAAATGAAGTCAACCAGAACAATGCCAGCCTTACAATGACCCATTTTCTGAAAAGTCTGGCAGGCACCACAGGAAGTACTGGCAGTTGCTATGGCACCTATGCATGCCACATTAGGGAACATGTCTTTCAGGTGTGAACTCAATTTACTGTGAGTGCGCCTTAGAAGAGGGGTGGGCAAAAGAGACAATGTATTACTAGCCAATTTCTTATGGACTACTTAACACACTCTGCTTGCTAAGATTCTTGTAAAGAACAATGGAATCAATAGGGGACCCTGGTTTGATACAAGTCACTTCTTATGTTCTTAAGCAAGAGTGCATACTCAGGATCACTTATCACAGATTAGTTATGCCTTGCGTAGGGATCCTGAGCATGCACTCTTGTTTTAGAGATTTAAAGCTTCATGCCAGAAAAAAGTAAATGTGCAAAACCTGCAGCTTCTGGCATTTGACAACGTATGGGAATATAACATTAATCAAAATCACAACTTAAAGAACATATATGATTTCCTCCCCAACACACTCTCAAATGGGAGTCATTAACTCTACATGCGGCACCATTAAAATGATTAAAACGTCCTCCTCCATTTGCTACGACATTCTTCTCCAATGTAAATTGCTCTGGTAGAACACTTTGACATTACTTTTAAAAAACCATGCAGTAACCCCCTTCTTAGGCAGACCTTTGACAAAAAAAGTATAAAATACACGAATAGGTCACAAAATATTATAATTAATTATAATTAAAAAGTCTCTGTCCATTTTTTGGTATATTTTCTATGCTCAAAAATATAGATCACCTAATATTATGAAAATATTTTCATTTTAAGGAAGAAGTTAAAATGTCAGCCTCCAGAACAATAGCAGGTTATGGATTTTGTGTGCCAAAAACAGGTTTTTAAAACAACTTGCTACCAGAAGAAGCACTACTGGCTGGCTTAATTTGTTTCACAGGCAATGGAATGTCTCATGCAACAACACACAGATATGAGAAATCAGTATTCAAAATATTCATCATACAGATTGTGAAGTGAGACGCATACTCTCTTGAGACAGAGGCAATGTTATTTCCAAATTACCAGCATCCCAGACACAAAACAGGTTTTATTACTACAAAAGTTTAGTAGCCTGTGAGCTTAAGACAAGAGATTGAATTTCCAAGCAAGACAGCAAAAGTGAACCACCAGATGGGTATGTTGTTATGGCCCTTTTTAGAAAGCTCTCTCCTTAATGCATGAAATAACTCTCTAGCTTAAGCCATCTGGGGTTGTCTCATTAAGCCCAATGCCATAAACACACCTCTGCTGCCGCACGCTTTCTGTCTTTCTAGGGCTGTTGCCTTTCTTCCTACCCACCATCGCTTACAGACTGAATTTCAGGCAGCCCAGGATGAGAAGGGATATAATGGCATCAGCAGACCTGGGGTGTGTGAATCACGCTGAAGGGAGGGCAGGCACAACGGCCCCGAGACAGAAGCGAGAGACAAGCAACCACCACTTCTGGGGTGAGATAAGACAGAAGTAAGCAAATGCGTGCTCAGATTTGGCACTCTCTGTTCTCTGGTCCAATATAACGGCTCAGGTGAATACAAAAGCTGCTGTCTCAGTGGAGGTACTTGAACCAGGAGACTTACAAATCTTCAGTTCTAAGCTGATAACGTGAATAAGGCCTGCCACCCCGTCTACGGAGAGGAGAATCACAGTATTCGGCTCACAATATTCGGCTCAGAATCACAGTATTCGGCTCACAATATAATGGCTCAGGTGAATACAAAAGCTGCTGTCTCAGTGGAGGTACTTGAACCAGCAGACTTACAAATCTTCAGCTCTAAGCTGATAACGTGAATAAGGCCTGCCACCCCGTCTACGGAGAGGAGAATCACAGTATTCGACATGCACCAAGAAATTTAACCCCGTGTTACTTACTATCAGCTGCTTCAATCCTACAAAAGACTGTTCTACCGAGTTGGCATTTAGAACCTGTCTCTTTGCTGCAGCCTGTTCGCCAAGGAAGCGAAGCATTAAGTCTTTTACAGCATCTCCCTAAGAGAAAAAAAATTAGTAATATCAACAAAAATTTCTAGTAGACAAAGAGCTTCTTTTCGAACACCAAATGGGTTGCGTTATTATTATTAAGGAAAAACGATGCACCAGACAGTTGTCAACGTTTTTCTCCCAAGGTTTTTTTGGGGGGATGAGTGGTTTAAACCTTCCAGAGTTAACTGTGGCCTTGAATAAATAAGTTATTCCTATGTTCAACAGGGAAACCATTTTTTTCCCATAAGGCAACTGAAAACAACTAAAATTGTCTGGTGTGTCAAAGAAGGACAGAGAGCATCTTGTTCACAAAAGGTGTCCTTTATGTGTCAGCAGAAACAACATCCTGCCAGTAATTTAGAAAATATATCTTACCGACTTATAACGATGCTAATGAGATTTATGCAAGGAAAGAGCACAGTCCATAACTCATAACCCACCACTGTTTAGTAATCTATTCACAGATTCCCCTACAAACAGTTTGGTGTAGTGGTTAAGTGTGCGGACTCTAATCTGGGAGAACTGGGTTTGATTCCCCACTCCTCCACTTGCACCTGGCTGGATGACCTTGGGCAAGTCATAGCTCTGTACCAGCTGTTCCCTCAAGGACAGCTTGGGAAAGAGCTCTCTCAGCCCCACCTACCTCACAGGGTGTCTGTTGTGGGGAGGGGAAGGGAAAAGGAGTTTGTAAGCCGCTCTGAGACTCCCTTGGGGAGTGGAGGGCGGGGTATAAATCCAATCTCTTCTTCTTCTTCTTCTACAAACATTGTGCTACTTTTAAAACGTACCAACACTTCTGCAATTAAGCTGGACAGAAAACTTAAATGGCAGCTCCTCCCATTCATGGGATCACCACTCTTTTTTTTTTTTTTTTTGCAACTATAGTGGTTAGGGCAGAGGCGTCAACTTCATTTGTTATGAGGGCTGGATCTGACATAAATGTTGGGCCGGGCCATGTGTGCCATAAAATGTAATGGCAGGTACCAGAGACACAATCTTTACAAAGGACACAGGCGAACCCAATAAATGATATTAATTTTTACTCAAATTACAAATACGTTTAAAACATTAACACTCTTATAATATTTCCTTATAGTATCTCCCTGACGCCCACCCTCCCACTTCCACAGTATACTGGGATAATGCACAGCCTCTGTCTTCTGGCAATAGAGGTAATCAGTTGCTTGTGGGCCAGGAAAGAGCCCCGGATAGGCCAGTTCCGGCCTGCGGGCCATACGTCTGACACCCCGAGGTTCGAGTGCTGGACTAGGATCTGGGAGAGCCAGGTTCAAACCCCCACTTTTCCATGGAAGCTTGCTGGGCGACCTTGGGCCGCTTTCATACTCGCAGCCTAACCTACCCCACAGGGCTGTTGTGAAGATAAAATGGAGGAATTATGTAAGCAGTTTTGGGTCCCCACAGGCAAAGAAGGTGGGATATAAATGAAATAATAATAATTGAAAATTATTTGACTGTGCCATTCTACTATTCATCACATTCACCCCTGCATCTTCCTTTAGCAGAAACGAACAGTGCAACCCTAAGAAGTTACACCCTTCTAAATCAACAGGCCCAGACAGATGTAAACTCTGTCTAAGAGTGCACTGCAAAGCTATTAACTACCTTAAAATTCTCTTTGCTGTCTTTTATTTATTTTTATTTTTTAGGTAAAAGGTGCACTGTTTCAAATTTTTTGCACTACTCCAGGGTACAGTTAGAAAAAAAAAACTGAACTGAAATGCAATCAGAGTTCTGCTCTGGATGTACCCTGGTAGAGGCAGCAACCCTCAAACCGCTATGAGAGTGGTTTCACCAAGACCCATTTCAAAATCTCTTCAGATACCACAAGACAATGGCAAAGATTCTGCTGACGAAACTAAGAGCTGCTGTGGCGGACAAGGGCTAGCAAACAGCTGCTGATGCCATTTCAAATCCTGACAGAGAACACTCAGTATGAATAGAGGAGGAAAGAAAAGGATGAAGAAAAATTACTACTAGGAGGAGGAGGACCCTGAGTGGGAAGGCAAGTCAACAGCTACCACCCAAAAAATCAAAATGTTGAACCAAAGTTAAATAAGAAAACTTCAGGCACCCACAATCAAGGTCTTGGGGATTCAAACTCAGAGCTTTAAAACCAACCACTTCCTTCTGATGCTCATCAAATCATGGGAATATGAAGAGAAACATGGAGGACAAGTCTATGCATAATGAGCAGAGCTCAGACTTTTTATTCGTTTAAGGAATTTTTTAGCCCATCTTTCTCCTGAAAAGACTCTAGGCTGGTTACAGTGATTTCTAAAGAGCACCCGAACAATAATTTTCTTTTTAAAAACCTTATTTATCACCAAAATAAAATGACTTCCGACATTTTCCCCACTGCTTGCTGAAACCCCAGAGAATGTCTTCGTTTCCCCATGGCCTACATTCAGTTTGGTATACAGGCAGTAGCCTTCCCCAAAATTGCTTGCCTCTTTAGGACAACGATTTGCTTTCACCCCTGCTGTTTATGACAAGCATTGTATTTTGTCTGGATCCCTTCTAAGGCTGGATGGGAGTCTTCCTGTTTTTTTTCTCCCATATTCACACTGATCAACCATTTCTACAATAAATGTTTGATACCATTGCGACTAACTCCAACAGACACACACTCCATTCTAGAACGCTAGTGATAGAGGTGGCTTTGTTGGAGGTCTGCGAGTTGCTAAGCAACCTTTGATTTAAAAGCACAGTATACAACAGCTGCTTGTCAGTTAATGCTGGGGGAGTAACAATCATCGGAATAAGTGCTAGAAGAGGAGGGGGGGGTGAGTGAATTGGCAGCCAAATCAACAAACTCCATCAAAAGGCAAGTCATAATCTTCTCTGGGCACATATCAAATATCTGAAAGGAGATCTCAGATAATTGAAATGATGGCGCAACTCAGACATCCAAAGCAAACCTCGGTTTGTTATAGCCACAAACCTGGTTAATGGGCAAGCTCCAGTGTGCTGATGTTCCCTCTAAGCTGAGTTAGTGTGAGCTAGCTCACAGTTTTTTAGCCTCCGGCTCACACATTTTTGTCTTAGCTCAGGAAGGATGGCTCCAGAGCAAACTAATTTATGCAGCAGCCGAATTGCTTGCTCACAACTTTAATGCCAGTAGCTCAAAAAGTAGAATTTTTGCTCACAAGACTCAACAGCTTAGAGGGAACATTGGCTTCCCTCATGCAGCAAGGCAAGATCAAAGACTCAAGTCTTCAACCTTAACGCCAATCGTCCGCGACACCTGAATCCCAAGTGCCTTTGAGAACTGCTGTTCATTTCTTTCTGAGTAACTACAATTCACAGGCATTTCTTAATAGCAAAACACAAACAAGCTGAGAACTCTTACCTGAATGTTGTCAAATTTCAAGCCAGGCATTGTGAGATTCTCTTTGTCTATGAAAACTGTACTATACGGCTGCGTAGCTACTGAAATCAGCACATTCCTAGTTCCCTCACTAGGAAGCCAAGCATCGTTCCTTCTGTCTATCTCGCTCATGTTGAGCACAGTCGCAAAAGGGTCGTCGCTCCCTTGGAAAACAGCTTGGATCTGGGAGAATGGCTTTGGAGACTGTGACATTTCTGGAGACGACGTAGACCTCCCACTCCTTGCAGAGTACTTAGGGTCAGCAAAGTCACAGGATTCTCCAACTGTCACAAGAGAAGACATCTGTTCCGGTACAGAGGCGCTTGCATTAGGGTTACTGACAGAAATGAAAGACGATGTAGTAAATGAATCAAAAAAATCAGAAGCTAGTGTATTGGTATTAATGGCATCGCCAAAAAACTTGCTTAAGCTAGGGCTCGGCTGAACCACTTGTGGATTTGTCTTCACAGGAGTCTCACTTATACCACCCAAACTGGGCGACTTAACCATTTGGGGCTCAAAGCCATCATGCAAGAATTGCTGCTGACTATTCACACGATTTGCTTGGTTGAAAATGGTGCACACAGGAATAGGCTCGGCGTCCACAGGTGGTTTTGTGGTAAGGGGTGAGGATACATTTTCCTCAGTTTTGCTATCATCAATACTGTTGGACATGCTACTTAGCTCTGCATCTGTTCCCACTTTCAGTTCGTCTACTGCCTCTGCCTCAATCAACTCTTCTTTTAAAGTGGGCTGATCATCGATTCCAGCATCAGAAATATCTTGAGGGGCAACTTCATGTTCATTCTCTGTGTTAACAGCTTCTTTCCCTGTCTCCCCTTCTGCTGCATGAAGGTCTTTGACTTCCATTTGCTTCACCATTTTTGGCAGACAACCAAGATCACCAGTATCGTCTTCACTATTATTTGGAGAATCTGATATGATGACACTCTCCATCATGTTCTCGTTAAGTTTATCCATGAAGATATTGGAATCTTCTGAGATGGTCTCGTTTTCTTCAGACTCACACTCATCTCCTCCAAGATCAATGGTTTCTTCATGAAAGATAAATTCTTCCTGAGCTTGCTGCTGAGAAGCACACACATCATCTTTTGTCATGGCATCCTCCACAGGGCATTCTTTGCTTTCCATAGTTACTCTGAATAAAAAATATGAATGAAAGTGCTTGCGAGCAACCAATCCTTAGAGGTATTTAGGCATAAAACAGTAGCTTCATTTCTATATACTTATTTCAATAAAGTCTAGTACAGGGGTGGCCAACCTGTGGCTCGGGAGCCGTATGTGGCTCTTTCACACATATTATGTGGCTCCTGGCAGGGCAGCTGGGGAAGCTAAATATCATTAGAAAACAAATATCATTGGACAAATAAATACCATTATCAGTATCTGCTTTTACCCCTTTTGTTATTATTTTTGGCAGTCACATTTAATGTTGATAAGAGGCAAATCTGCATATTTCCCAATAAAAACACGTAATGTTTGTTCATGTCGTGTGGCTCTCAAACATCTGATGTTTATTCTATGTGGCTCTTACGTTAAGCAAGTTTGGCCACCCCTGGTCTAGTACTTCAAATAGAAGAGAAAGAATACCCTGTCTTAAAATAACAAGCAATATAGATTCCAGAAAAACATTAACAAATAGTTTACAATACACAGGTGATGAATACCGTAATAACGGTACAGGTGCAATGCTTCCTTGCACACGGGGAGCCCACTCAGGATTTCATGCTGGTTCCCCCTTCCTTTTCTCAAGCACAAACGACCATCTTAATCAGAGTTTGGAACCAGGTTAAGGCGAACCATGGTGAGCACCAATGCAGAACCAGCGTGGTGTAGTAGTTAGAGTGTTGGGCTAGGATTTGGGAGAGCCAGATTTAAATCCCCGTGTTGCCACAAAACCTCACTGGGTGACCTTGGGTTGTTGTGAAGATAAAATGGAGGAAAGGAGAACAATGTAAGCCAAGTTTGGATCTTCATTGGATAGAAAGGCGGGGCATAAATGAAGTAAATAAATAAAGACATATGATCTTAATTAATAAGTTAATAAGGCTTGGAAGAGAGTTTGAGATTTAGGAGATTTGAGAAAGGAGGCCTAATTTTGAGAAGGTTAGCTTCCAATCTGTCCCATGGGTACGGCTGTCTTGTAGCTAGTATCCAAGAAATAATTTAGGAGCACCTAGCAGGATTTAAAATAAAAATAAAAATGAAGAGCTGATCTCTATCCATCTAAAGCTTTGAGACTCCCCAAAGCAATTTGCCTTGTAGCCACAGAGACTGAAAAAGAAGTCCAAAGATTTCCAACCCCATTCTGGCCAAAGAATTAGTTGCACAGAGCTTTAGATTTCAGCATGTTATTTAAAGAACTAACCCAGCTATTCCACCCTCTTCTCTCACTTTTTGCAAACTAAAAATCTAGTTTATCTGGCTGTAAGAACATGCACAAAATGAATGCATATGATATTTTTTCCATAACAGGCAAGCCCTTTCCCATACAAGAGCAAAGTTCTATTAGCACTCTTGCATCTGGACTGGGATTGAATTCAACGGTGCTTATTTACAGATAGGCTGACACAGTTATGCAGCTTTGAATGTGAACAACCACTTGGCTTGGAAATCTGCTTCCTCTGGATTGCTTTAACGTGTTGTCATTGGTGATGAACTACATTTCCATGCTGTGTGCTTTCTGGTGACACACCCATCCAGAGACACTGGAAATTTTATACCAGATTGCTATATCATGGGAGCTCTTGTTGTGTGAGTGCAGTTACCATGAGAAGGGATCCATGGCCCACTTTATAAACTTTCGGCAACCGTACAACATATGAGAAAGCAACTCCTGGTCTGGATTTATATATTAACTTCTGAATGTGTGTCTTTTTGAAACAGTATATATTATGGACCACTGCAGGCCCTAGAGGTCGAAAAGCATATGGTTATTTGAGATATTCATCAACTGTGTATGCATAATCATCAACTTTGCATGTGAAATTACTACAGCTTATGTAAAACTGAAGTTGATACTTTATATTGTCTGATATTCAGACCTTATGCTTTTAATCTTCACCATTCTGTACACCATATAATAAATACATATATATTTTTATAATATTTTGAGGTAGCTTGTCCCTTGCAGAAATACTGTGTGATTTTTGAAACAAAAAGTGGTCTTTCAAAGAGTACAGAAAGCCCCTTCAAAAGCCCCATCTCTCAATATTATTTTGCATTTTCTGCCTAACTTCTTTCAACCACACAGTGAACAGCACAACATCGTGCATCATGTAGCCAGATTTGGCCAAACAGCACTGAGCCGCAGGAACACTTTTTACCACAGTCTAGCAACTAGCTGCAACTAGCTAGCAACTAGCTACAGTGGCTCAAGTGGTTAAGATGCTGAACTGCAGACCGGTAGTTCAGCAGTTCGAGACCTGAGTGCCGCGTGACGGAGTGAGCTCCCGTCTTTGATCCCAGCTCTTGCCAACCTAGCAGTTCGAAAGCAGGAAACTGCAATTAGATAAATAGGTACCACTTTGGTGGGAAGGTAACAGCATTCCATGCGCCTCAGTATCCAGTCATGCCAGCCACATGACCACAGAATCGTCTTTGGACAGCGCTGGCTCTTCAGCTTGGAAACGGAGATGAGCACCGCATCCCTAGAGTCGTATCTGACTGGCTTTCAAGCAAGGGAAACCTTTACCTTTACCTAGCAACTAGATGCCCCGGATAGCCCGACCTCATCAAATCTCAGAAGCTAAGCAGGGATGGCTCTGGCTAATATTTGGATGGGAGACCTCCAAGGAATACCAGGGTCATGAGGCAGTGGCAGGCAATGGCAAACCAGCTCTGAACATCTCTTGCCTTGAAAACCCCATGGGGTCGCCATGTCAGCTGTTACTTGACAGCACTTTCCTCCACCACCACCACCTAGATGGAGCAGAATGTAAACACCCATCCGTATTCTGCCTTAATTAGTCCTCCAGGTTCAAGTAAGGGATTATCAGTCCAGCTGTCTCAGCAGCATGACCACATATGCTCGTCAGCCCAAACCTGTCCCTTTTCAAATAGTTTCTCACACTTTCAGAAAGGGTGCCCTCTAGAGGACTGAGCAGGAACAGGTGTTTCTTGAGGGGGGACGTTTGCAAAACATGAGCCCCTTCCCATTTTGGCTCGGCGCTATTTAACAGCTCCGCTTTTTCATACGCAGGCTCAGCGTGTCTACAACCTGTCTTTTCATTTAAAAACGTATTCATATGCTTTTCTCACAAGAGAAACCAGGAACTGTCCAGAGCAACAGTCTTTACTGTCCTATTGCTCTGATTAGTCATTAATACAGGCAGACGTCTACGTGACCAGATGTCTATTTTATAGAAAAAAGACGAGTTTCTGAAGAGTGTTGACATTAACATTAAGAAAGACAAATTCTATTTTTGCATACTATTTGATCTCCCTCTTCCTGCCTACTTTTTAATGGTGTATGAGATGCTCTTCTGTGAAGTTATGTTCATGATTGTTATTTCTGAGCTGCGCATATTGGATGAGTCTGTAACCTTGTATAATATCATTTTTTTTATATTGGTTACGTCAAAACTCAACTTGAGAGACTCAGAGTATAAGTTTATCTTAAAAATGCCAGAAAGAATAATATTTATATCACTTTTCAAAAGGAATGAAACTCTCCACAACCATTTTTACTGCAAATAATTGCCTGGGAATAATCCTCCATCCTTTCTCTTCATTTCCGCGTTCCGTCTCCTTTCCCATCCTCTGCTTGTCAACAGGAATCTTGTGTAGCTGTTCTGCTTCTCATTCTTCTAAGTCATAAAAGCCTAACACATTCTGATACCAGAAATAAGGGTAGAATCCAAAGTGTACAGCGCTGCCCTGCCCTTAATACTGAACTTGTAAAAAATTATGCTCTGCTGTTCTCCCCATTGGGGATGAAAAGTGGTTTATCACATAGTTGTCCCCAGCTCCACTCTATCTCCACAATAACCTTTCTGTGATGTAGGTTAGGCTAGAGAGTGTGATGGGCCCAAGGTCACCTGTTGAGTTTCTATGATAGAGTGGGGGTTCCAGGTCCTAGTTACGTTCTAACCACTCTGGCTCTCCAACCACTAGGCCGTGCTGGAACATCACTAAGCCTCATGAAAATGCAGTTTAGGTTTTAGTTTAAAAAGAAGAATGCATCATGTAAAACTTGCGTTGTTTTCCCACTTGGATGCTTGCTGGGGGAGGTACTTCCCCGCCCTATGGACAACTGGACAATGCGCCCTTCTGAAACTGACAACATTTATGTACCAGCATGGACCTTAGCACATGGATGCCCTTTAGACAGTAAAATCTTGAAATCAACAAGAGCAGACTGTAGTAAATCTGCATAAGATAGTGCTCTGTCTCTAGCAAGCTTGTGTAAGAGACAAAACTAGCTGGGGAGGGATGAGTATACTGACCGGGATGGCTTGCTGATCACTCACAAAGTGACAGGCCTACTGAAGAAATGGGAAATGGAAGAATCAAGGGTTGGAGAGTATTCTTCCTCTCCTCTGTGACAATGTGATTTGCTAGCTACCAGCAGCCAACTGTTAACCAGATGATATAGTTCCAGTTTGAGACTACCATAATATTACTAAACTATAGGCCTTCATTTAGCATCAGTAGAACATGAGACATTGTAAAGAACATGTAAGTGGCCCAGACTGGACAACGAAAGAAGAAGAGATTGGATTTATACCCCACCTTTCACTACTCAAAGTAGTCTCAGAGTGGCTTACAATCTCCTTTCCCTTCCCCACAACAGACACCCTGTGAGGTATGTGGGGCTGAGAGAGCTCTTTCAAGAACTGCTCGTGAGAGAACAGCTCTGAAAGAACTTGTAACTGACCCAAGGTCACAGCAGCAGCTGCATATGGAGGAGTGGGGACTCAAACCCAGTTCTCCTAGATTAGAGCCCACGCTCCTAATCACTACACCAAACACGGACACACAGAGAGTAAAGCGCAAACTGAAATCAAGTTGGCTAGTGGATCTAAACATGGAACGTGAACTACAGGAAACGTATGGCACTCCACCAATAATCTTTGAATATTTCTCTACATGCCTGTTATTTCTACACAACCCTGACAAAACACAACTTCACCTGCATACTCACAGAGAAACACTAATACTTCCAGAGTCATGTACAAAGACATGTGTGTGGAAGAAGGGGGAGCAAGACAAGCTCTGTGGGACTGTTAAGTGAATGAAGCTGCACAAAG
The DNA here is from genome assembly GCA_029233225.1 of Lepidodactylus listeri. NCBI lineage: Eukaryota > Metazoa > Chordata > Lepidosauria > Squamata > Gekkonidae > Lepidodactylus > Lepidodactylus listeri. The sequence goes on from JARCFY010000016.1 coordinate 36,559,526, forward strand.
CCAAGGATAGCTTATACGGTGAAAATCTAGATGTGCACCAAATCAGCTTCAACAGAAAACAGGACATAGACTCAGATGCTGTGACAGAATGCATAATTCTGAGGGCCTGCTCAATGATGTACCCATTTACCTGAAGCACTCAGAGGTAGAGCATCATCAAGGGCAAACAGCAAACAAGGTTATTATAACTCATCTTTAAGTTACTTTCAGAACCCCCCCCCCCCCCAAGAAACAGAGCTAGTGTAGACATACCTTTAAATTCTGCTCTGGCAATGTCTCAGTATCCAAGAGCAGTTTAATTCAGCTTTAGTTTCCCATCTGTAAAATGGATGGAATTATTACTTTCCTCCAACTAGGGGGGGAACAGTTTTACACCATAAAAGAACTGTACACAGGTTGATAACTTACATAGAGAAATATAACCTGACATTATTAAGCCACATATAAATATCACAGCATATATTCATCTCCCACCTCAGATCAACACGTAGTCATCGGGAATACTCAGCACCTAGAAGTCTCCGGACACCTACTTCTAAAAGCACATTTAAAAAAACAAATTAAATTTGAGATTGCAAGTGGAGGCTCTCATGATTTACTATCTGTCTCTGGACTGTCCCACTTGGCACTGAATGAGAAGGGGGGGAAATGACATGATCTGATATGATTTCTAAAAAACCACTGAAGTTTTCTGTATATCGTAAAAAAGCTTAACAGGAAGAAATTTTCTAGCCTCCTATTCTCCCTGGCATGCCAGCTTTCTGAATACAAGGAACTTTTTTTCTTTTTGGGGTGGTAAAACCACCCTGTAACACCCCCCGTCTGTGCCCTTAAATGCCACAGTCCAGACACAGATCTTTTATTAACCATTGAATCTGTTGCTTGAAAAGCTTCACAGAAACCATCACAAGACGAGTATTAATGCTGGGGACGGTTCAAGTAGGGTGTGCTAAAAAGACTGCCCTAGATCCTCGGAAAGGATTGATTGGAAGAAGATCTTAACTGCGCCCCTAATCTGGACCCGCACCTCACCTGCTCCTACTGACAGCGGCCGCTGCGACGCCGGCAATGAAGATGGGAAGAGCAGGAAGGGGGCAAGGGAAAGGCAGCCGGTAAGAAAAGAGGATCCCAGCAGTGCGCATGCGCGGCGTATACTTCACGTTCCCATCGTCTTTTCAGAGAAGAGCCCGCTGGGCAGACAAGCTCATGCTTTCCCCCCCTGTACGTAGTGAACGTCTCTCTTACGTCTCAGCCTTTTTCCCGGAAGTGGAACAAAGACGGAAGCCTAAGTGGGACCTGTCAGGCTTATTAGACGCTTCGCCTTCTCCCTTGAATGGAGCATCGGTAATTTTCCCGGTTGCGGTGGGAACTCTTCAGGTGTGACTGCGCTGAACTGGGGGAACGGCGTAGGTGCAGCCATGGAGGATGACGCGCCTGTGATTTATGGGCTGGAATTCCAGGTAGGAGAGATTTTGATTGGGGTGGGAGGGCTCATTTTCATTCTGTAAGCTTAGTGGAAGCTTTGAGACTGTCCTTCAATCTTATGAGGCTAAGTGTGGGTGATTATTCTCCTTTGGTTTGGAGTTTATGTTGTGATAGTTCTTTATTTCTTTTTTTTCTTTTGCTAGCTTTGTGGTTTGTTTATTATGAAATCTTAATGTTCGGTGTTGCTTAAGACAAATAGCTGAGTTGGTTTACTACAGCAACAAATAAAGTCCAGTGACACTTTAAAGCTAGGATGACGCATAGTGTTTAACTTTTTGATGAGTTCTAGTTCAGCATCTTCCTACTGTATATTCCTCTTTGAAGTTTTATTGGGGGGGGGAGGGGAAGGCTAGAATAGGAACTTTCAGGTCTGTAAGAGTAGGTCCAGAAAGACTGAAATGGTCCTCCATTGGTTTCTGAGTGTTGTGATTTTGATGTCCGATTTGTGTTCCTCAGTTCTCTTATGCAGAATAATTTTTGTCCTGTGTAGACAGTAGGAGGGCATTGTTGGCCTGTGATGGCAAATATTAAGTTGATTGATGTACAAGTGTATGAGCCCATGAAGGTGTGATTGATGTTATTAGGTCCTGGACTATGAAAGTGCTGAACCAGTACTCGTCAAAAAAGTTAAGTGCTACATGTTTAATGATTTGGAGTTGGGAGTGAAGTGGCTAAGTTTGCGGAGCACTAAGTTGTTCAGGGTGTTGAGTACCGGGGAGGACTGTGAGAGATCTGTCAAGGCTGAGCAAGTGGGTGTCACTGTGGCGAATGAGGTTCAGTGTAGGCAAGTGCAAAGTAATGCACATTGGAGCAAAAAATCCTAACTACAAATACATGTTAATGGGGTCCAAACTGACGGAGATTGACTAGGAGAGAGATCTTGGTGTCGTGGTAGATAACACACTGAAAATGTTGACTTGGTGTGTAATGGCAATTAAAAAACACAAATAGTATGCTGGGGGGTTATTAGAAAGGCAACTGAAAAGAAATCAGTCAGTATCATAATGCCCCTATATAAATTGATGGTGCGACCTCATTTGGAATATTGTGTATGGTTTTGGTCAGTACACCTGAAAAAAGGTATTATAGCATTGGAAAAGGTGCAGAAAAGTGCAACTAAAATGATTAAGGGGATGGAACACTTTCCCTATGAAGAAAGGTTAAAGAGGTTAGGGAAACAGCAACTGAGGGGTGACATGACAGAGGTTTCCAAAATTGGGTAGAGCAGGTAGAAGAAGAAGAAGAAGAGATTGGATTTATACCCCGCCCTTCACTCCCCAAGGGAGTCTCAGAGCGGCTTACAAACTCCTTTCCCTTCCCCTCCCCACAACAGACACCCTGTGAGGTAGGTGGGGCTGAGAGAGCTCTTTCCCAGGCTGTCCTTGAGAGAACAGCTGGTACAGAGCTATGGCTTGCCCAAGGTCATCCAGCCAGGTGCAAGTGGAGGAGTGGGGAATCAAACCCGGTTCTCCCAGATTAGGGTCTGCGCACTAAACCACTACACCAAACTGGCTCTTCTCTCCCTTCTCACAATACAAGAACTAATCGGCACTCCACTGAATTAATGAGCAGTAGGTTTAGAACAGATAAAAAGAAGTACTTCTTCACCCAAAGACTAATTCACTTGTGAAATTCACTGCCACAGGAAGTGGTGGTGGCTACAAGCACAGACAGCTTCAGCAGGGGATTAGATAAACATATGGAGCAGAGGTCCATCAGTGGCTATTAGCCACAAGGTATAGATATATAGAACGCTATATCTGGAGTAGTGGTGCTCTATATTCTTGGTGCTTGGGGGCAACAGTGGGAGGGCTTCTTGAGTTCTGGCCCTGCTAGTGGACCTATTGATGGCACCTGGTTTTTGGCCATTGTGTGAAACAGAGTGTTGGATTGGATGGGCCATTGGCCTGATCCAGCGTGGATTTTTTTGTTCACTACGATCTCAAATCACTCTAAAGGACCCACTCTTTAGACATTTTAATTGGCTCTTCTTAATGAACAGGAACAAATCTATAAACAAGAAGTTCCAGTATTCTTGAGGAAAGACCAGAGTCTGAAACACTGAAATATCCAGAATAAGTGTTGAAAAAGAGACTGATTGAATTGGGAGCAGACTGCTTGTGAGCACACAATACTGTTAGGGGGATATGGACTAAGAGTGCCTGGAGCAGACAGCTTTGTGAAATTTCAGTTACCTTTGTATTTTTTCTATGAAGGAATGTGGTTGTTTTTTATTACCAGACACTAAATGATGTTATGGCTTTAATCTAGTCTCTTTTGTTATTGTATTGTTCTGCGGGCATCTAGCACACATCTGTTTATATATATTCATATCAGACTGTTTTGGGATTGTGTGTTATTCTCGTGAATTGTATATCTGAATCAGGCCTGACCACAGTCATCTAGAACATTCCATATGTTGCTTGTTTAGCATAACAGAATTTGTAGGAGAGCTTTGATAACTGGCTTCCAAGGTATTGATATTAAGTTATATGAAATTGTGATTGGCGCATCTACCTCTGTATCGTTTGCTACCGTGACTGGTAGTGGTTTTCTGATGCAGAAAGAAGTATTTCCCAGTGCTTGCTTCTTGAGATCCCTCAACTGGAGATGCTAGAAATTGAATCTGGGACCTTCTGTGCATGATAGATCTGTACTACCACTGTGCTGTACCCCCCTCTTTTGTTTGAAGATGAGCAACTTTAAATGTTCTGGAACATCCCAGTGCTTTAAGAGCAACCTCCATAATCTTTGTTTTCTGATGTTGCCCATTTGGTCTGCTTTGGCTTTCTTTGTCCCAGTTGAGATAGACTCAATTCTGACATCTCTGTTGTAGGCATAGTATGGATATATGGTCCACAGGCATCTTTATTGTTGACTTTAAATCCTACCAGCTTGACTTCAGACTGACATGATATAAAAATGAAAGCGTCAAGTTAATAAATCTCTCTTCTGACTCCCAGAATAGGAAAAAAGAGGAACAGTTTAGTGCCCTGTTTAAAATTGCAAGTAAGAAACAGACATCTTAGCAGAAGTATAAAATGCATTTGAGGTTAGTATTATATTTTAAATTAACCGTGTAGAAGTCTAGCATTATCTAGTGACTTAGTGCTAGAAAGAAATTGAACATAGATGTTTGTCCTTCTGTTTTAGATTAGATATTTTCCTTTAATAAGTAGTACTTAACTAACTTCTCAAGTTTGTTTTAATGACTGTTCCAAGTAACTTTAGGAAGTGTTTTGTTCTAGTATTTATACGATGCCATTAAGATTAATCTTTGATGGCTAAATATATTTTTAATCTGTGTTGGAGTATTGCATTGGGGGTTAACAGATTGTAGATTTTGAAAAGCATGGGATAATTTTTTTTGCTTACAAGTCACAGCTAGTTTATGGCGATCCCATAGGGTTTTCAAGGCAAGAGTCCTTCAAAGGTGGCTTGTCATTGCCTGCTTCCACGTCACAACCCTGGTATTCCTTGGAGGACCCCTGTCCAAATGCAAGCCGGGGCCAACCTTGTTTAGCTCTGAGATCTGACGAGATCGGGCTAGCTTGGGCTTATCTAGGTCAAGGCAATGGGGTAACACATTAACTTTTTAGTTTAAACTTTCGGCTCTGGTCTGTACCACACTGGTTTAGTGCAAGTATGTGTAATACTTCATTAAGGTGTTGCTGTATTTTTAAGTATGTGAAATGCTTTTGAGTATGCTCCTAGCTAGACTCTTTTAGTTAAAGTAAATAATAGTTTTGGATTCGAGTCCTGAACATTGGTTTCTGAATGCTTAATATGCTCTTGTGTGCTTTGATGCGCAAGTTGAGCTAATAGCGCGGTGCTCAAGAATCTTCAAGTTTGCAATGGTTGTCAGCAGACTAGTTAAATTACATCGCATGTCTGCCACTTATCTGACGGCACCAAAGTACTGACAGCACCGAAATATTCTATGGTGTAAAAAAGTGGCAATCTCCAATTACACCAAAGTGTCTGTGATAGCCAAAGCAAGCATAAGGATTCCTTCCCCAGCTTTGCTGTAATTGGTGCATGCACGTTAGGAGGAGGTAATCCCTGCTTTAAACTTAAATGACAATTACATTTAAAAACTTGGTTTTGCTCATACACCTCTTCTTATACATAGTGGCTTCCAAAGCACTTCTTCATATAAACAAACGAAAACAGTGATGAAGAGAGGGAGGTGACACTGCCCTTTTCAGCAGAGCTGCAGTTGTTGAAGAGGGAGGAGAACCAACTTCCCAGTTTCTGCCTTGTTCCCTCCAGCTCCCATAGCCATGCATCTGTTGCTCCCTAAGGGTCACGTGACTCAGAAGAAGAAGAAGAGGAGATCGGATTTATATCCCGCCTTTCACTCGGAGGCTCAGAGCGGCTCACAAACTCCTTTCCCTTCCCCTCCCCACAACAGGCACCCTGTGAGGTAGGTGGGGCTGAGAGAGCTCTTTCAAGAACTGTCCTTGAGAGAACAGCTGTCATAGAACTATGGCTTGCCCAAGGTCATCCAGCAGCTGCAAGTTGAGGAGTGGGGAATCAAACCTGGTTTTCCCGGATTAGAGTCTGCCCACTTAACTACTACACCAAACTGGCTCAGGGAAAGACTTGGGGCTGAAGGAATGAAAAAGGATGTGGGAAAGCTGTACGTTCTGTGGATGGATAGCGGTCAGTAGTTCTCAAACTGCAGGACCTAAAATTGGATCACAACTAGGGCTGCCAAGTACCGGCGACTTACCGGCGGGGGGGAGTTGTTCTCCCCCCGGGAGCTCTTCTGGTGCGTGCACTTTGCGTGCGCGCCACGGCGACGTAATGATGTCACCTCCGGGTGACGTCATTACACGGGGGAAGTCGTCCTCACCGGACGACTTCTGGGGCGGGGTTCCCCCCGCTGGCCAAATGCCGGCCGGCGGATCGGGAACCCCTATAGCGGGGGATCCCCCGCCCCCCGGGCTGACTTGGCAGCCCTAATCACAACTCTCTTGCAGGTTCACAAGGCCAGCGCGGAGTCAGAACAATTTAGAAAGGCGTCTATGGGAGATTTTGCTTTTGGTTTTGCCTATGCATGGGGCAAAAAAACAGCGATGAAATGCCCTATTGAGTTGAAATTCTTGTCCTTCATGTTGGGAAGGGGGAAAGTATGGTGCGAATGGGTTCCAGAAAGTACAGTAAGCCTACTAGTGGGTCCCGTTTCAGATAGATGGAGAACCATGGCCTTACGGACACAGTGCCCTTGCATGGAGAATACCAGCAAGGCTCAATAAAGGCTCCCATCCCACTTGAACATGATCTTGGTTAGTGTAACAGGGCATGAAGAAGGGGCAGGGGGTTGTGTGAGCTTTCCTTCTCCATGCCTTCCAAGGTAGCCATGCCTACTAAGCATCTCTACGACATCATCTGATTATGAAGAATGGCTCTGGTTGCAGCAGCATTACCTTTTGTGCTCTCCAGGACCTTGCTTGTCTGTTGCCGGGCATAATCCGAATAGTCTTGCATCCAAACGAGTTCCACTAAATCTTAAAATATATCTGTGGAATTTGACTAAATAAGATTAGGGGCAGCCTGTTTATCTGTTTGCCAAGAATGTCTACATATCAATGTCTTCGCTTTGAAAGGGAAGGTTGATTTATCGTATAATCAGAAAACAGAAGGAGCATCTTAAAAATCATCTTAGTTTTATGCATCCATATAAGGCTGGAGAGCTGTAAATCATTCTTTCTGAGCTGGAACCATTTCCAAGATTTAAGCTGGCCACTAAAAGTGTTCAGCAGTCTTAATGTAACTTGCTCCGTACACGAGGTGCCTTAAAGTGTCTTCTAAATCAGTCATCTGGGGAAACTAGTAGTATGTTTAAGCAGAACTCAGTTTTAGACTAATACTTGGACATTTTTTTTTTTTGCTAATTCTTTTGTTATCCTCAAGCTTAGTCACACTTCATGGTGAATTTTACGTAGCTTTTGGAAACAAAGCAAGTGCACTTTATTGAAAGGATGTATTTATTTTTGTATACATTAACTTTTTCACTGTATATGTGTACATAATTTATGTATGTGTCAACTGTTTTAGGATGTATCAAGTGAAAATCCCGCTTCTTTCCAATTCATTGACTATATTCTTACTTGATGGTTTATGCCCCCCCCCCCCAATATATTCATTAGTTTCCTCCTCCAAACAGCTCATCTTAATTTGTCAGGTGTGAGTAACTGTTTTGTGTGTAATTCTAGCACCTATTAGTTTATTTATATAGAATATATATATATATCACCAGTTTCAAAAGAAGGTTTAAGGAGTTTAACAGCACTTTTAAAAAAACCCAGTTACGTACCAAACAACCAAAACCCATCTTAATTGCTAGAATGGGCATCAATCGTGAAATCAATTGACAGCCACTGAAACTATGATTACAGCATCAGTACAGTTCTGTAGTTTCTTCAACACAAAAAAACCATTCAAAAGGGACTGTTGCACATGTAGCAAGGAAGGGCCTTGGAGCGTGGCCTCAGGCAGGCTCCTTGATCAGCTGCATCTTTTTTTAGTAGAACTGATTTGGTGTTTGAAATGTCTGATGATAAATATTGTCCTTTACAAATATTGTTAGGTCTTTTGGAGTCCCCAGGTGAGCAGCACAAGTCAGCTGGTAGAAGTAATGGGGGAAACCAGTTGTCCGTGTGTCATTTCTTTGTATTTATGAAGTCACGCTTTGCTCTGAGGAAAAGGTACAAACGAGCAACTTGCAGAGCTTGACAAATGTTACCCATTTTACTTTCCACTGACAAATGTATATGGGTAGGATCCAAGTGTCATCATTCACTGGTAGGAGATACTTTCTGTGATCAGAAGGGCAGAAGACCTTTGCTGAATGCCCCCTCTTCCTGCAAATGTCCACGTTGCCCCCATGCTGTCCCCTAGGAGCAGCATACAGGGGTTGTTGCCTGCCTTGGGAGAAGAGAGGCAAGAAAATCCTCTTCTGTCAAGGGAGCTCTGCTGGCTATGCTTCAGATCTAATAGTATAGCTGCCATCTTTTCCAGGAAACCTTTAGATAGTGGAATGAGGTAAGGGATCATCCCTACTGTGTACGAAATCCACCTAGTTTTATATGTTTTAAGGTATTGCATTTCTACAGTGATTAGGTTGGGAGTGCTGTGTACCGCATCACATCAGAACGACAGTGAGTGGTGTTGTTAGCATAGCTACTGAATTCACTGCCACATAGGGTTGCCAAGTCTGTATTACTCACTGGCGGGGGGGAGTCCTCTGTCCGCCGGAAGCTTCTCCGGCATGCGCGCTTCACGCGAGCACCCGGTGACGTCAGCACATTGGGGGGCGTTGCCAGGGCGACGCTCTGGTAATTGCCCCAAAACTCTATGGTAGAATGCTGGCCGGCGGATCGGGAACCCCTGTAGCGGGGGATCCCCCGCCCCCTGGGCTGACTTGGCAGCCCTACTGCCACAGGCGGTAGTGGCAGCTACAAGCATGGATGGCTTCAAGAGGGAATTAGATAAACATATGGAGCAGAGGTCCATCAGTGGCTATTAGCCACAAGGTATAGATAGGAATCTTGGACTGAGGCAAGTCATGCTCTATATTCTTGATGCTTGGGGGGGGGGGCAACAGTGGTGGGGCTTCTAGTGTCCTGTCCCCACGGGTGGACCTCCTGATGGCACCTGGTAGTTTTGGCCACTGTGTGACAGAGTGTTGGACTGGATGGGCCATTGGCCTGATCCAACATTGGCTTCTCTTATGTACTCATGTTCTCATCTTCTTATATTCCAAAAAATTGTAGAGCTTGCTGTAATAAAAAACAATGAAGCTGTGATGCCTTTGAAGGTGGGCAGATGGATTGTAGTATATGTTCTGTTAAATTGGAGCCTTCCTTTGTCATTTGCATGCATTCTGGCAGGGAGACTAACCCTTCGTTTTAAAGTCTGGAGGGTCCAAGATAATTTTCACTATTCCAAGGCCCGCTGTTCAGAGTTAGGACAGTACTTTCTGTTTGCAAGGGTTTTTCTTTGTGTGAAAAATGTACATGGCTCTTGGCACTAGTTGCTTCTAGAGCTCCCTTTACTTGCTCTTTATGATCATTTGTAGTGTGTAGTTGTACTTATAATCTCTGTGTATATTCCCCAAAGGTGAAATATGGTTGTAATTATAGGACAAACTATGTAAGTCTAACACTTGAAGCATGATGCATTTGTGGGCCTATCAAAGTACTTTAGGAAGTGGGAGGGGTAGAGGCATGGGGAAAAAAACAGAATAATCCTTGTAACAAAGAACTTGCATACAAAAAAAAGGCAAAATACAGATGGATTAAATGTCAAAACAATGTTTTTGGTAACTGCTGTCCTATATGTTCCAAGATACTAAAATGTGTTGGATATGATTGTATTTTTATCATTCTTCCCCCTTAGGCACGAGCTTTAACACCCCAGACCGCAGAAACAGATGCAATACGGTTTTTGGTTGGAACCCAGTCACTTAAATATGATAATCAGGTAAACTTGAATAAAAGCTGTATGAAAATAGAATTGGGTTTTTTTTCTTTCCTTAAAGCCTTTAGCAGGATAATGGTTTTTCCTTGCCAAACTGAATCTTAAGTTTTAAAAATATTGGGTGGAATCCTGAACGTTGTTTAGTTGTGAAGCTGTATCCAGAAAAGAAGAAAGATCTTATCTGTGTGGTGGCAGCTCATCAGCTAAAGAAGGATATATTACTCTGAGGCAGGAATGTGTGTGAAGCATATGCAGGGGTCCTTTGGGGCTGGAGCGAGGTGGAGTGAAGCTCCGCCAGCTCAGGAGTGGGCACTAGGGCAGCCATGGGTGGAATCAGATTCTTTGGTCTGATTCAGCCCGCTGCCGAATTGCTGCCGAAATTCGGCGGCAACTTTAAAAGCAACTGGAGGGGAGGGGGTTTGAGGGAGAGGCTCCAAACTTGCAGGGTAGCTGCTGGGGCCTCTCCTCGAAATACCCACCAAGTTTCAAGAAGACTGGACCAGGGGGTCCAATTCTACGGGCCCCCAAACAGGTTGCCCCCATTCCCTCCACTGTTCTCTATGGTAGGAAAAAAGTTACTTGGTGGGTATTTCGAGGAGAGGCCCCAGCAGCTACCCGGCAAGTTTGGAGCCTCTCCCTCAAACCCCATTTCCTCCAGCCCCTCATATACCCTATGAGTTTTTGCCATTGATTTCAATGGCCCATAGGGTATAATGGGGCTGAAACTGACATTCCCTTTCTGACACACTTCCGGTGATGTCAGGGGACGTGACATATGCTAATGAGTTATGCTAATGAGTTATGCTAATGAGCTCCTGCACCTCTTTTTCTACAAAAGGACCCCTGAGCATATGTTAATCTTATCCGTGATCTTCCACCTTTCCAGTCCCAGGACCCACCTTCAGCCCCCAAGTAGCGGGGTGGGGCCCCCTGAGTTGCAAGACCATGGTGGGAAGCCACATGACATCCCACTGTGAAACTGGCAAGCTGCCTGTTTTATTTATGCATGTGAACCTGTATTTAAGGTACTTTGAGTCCGATTTACTTCCTGTGCAGTCTTGTGCTTTTGGAAGACAGGGTAGTCTTTCTGCAGGGGATGCCTGTGCTTGAAGTTGAATGAGCATGTTGCCATAATTTTTGCGGTTTATTCTAACCAAAAAGTACCCGTGATTGTACTGTGTTCCCTGAATTCTACTCCTTCTTTCTCTTGTTCCCTTGTAACCCTACCTTTGTCCACTTTCTGGGTCTTTCAGTCTTTGCAGTCTTCTCCCAGTTCTTTTCTTCTGTTTGCTTTTTTTCTTTGCCTTCTTTCCGTATACTTGTCCATCAGTTTGGTAACCAATGCATTATTACTAATTATTATAATTATTTACTTTGTTTATACCCCACTGTTCTCCCTAGTGGTGTTCCAAAGTAGCTCACAACATTTTCCTGCTACCCATTTTATCCCCATATAACCCTATGACCTATGTTAGGCTGTAGGTCCCTCAGCAAGCTCCGTGGCAATGTGGGGGGTTTGAACCTGGGCTTCCCAAATTATTTTCCTATGCTAAATTGTACAACTCGCTCATCACTTATGTCCACGCATAAAACATTGAATTATTTTCGACTGTGGCCTTCTAACAGTTTTTAAGAGGCATGTGTATAGGGTTGCCAAGTCTGGGTTGGAAAATACCTGGAGACTTTGGGGGTGGAGCCAGGAGAGGGCGGGGTTTGGGGAGGGGAGGGGAGGGGCCTCAGCATGGTACAATGCCATAGTGTCCACCCTCCAAAGCAGCCATTTTCTCCAGGGGAGCTGATCTCTGTCAGCTGGAGATAAGTTGTAAAAGCGGGGGATCCCCAGGCCCCACCTGGGGGCTGGCAGCCCTACATGTGTACCTACAATTTTCTCTGAAAAATAGTGGTAACAGTGACATTAAATGAAACATTATTAATTTTAAGCTTGTTCTGAGTTTCTTAAGTATGGTAGAATTAGTGAAGAAAAACGGCCTAAAACTAGACTTGAGGAGGAAAACTCACTAGAAAAAATACATTTATTTTTTACTAGATGGCTTATAAATTCAGGTAAAAACCAAGCAACGTTCAACTTACTGCTGCATTTCATATAATTTTGTCACCATAAACACCACATGAGCCAGTGTGATGTAGTAGTTAGAGTATTGGCCTAGCTCTGGGAGACCTGGGTTCATTCTCCACATTTCCCTGAAGCGAGGTAGCTGGCCTTGAGCGAGTCACACATGCTCGGCTTAGCCTACCGCATAGCGTTGCTGTGAGGGGAAAGAAATAAGAAAGGGAAAACCATATATTCTGCTTTGTGCTCCTCAGAGGAAAGATGAGATAATGTACTACAGAAATTAATGTTATTGGAGACATGGGGCATTGTCAAGAATGGGATCCTACAGCAGCTAATCGCTCTCCTCCTTTCAGGTGATACCATTACATTGTTCCTATACTCACCCCTTCTTCATATCGTTTTCTAGCAGGGAAGGAAATTTGTGTTGTTGCTATGAGTAGAGGGGCTGCTCTCTCTCTGGCAGGAAGGAACGTGTGGTGATGCCGATTCTTGGCAGCATCCCTATCTCCTTAACAGTGTGTAGATGCACCCTTATAACAGCTGTCCAGTCAACATACATGGTTGTGTTGGCAGTAGATTCTTATGTGCCTTTAAAATATTCTGTACCATTAAAGTGTGTGCAAAAAAGACCTGCTTGAGCGTAAATCCGGCTTTCTCCCAAGACTGCTCAAAACACCCACAGCAATGGCTTCTTCCCCTTCTCTCCCCCCCCCCTCCTTCTGTGTACCAGCATTAATAATTGAGGTGCAGGGCACTTGCTAGGGGTGTTAATGAGTTGATGGGGTTAATGGCCTTTGGCTGTGCTTGAAGCCATCAGCTCCTCAGCCAGTGATTATACCCGAGAAGTGTCATGAGCCTCTATTGTTATTGCTTAATTTAGCAGCCCAAATCTCTATATAGGGCAGGTAATGGTGAATTTTTGAACAGTTTTTAGCAGATGGTGGCTTGACATCGGGGCTGCAGTGCCTAACTAAGTTTTCACTCGCAGGCAGGCATGGGTGAAGTCCCTTACAGGAGTTTGAAGTGATAAACCGTGAAGCCCCCCCCCTCCCCAAACCCTCCCCCTCCTCATTCTGCTCATTAAGCAGCAATATGGGAAACATGGCGGAGGGAAATCTGCCGCCTCTTCTGTTTAAATGTTGGTTGTTAGAGTATTGAGAGTTTCAGTGAATAACCTTTAGCTGTGGTGAATGAAGAACAACAATTAAAATATTTGTAATCCTGATTAGGAGAGAGGGACATTATTCTTAAAGGGTTGTGATTTCTAAGGAGGGGGCATACAATACCTGCTGTACTGCTGGCAAATCAAAACATCTCCTTGCAGATTAATTTTCACATTATCAACTTCTCTCTGTAAACCAACAATGTTAGCCTCCCTCCATACCTTGGAGCAAGGGAGAGATAAAATGTGATCAGCTCAAACTCTTTGGGCAGTCCTCTAATCTTTGCCTCTGCAATAGTTCTCGATCGTCTCTTTTATAAATTGTTCGGTACCTACCCTGGTTTCTGTCCCTAATATGCTTGGAAAGCTTCAGTGTTTTTCTTAAGGAAGCTTTCAGCAAGTTTTCTGTGGATTGTAGAACAGATTTCTTTTGGAGATGTTAGGTGTAGTTCAGCTTGGTTTAGAACAGTGACTTAGACTAGTTGCCTTTCAGCTGTTTATTTCTTTTATCCTCTTTCTTCAACAAGCTCAGAGTTAATGCACATGACCCTTTTCCGACTACACTATTGCACTGACATGATAACTGTGCAAGACAGGGCCTATAGTCACTCGTTGAGACTGATTGCTGAATGGAGGTTATCCCTCGTCTAAGACTTTCTCTAGCCACAACACCTCATTTTACACACTCCGTATTATAAGGAGAGACCGTGATCTGTAGCAAAGGGAAGAAAAGGCACCAGTACATGGCCTTGGGATGTCTCAACCAATCTTCCAACAATTCTGCCAACTGTGGTAGTTCAGTGTTCGGCTATTTGAACCAGTCTTGAAACCAGAGTAGTTAATTGGAGGCGCATCTTAGGAATTCCCTCTTGCTCAAAAATAGAAGAAGAAGAGATTGAATTTATACCTCACCCTTCACTCGAAGTCTCAGAGCGGCTTACAATCTCCTTTCCCTTTCTCTTCCCCCACAGCAGACACCCTGTAAGGTAGGTGGGGCTGAGAGAGTTCTGAGAGAACTGCTCTTGAGAGAACAGCTCTGAGAGAGCGATGACTGACCCAAGGTCACCCAGCTGGCTTCATGTGGAGGAAGGGGGGGAAAATCAAAGATGGTTCTCCAGATTAGAGTCCAATACTCTTAACTACTACATAAAACTGGCTGTAAACATTAATAAATAATAATTAAATAACAATAATAATAATAATAAGCATGAGCCTTGTGGCACCTTAAGATCTAACAGATTTTTTTTATGGATTAGTGCGCTCTTCCTTTTAGCCATGTAGAGGGTCCTCATTTGGTAGACACATCCTGCAGGCATGCGCACACACAAGTTATAAGCAGTAGAGTTCAAGGCCATCAGTACAGGCAATATGTAAGGCTGTGATATAGGGATGGATCCCGCAAGTGGCTTCCTCGTATTTCCTACCCCTCTGGAGCTCTTTTGGACCCCTGGAAAGTTTATTCCTTCCTTGTGAGGGGCGGTGTGGGTTGGGTGGCTACAGGAGGAAAGGGAAAGAAAAAGAGCCGTGCTCGTACAAAAGGCAGAAATATTTCCTTCCCTTTCCCCTCCGCATCGCAGCTGCCTGCCCTGGGGAGCCATACATGAGTCCCTTGATCCTGGGAATAAATTTTCCAGGGGGGGAGGGCAGGGCAGATCCCAGACTGTCAGTTTGCGGGCTCCAAGTCAACATTATATAAAATTCAGAGGTCCTCAGGGAAAGTACGAAGATCATACATAGTCGTAGTGTCAAGGTTTTCCATAGGACAATCTGTACCAAGGAAGAAGACTTCTCATAGGAAAAGGAGCTTTTCATGGTTCTCACTATGCCCAAGGCTTCACATATTCCAGAAACTCCAGGGGAGTTCCAACAACAGACTCCCATTGAAGTGCCCTTGTGGAACTAGCAGATCACAAAATCCTGGAGTGAACAGAGTTCCCTCTAAACTGTGCTAGGGGGTGCTAGTGCACAAAATTTTAGCTCCAGCTCAGGGATTTTAAGCTTCTGCTCACACTAAGGAATTGGAAATTATGAAGCATGGGGACACCTCTTTCTGGGGCCCATAGAATTGAATCCCCTTGTCCAATCTTTTTGACATTTGGGGATTTTTTTTTGAAGAGAAGCACCAGCAGCTATGCTGAAAATTTGGTCCCTCTACCTCAAAAAACAGCTCCCCCCCGAGCCCCAGATACCCCCAGATTGATTTTCCATTATAGTCTATGGGGCCCATTGACTATGATAGTCCCCATAGGCTATAATGGAGAAGGAAAAAAATTGTGGGTTTTTTTGCACACTTGTTATTATTTCCAGTGTGATTTCTAAGTTGCCTTGAGTCACAGGAAAAGTGAGATATAAATATTTGAATAAATAAGTAGTTTGGGCAGGTTGATAACATTTAAGTAACTTCCTGTTTGTTAGGTTAGGCAGGGTTCTGAGAGTGATTGTTCCACCTCTGTTATAAAAGGTAAATGTAAAGGTTTCCCTTGCTTGAAAGCCAGTCAAGTTTGACTCTAGGGGGTGGTGCTCATCTCGGTTTCCAAGCCAAAGAGCTAGCACTGTCCAAAGACGTTTCCGCAGACATGTGGCCGGCATAACTAGACTCTGAGATTGTAATTTGTTATATTTCACTTATCCCCCCCCCAAAGTAGATTACAAGAGTCCTGTCCCCCCCAAGAGCTGTTATGTTTTCTAAGGCTCTGCACAGGGCGACAGTCTGAGGCCAGGTTTACCAATATAGTGGACTGGGGCAGGTAGACCTGTTCGCTGGAGGCCAGTTCTACCGATATAGTGGAAAGGGGAGGGT
This sequence comes from Lepidodactylus listeri, assembly GCA_029233225.1. Taxonomy (NCBI): domain Eukaryota; kingdom Metazoa; phylum Chordata; class Lepidosauria; order Squamata; family Gekkonidae; genus Lepidodactylus; species Lepidodactylus listeri. The sequence goes on from JARCFY010000016.1 coordinate 36,575,534, forward strand.
AGACCTGTTCTCTGGAGGCCTGGTCTACCCCCCGAGAGAGGACAACATTTTCTGTAATGAAATTTGACTTGTTCCTGTTTTCTCTCATGAAGTTTGACTTATTCTTAAAATATAGTTTAAATATAGTTTAAAATAATTCATTCTGTGGTTTTGTAAAGGTTATGGAAATATTCTAAAAAAACTAATTTAGGCGATAGTCAAAAATAGACTCGTTCACAACTTAAATGCTACTAGCTTTTTTTCGCTCACAAGGTAGAATTTTTGCTGACAACACTGTGGACCTTAGAGGGAACATTGTTGTGAACCTGTCCACTTCCAAAATCTCACTCAGGATCCCAAGAACAGGAAAGGACGAGGGCCAGAGCTGAAACCTGACCCAGGCAAAAAGGAATACATGCTTGGTAGCCTGGAGCCTCTCGCACTCCAGCCTCTCTCAGGAGGAAGATCAAGCTCTTTAGAGCTTGGTAAGATATAATCCTGCAGTTAAGTTCCAGCCTTTGCTTGTTCACAGTCTCCTAACAACCAGCTTGTGCTTTAGTCTGTATGAGATTTATTAGTAAGATCCAGCTCTCCAGGATCTGCCTGCCTGTTGTGGAGATCCCTAGTCCTCCAGTTCCTGCCCTGAGTACTGGATCCTGCCCTGCTTATTCTTGCCTGCCTGCTTGCCTTTGAGTCTTGTTGGCAGTTTGGTAGATACTGATTGGGACAAGTACTGGTTGGGCCATAACATAATTTGCCTAGTTTTGCTAAGGTGATAAACAGCTGCAGAGGTTGAGGAATCCATTGGTCTTTGTTTCAGGCCTCAATAGATGCACCCAAGGATTTGTAAATAGTTATTTATTTTATTTAAGAAGAAGAAGAAGAGATTGGATTTATACCCCGCCCTCCACTCCCCAAGGGAGTCTCAGAGCGGTTTACAATCTCCTTTCCCTTCCCTTCCCCACATCAGACACCCTGTGAGGTAGGTGGGGCTGAGAGAGCTCTTTCCCAAGCTGTCCTTGAGGGAACAGCTGGTACAGAGCTATGGCTTGCCCAAGGTCATCCAGCCAGGTGCAAGTGGAGGAGTGGGGAATCAAACCCGGTTCTCCCAGATTAGAGTCCGCGCACTTAACCACTACACCAAACTGGCTCTCATTTAAGTTATTTATAGTCCGCCTTTCTTATTGAGACTCAGGGCAGAGTACACAGTGTAAGTCAATGTGATCAATAGGACGAGACGTCTAATAAGCAATGTAATATGACTAAGGTTACAGGACTCTCCAAACAAAGTGTATTAGACATGTAATACCATTTTCTGCATTATTTAACATATCATAAGTGGAAAACGATGCAGTGATCCCAAGGTAATTATGTATTATGCAAAGTTGTATAGTCCACAGTTCTGTTCCTTTTATTAAAAATTTCTCGACCCGTCCCATTGCTATGTCTGTATGTGCCATGAAGTCACAACCGGCTTATGGTAACCCCAGCTAGGGGCTTTCAAGGCAAGTGAGAAGCAGAGGTGGTTTGCCTTTGCCATCCTCTGCAGAGTCTTCCTTAGAGGCTCCCATCCAAGTACCAACGCTGCTTGGTTTCTGAGATCTGATGAGATCAGGCTAAACTGTGCTCCCTTCCCTCCCAATTGTAATATAGGCCTTGAGATATCTTCTTGTTGGTTTCTGAATATTGCTTTTTTCCTGTGTTAGACTTGTGTCCCTTATTCTTTTTCATAGTCACTGTTTAGGGCTGCCAAGTCAGCCCGGGGGGCGGGGGATCCCTCGCTACAGGGGTTCCTGATCCGCCGGCCAGCATTCGGCCAGCGGGGGGAACCCCACCCCTGAAGTCGTCCTGTCAGGACGACGTCCCAACTCCGAGCAGCCACCAGAGGGCTCTGGCAGTTGCCGAGGGTCGGGAGATTGCGCGCTCGCCTCTCTCTCTGTCTCTCGGCGTGCCACCGTCCTCGGGATGAGTTTCCTGTCTCTGGCGCTTGCTGCATCCGGAGCAGCAGGAGGCAGCCCGCCTTGGAGGCAGCCGCTGCTTCCTAGTAGTGAGCCCAGGGGAGCCGCGTCGCCACGGCTGGGGGAGAGGCAATCCTGGCAATGCCCCCAACGTGATGATGTCACTTCCGGTGACATCGTCATGGCGCGCACGCAAGCACGCGCGCTGGGGAAGCTCCCGGCACCAGGAGAACTTCCCCCCGCCGGTAAGATTTTAGGACTTGGCAACCCTATCACTGTTTCTTGTAGTGGGTGGTTCCAAGAGGCTGATGTTTCTACTTCCTGCAGTATGGCTGGCTAAGTAGATATGGAGATGTAGTTGGCATCTGGGTTTGTCTGGTTCTTGGGCTATTTGTGAATGGTCTCTGCACTTTTCTTGGCTACATCTGAATGATAAGTAATTATATCCCTCCCTGTACTTCTGGCATCTTACGGCCTTTGGACCCTGCTGTTTACAACTTATTTTTTGCTTGTATTGTGTGTTTTCTGAAAACCGTCTCATTTGCTTTATGATACACCCACCCACACACACACCCGTGCCCACCTCGTAACTGCTTGTGTTTTAGTAGACTGCTCAACGAGGAGTCTCTGTTTTATGTGACCTCAGGAGTTAGCTTAACAGATAGGAGCTAAGTGCATACCGCAGTGTTCACCTTAATGTGTTTTGAGAGGCCAACGGATATGAGGTGGCGAAATAAAAGGGCAAATCTCTGAACAAAATTTGTGTGAATTCAGACGCAAGTGCCAAAAGGGCCTGTGGCATGCTACGAAGAGAATTTTACCTTAAGAAACGAAAGATTTGACTTCTTTCCCTCCCGTAAGACGTTGCTGACCAACCTGAGAAAGCTCCATTGTGACACCTCATTCTCATTTCACCTTTAACGCTCTCCACGTCCCCACACCCACAAGGGTACAGAAAATAAGAAGAAGAAAATCCCCTGGAAAATGTGACATGTGGTATTTAATAACACTTGTCCTTAGAGCCTGATGTGGTTCTGAATCATCACACCGGGGAGAAGAAAGCAGCGATGTCTGACTTTGAGGGACCTGAGATAGGGCAGAAGGCTCTTTTGCTTTATATGCTGAATGACCCTCTTTATATGGTCGGTAGGGGCATATAATACATGTTGGTAGAGCAAATTGAATTTTGATTTGTAGCTCACCTTTAGGGAATCAATTTCACTGCCAAGGAGACTACTTCATAATTTCTACACAAGGCTTCCCATTTTTAGAGAAGGCTGGAAGCATATAGATGAAGCAGCCAGCCTGTGCAATTGGCTCTGCAGTGTTTTCAGCAAAGGTTTTGTTTTTAAAAAATTGCTGCTCTGTTCAGTCCAGACCCTGAAAGGGTTTTTTTTGTCCGTCCCCCCCCCCCCCCCGGCATCGTAGACATCCTGCTTAGGCAGACATCGTATGACAAGCTTGAGAGAACATCTGTCTCTGGATGCTCTTCTGGCATCCGGCTTGCTTCAGTCTTTTGAGTTCTTTTATTGTGTAAGCAAACTGGAGATGGAAATGAGTTGTCTCTGGACAGCTGATGGTGTACATGAATCCTGTGTGATTCTGACTAGAAAAGCAAGCAGTTGTTTAGCCATCCATGCCCTGTATTTGTTGAGGGGCATTGGCCTGAAGAAAATACTTTCTCTCCCCCCCCCCTCATTTATTTTTGTTTTTAGCCAGTGTTTAGTTTTTAATTTCAGATCAGACTGAATAGAACCGGGGTGGGGGTGAGGAGAAGCAGTGACGCTAATGGGTAGAACCCGGATGGGATGCTTATGGTTTGAAGAAATTAAAGGGACGCTATGTAATATGAAAAGTTTAGTTAATACTAAGGGTGAAGGTTTCCCTTGCTCGAAAACTAGTCGAATCCGACTCGAGGGGGCGGTGCTCATCTCCATTTCCAAGCTGAAGAGCCAGTGCTGTCCGAAGACTTCTCCGTGGTCATGTGGCCGGCATGACCAAATGCCGAGGTGCACGGAATGCTGTTACCTTCCCACCAAAGCGTTATTTATTTATCTACTTGCAATTTCTTGCTTTCAAACTGCTAAGTTAATGCTAGAAATTACTTAAACAGCATGTACAGTACTTGGGGGTGGGGGGAAGTTCCAGGAGTACTTTGCCTTCTGTTCTGATACACCAGGATTGTTAACTTTCTGCCCCATTGGATGATACCCAGGAGGCCAAAAAAACCAAGTCATCTTTCTAATGTTTTTAGCATTAGAGGCTAAATGGTTATTCTGCAGCAGACCTGTGGCTGTGTCCTCCTTGTGTAGCACAGGATGCTGTTTAAGCTTCAGTTTTTCCACTACTGCCATATTATGTGGTGCTCAACAGCTCAATTCGTGGTTCGCTGAGACGAAATTTCCAATTATTTCAAAGGGCCTTAGTGCCAAGTAATATACAGCTGTATCCTGGAGAAAGTATTGTCATTTTATGTAGCCTTCTACATGGAATCTATGTGGACTTAGTCTGGACTACTTTTGTGGATAATGTGAATGTTTCATCAGGGTGGAGATTCTATGAATTTTGAATAGAAGCTCTCAATGTGAAATCCATATTTCTTCATAGGCATTCTCTTAATTTTTTTAATGAATTTGGATATACGAATGCACATGACATCCTATATCAGGTGCTTTGGGGTCAGTGTCCTGATTTGATGATCACATTGGACACGTATTGATAAAGAGGAGCACAAACCAAGCTTTGGTTAAACCCTAGTTTGTAGGAAAGAAAGCAAACGATAGCTTGTTATTTGGGCATAATGACAACCTACCATTTGCTGAAGCAGCAGATGTCTTTCGTTAACAGGCTTAGGCCACAGAGGAGTAAAGGCCAGATTGTATCCGTCCAAAGGTCACCCAGGGTCATTCTCAACAAAAGCAGCCCCGACCAATGTTAGATGCCGTTCAGAAGATGACATAAAATGGCAAGGGACACTTACTCAAGCCTATCCCTATCCAAGCGTGGTTAAGAGCAGCCGACTCTAATTTGGAGAACCGGCTTTGATTCCCCTCTCCTCCACATGAAGCCTGTCGGGTGACCTTCGGCCAGTCACAGTTCTCTCAGAACTCTCTCCGCCGGACCTACCTCGCAAGGCGGGGAGAGGAGGGGAAGGCAATTGTAAGCTGCTTTGAGATTCCTTAAGATAGAGAAAAGTGGGGTATAAAAACACACTCCTCTTATTATTAGGGCACAAGACCCTTTGAACTCAGTGTGACTATTCTCTCTCCAGGCTCAATTTGTTGTTGATACGAATGATGTTGTTATTTCTATTTGTTCAAGCTTCTTAATAAAATAAAATAAAAAGTATACAGTGAATTGTGCTGTTCAATCACCCCATACTAAAATGGCGGCAATGGAGCAAGGGAAACTCAAACAGTATCCTGTGCTACAAAAATGGGCCGCGGCCAGACTTGTCTGCTACAGAATCTCCATCCCATCTCTGATATTGCAAATTGTCATTGGAAGACTGGGAAGTTTTTGCCAGCCTGCTGCGTGTTTTGTCATCATGTCTCAATCAGGCTGCTATTTTAGCAATTAAAACGCTACCAATGGGGAGGTAAAACCCACACTTTGTTTTGCATAGTTGTCATTTATAATCAAGACTGTCTGGAACATACAGTGTTATAACGGGCTTTTTATTGTGTTTGTAGATTCACATCATAGATTTTGATGATGAAAATAACATTATAAACAAAAATGTTCTTCTCCATCAAGTTGGTGAAATCTGGCACATAAGTGCCAGTCCAGCTGATAAAGGTGTACTTGCAACCTGCTACAGTAAAAGTAAGTAAAGTAAAAGAACTTGAAAGAGTTCTGTTTTGATTATTTACATACCAAATGGTAATGTGTATGCCATATGATAATGGGCTTATGTGTATTAACCCTTCTAATACTTTAAATTAAACAGCCTGTTGGACCCTATCTTTATAAAAAATGCAGCTTGTAATAGAATTGCCAAGCACCATCTCATGGCACCCTCCTCTCATGTATCGAGCTCACACATGCT